>CM035119.1:136974656-138174656 GCA_020205555.1 Panax stipuleanatus | reverse complement strand
ACGACTTTTAGAATAGATGAGGATGTCATCAATAAAGACAACAACGAATTGATCTAAATATTCCTTAAATACACGGTTCATCATATCCATGAAAGCAGCAGGAGCATTAGTCAGTCCAAAAGACATGACTAAGAACTCATAATGCCCGTACCGTGTTCTGAAAGCAGTCTTTGGAATATCCTCAGTTTTAATCTTCAACTGATGATATCCAGAACGAAGATCGATCTTTGAAAAGAATTGCGCTCCTTGCAACTGGTCGAACAGGTCATCAATACGAGGTAACGGATACCTATTCTTAATGGTGACATGGTTCAACTCCCGATAGTCAATACAAAGTCGCATACTCCCGTCTTTCTTCTTTACGAATAAAACAGGAGCACCCCAAGGAGACGTACTAGGACGAATAAAACCGATATCTAACAACTCTTGTAATTGAATCTTTAACTCCTGAAGTTCAATAGGAGCCATTCGATATGGGGTTTTAGAAATGGGCTTTGTACCGGGCTCAAGGTCAATAAAGAATTCAACTTCACGTTCTGGGGGTAGACCGGGAAGTTCTTCGGGAAATACATCAGGAAACTCATTAACAACGGAAATATCATTCAAATCTGATGTATTCTGATTTAGATCAGTGACATGAGCTAAGAAAGCTTGACATCCGTTTTTCAATAAACGAATAGCCTTGGGATTTGAAATGATATTGACTGATTTTAGTGGTTTGGTAGTTTGAATTCGTACAACAGGTTGATTAGGAATATGAAAACTAACAACCTTATGAAAACAATCAATTTTGGCATGGTAAGTGGTTAACCAGTCAATTCCTAAAATCACGTCAAATGCAAGTATTTTCAAAGATATAAGATCAACAGGTAAGGTAAGGGTACCAATCTGAATCAAGCAAGATTTATAAACTGTAGATGTAACAAAGGTTTCTCCTAACGGAGTTTCAACAGATAAGTCAAAGTCTAATTTATCAGAAGCCAAGTTCAAACGTTGAGCACAAGCAGGTGAAATAAAGGAATGGGTAGCACCGGTATCTAACAAGGTATAAACTTCGCAAGAGTTTATGATCAGCTTACCCGTAATCACCTCGTGTGAATTCTTCGCGTTTGGGGCTGTCACGACAAACGCTCTTCCAGGAATTACCGACTTTGACTTGTCTGCAACCGCCTTTGGAATCACCACCCCCGCTGAACTTGGTTTCGCAACAGGACAATCTCGAGCTATATGTCCTTCTTTTCCACAGTTATAGCATCCTTTGAACTGTTGTGGGCAGTTTGGGCTGATATGTCCCTCTTTCCCGCATTTAAAGCATACGACCGGTGGTCGTTCTCCTCCCCTCAAAACAGTTGATGCTGGTGCTGATGTTGACATCTTCGCGTTCTCATTGTTATACCTTCTCTTTTTGAAATCTCCTCCCGATTCGCTTCTTCTACTATCATGGCCACGATAACCACCGGAGTGGTTACCGCTTCTGTCATACTTTCCTCCTCGCTGATTGTCATTGCTCCGATGACTGCTGCCACCGGTACGACCTTGGTTGTGGTCCCTCGGTTGAACATAATCATTATCTCGTTCTAATAATTGGGCCCTGTTTACTATATCCGAATATAAAGAAAACTTATGAGAAATGAGGTATTGACGTATTTCGGGTTTCAAACCTCTTAGAAACATCCGCGTCATACGTTCCTCATTCTCCACCAAATGAGGTGCAAACCTGGACAGCTCTGCGAACTTAGCCTCGTACTGGGATACCGTCATGTTATTTTGTTCGAGTCTAATAAATTCTACTTCCTTCATATGACGAATACTTTCAAGAAAGTACTTGTCATTAAACAGTTTCTGGAACGCTTCCCAAGACATCTGGAGTGCGGCAGGCTGGGTACGCTTCACGGATTCCCACCAGTAATCTGCCTCTCCACGAAACATAAACGTGGCGAATGGAACCTTCTGTTCCTCTGTACATCCCAAGACATCAAATATCTTGGTAATTTGTTTAATCCACGTCTCCGCCTTGATCGGATCTGGCTTTCCCAGAAACTCTGGTGGTCCCAATGCTTTGAACTGCTTGGCAGTGACAGCTCGCGTGTTGTTATTATCTCCACCTGTATGTTGCACACGAGTCTCCCTCGTCTGATTTTGCATGAACTGCAAAAAACTTCTAAACATCTCATCGTTTATCGTCTGACCAGCGTTGTTTTCAGGATGAACATTGCCTTCTTGTTGCACGTTCTCCTGGTTAACGATTAAAGGCGTCTCCACGGTCTCATTCACTTCGTTGTTAACATTCTCAGCTGCCATTCTTAAATACTGCCATAAAACAAGGGTTAATTAAACAAATTACATCTCACATATTAACCCTATGCTCCGACTGACCAATTAAATACCAAATAAGCTTAGGTAGGACACACTAGCGAAGGATTTACTCGTCTCTCCCCTCCTAGTTCTATTCCCCGATCTCCGCCAGAGATCATATCCCTAAGCTCTGATACCAACTGTGACGCCCCCAGAATAGGTCCATTCAACCCAACCCATTCTGAGTCGCCAAATACATGGTACAGAATTCAAATACAAACTTTATATCATACGGTCGTGCAAAATACGACCACACAACTGTGAGTCTTAATACAAATATGTAGAAAATATTAAGATTCAAACTAAGTCCTCATTACAATTATTATCACACTATTTATCAGAAATAGTGAGGACTATTACTGCTCTAACTCGGACCATCACTCTGTCCCCCGACTAGTCCCCGCAACATTCTCATTTCCTGAAGAGGACAACAGATGAAAAGGGTGAGCTCAACTAGCTCAGTAAAGAATATTATGACTAAGATAATGAAAAATAAACTATCGTTAGTCTTCAACAGTTCAGATAAAATATTATGGACAACAAGTTTTAGATCAATATTCGCAGCGGAAATAACAAATCATTAGAAGAGTTAAGCAGAGAATGAAGTCTACTATCTTCTATGATTTAATAGTCCATCATCAATATTTTATCCCTGTAACATCAATCAATACACATCTCGAATCAAATATTCATCTTTGCACTACAGGCCAAAGATATTCATTTGCATCATCAGTAGTCATGTTCATCTCAACACCTGTCATCTTTGCACTACAGGCCAAAGATATTCATCAGGTAATCATTCATCTTTGCTCTACAGGCCAAAGATATTCATCAGGTAATCATTCATCTTTGCTCTACAGGCCAAAGGTATTCAGTTACATCACCTTTTAGGACTGAGGATGATGAAAAATATTTCAAAGAACGAATCCAGTGAGATAAAAGACAAAGATCAAGGATTCGTATTTTTGTATATCCAATTCAAAAATACTTCAAAATAATCAATTGTGGAGCAAAATTCAAGAATAAAGCTCAAAACTTGGATACAATCAAGGATAGTAACCTTAACAAGCAATTTGAACAAACAGAAGAAATTTTAATTTTTCCGTGAATAGTGCCGTATACGTGAATAGTATCGTATACGTGAATAGTAATCCCCGACACAGAAAAGATAGAAACTCCATAAGAAAAATCATACTTCGTGAATAGTACTCGCGAATAGTACCGTATTCGTAAATAGTGCCGTATACGTGAATAGTGCCGTATACGTGAATAGTAACTCCGACGGAAAAAGTAAGAATTTCAACATAAAATCCAGGACAATATTTCGGTATAATGATATTGAAAAGAATAACATCATTTACGAAAGAAATAGCATCCCTTACCTCAAAAGAACAGTACCTCTGACTGGAATATCGGATATAATATCGAAGGAAACTTGCACTGAATAGTAACTCTCAAAGTACTGAAATACTCACAAAAATACGCTCAATATTATAGAGAGAGAAAACTTCGAATTCTGGTGTGATTTTCAATTCTAACCTAAGCACCTTATTTATAGGAAAAGCTTAGGATGCCAAAGGAGACTAAATGAATAAAATAATATTTTTTTCCAAAATTTTCCGCCGCCTGGCGGCTTTCAAAATTTTTCCACAAAAGTGGGTCCCACCCACTAAATAATATTTATTTTCCGAAACTTCAATAATTCATAACAAATAGCCCCTTTGTCAGAAAAATACAAATTCTATGTCCTTTCATAGGAAATTTAATTCTCTACAACTTTGCAGAAGGAAGTTTTTCCAAATTCCCAACATAAATTATCCGAAATCCACAAACAGATGATTTTCTACACCAAAATATTGATAAAAACTCACCAGCGCCAATTCCTTCTTTAATATCCACAAAATAAATATTTTCTTATCATATAAATCAATAATTAATTATTAACAAATAATATTATAGAACTACAATATTGACAACCAGGTCGTTCCCAGGAAAGACGGGGCCTTCCGATAAGGACTTCTCCTTACTGGCGCGCAATTAAATAACCCCTCCTAGACAGAACTTCCTTAGACATTATCAATAATGCTATCTAATAATATTATTCAAATAATATGAATTATTGAGTTGATAATGCAAAATACTGTGTAATAACAATTATTGAATCAATACTACAAAATATCAACTGTAGCCATTATTGAATCAATCATATAAAATAGCAACGTAGCAATTATTGAGTCAATAAAATATCAATGTAACAATTATTGAGTCAATAATATAAGATATCATCGTAGCAATTATTGAGTCAATAATATAAAATATTGAACAGTAATTACTGTAACAATAATTGAGCAAGTGCCTTCTCACGTAAGACTCAATAATTCAAAATACTGTGCAATACCGTGTGCTACTGTGCAACACCGCGTATTACTGTATTTTAACCACCGGGTATTTCAACAGTACTAACGGTCACAACTACGCCGTTATTTTATAAAAAGGTTATTTCTGTCGCTTTCTATATCCGACAGTTATTCCGTTGTGGGGTCCACAAATAGCTGCGCCGTCGTACGAATATTCCCCGACAACAAGAATATTCCACGACCAAACGAATATTCCCCGACAACAAGAATACTTTATAACCACTTGCTCATTTTAAAAATGTTTGCACATTTCACCCATAACTTTCATATTTATCAAATCAACACCTTACTATTTTGAAACATATATAAAGAAAATTAAATCTTTATTCATAAAAGTTGGGGTCTTACAGTTGTTGCCGCATGTTAAGTTCCTTCTGGGTGAAGAAATACTTAAGGCTCTTATGATCCGTATAGATCTCCACTTTTTACCCATACAGGTAGTGTCTCCAGATCTTCAACGCGAAAACGACTACTGCCAACTCTAGATCATGAGTAGGATAATTCCTCTCATATTCCTTGAGTTTTCGCGAGGCATAGGCTATGACTTTCCCATATTGCATGAGAACACATCCTAACCCTTTGCCCGAAGCATCGCTGTAAATGACAAATCCATCTGAACCAGATGGTATCGTCAGAACAGGTGCCGAAATAAGTCTCCTCTTGAGCTCTTGAAAGCTCTTCTCGCATTCCTCGTTCCATACGAATTTTGTATCTTTCCGAGTCAGCTGAGTTAATGGAGTAGCGATTCGAGAAAATTCTTCCACGAATCTCCGATAATAACCAGCTAAGCTCAGAAAGCTACATACTTTGGTCACCGATTTCGGTTGCTCTCAATTTTGTATTGCTTCAATCTTCGTCGGGTCCACAGATACTCCACATTTTGATACTACGTGCCCAAAGAATGCTACCTCCTCAAGCCAGAACTCGTATTTCTTCAGCTTGGCATATAGCTTATTTTCACGAAGCCTTTGAAGTACCAGCTGATGATATCCAGAACGAAGATCGATCTTTGAAAAGAATTGTGCACCTTGCAACTGGTCGAACAAGTCATCAATACGAGATAACGGATACCTATTCTTGATGGTGACATGGTTCAACTCCCGATAGTCAATACAAAGTCGCATACTCCAGTCTTTCTTCTTTACGAATAAAACAGGAGCACCCCAAAGAGATGTACTAGGACGTATAAAACCGATGTCTAACAACTCCTGTAGTTGGACCTTTAACTCCTGAAGTTCTATAGGAGCCATTCGATAAGGGGTTTTAGAAATAGGTTTTGTACCGGGTTCAAGGTTAATAAAGAATTCAACTTCATATTCCGGGGGTAGACCGGGAAGTTCTTTCAGAAATACATCAGGAAACTCATTAACAACAGAAATATCATTCAAACCTGACGTATTCTGGTTTAGATCAGTGACATGGGCTAAAAAAGCTTGACATCCGTTTTTAATAAACGAATAGCTTTATGACTTGAAATAACATTGATTGATTTTAGTGGTTTGTTTGTTTGAATTCGCACAATAGGTTGGTTAGGAATATGAAAACTAACAACCTTACGAAAACAATCAATTTTGGCATGATAAGTGGTCAACCAGTCAATTTCTAAAATCACATCACATGAAAGTATTTTCAACGATATAAGATCAACAGGTAGGGTGAGGGTACCAATTTGAATCGAGCAAGATTTGTAAACTGTAGATGTAATGAAGGTTTCTCCCAACAGAGTTTCAACAGATAAGTCAAAGTCTAATTTCTCAGGTGTCAAGTTCAAACGTTGAGCACAAGTAGGTGAAATAAAAGAATGGGTAGCACCAGTATCTAATGAAGTGTAAACTTTGCAAGAGTTTATTATCAGCTTACCCGTAATAACCTCGTTCGGGTTCCTTTCTTGTTGAGCAGTCACGACAAAAGCTCTTCCAGGAACCACTGACTTTGTCTTGTCAGGGATAGCCTTTGGAGTCACCATCCCTGCTGGACTTGGTTTCGCTACAGGACACACTCGAGTTATGTGCTCTTCCTTTTCACAGTTATAACACACCTTGGATTATTGTGTGCAGTTGGGACTGATGTGTCCCTCTTGCCCGCATTTATAGCATACGATCGGCGATCGTTCTCCTCCCCTAAAAACAGTTGGTGCTGCTGTCGATGCTTTCACGTTCTCATTGTTGTACCTTCTCTTTTTGAAATCTCCCCCCGACTCACTTCTTCTATTATCATGGCCACGATTACCACCAGAGTGGTTATTGCTTCTGGCATGATACTTTCTTTCCTGCTGGTTGTCATTGTTTCGATGACTGCTGCCACGGTACAACCTTAGTTGTCGTCCCTTGGTTGAACATAATCATTATCTCGTTCTAATAACTGGGCCCTGTTCACTACATCCGAATATAGAGAAAATTTATGAGAAATGAGGTATTGACGAATATCGGGTTTCAAACCTCTCAGAAACATCCGCGTCATACGTTCCTCATTCTCCACCAAATGAGGTGCGAATCGGGATAACTCCGCGAACTTAGCCTCGTACTGGGACACAGTCATGTTGTTCTGTTCCAGTCTGATAAACTCTACCTCTTTCATGTGACGAATACTTTCTGAAAACTACTTGTCATTGAATAGTTTCTGGAACACCCCCCAAGACATCTTGAGTGCGGCAGGCTGAGTACGCTTCACAGATCCCCACCAGTAATCTGTCTCTCCACGAAACGTAAAGGTGGCAAATGGAATCTTCTGTTCCTCCGTGCATCCCAAGACATCAAATATCTTGGTAATTTGCTTAATCCAATTTTCTGCCTTTATTGGATTTGACTTTCCCTGAAACTCGGTGGTCCCAACTCTTTAATTTGCTTGGCAGTGACAAGTCGCGAGTTGTTATTTTCACCTGTATTATGAACACGAGTCTCCCTCGTCTGGTTTTACATGAACTGCAAAAAGCTTCTAAACATCCCGTTATTTATCATTTCTTCAGTAGGGTTATTTACAGGAGAATTGTTGCCTTCATGTTGCACGTTCTCTTGGTTGGTGATTAAAGGTGTTTCAACGGTCTCATTCACTCCATTGTTTAGATTTTCAACTGCCATTCTCAAATACTGTCACAAAACAAGTGTTAATCAAATAAATTAACATATCACATATTAACCTTATATTCCAGCCGATCAATTAAATAACAATTAAGCTTAGGTAGGACACACTAGCGAAGGTTTTACTCGTCTCTCCCCTCCTAGTTCTATTCCCAGATCTCCGCCAAAGATCATATCCCTAAGCTCTGATACCAACTGTGACGCCCCCAAAATAGGTTCAATACCAACCCATTCTGAGTCTCCAAATATATGGTACAGAATTCAAATACAATCTTTTATAACATACGGTCGTGCAAACTACGACCACACAAACTGTGAATTTCAATACAAATAGTATATAATACGAAATATAAACATTCAAATTCACTCCTTATTAATTACAATCATTATCCCACTATTTTATAGAATAGTGAGGACTTCTACTGATCTAACTCTGACCATCACTCTGATCCCCGACTAGTCCCCGCGATATTCTCATTTTCTGAAAAGAACAATAGAAGAAAAGGGTGAGCTCAACTAGCCTAGAAAAGAATATTATGACTAAGATAATGAATAATAAATTATCATTAGTCTTCAATAACTCAGATAAAATATAATGGACAACAAGTTTTAGATCAATATTCGCAGCGGAAATAACAATTCATTAGAAGAGTGACGTAGAGAATAAAGTCTACTATCTTCTATGCTTTAAAAGCTCATCATCAATATTTTATCCCTTTAACATCAATCAATATATATCTCAAATCAATATTCATCTTTGCACTACGGCCAAAGATATTCATTTGTATCACCAGTTGGTCATGTTCATCTCAACACCTGTTCATCTTTGCACTACGAGCCAAAGATATTCATCAAGTAATCATTCATCTTTGCAATACAGGCCAAAGATATTTATCAAATAATCTTTCATCTTTGCACTACAGGCCAAAGATAGTCAGTTATAGCACTATTTAGGACTGAAAATGATAAAATATAATATAAGGAACGAATCCAGTGAGATAAAGGACAAGGATTAAGGATTCGTAATTTAGTTTATCCAAGTTCAATAATACTCCGTAATAATCAATTGTGGAGCAAAATTCAAGAATAAAGTTTAAAACTTGGATACAATAAAAAAAAATTATCGTGAATAGTAACTCGTGAATAGTAACTCAACATGAAAAGATAAAAATTTCACGAAAAAGTTCAGAAAATTATTCTGGTAAAATGATACTAGATGAAGCGCAAAACTCAAGAAATTTCTGATCATTTCAGGAATTATAGAAGCAATACTTACCGTAGTAAGTTTAGAGTTAGGAATCTGAAATGAAATAATATACGAAACTGCAATTGAATTTTCACCCGTCTGGCGGTAGTCCGCTTAGACAGATTATTTCCACAATTTAATAACAACTGAATACGAAGGGTTATTCACCAAGCATGCGGTAGTCCGCGTAGACAGGTTATTCTCACAGAATAATAAAGAATGAAATAACAACAGGATTTCACCATACATGCGGTAGTCCGCGTAGACATATTATTCTAACAGAATAATAAATAATGGAATAACAACCCTTACGAATATTGAAAGAAAATAACTCTCTTCATGAATACGAAAGAAATAATACCCCTTACCTTAAAAATTTAGAGACTGCACTAGTGTAATAGCAGGATACTCTTCTTCTTTCTCTCTTATTCTCTCTATACTTTCTCTCTCTATAGCTTTAGTGAATTGGTGAAAATAATGAAGAAATGAGTTTCTATTTATAGGCTAGACAAAGTAAGGTTAACATAGTCTTTTCGTCATAATTTATGACATCATCGCTTACATCATTGATTCTATGACATCATTGCTTACCTCATCGCTCCGATGACATCTTTGCTTACCTAATCGCTCTGATGACATCATTGTTTGCATCATAAGAGTTCAAATTCAATTTGCACTCTTCCACCTCGTTTAACTTTTATACCATGAATTTACTATAATAATGTTACCATTCAAATTATAAAAATCATACTATTATATAATCACATCATCTACTATAATGTAATATTATAATAATATATTTGAATGAATTATTTTATCGGACAAGATAAAATACCAACTTTCAATAAATGTCACATGTTAAAAATTCCTCCGTTGAAATCCACATTGAATAAATATTTCCTTATCATATATATCAAACATTAATTATTCACAAATAATATTACAGAACTACAATATTGACAACCAGGTCGTTCCCAGGAAAGAGGGGGCCTTCCGATAAGAATTTCTCCTTACTGGCACGCAATTAATCAACCCCTTTTCTAGACAGAACTTCCTTAGACATTGCCAATAATGCTATCTAATAATATTATTCAAATAATATGAATTATTGATTTAATAATTTAAAATAATATGCAATGACAATTATTGAATCAATAATATAAAATAGCAAAGTAACACTTATTGATATAAAATATCAACGTAACAAATATTAAACCAAAAAAATATTATGCAATTATTGAATCAATAATATAAAATATTAAACAGTAATTACTGTAACAATAATTGAGTAAGTGCCTTCCTACGTAAGAATCAATAATTCGAAATACTGTGCAATACCGTGTGCTACTGTGCAACACCACGTATAACTGTATTTTAACCACGGGGTATTTTAACAGTACTAACGGTAACAGTTTTGCCGTTATTTTTATCAAAATGTTACTTCTGTCGCTTTCTCTATCCGACATTCATTCCGTTGTGGGGTCCACCCATGACTGCGCCGTCGTACGAATATTCTCCGACAAAAAAAATATTTCTCGACCAAACGAATATTACCCGACACAACGAATATTTTATAACCACTTGCTTACTTTGTAAACTTTGCACATTTCATCCATAACTTATCACATTTATCAAATCAACACCTTACTATTTTAAAATAATATATAAAAAAAAATTAAAACTTATTCATAAAATTTGGGGTCTTACAATATTAGAAGTTGAAAAACACTTTAAAATAAATCAAAAATCTTGAAAATGTTGTTAACACCAGGTCCGCCTGCCTCCGACTTTATATATTACTCCCTCCATCCCAAATTAATTGTTTAATTTTGACTTTTTTTAGTCAAATTGACTATTTTTTAAAATTATTTTGTGTACTATTTTTGTCAAAATATAGGTGAAGAGGTTATGACAAAAATATATATATATACAATTTACTACTAATACCAATTTTTATAATATTAAAAATATATTTATACATGTTTAATTATTAATTTTAAAAATAATTAATTTGACTAAAAAAAATTTAAAACTGAACAATTAATTTGATACGGAGGGAGTAGATGCAATGGGCATGGTCGAATGTGTGATGCTTAAAAACACCAGCAACATTCCCTCACTAATCACTACTACTACCAGTAGTAGTAGTAGTACATAAATATGGTCAAGATTCAATAAACAGTCCAATTAATTAATGAAATTATAAAAAGCAAAAGCTGCCTGTCTTCGATCTATATGAAGTGGAGCGTACGTGGGTCCATCATATCTGGGTCATTAATTGCCATCTGATCAACATCTGATGGTGCAAGGTTGAATTGAGTAATGCTACTATCACATAATCAGGTCACATAAAGTTCACATAAAAGCCGGGTGACATTCTCTAATTTGTTGTTGACTCAAGTGGGCCATATCAACAACAAATCAGATAATTTCACCCGAATTTATGTGAACTTTATATGAGCTTGATTATGTGATAGTAGCATTATTTGGTTGAATTATGATTGTCAAGGATTAAAGTAGAAAAGCGGGGTCCAGTCGTCACATCTAAAACAGAACAATAATGTTAGTACAGTGTGTTTTATAGTATGGGATGGGACACACAGGTCTACTCGTGCACTCTTAATAAAACACCATCATGCCCGTTGAACTATTCCTTCTTCAGTTCAGACAGTCTTTCTTTGCCAACCATATTTGGGTCATGATCTTCATCATGAAAATGTTAAAAAGTCGATGATCAGATGGTTCTGCCCTTGATTACATAACCTAATTAACATCCAAAACAACAAGCTTAAATGCATTCGATCCGATCCGATCCGACCCGATTCGATCCATATTTTAATATCATTTCGAGTTTATAAAAATGGTATAGTCTAGTTACGTTGATATATATATATATATATATATATATATATATATATATATATATTGAGGAAGTGCATGCATGTGGTGATTTTAATAGGATTGAAACATGTTTGATGTGGTGTTTTAGCAAAATATGGACAAACAGAAGGGAGGTAGAAAAAAAGAATAAATATATAAGTATAATTGAATTGTACGTGAAGAAAGAGCCAAAACATGAGTATAAGTGATTCAATATATATATATATATATATATATATAATGGTCCCTTCCCTTGTCGATCAAACGGGGCCTGAAGGAATAGGTAGCAGTACAGGTGGTAGTAGTAGTAGTAGTACAGTTGGTGGGATTCTCGTAACCATGAAAAAGAAATTGGTCGTCCCTTTAATTGCCTGTCCATTCAACCATTACAATTCTCCTTTTCCAGTTAACCTTATAATTCTACTCGATTAACAAAATTAACTCAACACCAATCAATTAGTAATTAAGTTGCCCACCACCATTTCCTCTTCTCTCTCTCTCACACACACAAAAAAACACACAAAAAACACGACTGTGACATATATATATATATATATATATATATATATATATATATATATATATATATATATATATATATAAACTAGGCGGAGCTGAGCCAAAAGAGAGTCAAAGTAGTAGTGGGATTGGACACACGGACCATGCATAATATATAATTAATTCTGATGGAGACATGCAATCAATTAGTGGGTGGCACCCAAATGAGTAGGGAATTATTATAGTTTCTTTAATTTTACCACATGATCACTTGGAATATATATATGGAGGAGAAGAGGCTACTAGGCTCTCTGTTTTACCAAAAAATAATAATCTATATTCAAGTTTGATATTGCTAGTTAATAATTTGTAAAATTTTAAAATTTAAATTATGATGTGATAACTTTCAAATTAAATAGCAATTTTCTTTAGCTCTGTTTCAACACTTTGTACCAACCCCCCCAATATTATATTTGTCTTATTTATTTATTTAGTAAGAAATACAAACAAAATTATAAAGCATCCAAAATACTCCCCCTCCCCCCAAACAAGCATCTTGTCCTTCCCAATCCCATCTCACAGTCAGGTTGAGTCCACCTTGTTTGAAATATTTCCCCACTGGCACTTGCCCACCCACCCATTGGCTTTATTAATCTCTTTCTCCTCACGGATATTGATTCTCTTCTCTCACCCCAAAATCTAGGCACATTCATTATTCTAGTTGTTCATTCAAAGGAGTGTATATATATATATACATATATATATATATATAGGAGAGTCATATTTTCATGTGTTTTTGATATTTTTACTCACATGAAAGTGAGACCCAATATATTCTTATGTAAGAAAAGACCATGTAAAAATATCAAAAATACATGTGAAAATATCAGTTCTCTATATATAACTCTTTACGTGGAAATGGAATATATATATCCCTATTAATTTTCGAAAACACGAGAATGGCAATGATAATATTCTACCCAGGCGGCCATGGCTAAAGGCTAAAGGCTAAAGGCTAAAGGCTAAAGGCTAAAGCAATAAACCCATCACCCATGCATGCACTATTGAACATTTATGCTGCTTTTTCTTCAAAAGCCTTGATCCTAGCCAATCTTTTACGGCTGCCGGAAGAGAAAAAATAATGAAAAGGAAACAAAAAAGAGATCGAGGAGAATTGTTTTGTTAGTGACGACAATTGGTATCTATAAATATATATAACGCCTATAAAATATAGTAGTATTAATTAAGCTTTATATGTATTGGCAATGAAGAATCGAATACATTCTTAACATGAAGAGTTGGCCTTTAATTTATGCTTAGGATGCTTCCTCACTCACAACCTTTACTCTCTTTTTTTCTTATTAATTACCTTTAATTGTTTTCACGGTGCATGCATTATATAAAAATAGGGCCCTAAAAATCCAATTTCCTAAAAACTGAGAAAAGATGGAAAAAACGACCTCCCAACTTTTTCTACTTTTCTACATTTTTCAAATTAAACCTTCAAAAAGTAAAATTTACAAATTTGAGAAGTGTTAACGTTTGATTTTGTACGCCTGACGAAATCACCTAAAAGGACAGGCCAAAACAGCGCCAATGGTTGATTGTATTGTTGTGAGATCAAACCCACGAAATACACTCACATAAACATAAATAAAGAAATATAAAGTATGAACACAAGAATTTACGTGAAAACCCAATTGAGAAAAAATCACGGGGGGAGAGAGAAATCCACTATAATAATATTGGGAGTACAAGTTGTGTATTTGTGTTGTATCTCTTGTGCCTCAAACCCTAGCTTATTGCTGTATTTATAGATCCCTTGTCCACCCGAATCCAATTAAGAGAAGGACTCTTTATCTCTCCAAATAAGAAAACACAATCTTACTCTAATAAGGACTCTCCTCTTGTCCCAATAAACATATATGGGCCAACACCAAATCAGGTCCATTAAATAAGTTAGGCTACACCTAGGCCCAAATAACCATATCCCAACATTGCCCCCAGCCTCTTATTTATAAGGAACTTAAAATAAAAGAATATACAAAAAGTCCACCATACCTTCCAACTGTCATGTTGGTAAAATTTTTGAACCCACCACATCTGCTGTCGCTTGCCTTTCGGGAGAATAAAGCCTTTCCGAATGATGTTTATTCGAAGGATGTTTATCCATAGGTTATTTATCCGTTCGGAAGGTCCTACGCCTCTCCGAAGGATGTTTACCCCTAGAATGTTTAACCGTAGGATGTCCATCCGTAGAATGTCTACCCGAAGAATATTCATCCTTTCGGGAGATCAAATCTTCTCGAATGACGTTTTATCATAGTTTTTGAAGGTAAAAGTTTGTCCAGTTTGGCAGATTCATCTCCATGATTCTGGAACGGGTCCCATTCCTTCATCATTGTAGCTCTTTGATTCTGGCCACAAACCACTGTCCAAAACCCCAACAATAACATCTTTCCCATATCTGAATTTCAATAATAAGTCTTCTTTCTTTGAAGGATTCCTTGGGTAGCGTGATGATCCAACATTTCAATTATATGTGTGTGGGGGTCAATTCTTTCAATAACAGGAATCATATTTCTGAAGCTTAATGGCCCCCTCCTCTTGTTCTGGATCATGTTGAATTGAATTTTGTTGATGTCTATGGTGCACAAAATTTGAGGCTTGAGAATTCTGTAAATATGGTTGTCGCACTTGATGATAATAATCTAGCTTGCGATGACCCAAAAGTAATTTACAGTCGTTCCGGTTCTTGGTGGCAACGACATCTTCGGTGTTCTGTGCAAGCTCCTTCAACACAGTTGTCTTCTCCGGATAGTTCAACAATACTCCTCAGATCCTCCATGTCAGTTCAACTTTCTGTCCAAAATCTCCCAAAAAACAACGATTTCGCCAGGTCTGGTAACAAAGAACCCATTTCTGCAAGTGGGGAAATCGAGTCATCAAGGCATCTGAGTTATTGTGGATCGAGAGTCTCCATGGAGATTTCGTTGCTTTCATTTGGATTGAGCCAAACTTTGCCCCTTCCACACTTGAGGAGGCTGGCTGCGAACCGTTTCTGAAGTTTCAGGCTTCAGCGGCATCATCTTTCCACCTTTCTTCCTCTCGCAGCTGCGGATTATTCTTTTAATAAAAACAAAAATTAATCGCAGAAAATTGAGGCGGTGGAAAAGTAACATAAGTATGTAGATGACCGCAAAAGATCTTTATTCTGGCTACTTCGGTATGTTGCGTAAATAAAAGCAAAGAGCATGGTTATACCGACCATTCCTTAAACAACAGTGCCTTTTTCCTTTTCAAAAAGTGAAGACATATAGATATCAGTATATCACATGCATGGGTTAAAGAAAGTTAGTGGGCATATGAGATTTATGTTACACAAAGATTATATTTAACCCAGGCAACACAAAAGCATGTACAGTTATTTCTCCCCCTTTACAACTCTCCATGATTAAATAATTAATTACGTTACCGCCACATAATTCTTACAGCCATGTGTCATGCTGCTATACACAAGAACCCACCAATTCAAGAGGGGTGTAGTTTTGTACGAATTCATATTCAAAATATGTATAATATTACGATGATACTACAAAAATATCATAAACGCATCGGATCAATAACAGAAATCTCATGCACATGCTGGATATATATTATTGATTAGATAAATAAAAAAAAGTAACCTAGTTTTTCAGTGTAGGCTATGTCATAAATCCGGTGATTTTGATCAACACTAGAATAAGTGTCTTCGTTCCCACAGAGTTGTATAATGATGACGGCTTGCAACTGAACTTAGATCTACTGGAAGAGGTCCGAGATTCGGCACTGGTAAGGCTAGCCATCTACCAAAAGCGAACAGCCCGACACTACAACCAGAATGTGAAACAAAAGAGGTTCGCGATCGGGGATTTGATGCTTCGGGAAGCAGAGACATCTACACCCCAGAACACAGGCAAGTTAATGCCGAACTGGGAGGGACCTTATGAAGTAACTGGGGTGCCAAAGCCTGGTACTTATCGGCTTCGGGCAATGGACAGTACCGAATTAAAGAATACATGGCATGCTGGAAGACTTAGAAAATATTATCAGTAAGAAGTTATATAATTCTTTCTTTTTCCTTATGTAAGTTGCTTCATACATTAAAAAATAGCATGGATTTCTCTTCGAAATTTTTTTTTGTACTTCATTTATATTCAGAATTTTTACAAAACCCATCAGACTAGCGATGAACAGAATCGATCAGAAAAGTTACAAACAACTTAACTGATCGGACAAGTTACACCCAGATCTGATTGGGAAAGTTACAAAAGAAATAAAGAAGATAAAAAATTACAAGTCAAAATCCTAAAACAACTAAGGATTGGGGGCTCCGCCATCAGATCCATCTTCGGCACCGGACTCTTCATCCGAAGAATCAAGGACAGCAGCATCCAGGCCTGCAGCAGTCATCTTAGCTTGAGCCCTCTCCCTGTGAGCCTCATAGCCTTCGAAAAATTGGGCCATGATTGCATCACGGAGTTCGGGCGACTCTTCGTACTCCTTGACAGCTTTCCGCCTGGCTTCGGCACATTCTGCCCCGAGAGCAGCATTCTCCTTCACCAGCACCATCTATTGGGCATACATGTCGGATACTTTGCTCTGGAGGATCAGAAGGACGTTCTGCTGATCCAGATCTTTCTCCTTCAGAAGAGTCCTCTCCTCAAGGAGCTGCTTGTTGTATTTGTCAAGGCCAACGAACTCTTTCTGCAAATTGTAGTGGAGTTTCTTGAGTTCGCTGGCCTGACATTCGGCGAAGGTCACCTTGTTGCGGGTGTCGGCATGATCGTCTTTTTCTTTTTTCAGCACAGCCGACAGACCTCGAACCTCAGAGCCAAGAATTTCCACCTCAGTCTGAAGCTGAACCTCCTTCTTGGTGGATTTAGCAAGAGGAGGAATGGCTCGGGCAAGGATGGCATTGGCCTGCAAAAAAAGGGAAAATTGGTGTTACTCATAATATCACATGATAAGCAAAGTACATAAGTAAAGGCTTTCGAGAATACCTAACACTGGGCTTTGATATATGCCACCAGCAAGCCCTCGGAAGTATGCCCTTTGAACCGAGCATCATCTCTAGAAAGTTTAAAATGCTCCAGCTGGTCAAAGAGGAATGCTTCTGAAGGGCTCTTCGGCCAGAATAAAAGAGGCGTCCCTTCGGAGGGACTCGCCTTGATTGACCGATGAGCCGGGGGAGAGAAATCATCTGAAGATCGGGCTCATCAACCAACTTCAGCTTCAATCTCTTGGGGCGAGGTTCGAGAGTTTCCTCTTCGGTTTCCTCGAGATCCTCAAGGATCCTCACATCAGGAGGTGGCGGAGGAGTCGACTTCAGGACCATCGGCTTCGGAGCAGATGGCTTGGGGGGGACCCTTGGCAGAAGCCTTCTTCCTACCCTTCTTCAGCTGAGCCACCTTCTCCGACCGATCCATCTTCAGAAGGTTCTTGTGGGAGGGTTCGACGTAGGAGGAGCCGGTTGAGAGTTCGGCGATGGGAATAGTCTCCTCTTCGGCCACCTCTCCATTGATGGGAAGACGGATTAGTTCGACCCGAACAGGGAGGGTGTAAGACCCCAAATTTTATGAATAAGATTTAATTTTCTTTATATATTATTTTGAAATAGTAAGGTGTTAATTTGATAAATGTGATAAGTTATGGGTGAGATGTGCAAAGTTTACAAAGTAAGCAAGTGGTTATAAAATATTCGTTGTGTCGGGGAATATTCGTTTGGTCGAGGAATATTCTTTTTATCGGAGAATATTCGTACGACGGCGCAGTCATTGGTGGACCCCACAACGGAATGAATGTTGGATATAGAAAGCGACAGAAGTAACCTTTTTATAAAAATAACGGCAAAACTTTTACCGTTAAACTATTGAAATACTCGGTGGTTAAAATACAGTAATACACGGTGTTGCACAGTAGCACATGGTATTGTACAGTATTTTGAATTATTGGTTCTTACGTAAGAAGTCACTCATTCAATAATTGTTACAATAATTACTGTTCAATATTTTATATTATTGATCCAATAATTGCTACATTGATATTTTATATTAGTGATTCAATAATTGTCATTACACAGTATTTCAAATTATCAAATCAATAATTCATATTATTTGAATAATATTATTAGATAGCATTATTGACAATGTCTAGAAAGTTCTGTCGAGGAAATGGGTTAGGTTATATAATTGCGCACCAATGAGGAGAAATTCTTTTCGGAAAGCCCCCTCTTTCCTGGGAACGACCTGGTTGTCAATATTGTAGTTCTGTAATATTATTTGTGAATAATTAATTTTTGATATATATGATAAGAAAATATTTATTCAATGTGGATTTAAACGGAGGAATTTTTAGCATGTAACATTTGATGAAAGTTGGTATTTTATCTTTTCTGATAAAATAATTCATTCAAATATATTATTATAATATTACATTATAGTAGTATGATGTGATTATATAATAGTATGATTTTTATAATTTAAATGGTAACATTATTATAGTAAATTCATAGTATAAAAGTAAAATGAGGTAGAAGAGAACAAATTGAATTTGAATTTGAATTCTTTTGATGTAAGCAATGATGTCATTGAAACGATGATGTAAGCAATGATGTCATCGGAACGATGAGGTAAGCAATGATGTCATAGGATCGATGATGTCATAAATTATGGCGAAAAGACTATTTTACCCTTACTCTGCCGAGCCTATAAATAGAAGCTCATTTCTTCATTATTTCTCACCAATTCACTAAAGCTATAGAGAGAGAAAGTATAGAAAGAATAAGAGAGAAAGAAGAAGAGTATTCTGCTATTACACTAGTGCAGTCTCCAAATTTTTAAGGTAAGGGGTATTAATTCTTTCGTATTCATGAAGAGAGTTATTTTCTTTCAATACTCGTAAGGGTTGTTATTCTATTATTTATTATTCTGTTGGAATAACCTATCTACGCGGACTACCGCATGCATGATGAAATTCTATTATTATTCCATTCTTTATTACTCTATGAGAATAACCTGTCTACGCGGACTACCGCATGCTTGGTAAATAACCCTTCGTATTCAGTTGTTATTAAATTGGGAAAATAATCTGTCTAAGCGGACTACCGCCAGACGGGTGAAAATTCAATTGCAATTTCGTATATTGTTTCATTTCATATTCCTAACTCTAAACTTACTACGGTAAGTATTGCTTCTATAATTCCTGAATGATCAGAAATTCCTTAAGTTTTGCGCTTCATCTAATATCATTTCACTGGAATATTGGTCTGAACTTTCTTGTGAAATTTTTATCTTTTCATGTCGAGTTACTATTCACTAGTTACTATTCACGGGGTACTATTCACGGTAAAAAAAATTCTAAATTATCTTTGATTGGATCCAGGTTTTGATCTTCATTCTTGAACTCTAGATAAATTCTCTAATATTTGTTATTTATCTCACTGGATTCGTTATTCGTATTATTTTTCATCATCCCCAGTTCTAAATGGTGATATAACTGAATATCTTTGGCCTGTTGTGCAAAGATGAATGATTACTTGATGAATATCTTTGGCCTGTAATGCAAAGATGAATGATTACATGATGAATATCTTTAGCCGGTAGTGCAAAGATGAATGATTATCTGATGAATATCTTTAGCCCGTAGTGTAAAGATGGACAGGTGTTGAGATGAACATGACCAACTGGTGATACAAATGAATATCTTTGGCCCGTAGTGCAAAAGTTGAATATTTAATTCGAGATGTATATTGATTGATGTTACAGGGATAAAATATTGATGATGAACTTTTAAATCAAAGAAGATAGTAGACATCATTCTCTACTTAACTTTTCTATTGAATTGTTATTTTCACTGCGAATATTGAGCTAAAATTTATTGTCCGTAATATTTTATCTGATTTATTAAAGGCTAACGATAATTTATTTTTCATTATCTTAGTCATAATATTCTTTACTGGGCTAGTTGAGCTCACCCTTTTCTGTCATTGTTTTCTTCAGGAAATGAGAATATCGCGGGGACTAGTCAGGGAACAGTGTGATGATCAGAGTTAGATTTGTAGAAGTCCTCACTATTCTATAAAATAGTGGAACAATAATTGTAATGAATAAGGGATGAATTTGAGTGTTTATATTTCGTATTATATACGATTTGTATCGAACTCATAGTTTGTGCGGTCGTATTTTACACGACCGTATGTTATAAAGATTGTATTTGGATTCTGTACTATGTATTTGATGACTCAGAATGGGTTGGTATTAAACCTATTTTGACAGAGGGGCGTCAGGGATTCATCAGCTCCCTCGGGCTTGAAGATGGTCACTGTAAAACAGCTAAACATATCAGAAAGGCAAGTCAAAAGAAAACGGAAAGGATGATGCAGATCGGGATAAAATACTTACGTCCATGTTTGTATAGCCAAGGTTCATTGGACAAGACATACATGCCCCAGTTGGTCTTCTTCACCTTCTGGTAAAAAACTCTGAAGGCATCTTGCCTATCCTTCGGGAATCTGGACACTTTGGGAATCAGATCTTCGGGGGTGGCCCAGTTCGGGAGAAGGTTGATATCAGTCCCCTTGATGAAGTCCCATTGTTCGTGCCAGCCCTTATTGCTGGAAGGGGTTTTATTGAAGGTGGCTCGATTGGCCACTCTGTTCAACTGACGAAGGCCAAGCTCCTTTGACCGGCCGACAGTGAACAGGACGAAGAAGAAGTGTAAGACCCCAACTTTTATGAATAAAGATTTAATTTTCTTTATATATTATTTCGAAATAGTAAGGTGTTGATTTGATAAATATGAAAGTTATGGGTGAAATGTGCAAATATTTTAAAATGAGCAAGTGGTTATAAAATATTCTTGTTGTCGGGGAATATTCGTTTGGTCGTGGAATATTCTTGTTGTCGGGGAATATTCGTACGACGGCGCAGATATTTGTGGACCCCACAACGGAATAACTGTCGGATATAGAAAGCGACAGAAATAACTTTTTACAAAATAACGGCGGAGTTGTTACCGTTAGTACTGTTGAAATACCCGGTGGTTAAAATACAGTACGCGGTGGTGCGCAGTAGCACACGGTATTGCACAGTATTTTGAATTATTGAGTCTTACGTGAGAAGGAACCTACTCAATTATTGTTACAGTAATTACTGTTCAATATTTTATATTATTGACTCAATAATTGCTACGTTGCTATTTTATACGATTGATTCAATAATTGTCATTACACAGTATTTCGCATTATCAACTCAATAATTCATATTATTTGAATAATATTATTAGATAGCATTATTGACAATGTCTAAGGAAGTTCTGTCTAGGAGGGGTTATTTAATTGCGCGCCAGTAAGGAGAAGTCCTTATCGGAAGGCCCCCTCTGTCCTGGGAACGACCTGGTTGTTAATATTGTAGTTCTATAATATTATTTGTGAATAATTAATTATTGATTTATATGATAAGGGAATATTTATTTTGTGGATATTAAAGAAGGAATTAGTGCTGATGTGTTTTTATCAATATTTTGGTGTGAAAAATCATCTGTTGGTGGATTTCGGATAATTTATGTTGGGAATTTGGAAAAATTTTCTTCTGCAAAGTTGTAGAGAATTAAATTTCCTATGGAAAGGACACATCATTTGTATTTTTCTGACAAAGGAGCTATTTATTATGAATTATTGAAGTTTCGAAAAATAAATATTTTTTAAATAAAAGGTGGGCCCCACTTTTGTTGGGTTGTGGAAAATCTGATTTTCTTGGAGCAGCCGGCGGCGGAGGAATTTTTTTAAAAAATATTATTATTTTATTATTTTAGTCTCCTTTGGCATCCTAAGCTTTTCCTATAAATAGGGTGCTTAGGTTAGAATTGAAAATCACACCAGAATTCGAAGTTTTCTCTCTCTATAATATCGAGCGTATTTTTGTGAGTATTTCTATACTTTGAGTATTAGTATTCAGCGCAAGTTTCCGTCAATATTATATCCGATATTCCAGTCAGAGGTACTATCTTTTTGAGGTAAGGGATGTTATTTTCTTTCGTAAATGATGTTATTCTTTTCAATATCATTATACAGAAATATTGTCATGGATTTTATGTTGAAATTCTTACTTTTTCCGTCGGGGTTACTATTCACGTATACGACACTATTCACGTATACGGCACTATTCACGAGAAAATTTATTTTTTTCTAATTGTCCAAATTGTCTGTTAAGGTTACTATCTTTGATTGTATCCAAGTTTTGGGCTTTATTCTGGAATTTTGCTTCACAAAGTATTATTATGGATTATTCTTGAATTTGGATAAACTAAATGACGAATCCCTAATCTTTGTCTTTTATCTCACTGGATTCGTTTTGTTTAAAATGTTTTTCATCATCCTCAGTCCTAAAAGTTGATGTAACTGAATATCTTTGGCCTGTAGAGCAAAGATGAATGATTACCTGATGAATATCTTTGGCCTGTAGTGCAAAGATGACAGGTGTTGAGATGAACATGACTACTGATGATGCAAATGAATATCTTTGGCCTGTAGTGCAAAGATGAATATTGATTCGAGATGTATATTGATTGATGTTACAGGGATAAAATATTGGTGATGGACTTTTAAATCATAGAAGATAGTAGACTTCATTCTCTGCTTAACTCTTCTAATGATTTGTTATTTTCGCTGCGAATATTGATCTAAAACTTGTTGTCCATAATATTTTATCTGAACTGTTGAAGACTAACGATAATTTATTTTTCATTATCTTAGTCATAATATTCTTTACTGGGCTAGTTGAGCTCACCCTTTTCATCTGTTGTCCTCTTCAGGAAATGAGAATGTTGCGGGGACTAGTCGGGGGACAGAGTGATGGTCCGAGTTAGAGCAGTAGTAGTCCTCACTAGTTCTGATAAATAGTGTGATAATAATTGTAATGAGTACTTAGTTTGAATCTTAATATTTTCTACATATTTGTACTGAGACTCACAGTTGTGTGGTCGTATTTTGCACGACCGTATGATATAAAGTTTGTATTTGAATTCTGTACCATGTATTTGGCGACTCAGAATGGGTTGGGTTGAATGGACCTATTCTGGGGGCGTCACAGTTGGTATCAGAGCTTAGGGATATGATCTCTGGCGGAGATCGGGGAATAGAACTAGGAGGGGAGAGACGAGTAAATCCTTCGCTAGTGTGTCCTACCTAAGCTTATGTGATATGTTGACTTGTTTAATTAACCCTTGTTTTATGGCAGTATTTGAGAATGGCAGCTGAGAACGTTAACAACGAAGTGAATGAGACCGTAGAGACACCTTTAATCGTTAACCAGGAGAACGTGCAACAAGAAGGCAATGTTCATCCTGAAAATAACGCTGGTCAGACGATAAACGATGAGATGTTTAGAAGTTTTTTGCAGTTCATGCAAAATCAGACGAGGGAGACTCGTGTGCAACATACAGGTGGAGATAATAACAACACGCGAGCTGTCACTGCTAAGCAGTTCAAAGAATTGGGACCACCAGAGTTTCTGGGAAAGCCAGATCCGATCAAGGCGGAGACGTGGATTAAACAAATTACCAAGATATTTGATGTCTTGGGATGTACAGAGGAACAGAAGGTTCCATTCGCCACGTTTATGTTCCGTGGAGAAGCAGATTACTGGTGGGAATCCGTGAAGCGTACCCAGCCTGCCGCACTCCAGATGTCTTGGGAAGCGTTCCAGAAACTGTTTAATGACAAGTACTTTCCTGAAAGTATTCGTCATATGAAGGAAGTAGAGTTTATCAGACTCGAGCAAAACAACATGACGGTATCCCAGTACGAGGCTAAGTTCGCGGAGCTGTCCAGGTTTGCACCTCATTTGGTGGAGAATGAGGAACGTATGACGCGGATGTTTCTAAGAGGTTTGAAACCCGAAATACGTCAATACCTCATTTCTCATAAGTTTTCTTTATATTCGGATGTAGTAAACAGGGCCCAGTTATTGGAACGAGATAATGATTATGTTCAACCAAGGGACCACAACCAAGGTCGTACCGGTGGCAGCAGTCATCGGAGCAATGACAACCAGCGAGGAGGAAAGTATGACAGAAGCGGGAACTACTCCGGTAGTAATCGTGGCCATGATAGTAGAAGAAGCGAATCGGGAGGAGATTTCAAAAAGAGAAGGTATAACAATGAGAACGCGAAGATGTCAACATCAGCACCAGCATCAACTGTTTCGAGGGGAGGAGAACGACCACCGGTCGTATGCTTTAAATGCGGGAAAGAGGGACATATCAGCCCAAACTGCCCACAACAGTTCAAAGGATGCTATAACTGTGGAAAGGAAGGACATATAGCTCGAGATTGTCCTGTTGCGAAATCAAGTTCAGCGGGGGTGGTGATTCCAAAGGCGGTTGTAGACAAGTCAAAGTCGGTGATTCCTGGAAGAGCGTTTGTCGTTACAGCCCAAAACGCGAGGAATCCACACGAGGTGATTACGGGTAAGCTGATCATAAACTCTTGCGAAGTTTATACCTTGTTAGATACCGGTGCTACCCATTCCTTTATTTCACCTGCTTGTGCTTAACGTTTGAACTTGACTTCTGATAAATTAGACTTTGACTTATCTGTTGAAACTCCGTTAGGAGAAACCTTTGTTACATCTACAGTTTATAAATCTTGCTTGATTCAGATTGGTACCCTTACCTTACCTGTTGATCTTATATCTTTGAAAATACTTGCATTTGACGTGATTTTAGGAATTGACTGGTTAACCACTTACCATGCCAAAATTGATTGTTTTCGTAAGGTTGTTAGTTTTCATATTCCTAATCAACCTGTTGTGCGAATCCAAATCACCAAACCACTAAAATCAGTCAATATCATTTCAAGTCATAAAGCTATTCGTTTATTGAAAAACGGATGTCAAGCTTTCTTAGCTCATGTCACTGATCTAAATCAGAATACATCAGATTTGAATGATATTTCCGTTGTTAATGAGTTTCCTGATGTATTTCCCGAAGAACTTCCCGGTCTACCCCCAGAACGTGAAGTTGAATTCTTTATTGACCTTGAGCCCGGTACAAAGCCTATTTCTAAAGCCCCATATCGAATGGCTCCTATTGAACTTCAGGAGTTAAAGGTCCAATTACAAGAGTTGTTAGACATCGGTTTTATTCGTCCTAGTACGTCTCCTTGGGGTGCTCCTGTTTTATTCGTAAAGAAGAAAGACGGGAGTATGCGACTTTGCATTGATTATCGGGAGTTGAACCATGTCACCATCAAGAATAGGTATCCGTTACCTCGTATTGATGACCTGTTCGACCAGTTGCAAGGAGCGCAATTTTTTTCAAAGATCGATCTTCGTTCTGGATATCATCAGTTGAAGATTAAAACTGAGGATATTCCAAAGACTGCTTTCAGAACACGGTACGGGCATTATGAGTTCTTAGTCATGTCTTTTGGATTGACTAATGCTCCTGCTGCTTTCATGGATATGATGAACCGTGTATTTAAGGAGTATTTAGATCAATTCGTTGTTGTCTTTATTGATGACATTCTCATCTATTCTAAAAGCCGTGAAGATCATGAACACCACTTGAAGCTGGTACTTCAAAAGCTTCGTGAGAACAAGCTATACGCCAAGTTAAAGAAATGCGAGTTCTGGCTTGAGGAAGTAGCATTCCTTGGGCACGTGGTATCGAAACATGGAGTATCTGTTGACCCGGCGAAGATTGAAGCAATACAAAGCTGGGAGCAACCTAAGTCGGTGACCGAAGTACGAAGCTTTCTGGGCTTAGCTGGTTATTATCGGAGGTTCGTAGAGGGATTTTCTCGAATCGCTACTCCATTAACACAGTTGACTCGGAAAGATACGAAATTCGTTTGGAGAGAAGAATGCGAGAAGAGCTTCCAAGAGCTCAAGAGGAGACTTATTTCGGCACCTGTTCTGACAATACCATCTGGTTCGGATGGATTTGTTATCTACAGCGATGCTTCAGGCAAAGGGTTAGGATGTGTTCTCATGCAACATGGGAAAGTCATAGCCTATGCCTCGCGACAACTCAAAGAATATGAGAGGAATTATCCTACTCATGATCTAGAGTTGGCAGCAGTCGTTTTCGCGTTGAAGATCTGGAGACATTACTTGTACGGAGAGAAAGTGGAGATTTATACAGATCATAAGAGCCTTAAATATTTCTTCACTCAGAAGGAACTCAACATGCGGCAACGACGTTGGCTTGAGCTGTTGAAAGATTACGATCATACCATCCAATACCATCCTGGAAAAGCGAACGTGGTAGCTGACGCGTTGAGTAGAAGATCATATGTGGGAACGAGTGCGATGATGTCAAGTATACGCGTAGAACCAGCTTTGCTTGATAAAGTTAAAGCTGCTCAAGCTACAGATGCGGAGCTGATGAAGATGAAGAAGAAGGTGCAAGAAGGTGCAATTCCAGAAGCAAGAATCGATGAAGAGGGAATACTTCGAGTCAACTCCAGACTTTGTGTTCCTAACGATTTCGACTTGAAGTATAGAATCATGATGGAGGCACACAACACACCATTTGCGATCCATCCTGGGAGTACTAAAATGTATCGTGATCTTCGACATACATTTTGGTGGAGCAATATGAATAGAGAGATCGCGGAGTTTATTTCGAGATGTTTAACGTGTCAACGTGTAAAGGCGGAGCATCAAGTACCGAAGGGTCCATTGCAACCACTGGAGATTCCAAAGTGGAAGTGGGAACACATTACGATGGATTTCGTTACGGGTCTTCCCAAGGTTTCTCAAGGCTTAGATGCGATTTGGGTTATTGTTGATAGATTAACCAAGTCTGCTCATTTCTTGCCGATACGAGAGACTTATTCCCTTGAACGTCTTGCTCATATGTACGTGAATGAGATTGTGAGATTGCATGGCATGCCAGTATCCATAGTTTCGGATC
The DNA here is from genome assembly GCA_020205555.1 of Panax stipuleanatus. Classification (NCBI taxonomy): domain Eukaryota; kingdom Viridiplantae; phylum Streptophyta; class Magnoliopsida; order Apiales; family Araliaceae; genus Panax; species Panax stipuleanatus. The sequence goes on along the minus strand of CM035119.1, from coordinate 138,147,225 downwards.
GTGATCCCAGATTTACTTCACGATTTTGGATCAGTTTGCAGAAAGCTATGGGTACGGATTTACGATTCAGTTCGGCTTATCATCCTCAAACAGACGGACAATCGGAAAGGACTATCCAAACTCTTGAAGATCTATTGAGACTCTGTGTTCTAGACTTCAAAGGGAGTTGGGATAAGTATTTACCATTGGTGGAATTCTCCTACAACAACAGTTATCAGGCAAGTATAGGCGTAGCTCCATTCGAAGCGTTGTATGGGAGAAAGTGTCGTTCTCCAGTATGTTGGGATGAGGTGGGTGAAGCAACATTGTTGGGACCAGAGTTAGTACGTATGACTACAGAAAAGATCCAAATAATCCGACAACGTATACAAACGGCACAGGATCGACAAAAGAGTTATGCGGATCTTCACCGAAAAGACGTGGAATTTAACGTTGGGGACCATGTGTTATTACGTATTGCTCCGTGGAAAGGAGTTACGAGGTTTGGGAAGAGAGGAAAGCTCAACCCACGATTCATTGGTCCATTTGAGATTCTTGACCGAATAGGAAATGTGGCTTATAGACTCGCTTTACCTCCAAGCATGTCTCGTGTTCATAACGTGTTTCACATATCCGTGTTACGTAAATATGTGAAGGATCCAAACCGCATTATTGAGTTAGAACCAGACGAGATAGCTGAAGATTTAACGTACGAGGAGGTACCTGTCAAGATCTTGGATAGGAAGGAGCATGTCCTACGCTCGAAAATTATACCTCAAGTTAAAGTTTTGTGGAGAAACCATGCAATTGAGGAAATGACGTGGGAGTTGGAATCGGAAATGAAAGCGAGGTATCCTCACCTTTTCGACATACCAGGTACGTACGTCAATTTCGAGGACGAAATTTCATAAGGAGGGGAGGTTGTAAGACCCCAACTTTTATGAATAAAGATTTAATTTTCTTTATATATTATTTCGAAATAGTAAGGTGTTGATTTGATAAATATGAAAGTTATGGGTGAAATGTGCAAATATTTTAAAATGAGCAAGTGGTTATAAAATATTCTTGTTGTCGGGGAATATTCGTTTGGTCGTGGAATATTCTTGTTGTCGGGGAATATTCGTACGACGGCGCAGATATTTGTGGACCCCACAACGGAATAACTGTCGGATATAGAAAGCGACAGAAATAACTTTTTACAAAATAACGGCGGAGTTGTTACCGTTAGTACTGTTGAAATACCCGGTGGTTAAAATACAGTACGCGGTGGTGCGCAGTAGCACACGGTATTGCACAGTATTTTGAATTATTGAGTCTTACGTGAGAAGGAACCTACTCAATTATTGTTACAGTAATTACTGTTCAATATTTTATATTATTGACTCAATAATTGCTACGTTGCTATTTTATACGATTGATTCAATAATTGTCATTACACAGTATTTCGCATTATCAACTCAATAATTCATATTATTTGAATAATATTATTAGATAGCATTATTGACAATGTCTAAGGAAGTTCTGTCTAGGAGGGGTTATTTAATTGCGCGCCAGTAAGGAGAAGTCCTTATCGGAAGGCCCCCTCTGTCCTGGGAACGACCTGGTTGTTAATATTGTAGTTCTATAATATTATTTGTGAATAATTAATTATTGATTTATATGATAAGGGAATATTTATTTTGTGGATATTAAAGAAGGAATTAGTGCTGATGTGTTTTTATCAATATTTTGGTGTGAAAAATCATCTGTTGGTGGATTTCGGATAATTTATGTTGGGAATTTGGAAAAATTTTCTTCTGCAAAGTTGTAGAGAATTAAATTTCCTATGGAAAGGACACATCATTTGTATTTTTCTGACAAAGGAGCTATTTATTATGAATTATTGAAGTTTCGAAAAATAAATATTTTTTAAATAAAAGGTGGGCCCCACTTTTGTTGGGTTGTGGAAAATCTGATTTTCTTGGAGCAGCCGGCGGCGGAGGAATTTTTTTAAAAAATATTATTATTTTATTATTTTAGTCTCCTTTGGCATCCTAAGCTTTTCCTATAAATAGGGTGCTTAGGTTAGAATTGAAAATCACACCAGAATTCGAAGTTTTCTCTCTCTATAATATCGAGCGTATTTTTGTGAGTATTTCTATACTTTGAGTATTAGTATTCAGCGCAAGTTTCCGTCAATATTATATCCGATATTCCAGTCAGAGGTACTATCTTTTTGAGGTAAGGGATGTTATTTTCTTTCGTAAATGATGTTATTCTTTTCAATATCATTATACAGAAATATTGTCATGGATTTTATGTTGAAATTCTTACTTTTTCCGTCGGGGTTACTATTCACGTATACGACACTATTCACGTATACGGCACTATTCACGAGAAAATTTATTTTTTTCTAATTGTCCAAATTGTCTGTTAAGGTTACTATCTTTGATTGTATCCAAGTTTTGGGCTTTATTCTGGAATTTTGCTTCACAAAGTATTATTATGGATTATTCTTGAATTTGGATAAACTAAATGACGAATCCCTAATCTTTGTCTTTTATCTCACTGGATTCGTTTTGTTTAAAATGTTTTTCATCATCCTCAGTCCTAAAAGTTGATGTAACTGAATATCTTTGGCCTGTAGAGCAAAGATGAATGATTACCTGATGAATATCTTTGGCCTGTAGTGCAAAGATGACAGGTGTTGAGATGAACATGACTACTGATGATGCAAATGAATATCTTTGGCCTGTAGTGCAAAGATGAATATTGATTCGAGATGTATATTGATTGATGTTACAGGGATAAAATATTGGTGATGGACTTTTAAATCATAGAAGATAGTAGACTTCATTCTCTGCTTAACTCTTCTAATGATTTGTTATTTTCGCTGCGAATATTGATCTAAAACTTGTTGTCCATAATATTTTATCTGAACTGTTGAAGACTAACGATAATTTATTTTTCATTATCTTAGTCATAATATTCTTTACTGGGCTAGTTGAGCTCACCCTTTTCATCTGTTGTCCTCTTCAGGAAATGAGAATGTTGCGGGGACTAGTCGGGGGACAGAGTGATGGTCCGAGTTAGAGCAGTAGTAGTCCTCACTAGTTCTGATAAATAGTGTGATAATAATTGTAATGAGTACTTAGTTTGAATCTTAATATTTTCTACATATTTGTACTGAGACTCACAGTTGTGTGGTCGTATTTTGCACGACCGTATGATATAAAGTTTGTATTTGAATTCTGTACCATGTATTTGGCGACTCAGAATGGGTTGGGTTGAATGGACCTATTCTGGGGGCGTCACAAGAAGTCTAGTCCCGGACTGACCCCTAGCTCTTGACAAAGAGCGATGAAGGTGATCAGGTGGATATACGAGTTCGGTACCAGTTGTGCAAACCCGATACCCACGAAGTAAAGGAAGGATATAATAAATTCATGGAGGGGGAATCGGACCCCATACTTCAAAGCCCAGATGGGGACGACAACCCATCTGCCCTCGGGACGCTAGTACATCCTTTCGCCCGACTCCGGCACCCGAAGTTTATATTCCTTTGGGATGTGGAATAGGGCTCGGAGGTCGGAGATCTGAGAAGGTACGAGAGTGGACTTAGTGTTGACATGGGAAAAGTCTACCTCGGACTCATAGCACCTTCGGATCTGAGCTTCGGCGCCGTCAACAGTGGCACCAATCGGAGCGGTGGGCAAGTCGACCGGCACCAGATCGGTGGCGACGATAGTAACAGTAATGGGGGTTGTATCGACGGTTGGGGTCAACTCAGTGGTGGAAGGGGCGGGAGGAATGTTAAAATCAGCCATTGAGCCAGAAAAAGGTTGAAATGTGGTGATTTAGGACTACAAAAAGATTGAATCGGAGGTTCAGAGGGTGGTGGAGCTCTCTAGCCTGAAATCGCACTTGCCGAAAAAATTTGAAAAATAAGGAAGAATATAGCTTGAAGAAGAAGCAGGTTGTAAAAAGTGACTGTTGTGAGAGGAAGAGGGTATTTATAGGAGCTGTTACACGAAACCCAAAGGCGACTAATGATGATGTCTCTTGGGTAACGTGTCTCGGGTAACGTATACTGCTTTAAATAGGTCAGTTGAATTCCCCAGGCGTCTCTTCAAATCTCTCATTAAAAGCTTGTTATAATGAAAGACTGGGGGGCAATGTTCGGATATAATCCACCTGCATGTACTGAAGGCCTGGGCCGAGGAGGGTTCCTCGAGCCCAATGGGCCGAAGCCAAACTTGGAGTAGCAGTGTTCAGGATCGGGTATCCGAGTCCTTGGGGTCAGAACCCAGACCCAACTGATGAATGTGGATCGGGCATCCAAATCCTTTGGGCAGGAGCTCAGGTCAGTATGATGGTGTTCGGGGTCGGACTACCGAGCCCTTTGGGTCGAACTCCAGACTAGATTGGTGATGATTGGGATCGGACTACCTAGCCCTTCGGGCCGAAGTCCAGACCAGTTCATAAGGCCCATACCGAAGGCTGTTCCTCGGATGGAGTCCGGAGCTGTAAGGAGTCTAAATGATTAAGGACTCAAACCCTAATTATATCTAGATACCAACTCCTATAAGGTAAGTGGTTGGATAATCACCAACTTACACTTTTAAAGGAGATTACGTTGGAACCAAACAATGGTAACTGCCATGTTTAGGAGTCCTAATCCGATTGGGACATGGACTCTAGGGCGGTGAGAATGACTATAAATACAAGGCTTGACCTAAGTTAACAGGTAATACTCACTTGAGCACTAAATACTAAAGCCTCCATTGTTAAACCTTGTGACTAGCCTGTACTCATTCTCACACCGGAGCTATCACCCGATGGCCCAAGCCGTCAAGCTTCGTTTGTGACTCGTTATTGTACAGACTTAAGCACGTGGATTCTGTGATTGAACGAGCCGGGAAAACCAGGCGTTAACAAGAAGTTTAAGAGAACCCCCCACATATATAGGCTGGCTATAGCTAGCTATAAAAACTATAGACAATGTATAGGTACTCGAGTCGAGTCTATCCCATTGATCTTTCTTCGGCTTATATTAGAGGGGATATATATCTTAAACCTGTTATGCCTTTTCAATTAAACCTCTTCTTTTCCTAGGTGAAATTAACACTAAAATAAAAATTCATTTTAATCTAATTAATATTCTGATAGAGCGGAAAACGAAATAGAGAATAGAAACAATTACATGAATTTACAAAGTTTGATAATTTGACTATATGTAGCCACACTGTTTATAAAATCTGAGTAATAAAAGTTAACCCTACAACACATGAAACATCCTTTAAATACTAAATAATAAATTGGAAATCTTAATTAGGTAAGGAATAATTAAAATATGAAATACTCCAAATAAACTCAAAACTAAAAAATTCGGAAGGCCCAAACACATTTTTTAAGTTATTTTTTGGGATTTTTTACTACCTTCATCATGGCTAAAGGCATGGGTCTTGTAGGGTCCCGTAACTCTAAACGGAACAAAAATTATGACAAAAATAGTGTTAATTTTTCTTGGATTTTGATTTCCTTTCATAAAATAATCTTTAATTACCAGTAATTTTATATAGAGTAAAATACAGACACAAACTATTCTATAAACATTTAACAAATTGCTGATGGGTCATACTCTACCTCAGCATATTGATCAATAAATTATTTCAATGTAATCTTCGATCCCACATAAAAAACTAAAAAAATATATAACACATCAACAATTTATAAAATATTTAAAAATAATTTATATTTGTAACATTATCCTTTTATATAACGTTTTGGAACATTAGCAAAAGAAAGTAGACAATTCAAAATCAGGCCGGTCCCCGACAAAGATACGTAACAGAAAAAGGTCAATTAAACAGACTTGAAAATTTTAACAAGAAAATTAATTGCCATATAATCTTCTAACATTGATGGAAAACAAATCACTACTTAATTTGTCAGCTGTCACAACTCACAATGCATGATTGGGAGAATTCTTATATGGTTGGCATCCACTTTATAACGGTGTGTCAAAACAAAATGCTAACATGACTCAACATCTATCTATTCTCTAATTAATTAGATATTACAACTAATAGTCAATTATACAATAAGCTTTAATTAAATTATTAATCTCATTACATGTCGAGTGCATTTCACCTATCTACTAAAAAATATTCCCCTAGGGTCTTGAGATCAGCTTCTCAACTCCACTTAATCTATTTTATATATATATATATATAAAAGTTTCGTTCCACGGCTAACGTTAGTTGGGAACACTATTTCAGCTAATAAATTTGTGGCCGTTTGTTTGATTAATTGAGAGTTGAGATTAATTTTGGCATGGGTCTGACCGCACCTCTTATGTGCGGCCAGTGCAACCACCTTCTTACGGCCAGACTAATGACTATTATGGTCTCATTTTGGCTCTTTAAACTGGCCGCTATTAAGATCTGCTACCAGTTTAAAAAGTCAAAATATTGATTATTACGCTGAAGATGGAAATATTTTTGTTTCTTAAACTTAAAAAAAAAAATCGAACTTTATTTTTTTTAATTATTATATTTCTAAGTTTGATATTTTTTTTTCTTATTATTATTATTTTGAGATATTGGAATACATTAAATATATTACTCATTTCTTCCATCTCCAACGTAATAGTCAATATTTTGGCTTTTCAAACTGGTCGCATGTATTACTAGAGGTCAATTTGAAAAGCCAAAATGAGAGCATAATAGTCATTAGCCTGGCCGTAAAGAGGGTTGCACTGGGCGCACCTAAGAGGTGCGGCTAAGCCTAGACCAAAATTAATCTCAACTCTAAATTAATCGAATTGTTTACATCAGAATTGTTTGACAATGCATGATAATAGAATTGTATAATGCATGAATGTCAGATCTATCTACGTATTATTATCAATTTTTTTGGGGGTGAAAGTATCAATTTTTTATATAAATTTATACTAAAAGCATGAATTTCATTATAATAATAGGACGTCACGTAATTAATTCATGCTCTAATTAAAGAGACAAAGATGTCCTCTTTTTATTCAAAACATTTGTCTATGGACCCTCCTTCCCTCTTGCCCCCCCGTTTTCCTTCACGTTCAAATGCAGAAATGATAAATGTAGTGACTGGTAAAAACGAGAATGACAATTTATTTTCAGAAAAGTGAAGGTTTGATTTTAGACGCACGTACTACATATCTTACTTGGCCACACCACACTTTTAGTCCTGATTCTTTGCCCATCTGCCAGCTTAACCCTTGGTTCGGTAATTCGGTTGGTTGGTTTACCACTTTACCTCCCCAAAAGTTACCGCTTGTAACACTGGTTGAAGTTTATAAAATCATTTGAATTTTGAAATATACTACAAGACTGTCCAAAACTTTCACACGTTCTGCTTACTTAAAAGGAAGATTGTGCGTGAACAAAAATCCGACTACATAAATAAATAATACTAATTTTATTGATATTAACGTTAGGGAAAGAACAGGAAAAAATATACATAAATAATAGTACTAATTTTCTTTTCGCAAAATAAAATAATTCCATTTTGAATTCTTCAAGTCTAGATTTTGTGATTAGTAGTGATATTTTTTAAAATAATTTAGGGTCCTCTTAAAAGGGCACATGCTAAGCACACAATTCAAGAGAATATTCTCTTGAATTGTGTACATATTCTCTTGATTTCTGCATTTGAATCAAGTTCAAGGAAATAAGCACACAACTCAAGGGGATATTCCCTTGAACTGTGTGCTTAGCATATGCCCTTAGGGCACATGTTAAGAAATTCCAATAATTTATGATATAATAACTAAAATTAAATGAATTTTTTATAATAATAAAAAAACTCCGAACAATCAAGACGTCATAGATAAAAATTATGACAAGTTATAGAATACAATTCCCTTGTATACAAATAATTGATTTATGTATACCAACCAACCATGAAATGTTAATCCAAGGCAACTTTACAGCATATGATAGCATAACATAACGTCAACTGCTATAGAATAATATAGTAATAAACATCAACATGTCCAATGTGTAAATAATACATATGACTTCAAGATCCTTGAGGAACTTAAACATTAAACAGCCGAGTATCTACAAGTACAAAATCTTCATTGAACATCAAATGCAATAGATAAATAACCAAGAGCAGTCGAGCAAAATAATAAAAAAGAAAATCAAGAACAAACACTTAAGGTTTTAGTTTAGAATTATTAAAAATTCCATCCATCAAGGTTTCTGTTGCAACACCAAATTAAAGATTGCAAAGTCTAGAATACTAGATATCTTTCGAGAGAAATCAAATGTAAGCGCAATAGTATGATAGCCTAAGGATTTATTCAATGTAGAAAAAACAAAATATAGGGGGGAAGAAAACACAGATGTTATTAATAATCCTCTTCTTCTTTCGAGTAGTAGCATTTCAGAACAGATCTAGGAGATCCACAGCTCTCAGTCTTCACAAACTTCTGGTAAACAATGGAACCATCCATGCCAAGCTCTTCACAACTCCTCTCTTCCAAATGATATCCCTTCAGATCCAGTATGCTCATCTTTTCAAGTAATTTGGACGCAACATCAGCATGCAAAGCAATAGAGAAATCCCTTGGCTGGAAACACATCAGCACCCTCCTGACAAGCTGATTCAGGTTCATTGCTTTTGGATCATATCCAACAGCTTCAAAACTTGCATAACTGAAACCATCTTCAGGTGTAATATGAACTGTAGAAATTGCACTTCCTTCAATAGCATTCATTGAATAACCACACGGATCAAACTCGAAATCACAAATCTCAGAATCTGGAAGAATCTTTCTTATACCAGAACTATCAGTCATCAGAGCTGCTGAGGTTGAATTGCTTTTGTAAAATACAGATGCCATCGCCCTGTCTAAAGAAGTCATGCACATCTCCATTGTATACACAGGATCAAAAGAGTGAATAGACGCAGCACATGCAGAGTATACATGCCATTTCTGCTGTTTGTCAAAACTTCCCATGACGTAAGCCTTGCTGCCTGAACCAAGCTTCCCAAAATAGCTATCGAGGACTGCAACTTCCTCTGAGAAATTCCGATGAGGGCACGACTGAGCTCCAGGGAATATGAAACTCCCACGACTATACCTCACATATCGTACCATGAGGGCAATGGAACCAGCCAACTTCAGGATGGGCGGGATCGACTTGAGCAGTTTTGTTGTCCCACAGGTTTTGATAATGATCTTGTAAGCATAAACAAAGAGACTCGACTCAGAGAGAACATAAGAGTGGACATGCTCATTTGACAGAGATGCAACTATAGTACACTCGGCAGGTTCTAGTATCTCATCTAACTGGGCTTTGGATAGAATGCGCAGCCCCATCCCTTCAGGATCAGCAAAGACGTTTGGCTCAAAAAACGAGATTTCAAGCCTCTTTTCATATCCCTCAAAACCAATTGCAGAAACTTCGAACGCCATATCTTCCAAAGAAATATTTTACAGCCAAATAGAGAGCAAACAAGAAATAGGTCGAGAATAGAAGAAAAGGATAGAACGGTAACCAACTCAAAAATAAAAACAAAGCACCTAATTACTATCCCACGTCAGATGACGTGATCAAGAGACCAGTTTAGGGAATATCAGGATGGTTTGCGAGCACACTGCACATATAAAAAGGGAAGAAAGCACAGCATCAAAAAAAATTTGCCTAACAAAAATTCTCATAATTAGCCCAAATAGCAACAATAACATGCATAATAGTACAGTCATCCAGAAACTTACGTTGGAGTATGCAGCAGATCTGAATTTCTTGATTCCACCGTTAGGTCGAACGTCCTCAATGCTGTATCCAAGGGGTGCATCGTGAAACATAGATTTACTACTACTACTAGACTTCTTCCCACCTTTTGTCTCCATTAAATCATTCAGTTTGCCTGACAAAAAAGAAAAGAAAAATATGCTCTAAATATGAGAATTAATAACAGTTTCATCAAACAAAAACAAAATAAGAAAATCAAATGAATAAAATGAAAATCAAAAGGAAAAATAGGAATGAAACAGAGCATATAAAACCACAAATATCTACAAAGTATAACAGCAACAATGATATTAGCTATAATTCAACTACAATGCTTTTAAACTAGAGCTTAAAATTAAGTATCAATATGCAAAAGGTACCAACTTGGTAGGTGAAACTCAGTAAAACAAGGATGAAAAAAGAAATTATCTTTCCTAAACATCTCTAGATAAATTTGGGCTCTAATTAATTACAAACATTCAAGATAGAACAATGATAATTTGATTAACACTATTAACATAAGATTGTATATTGAAATGCATCTTATACCCGATGTATAACAAAAGATGAGCCAAATATACAACAACAAGCCCATCCAAGACCCACTAAATTTTTATATTTAAAAACCCCTCTTCAAATCTAATATTAAAGTTCCATTAATACCTCTTTTTCTCCTCAATTCTTTAACAGTTTTAAAATTTATATTTAGCAACAAAAAAAAAAAGAGAAGACAAAATAATATGATTGTAGAAAGACAAAAATCAAAACCTTTCTTTTATTAAGATAATCTAATATTCCAACAACCTAACAATTGCAAACATGATTCAATTATCAATGCCAGGTACAGCTAAAAACAAAATCACAAAAAATATGACACAGACGGGACGGGATAATAAAGAGTATGGATACTACAAATATAAGGTTATTAAACAAAACCCATTATATAAACATATACAAAATTGATGTAATAAAATTAAAAAGACTTCCAACAAAAATAATCAACAAAGAGAATCAACAAAGGCAAAGAAACACAACTATTAGAAACTAACCCTAGAACTAGTAATTTAACAAAAAATTAAAGCTACACAGAGAAGTATCAAAACATAACAGAGGAATTGGATACAATCAGTATTAAAACTAATGGTTATATTGATAAACAATCGGCTAGACATTACCTAGCCCAATCAAAACACCTCCTAAAACCAAAAACAAATCAAATGCAAAATTTCAAAGGAAAAAGAAAAGAAAAACCAACAATATAAGCAGAAAACTCAAAAATATTCAAAAACTTCCAGAATGCATGATATTAAAACAAAGATATCATAAGCCCCTAAACAAAAGAAAGATGGTGCTTACAATATCCAGTTGAAATTCTTTAAGATCGCCCCTCCAACAACCACAATCTACCTCCAAAAGAACCTAGAAACAGGCGTAAAAACAAACAAATTCAGAAATCTCGAAAGTGTACAATTTTATACATATATGCATATACGATATAAGGTACTCACGCTGAAAAGCTGAGAATTTATATAGAGAAAATTGCAGTCGAGAATAAAACCCTAGAAAAGATTGTGGCGGCGACCAAAATCAAATGAGAACTTTTTTGGTTTCTGTTTTACATGCAAATAAATGGGTATATCGTGAGAGGCGACTGGAGGACAACGGGAGTTATCTATGTATTTGCCCTGGTTTGACGATGATATTACGTGTTGTACCCCTGTTTTTTGTTTTTTCCGTGGAAAGATTTTGAACTGGGCCTGGGGTGGGTCAGCCTAAAATTGGACCTAAAAAGGAAGAATAAGAAAAAGGGTCATTTACAATAATATACAATATTTAGTAATTAATTACAGTAATAGTGCACTCATAAAATATTTACATAATTAATATATTTTTTATATTTATTTACAATATTAGTGCAATTAGGATTCCTTAATTTAGGGAATTAGTATAGGATTCAATTCATAATAATAAGGAAACCTAAAATCAAGTAGAAATAAAGGTCCTTTATATTACTATACAACATTTAGAAAGTAATTACAATAATCATACATCAAGAAAATAATTACAAAATTTTGACAATTAATACGTACCTACAATTAAGGACCATTAACTTCATACACGTCAGTTACCGAACTTTATGATATCGGCAATCAACTAACATCTCAAATTCAAACTAACACAAAAATAACAGAACGAGTTTTGCAGATCGAAAAACAAAATATGCCGAACATTCGGGACCGGCGAAATCAACCGACGACACAATTGTTTCCAAACAAGCCTTCGAAGTTTCCATAACAGCATAACAGTCACGATCAAAAGCAAATTTGAGATATGCGATCAGTGATTACGAAATTTCATAGGTAAATAAACAAGATGTTTATGCTTTCGAGTTACGATCGGTAACCAGAAACATTAATACTATAAATTTTGTTGATTGGTGATTGATTTTTTATAAAATTGTAAAGTGCTACATTTGTTTTAAAAGTATATTATCATATATTTACCCGTAGTTACTAAATTATCATGTATTGGTTACCTTCAATAATTTATTCGGACTTTAATTAGTCATAAGGTCAATATGCTGAGTATTTTGATTGTAAAATTCATGTAACAATGTGTTTTATGGTCTGATTATAATTATTTATATTGGTTACTAATAATAATATATTTGGTTACTGTATAATGATGATTTGGTGTCTGTATAATATTGATTTGGTTACTGAATTTTTTTACTAAGTGGTCTGGTTGTAATCTGCATGGAAAAATGTGTTTGATATTGGCGGTTACTAAATAGACACATATTGGTTACTGTCTACATTGAATTTGGTTGTTGTATACTGTGTTTTAGGTTCTGGTTACTAAGCGTATAATGTTAATTTGTAAAAATATAGTTTATCTTATGGTTACTAAGTATATACATTTTGGTTACTGTGTAATCTGAATTTGGTTGCTGTATAATGTTGATTTGGTTATAGATGTTTTGTATATTAATGGTTACTTAATAGATACATTGGTTATCTTTATACAACTGTTGGATTTTTAATTGGTCACAAAGTAACATTTATGAAAAAATTGGCTATATGTTTTTGTTACTAAGTATATATGAGTTGGTTACTGTCTACTATAGATTTGGTTACTGTATAATATTGATTCGGTTGTCAGTTACTATTATTGTCTTTTATACTGACTTGTTTTATATAGATGGTTACTTATTAACTACATTGCTTACTACACTGGTTGTTTTGACTGTAAAATGCAATGAAACATGTGTTTTATGTTATGGTTACTAAGTACATGTATATTGGTTACTGTCTAATATTAATTTGGTTATTGTATAATATTGATTTGGTTATTGTATAGTATTAGTGTTTTATACTTATTTGTTTTATATAGATGGTTACTTATTAACTAAGTTGGTTACCTTCATACAACTGTTAGACTTAAAATTGGTAACAAAGTCATTGTTCTGATTGTAAAATGTATTTAAAAATGTGTTTTATGTTCTGGTTACTAATTACATGTATATTGGTTACTGTCTAATCTATATTTGGTTACTGTTCAATGTTTATCCAGTTGTCAGACAATGGAGATAATTTCAGTTGTACTTTATTTCAACGGAACGTGGACTGACAGTAATCAATACAATAATTTTGAAGTTACCGGCCTACTAGTTTCATCAACTAGTTTGTTCAAAGAAATACAAAGCTTGGTATGCAGTGCAATACGGCTAGACACGAACACAACAATATTGTCAATCAAATGTCAGATTAGAAGCGACATTCCACCAATCAGTATATCAGATGAAGCAACCTTTAGCTTCTTTATGGAAGTCAGCCGAAAATCTGATGAACAAGGCAAATTCTCACTGATTATAGAGAATGTACACAGCAGGGGACGCACAATAATTTTTCAGAACTTGATAAATGTAGAAGAAACTAGAATCCACGATGTAACGCCTATCAGATCAACACAGTTGAATTCAGAACTTGTACCGCTAGCAACACAAGATTGTCAAATTCGAACGCAATATGCTGATCAGCTTGCCATGAAAGTTATTGAACAACAACAAGACAGACAAAATGACATATCATACACACAAGAACGATCTGATGATAACAGATTCGAATGAACGTGAAGTAAATGTACATCAAACTTACAAAGACAAAAAAATCCTATCACAAGCAATGAGACTGCATTCAATCAAGAAAAACAGACAACACAAAGTTGAACGAACAAGTTGTAGAGAACTCGTGCTAGTGTGCATAGATAATGAAAATTACAGATGGAAGATGAGAGCATCAAGGTTTCGAAAAATCAGTATGTTTAAGGTGAGAACATTCAATGACATCCATACGTGTTCAGTCAACGTATTGCTGAGAGACCACAAACAGGCAAATAGTGAGTTGGTTAGTGAATGCATAATGCACAGATTAACAAATTTAAAAAAATATACACACCAACTGATATTGTGGAGGACATGATGACAGAGTATAATGTGTCTATCTCTTACCAAAAAGCATGGAGATCAAAGGAGAAAGCATTGGAGAAGGTGAGAGGAAGTCCACACGACTACTCACTGATCCCATCATGGTTACACATATTGGAGAAAATAAATTCAGGTAACACTCTAAAACACTTTATTTATTTATCGTAATTAGTTGGATACTCAATACAAATGAATTGGTTACCTTATTATGTATGATTAGTTACCAGATGTATTTCAACATATACATTTAACAATTGATAACAGGCCATAAACAAGCTTATAACTATCTGGTTACTAACAAAAATTAAACTGGTTACCTTATATGTAGGTTTTGAAATCAACCTACCGTTTCAACTGAAATAACTGATGAAAACTGTCTGAAACATATATATATATATATATATATATAACTGTCTGGTTACTAACAAAAAATAATATGATTACCATTATGTACAGGTTTGATTACAATAATATTAGACAAATCATAAGATAACAGTAACCAAAATGTAATAAATAAGTATCCAAACAGTTATATGACAGTAAACAAAATAATATAACAAATTAGTGTTTGGTTGCTATCATATAACCATACCATATTAAATAAGTAATCAAACCATTGTTGATAGTAATCAGAACATGTTTTAATGGTAACCAAAATAATAACATTATGTGGATCAAACCCAGTTTAGACAACCCATGTAAACTAAACAATTACATAGTATCAACAACACTATATAAAAGTTACCAAAATCCTACATTGAGTGCACAATAACAGTAACCAAATTATAAGATAGCAGTAACCATAACATGATAAAGAAGTAACCAGACAATAATGTGATACTGACAATAACATAATTTAATTACATTCTGGACACCATATGCACTGTGTTAGAAATAATATTATCGTAATTAGTTGCACACCATTAAACATATAAATGGTTACCATCTGCTACTAGTTTGGATACCGTCTGCTACTTGAACTATAATGACATTGCTAAAATTTCATACCAGGTTCCGTCACATCCCTGGAGTTGGAAGCAAATGGTCGTTTCAAATATCTATTCTTTTTCATTGGAGCATCCATTCAAGCATGGCATCATTGCTTTTCAATCATTGTAATTGATGGCACGTTCATACAATCAACCTACGGGGGCACACTCCTGATAGCAAGCACGCAGGATGCAAACAGAAATATTGTTCCGGTTGCTTTTGCAGTAGTTGACAGCGAAAATGAATTATCTTGGAGATGGGTTTTCGTAAATTTGAGAAATGCTTGTGGAGTTAGGGAAGGCCAATGCATTGTTTCAGATAGACATGAAGCCATTGTACAGGGACTGAATTTTATGTTCCCCGATGTCGTGCATGGTTCGTGTACATATCATGTATTGAAAAATATAAAAAATAGATTCAGAAAGAGAGGAGAAGAACTCAAACAGGCGTATAATGGGGCTTGTAGAGCTTATACCATTGAACAATTCAATAAACACATGGGTGAATTTGATGCAATTGATGCTCGAATAAGGACATATTTGGAGGAAAATGTCAAGTTGAAGAAGTGCACGAGGCTCCATGGGACTGTAAGCAGGTACTCGACAATGACTTCAAACACAGCGAAATCTATCAACAATGTAATCAAGGGGATCAGGGAACTTTTAGTTACAACAATGATTGAATGCATCCGTTGTATGATTCAAATATGGTATTTCACAAATAAACAAGCAGCCATATCAACATTCACTACACTTTCCACGACAGCTGAGGTAAGGTTGCAATCGAATATCACTAAATCAAAAAAATTAAGGTAACAAATACAAATTTTAAATTATTACAACTGAAGATTCATTTATTGGTTACTGTCATAATATGATTTTGGTTACTGCTTTATTATGGTATGGTTACTTGTATATGCTGAGAATAGTATGCTGATAATATTATACTGAGGGTATTATGCTGAGAATATTATGATAATAGTATGTTGTATTATGTTAAGTTACTATCATTGTATATGGGTCTGGTTTGCTTCACTATCATTTTGTACATTTTAAACTATTATTGTTTATTATCATGTCATTTTAAATTATGTTCATTTTATAGTTACTTTTATATTTTGTTATGGTTACTGTGTAATTGTTTGGTATACATAAGTTACCTAAACTATGTTTAATTACATGTGTGTTTCTGTTTTGGTTACCATTAAATTCTCATTTGGTTACTATCATATTATGGTTTGGTTACTGCTTAATTGAGTTATGGTTATCTGTTTATGCTAGTAATGTTACCAACATTACGTATAACTGTCATTCTTTCAATGTAAACAAACTAAACATTTATACATACTAACGACACACTTAATTTGTGTTGTAGGTTGAGACATCAAACCTATTGATCTTCACTGTTTACGATGTCACCAAATAATATATTGTCGACATCGAACAAAGGTCATGCACATGTCGTAAATTTCAGCACCATGAGATGCCTTGTCCACACGCTGCTGCTGTTATCAGCAAGAGGAATTTGAACTGTTATGAATTTTGCTCAAAAAACTACTTAAAAATAACTTTGGTAGACACATATTCAACGTCCATCATGCCGTTAGATGACAAAGAGAACTGGGATGTGCCAGAAGAAGTAAGAAACATATGTGTAAAACCACCAAACTCAAGAAGACCAGCTGGAAGACCAAAGATAGGGAGGTACAAGCACGGATTTGAAAATAAAATTCAAAATAAATGCAGCAGGTGCCAAGAAAAGGGACACAACAAAAAAATATGCAATAATCCACCAATTTTAAAACCAAAATATGTCTGATATAGTACATTATCAACAAGAGTGTAAATATAAAAATATATTATTGTTTACTGTGAGTAACCATTAACCAGATAGTTGATAACCTTTTTGATGATGTACAGTACCAAAACTTGTGTTGCACAATATTAACTAATATTTTAATTTCTGATTCCATCATGAGTTATCGATATAAAGCAAACATATACATTAAACAATTGATAAAAGTTCTGAAACATTGTTATGTACATTTGGTTACTCATCCAAAATAAAATGGTTACCTGTATATAAATATTTAGTTACCAACTGACCATTTCTAACATAACTTTTATACCTATGTAATTTATAAGTATCCATCAGCTGGATAAATAATAACCCTCACATGTACATTTAGCACTTGATAATTTTCCAATATAAGCTTTCAATAATATGATTACCAAGAAAAATAAAAATGGTTACCCATCCATACATGTTTGGATATCAACTGCACATCTCAAACTATCTTTTTTTTAATGTGATTTATAAGTGACCATCATATATATAAATGGAAAATCTTAATTTGAGTTTTTGATTCAGTCATGATGACATGGTATAAATAAATTATATGCATTTAACACTTGATAACAGGCCAGAAACAAGCTTTAACAATGTAGTTACTAACAAAAATTAAAATGGTTACCTTATATGTAAGGTTTGGAAATCAACCTAACATTACAACTGAAATAACTGATGAAAACTGTTCTGAGGTATTTTTATGTGTATTTGGTTACTCACAAAAACTAAAATAGTTACCTATACATGCATGTTTAGCTACTAACTGATCATTTCCAAATAACTTTTATAGCTATGTAATTTATAAGTATCCATAAGCTATATAAATGGGGCACTCTCACATTACATTTAACACTTGATATTTATACTGATACAAACTTATAACTATCTGGTTACTAACAAAAAATAAAATAGTTACCCTTCTATGCATGTTTGGTTACCCCACTGCATCTTTCAAACAAATATATCAAACAACTTATAAGTAACAAATACGAACCAACAAACAATGTCAAACATCTGGTGATATAATCAAAAACTGTAATAACATTTACATAAGCTGTACCAAACATTAAAAACTCACTAACCATAACAAATGGTTATGGATATCCAACAAAATCAATGTACGAACCATATTTTATAAGAAAAATACAATGACAACCGAACTAATCATCAAAATCTGGTACAAATCTTCCTGAAATTTTTTTATCAGACTCATATCCCGCTAATTATTTATTCCTAGCATGCATGTACAGGTTTGTGCATAATTTCTTCCGATACTTTGGAATGGGGAATGAAATAGAAATTTCAGCAAATTTCTGGTGAATGACATGCTCAGTAAAATAAATTGTGAACATCCCACAATCACTGTACAAACAAACAAAATAAAACTAAAATCTTGCTATATGTAATAATTAAATAAATGTAAACCATGTAAACCCTACCCCTCAGTTTGTTACGATACGGTTCACTACCGAAGTCAATATCAGACCTATCCCTCCAAAAATCACTCTTACGCAGTATTGTGGATAGGATGAAGATATAGGGCTCACAAATATCTGAAATTTTTGTCTGCATTATTTTCCTGTTTGGCTGCAGAGAATTGTAAACAGTTAAACGTCTGCGATGCACGTTAAATGTCAGCAAAAATCAGTGATCCGGCGATGAAATATGAATGGGGAACAACACGAAATCAACGTTGACCCAAGGTGTGTTAACATCCATGAACAACCCATGGATGTATTCGGCAACATCACCCTCCCCATACAAGATACTCTTATCAGCCTTTTTACTCATGTATTCCTCAAAAAGAGCAGTCATCTTGCCGTGAAACCAACAGTCCGTGGTCGTTGCCCTTATATGAACGCTATCGGAGTGTCTGGCCAGTTTACGAAAGTAGTATAATGCAATATTTATGTGCTGAACTAAAATAAAAAAATAAAATCCATAAGATATTAACAATTGCTGAAAAAATATAAATTTGTAATATAGTAACCAGTACTGTTAACACTAGTTATTTAACCAGATGAATAAGGTAACCATAACTATCACAACATAATTTGAAACAAAAAAAAACTCACATCATCATCTAACCACTGTTCAGGAGTCTTTAATTTGTAGAACCACATTTTTGATGATATCGGAATAGATTTAAATAAAAAAGTAGGTTCAATTTGGTCATTCTTTCCCGGGAATTTATCAGTCTTTCAATATAAAATCATAATATTAGTATACACGCTAACATTATAAATTACAATATTATTATACACTACCAAATCAGACTTGAACATTAAATAATAACCAATCTAATCAACCACTATATTGTAAACAGTTTCATAGTAACCAACAAATAATAACATAATAACAATAATCAAATAGTAACCAATACATAACATAACAGTAATCAAAACATAAAATAACAGTAATCAAAACATAATTTAATAGTAACCAACACAGACACATCATGTTACCAACCCCCATTTAAGCAACCTGAATGTACTAAACAGTAACCAGAACATCATAAAGCATTAACCATTGATCATAAAAAATACATACTGGTAGCCGATTCATAACATAACAGTAACCAGAACATCATAAAGTATTAATCAGAAAATAACATAATAGTAACCATAACATTTATGTAATAGTAACCATTTGTTTATAAATAGAAATAAATTTATTTATTTTATAAAAAATTATACCATTGTTAAAAAATAAATAACAAACCTTTTTCTATTGTTTAGTCCAATCCTAAACCATTGATCAAACAATGTCTCTTCGTACTTTAAGGGCATGGCCATACATACTTTGGGGAATGCATAAGTGTCTGCACGTATTTCAGTATCAACCATGGCAGTAAAAGGTGAACCCACAAATCCAAACTTTATCGCATACGGAGTCCTCAGCACGGCACTCTTTACGGGTTCACGAACCGGTCTACCACCAGATTTAAGGGCACTTAACTCCACCTCATCACACTGCGCTATGTTTTGAGTGGTTAATAACATATCATCAAGTACAGAATTGCTGTCTGCCTCCAATTTATCCACCTCCAATTTATCCACCTTTATCAATTGACAAGAAAGGAAACAGATGCAATTAGATTTTCAATCCAAACACATGCAGTTAACTAATATATGCAATAACAAACAGAATGAACAATAGCAGAATGACTATAATGGACATATTATAATAGTAATTAACACATAATATAACAGTAGCCAAACAATATTATAATAGTAACCAACTCATTCAAATAGTAACCAAACAATAATATAATAGTAACCATAACATAAATAATAGTAACACTAACCTCAGCAGCAACATAAACAATCATCTCCATTCCATTTAATTGGCTTAATAAATCAAAAGATGGCATGTCATTGTTCTTGCCAATCTGTGAAAAATAAAAATAACTAATTAATCATTAAAACAAAACACATAAAAAAATAAATAAAACAGTAATCATAAGATAATAAAGGAGTAACCAAACAATTATACGATAGTAATCAAAACAGGTTGTAATGGTAACCAAAACACAAACAACATGTAGATCAAATCCAGTTTAGGCAACCCATGAATACTAAACAATTACATAGTAATCAGAATAAAATATAAAAGTAACCAACATCCTAAATTGAGGCACAATAATAGTAGCCAAATCATAATATAACAGTAATCAAAATTTTAATAAATAAATATCAAACAGTTATATGATAGTAACCAGAACAATATTAATGGTATTCAACACAGAAACATGTAGATCAACCCAGTTAAGAAAATATATGTATACTAAATAATTACATAGTAACCATAACAAAATATACAAGTAACCAAACTCTCAAATTGAGGGCACAATAATAGTAGCCAAATCATATGATAATAATAACCAACACATAATAAAAAAAGTAACCAAACATTTATATGATAATTAAAATAACAGAATTTAAATTAGCTAACCTTGACATTATCTTCTTCATTAATATTTTTTATTTTATGGGCCTCTTTCATCGTAACATCGTGTTCAACCTCTTTAACAATCTCAGCTTCATCCTCATCCTTATTCTCGTCGACTTCATTCTCCTTTTCTTTCAAACCATAATCACCCTCATCGGTCAGATCATGTTCAACCTCTTTAACAACCTTCTCAATCACATTTGAAACATCGTTATCATCATCATTCTCCTTTTCTTTCAAACCATCATCACCCTCACCAGTCACATCATGTTCAACCTCTTTAACAATCTCAGTTTCATCCTCATCCTTTTTCTCATCAACTTTCAACCCATCATCACCATCATTCTTCTCGTTCACTCTTGAACCACTGTCATCATCGTCATTCTCCTTTCCTCTCAAACCATCAGCATCGTCATCAGCATCATCATCAACAGAACCATCATCATCATCACCATCAGCATCATCATCGTCAGAATCATCATCACCATCATCTTTTTTGTCATTTTTGTCCTCATCACCTTTGTTCCGACGTAACTTCTGTCTAATAATGGACCTCAAGTCCCTACATACCTCAACTTGTAAAATACGCATTTTATCTCTAAGATCAGCCCCCAGCTCTTGAATGTTTTTCTTCAATTCAGACACTTTCTTTTCTAACGGCCTAAACCGTGCATCAATTGCATCTTTAACATCATCAATTGAAAATCCTACGTCTTCAACCTTCACATTTTTTTTCACCTTTCTATCAGCATCATTCCCATTGAAAAAGTGAACGCCGTCCAAATCCAAACGATCCTTCTCCTCAGCAGTAGGAATCAAATTTTTTATCCTCAGCTGAAAATAATTAATCACACTTTAATATAACATCTACTAAACATTATACAATTAAAATAAAAAAAATAAGACATAAAATACAATCAGTAACCAACTGTATACGTGAAGGTAACAAACTACAAAGTCATTAGAACCTGCATACAATGATACCAGTAACCAACTGTATATATAAAGGTAACCAATTACATTATTATTAGTAAACTACATAAAATATAACAGTAACCAACTGTGTATATAAAGGTAACCAACTGTATATATAAAGGTAACCAACTATATTTTATTAGTAAACTGCATAAAGTATAATCAGTACCAACTGTGTATATACAGGAAAGTAAGATACAAAAATATAATTAGTAGCCAACTCTATATATATAGGTAACCAATTATAGTGTGATTAGTAACCTTAAAAATATAATCAGTAACCAATTGTCTATATAAGGGTAACCAACTACATTAACTGTGTATATAAAGGTAACTAATTGTGTATATAAAGGTAACTAACTGTATATATAAAAGTAACCAACTATATTTTATTAGTAAACTGCATAAAGTATAATCAGTACCAACTGTGTATATACAGGTAACCAACTAAACTGTTATTAGTAAGATACAAAAATATAATCAGTAGCCAACTCTGTATATATAGGTAACCAATTATATTGTGATTAGTAACCTTAAAAATATAATCAGTAATCAATTATCTATATAAAGGTAACCAACTACATTATTATTAGTAGCATGCATACCTGTCCAGAACCAAATACTAGATCGTTTAGCTTGTCATTTGTAGGGGGTTTCACTAGTTCCTTTCATCTAAATAATCGAACATTCGAAGGATGCTCGTCATTACATATACCCCGACCTTTGAATGTAGGAATGGTCTCAAATAAGAACACTTGGAAGACATAAGGAAGACCATTCAATTTATAAGATTTAGTGTAATGCTCCTTATAGAAATTATAAATTCAACCATCATTCGTTTCCTTCTTCAACCGCCCCTTCAAAGCATTCGACAAAGAGTACTTTGTCAGCTCAAATGCCACTTTTCTCCAAGGATAACAACTAACATTGTCAAAATATAAAAAGTTAATTATTGCACCATCCACATAATTATCAAAAACGGTGGATAGTATGAAACTAAACACAAACAGGATCATCGACATCCTCAACGCCTCATCATCATTGTCAAAAACTGTCTTCCGATATACCCTCCCTATGTTACTACGCGTCACAGTTTCGTCCCCAAAAAAAATTTTTACCAACAAATTTTTCATACCTTTGTATGCAGATATGTCTTCCTCACCTTGCCATCTCAAACCAGAAATCAAACTAAACTCTAGCAAATCAAACCGGATCCTTTTCTCCCAGAATAGAAATTACATTTTCCCGTCATCCCTTTGGTGAACCTCTCTAACAAGAGCATGGTGAAGAATTTGAGAATACATTTGATGTTCACCAAAATCAAAAAAAAATCCAAAACAAGAAGTTTTAAACTTCTCCAACTGACTTTTATTCAGCTTCTTCATAATAATACTAGGGACTTTCATGTCACACCAGTATATTATTTTTCCGGTAAAATTCTTGTTACGTTCCTCATAATAAAGATCCCATATCTGCAAATAAACAAAATCAAAATTAAACAATCATTAGTAACCAACATGGCAACATATAACCAAATAGTATCCAAACAATTATATGATAATAACAATAACAAAATATGTAATCAAACCCAGTTCAGACAACCCATGTATACTAAACAGTTATCTAGTAACCATAACAAAATATCATAGTAACCAAACCCCACATTGAGGAAACAATAATAGTAGCCAAATCATAAGATAACAGTCACCGAAATATAATAAAACAGTAGCCAAACAATTATATGATAGTAACCAGAACATGATTTGATGGTGACCACACATAAATATGTTGATCAAATCCATTAACCAAACCCCACATTGAGAGAACAAATAATAGTAGCCAAATCATAAGATAACAGTAACCAAAATATAATAAATCAGTAACCAAACAAATATATTATAGTAACCTGAACATGATTTCATGGTGACCAAACATAAATAACATGTTCATCAAACCCAGTTCAGGCAACCCATGTATACTAACAATTACATAGTAACCAGAAGAATATATAAAAGTAACCAAACTCTCAATTTAATGGCACATTAATAGTAATCAAGTCATAAGATAACAGTAACCATATATAATAAAGCAGTAACCAAATAATTATATGATAGTAACCAGAACATGATTTGATGGTGACCAAACATAAACATGTTGATCAAACCCAGTAACCAAATCCCACATTAAGGGAACAAATAATAGAGTCAAATCATAAATAACAGTACTAAAATATAATAAATCAGTAACCAAACAAATATATTATAGTAATCTGAACATGATTTTATGGTGACCAAACATAAACAACATGTTCATCAAACCCATTTCAGGCAACCCATGTATACTAAATAATTACATAGTAACCAGAATAATATAAAAGTAACCAAACTCCCATCTTAATGGCACATTAATAGTAACCAAGTCATAAGATAACGGTAACCATATATAAAATTAACCAAACTCCCACCTTGATGGCACATTAATAGTAATCAAGTCGTAAGATAACAGTAACCAAAACTTAATAAAAAAGTATCCAAAAAATTATATGATAGTAATAATAACATAATTTGATGGTAACCAAAACATAAACAACATGTACATCAAACCCATTTTAGGCAACCCATGTATACTAAGCAATTACATGGTAACAAAAAAATATAAAAATTACCAAAATCCCACATTGAGGACACATAGTACCCAAATCATAATATGATATTAACCAAAACATAATAAATAAGTAACTAAACAGTTATATGATAGTAACCAATCCAGTTTTTAATGGTTACCAATACAGAAATAACATTTACATCAAACCAGTCTAGGCAACCCATGTATAGTAAACAATTACATAGTAACCAGACCACTATATAACAGTAACCAAAATTTTATCTTGAGGTCATAATAATGGTAACCATATCATAAGACAACAGTAACTAAATCATAATAAAGACGTATTCAAACATTAATATGATGCTAACAATAACATAATTTGAATTAACACACCTTTAGACTTTTTTGTCTGAAAATTATTTTTCGACTTTGAACTTCAACTTCAGTTTTAATTGCCTGGGCGTCAAAATCAGACTCCAACTGCATTTCTTTAGACTTTGTATCACCGTGTATCACCAACTTAGTACATTTCTTCCCCTTCCTCACCCTAGCATACTTCTTCAACTCCGTAACAGAATTACCCTCGGTGATTATTTTCCTCTTTCCATCATTCTCCCTTGTATCAACCATCCTGTACAACACATACATACAATACAAACAACAACAATAAGTATTAAGCTATATACATTACACTATTAAGCCAGATACTCAAACAGAAACAATCAAAATTTTATTGTGTTAATAAAATCATACATTACACTATTAAGCCAGATACTCACCTGTAACGATGAACCAACAACAAGTATACTATATTTCGAAACTCAGAGCTCCGACCAGTAACGAAAATCGAGTAAGTTCGACAATGAACAACTAAATCAGTACCGAACCGACTAAGTACGACAATGAAGAACAATTAAACCTATAACGATCACGAAAATGATAAACAAATCACCAGTACTGATCACTGTAGAAAAATAGAACACGGGTAGAAGAAAGAAGGAATGATTTTCAATATACAAAACAAGGGTCACTAAACTGAAGAGTCCTACCCAGACAAATGATTAATGCGGTTATCACGCGTTTTAAAAAAAAATTGTCCGACTGAAAATACGGGAATAATTTTTTAATTGGGACACTAATTTGCCATGTCAGCAAATCAATCCTAATCTCCTCAATTAAATGAATTCTATTTATAATAATTTTTTAATTAAATATATAAAAATATATTATTTTTATAATTATTTTATTTATGTACTATTTTTATAATTATTTTAAAAAATGTACTATGTAATTGTTCCATAAGAAAAAGTAAAAAACGCTTCGCCCCGAAGCCCATAATATCGTTTTCATCAACAACAATAATTCGCGAAAAATCTGTCATTCCAATATATAATAGTCATTTCCGTCCGTCATACCAGTAGGGCGGGAGAGAAAAATCAGCCTTTTATAAAGACTATTGCACAACACTGTCATTAGGACTGGGTTATGCAGGTTTAGTTTATATATATATATATGTATACACATATAAAGAAAACTACAAATTTCTGATCTTTGTCTCAGTTCGATCGACTCCTTCATTCTACAGAGGTAAAACAATTTTTCGATTTTCATTTCGTTGTCTTGTTCATCCTGAATTGATATTGGATTATATGTTTTTTTTAATATAGATATATTTATCACTGTATTTTGGTGAGGTAGGATTAGAATTTATGTAATTGAAATTTATTTCACTGTACATCTTTTGCAGAGGGGTTTATTGAAATAGGAAAGTGAGAATGGGATATGTAGGGGTTCATGGTGTTGCTGCGCTGCATAGATACAAGTACAGTGGTGTAGATCACTCTTATCTCGCCAAATATGTCTTGCAGCCCTTTTGGGGTCGCTTCGTTAATTTCTTCCCCCTTTGGATGCCGTAAGTGCTTAGTAGATTAGATATTCATTTCATTAAATTTATTCTGAGGAGCAATTTCTTAATGTACACGATTGTTTGTCTATTAATATATAAAGATGCCAAAACATACTTTTGTTCAAAAGAAGAAAAGAGTCCCACAAATTTTGTTTCTAAAAAAGAGTCCAATTTGTTGACAGTAATATATTTTAACAGAATGTTGTCAAGTACATTATCCTACCGTCAATACTAATTTAAACACTCATAAATTTAGGGGTAAATATGGAACAAAAACATATTCTAAAGTTTGCTAAATTTTGTAAATGGGACTCTTTTTGTGGAAAAGAGTAATATAGAGTTCATGTTGGATTTATTTGTTTGTTGAATTAGGAGCCAACCACGATTCAGAATTAGTATGCCATGCTTATCTGCCTCATATGGTTGCTAAAGTTTTTTTTTTTGGTTGTAAGATTGTGGTCTTTTAGTTTAGTTGCTGATTAGTGATTCCAAATGGGTCACAGCTCATGGATCACCTCCTATATACATGGAAAATAATAAATAAATAACTTCGTTGTATAAATCGGTTCTGCCCCCTCCCTAACAATCAGTGTTTTAAAAATTCCCGCCTAGGCGCTAGACCCCCTTTGGCGCCTCGCCTATGCGCTAGGCCTCCCTGGCGCCACACCTAGGCTCAAGGCAGCAAAAAAAATAGTCCAGGAAATTAAGCAAGGCCTAGGCGGAAAGGTTTTTTTTATTTTAATAACTACCCAAATCAGATCTTGATATTTTTTTTAATAATTTACCATATTCATAATGCAAGTTGTAGCATATCAAATCACAACAAGAAGTGAACAAGATCAAGTCAAAATGAATAATTTTATTATAGTTGTAATTTTTTGAACTTGTACCAACTTCATATTATATAAATAATGATACATTTGTAATATTTAATTTAATTCAATATAATTGTTAAATTTATGTTTAGTTTCTTAAGTTTTAATATTGAATTGAATTCTTGAAATTTTAAATTTTATTATTTAATAACAATCTTGTTTCTGAATAAAACTAATACGTTAAAGATATGTTTGAATTTTGAACAATTGCATGTTTGTGTTTGAACTTTGACATTGACAATATGGATGTGTTTGAACTTTAAGCAAATGCCTTTATTATTTTTATTATAGATTGTTTTACTTTATATTATTGTTTTGTTTGGATAAATGTAAAATAGAATATTAAAATTGGCTTAAAATAAAAAATTCCGCCTAGACCCCCTAGGCGCTAGGCCCACCCAGCCGTCCGCCTCCCGCCTAGCGCCTTTTAGAACATTGCTAACAATTCAATACACACTCACCACTTCACCCGAACTATTGGATCAATTTAGAACTCACCAAAGTAGCACTGCTTTGTGTTTTTCATAACCCTGATTATCTGTGTGTAATTTGTACTATTTCAGACTTCAGAGGTAAGGGGGGACCTTTGATTGTGGTCTTATCTATGTACAAAAGTTTGAGCTTCATACTATTCGGTTTTAATAGGAAAACTTACTTGACATTATTGAAACAGTAATGTGTAACAGCGGCCTTCTCATTGAGATGCTGACACCAGCTTGGGTGCTATGTGTTAATTTTTAGTTGTTATAGTTTTTTAATAAGGAAATAAGATAGAAAGATGAAGATGAGTATGTGTGACTTCAGACGTGTCAAGTTAAGGACATTTGTTCAATTATTTTCGGCACTTCCTTACCCCAGTTATCCTTATTGGCATCTTTATTTCTGTTACCTGTTATTTTCGGTTTATGCTTTGTCATAATAGGTACAAATGTTTTTTTCTCTTTTCTTTTTCCCACTCCAAGTAACTAACTGCGGCATTCTTTTTGTTTGCACATACTGGATGCTTTCGCAGGCCCAATATGGTAGGCCTTCTATTTCATGTATCTTTAGCTTGTCATGATTTGTAAGCTTGATGATGTCTATTTTCCTTTCTGGTCTACTTGGGTCATGGTTACCCCTTTTTACAGATTACACTCACAGGATTCTTGTTCTTGGTCATATCTGCTTTGCTTGGCTATGTGAGTAGACGTTTGTCTTTTCGTTATATATCTAATTTACTTTTCATTTTGTCCTCACTCAACTATTTTTGTTACTGATATATCTTTGCTTTCATATTCGCTTGTCCTTTGTTTTCTGTTCTTTAATGTTATTTTCTTATATTTGGATTTTTTTTCACTTTGCATCTACTTCTTTTGATAATTGTGTTCTTCTTGCGACCTGTTTTGTTACTGATTATTTGCCAATTGCGTGTATCTGCGATTCTGTACAATTCTGAGCTGATCGTCTTCGTACTAAATTTTGTTTTTATTGAGAAGTATAGATTTGGTAATAAACTGAAAGAAATCCTTTTTCTACTTGTATTTTCTTTTTGATTTTCTTGGCTGGATATCCTGTCTTCCCTTTGCTTTTATAAGCACTCTCTTTTGATGAGAAAAGATCTTGTTCTTTTATCTAAAACAAAGTGCTGAGAAAGTAGTGCAAGACAGTGATGGCATAATACCTGGCATTTGTCTTGGAGTTATGTCTGACTAGTTTATTATGTTGTAATACCCACAAATAGCATCAAGACAAGATAGTATCGTATATACTAGGTATATAAAGTGACAAATTTTTTCTACTCGTAAATACAAATGCGCAGAAGTGAAAGGAATTATTTAGGACTCTAAAGAATATAATGCTCTATGTCCTCCAAATCCGTCGTTTTTAAACTGCAGCAAAGAGATAATCTGACATTCATTCCCCCCTCACGCTGCTCCTCCTGCAACCAGTAACAAACCTTTCCCCATGGCTTGGCTCGACATAAGCACAGTGATATAAAGTTTGACCACAGGGCAAGAATTCAGCAGCCACTTCTATGAAGAAGTTATGTATTGCTGACTCTTTCCTCTTGTACTCCAAGCACTAATAGGCCAAGAAGAAGTCACCCCCTAAATGAAAATTCAGAATAGCCTCCTATTAGACTAGCTTCTGAAGTTGGTGTCCAAATAATAAATCTATTCACCCAGGAAATTTAGTTCCTTCTTGTTGGACTTTTGTGACGGGTATAATTTAAGAATTTATGTTTGCCAAAAATAAGTTCAGAACATAATTCTTTTCAAACAATGATTGCGCTGACTCCCTTCTAATCATAGAGGACCTACAAAATATAGGAACGTAAACTACTCCTGTAGTACCTTTTTTCATGAAGAGATTAGAGGATCTCTATTTTACCAATCTTTTGTACTATCCATTTGGTTCCTTTAAGGATGTGGTGGTGTATATTTTACTTAATGCAATAATTGAAAGTAACTGGGGTTTTAATATTGTCTCAATGTCCTGGATCTTGGTATGGCAGCAGTCAAAAACATAGGGTGAAAGCTTCATATATATGTGAAGCACAGCATGCAAAAGATTGTGATAAAATTATGAATTTGCCTTTCTGTCAACCAGCTACTCTTGTTTCCTGGCTGCCTCTATCTTCTGAAATATTATTATCTCTGAAGATTTTCTTTTTAATGATGCACTGGCAAATCTATCCAACTAATTCATTTTGTATGTTTGATTATTTTATTAAACGTTTCTTTAATTATTTTTTTTACTTTTATATAATTTGTCTAGTCGTTCAATTTTTTTTTAGAAGTATCACCCCGGACCCTGAGTTCTTATCATATGAGGCTGTGCTTCCAGATATATTCACCTCGCTTGGATTCGCCTCCACCCAGATGGGTTCACTTTGCTCACGGATTACTTCTCTTCCTGTATCAGGTTTGCTTAACCCTTTGAAAAGCGGTGTTTCAATAACTTATCAAAAAAGAAAAAAAAGCAGTGTTTCAATGTCTTTCATGTACATATGTTGTTGCATTTATGTCTTTAGGTTTAGTTTACCAGGATACTAGGTATATTATTTCATTGGGTCTCTTGAGCCTTAGTTTTAGGTTGCGCTCTTTTATAAAGGGGATGATTCGGTTTCAACTGCTGACATCTGTACCAGTGGGTTCATGGACAAGTTTCTTTTGATAAGTTAGTATCATGGACAAGTATATATAATGATTTACTGTTACAATGAAAATTAAACTTTAATCAAGTCTAGGCCATTCATACATTGAAAAAAGCTTCTTGAATAGGTTAGAGAGTTTGTGAAATATTTTTTTAGTTCTCTTTTGTTATTGTCATCTTACATTTCTTAAACAACACTATCTTGTAATTTACTTTGTTGCAATAAGATGGAGAATGTATTCCTTTCAGTAATTATGGTTTAACCTTTTCCAACGCATTTTTAGACTTTTGACGCCGTTGATGGTAAGCAAGCAAGACGGACAAATTCATCTAGTCCATTGGGGGAGCTTTTTGACCATGGTGATTTATTTTCATGTGCTGTTTTATTCTTCCCTTGCTCTGTCTCTCTATGCCCGTCTTTTTTGTTTCCTTTCCTCAACTTTTCCTGACGTTTACAAATTGCAGGATGTGACGCACTTGCCTGTGCGGTATGTATCTATTTATTTATTTTTTGTTTTGTGGCCGCTACTTGTATACTTCCATCATAATCTGTTAATAAATTTTCAGCTTGAGGCCTTGGCCTTTGGGAGCACTGCTATGTGTGGAAAAAATACTTTCTGGTTTTGGGTTATATCAGCCGTTCCGTTTTATGGTGCAACATGGGAACAGTAAGTGTTCCAATAATTCTAGTTTGATTCATTTTAACATTTGAAGTTACGCTTTGCTATGATCAACAAATAATTTTGGAAATGGGGATCAGTGATGGAATGCTGTTTTGGTTGCATCTTCTCCTTGTCTGAAGAAACTTCGAGGGACAATTGATCTTCTCAGTTGCTAGTTCTTCACTTGGTCCTTAGTCCTTACTTGGTTTGGGTTAATTGAGTAATTAAATCAAGCATAGACAACTATGTGATTTTTCTATGTGCATTACATGGTCTTAAAAGTTCTACTAGATTATAAAAATGTGTGAAGAAGTGATTTTAGATGCTGGAAGGCTACATTATTGCACGATGAATTGTATAAAACAAAGCAGATCCTGGAATTCTTAGTCTATGAATTGTTGACTTGATATGGAATGAAAAGTACAGACATTTAATGTGGGGATTCAACATGTGACCTTGAAGTGCATGTGAATTATAGGAATGTAGTAGGAAAGCTTTCCCGCTTGAGACCTATCCTTTCCTCCTTTTCTATTTCATTTTATTAATAATATTCTCTGTATTTCTCTTACCCATCTGGAATAAATTCTAGAAACCTTTTCTTTGTTGCTTACTTGTTTAGTGTATCTTCTCTTCTTTTTCTTGTATGGAACTAGGAGTTTCAAGATTTTCTTTGGTAAGGACTAAGGAGCTTGTAAGATTTGAGAATGTTCTAGCACTTGATAATTATTACCTTTTTTCTGGCGCTGCTAATTGTGGATCCTGTTTATTCTTCAAAAGGTTCTTTTCGTCTCCACTTGTTTTCTATTATGTGAAATTAGATCAGTGCTTACTGGAAATATATTTTCTTCTACTCTTCATCAGATTTTCATGTTATTTTATTTTTTGTCGTTGAAGAAGGCAATTTGTCATTTATTCCTATGGTTTAATTGACAGTGTGTAATTCTGGCCAACTCATTAAGCGTCTTCTGTTTTGCAGCTATTTCACCAATACTCTTATCCTTCCGGTAGTTAATGGACCTACAGAGGGTCTTGCGCTGATATATTTCAGTCATTTCTTTACAACTATAGTTGGTATGCCCACTTGCCAGCATATTCATAGTCATAGATATTTAGGGAATTACGTCTCACACCATGTGTTTTTAATATCATTTCCATTTCTCTTTCAGGGGCAGAGTGGTGGGCCCAACATTTTGGAAAATCTTTGCCCTTTCTGAATTGGGTTCCAATTATAAGCGGTAAGACTTACCTTCATTTGAACATGTCAAAGTTATAGGTTGACTGTATGTTCATTTGAAGTTGGTAAAAAGATGGTATGAGATGGTCAATGGGATAATCTTTTTATCTTCTCTAGGAAGAACAAAGTTTAAGATGGTGCTAATATGACTGAAACCTTTTTTTTGTTATATGATTGCAATGCACATGGAAGCACTTGTTAATTTTTTTTTCAGCTGGTTCTCTTAGTATACTTTGTTTCTCTTTTGACCCTGTTTTATCAGCATACTTTGTTTCTCTTCTGCCACTACTCGAGTTCTGTCTTGGATAATAGATAGTAGTTTCCTATGTTGTATATCTGGTATTCAGTGCAAGTTTGATAGTAGATAGTAGTATCCTATGTGTTATCTGGTGTTCATTGCAAGTACCATCTAATATCCAGGACTTTACTTATAAAAATAAAATAACGAATTTTCTTATTTTGTGTGGCTTCAGTATCTGGATTTGACCCCCCGCCCCTTTTTTGCCAAAAGGAGGAAAGCTGAGTTGTATTTGCCCTTGCTGCATTTTTTTAGTCAATGAAGTAGCAGTTCATACTTGTTGGTTACCTTTGTGTTCTCTTTTCACCTTTGCATCATTTAAGTTTCATCTTGTCCTGCGTAGTTATTTTTTAAGGCTCACTTATTATTGTTATTTTACTGTTAATAATATTTTATGATCTCTGTAAACAATTGACTTGATATCATCATTTTATGCTTCTTGGTTTTATTTGTATTTCTCAACTTCAGAAAGCCCGACATATGGAGCTATACTGTTTTTAATGATAGCTTTTGCTGTTATACCAACAGTGTCATTCAAGTAAGTATTCTTTCATATATTATAAATTTTAAAGCAAATACTCATACTTATTTTTTGCCTTCGTACGTTAGTACTTTGGATGCTCTGCATTTTTTGTTTTTTTGTGGGCCATTAAGCTTGTTAGTATCTGACATATTAGGTCTATAGTCCTGTAGCAGGTCTGTATTGGCTGTAACAGTGGCTTCTATATTAGGACTTGTATAGTTACACACGACAGTGGCTTCTATATTATATATTCTTTCCTGAGCTAACATCTATATTTGTGAACTGTTGTCATGCAACAATCAGCTTTAAATGGTGTTATGCTCTATGCAGTGTTTACAATGCTTATAAGGTTGTCCGTGCAAGAAAAGGAAGCATGCTACTGGCCTTGGCGATGGTATGCTTGTTCCCTAGTAACTAATGTCTTATCTCTCAAGTGTTTAATAGATGTTATGAATCTCTTTCTTATCAGCTTTGCCCATTTTGCGTGCTTGTGGGGGGAGTCCTGTTGTGGTAAGCCTCCACATGCCATTTACCTTTTCCACCGCAGCTAATTTGGATCCTTTCTTCTATATATATACATGTTTATATTCTTTGAAAAGGATCTTCTCTTGTGCAGGGATTATTTGTCTCCATTTAATATAATGGTGAACTATCCACATATGGTTGTGTTGGGAACTGGACTTGCTTTTGGTTTCCTTGTGGTAAGATATGTTCAAAGACCAAATCCTTGGAGCTTGCCATAATACATATATATACATACACACACACACACACATACGTACGTACGTATATGTGTGTATATATATATATATATATTTTTTTTTCCAGCAATTACACAATGTTATATATTTATCAGTTCTGTCAATGGGGCTGAACTCTAAGTTCTATTGTAGGCTAGTTGTTAATGTTAGCTTCAGAAATTTTGTAAACCACAAACAAAGCATATAGATAGTTCAGTCGTTATAATGCTTTTCTTGGCAGGGAAGGATGATTCTGGCTCACTTGTGTGATGAACCCAAGGGATTGAAAACTAATATGTGCATGGTATGTTCTACTCTGAGTACGAAGTATATTTGAATGTCTAAGTTTCTAATATCCATTGTGCACTTGTCATTATATTTGTAAACCTTTTGAGCTTGCTGTACTTGAATAAAGTAGTTAGGTAAAAGCTTAATACCTTTGACCATTTATTCTTCTCATTGGCATTATAACCACCATTTATTCTGTAGTGAACAAATCACTTCTAATTTATATACTTTTGGTCTATATAGTTTGTAATCACTTTTCTCTTAATAAGCTATAATAATGATAAGTTTGGCGTCAGGTTTATCCACTTTACATGTCATCTACACAACCTGCATATGCTGATCAACACAATTCCCCTCTGCCTACATGATATAAACCTCTGCCTACATGATATAGACCTGAATCTTATTGTGCATCTGTATTCTGGGGCAGTTGTCACATTTGACTTTTGCATTACACGGTCTTAAAAGTTATTACAGTTTGTTTGTGGTTTACAAAATTTGGGGAAGAAATGCTGCATTTTGCTAGATTAGGTGTTTCATCAGCGAGTGTTGGTAGATTTGTTGTATGGTTAATTCTCAGTTGCATGACATGTACTAATTTGAGTTGAATTTTTTTTTTAGACCTTTTTCTTTACCATCTCCACTTCTATCTTTGCGATACCTAACATTTCTATACTTATCTAACAAATCTGTTATTGAGATGATAGACTGTGTTCCTTTCATTTTCCATTGAAGTGTGAACAACATTCTCTGCTGTTATTATGTTTACAGCTGATATTTTGATATGAAATTTTGCAGTCTCTATTATATCTCCCATTTGCCATCGCAAATACGCTCACTGCCAGACTGAATAATGGGTATGTTTCCTTTTATTCTAATTGAGAATTGATAGAACAAAGAAAAAGGCATAATTGTAATTATGTCCATATTGCGATACATTATACTTTTTTCACTCTCAAATCGAAATTATTTCAGAATTCCTTTAGTTGAAGAGAACTGGGTTCTTCTCGGTTACTGTTTATACACAGGTACGACTTCTTTTCCCTTGCTCTGTTAACTTGAAGTTTACAATATCCAGTTTCTAGTAATCCTTGTTTTTCAGTATCCCTCTTTAAGAAATCTCTGAAACCATTTTTTTTGCCTCGGAGAAAAGGAAGTCCATCCATTTGATACTTTTTATGGTCTTCCTATTTCCTGAAAATTTTCAATTAATGTACTGGAACTAACTTGGAGTCCATCATTTGATATTTTATGTTTTGTGGCTGACAATCTTTACGGCTGAATGCAGCGGCACTCTATCTGCATTTTGCCACATCAGTCATTCATGAAATAACAACTGCCCTTGGAATCTACTGTTTCAGGTAAGCAATGTACTGTTTTACCATGCAGAATTAAAAAGAAATTATTGTTTCATGGCCTACTTCAAAAAGATTTTCTGTTGAGCGTTTTGTTGGGTTGGGTATATCAGATTTGTTTTACACTCTGCCCTTGCTGATACTATTGGATTTAAGCACAGAACCATGGGTTCAATTTCTAATGTTGCATTTCTCACTTTAAGATCATTTCTGACTTTTAAACAAACAAATTCACTTTATTTTTTCAGCTATCTATGTGAATTCAAATAGGAATTATACAAATAAGGAAATGGTACAGAAACTGAAAACATTGGCATGCATACTTGGCCAGTCACATCAACATTTTAATAAAAATAAAATAGAAAATTTTCTCTCCCCTGTTCTTTTTCCCTTTTCCTCTCTCCTATGCCGTCCACTACCAGCCACATCTGGACAATCATACCTCCTTGAGGACCTCCACTCCAACCTTCTGTCTCCACTGTTTCTCCATCACAGTTATACCCATCACCAATCTGAACCATTATCTCCATCCTATCATTTACCTTGATGCAGAACAATGAGTAAGAAGATGAAAGAATAAAAGAGATTGTTTGTGTAACCACACAAGGATCACTAGCCCACAGACTAGGATTTGCTACTTCTTCACAAGAAGTGACGATTTCCTCAAGCTATAAGCACAAAGCAACATATATTTTATTTAACTCTTAATTAATTTGTGGGATCATTATACTTGTATAGAAAATCATGACTCGGATCTAGACACCTACTAATCCAGAGTAAATCTAGAATTACATCACCGAGATCTTAAGCCCGATTAATTCTAATTACAGAAGTAATCAACCATAATTAATTAAGAATTCCAATTTTCTTTGACGTGCAATCCTCATCACTTGTCCTCACCACCACAACAACCACCAGTATCAAACAAAGGCCTTTGTGGCCACCACAATCAAGCTAAGTAAATAGATAAAATTACAGTGAAAACAGTGTATCAATATCTGATTTCTGACTCTGCGTGTCTAGAACAATTAAGTAGAAGTTAAAACATGAAGTGGACTTAATTTGGTTTAATAAATGAGATCTCAATGCTTTTTTTGGAGAAGTATGAATATTTTAGGTTAGGTTATGGATCGAATAAATGAAATTCGTTCTTCTCGTGCATATAATATAAAATTTCAGATTTGTTTGTAGATGAAATGAATCGATCTGATGCTGTACAATAAGTTTGTAAAGGTTTCACGAGTCTTTGGATTGAGTTGTGTTTGGTGTACACACAATATGTGGTTGTTTGGTATTATCCTGGCAGTGGTTGGTGGTTCAGAGGTTCTAGGGCTAGGTGGTGGGTCCAGGGCTAGGACGATAAACTGGTTGTAGTACGCAAGATTTCTTTCAATTTTCTGGTTCTGAAGGTCTAATTCGCAGCTTACACTTAACGAAGTGGCAGTATACACGGTAATAGCCACGTCATAACCATGTGCTACTAGCAATTTATGTATACACAGTATATATATTAATGGATTATAACCATGTGCTTGTACGTTAAAAGGAGTAAGTGCTGTTGTTAACTATAATAGACTTGTTCTGGGCTGTTGAGGTACAATAAGAAAGATGCTTCTCTAAAAAACAAATCTTCCATGAGACTCTTCATTTCAAAACAACTTTTTAATATTGGTTTATAAATTCTATTTGTTTTACAAATGACAGGATTACAAGAAAAGAGGCTTGAGATGTGTTTGTTCTCTCTATTTTAGGTACGTCAATTTTTAGGTGAATGTGCTTTTTGTATACTTTGAGCTTTACCATAGTTAACTTTGACAACTTTGTAGTCTCAAGTAATTGCGTATTGAATAAAATATATCATCATTTTTGTTTCCCTTTAGTCTCAGCTCAGCAGCAGCTTAACTAGCAGATTGGAAATGATTGTGCTGGTGATGAAGTCTTATAGGCAAGCTTATGTTTGGTGGTTGAACATGAACCTTATTGGATACAGTAAGATTCTGAGTCCAACAACTTTGGTGTTTGTATTATAATTCGTTATACTTGTAATGTGCGGTAGGTAGGTCGGTCATTAGCAATGTACTCCATATTTATATGAGAAATTCAATCGCATTGCGTCTCTTTGTATGCTCCTCCTTGTTATGTGTTTGTATTTTTTATTTGTTTAATATTTTTTGGAGTCGAGGGAGTGAGAAAGGAGAAGAAATAGAAGAGGAATTGATTGATGGTGCTACTAAAGTTTATTATGTCCACTTTCCCTCTTCCAGAAGCAGAAGCAGGCAGGGTGAAACTGTGAAAGGCAGTTGTGATAATGACCTTTTTTACTTTTTTGCTATGACCAACTCGTGATTTTGGTTCACGAGTCTTGTTATACATTGCCAACGTTTTTAGCTGAATTATGATTGCAACGTACGTGCATACATAGGTTAGCTAGGTAAGAATTAAGAATCATTTTTTTTTTTATTCTTTGGACATCATTTTCCTAATTTGAACAATAAGATATTGAGATGATTTATGTTTTTATTTTATTTTATAATTCGGATCATTTGCTTCATTTAGGAATTAAGAATTAACATGTACGTACGTGTTTCCATCACCAGTAGTGTTTCTTCCGAACTCACGTACTCCTGTTTCATCTATCTATCTATCTATCCCTTTATTATTCTTGCTATATCAACAACATCTTTGATGACATCTCCGAATCCAATTTCTTAACCCACAATCTCTCTCAAACCATTCACACAACATTTCATTTCTTGTCCAACAAAAACTCCATATCATATGGATATGGGTGCTAATTCACTATTTTAACCCTAGCTACCTACCAATTCCCCATTCTTCTTATAATTCAATCAATCTCTCATCAAAGTTTAGTTTTTGCTTGGAGCTTTGAATTTGATGATGCACTAACAGTATAATTTAAGTAGTTGGGAAATTTTATTTCTAGTTTAGAGCTTTGAAAAGAATGTTTACTTGTTAGGGGAGAGAAGAGTAAATAGAAACTACTAGTATTAATTAATAGCCTCCCTCTTACTTCTTCCTCTTTTATGTTGTAGTCCATCTTGTTAATCCTTCAAAAAAATAATACCATTAGTATGAAAGTAATTAGAACGCAAAAATAAATTTAAAAAAATAAAATAAGGGGTAATACTAGAACGGCCCGCATTTTACGAAGAAAGGTTGATGTGTAGAAATAACGTGTATGCATATGGCTGTTTAATGTTGAAATATTCGCACAAAAAAACTTTAACACAACACGAAAATGAAAAAGAAAAAGAAAAAGAAAAAGAAGATGAAATACGTAATAAACTTATAGAAATAACACCTCCTTTCATGTCATGTCTTCTCTTTAGTGGATGATCAATGTAAATAACTATATATATATATATAACGAAGACTTTGCTTGTAATAATGCAGCACGCCGTAATTATTAATGAAAGTGGAATATGGAAGTGGTTAGTATGAAGTTTATTTTAGAGTATGTTGGTCAATTAGCTAATAGAATAGTGACACGCATGCAAAGTTATATGTGTGTCACTCAGCAGTCTATTGACCCATTCACCAACTTATCAAAAAAATAACTTCATACTAATCAAATCCGTGGAATATGCTTCCGGTGGTTTGGCTGTCCAATCAAATTTCGACTCCTCTTCTTTTGTTTTTTGGAGTGAAGCTGAAGGGTTTTATATTTGTATTTATATGGATTATATATGAAGCTTAGACAACTATACTAATTTAATAATAACAAATGTTTATATTAAAAAGTTATCATGTTATGAATACTATAATAATTTTGTCACAATATATAAGCTTCAATATTAAAAATCCCTATCGAATTACGCTGCGGGTGCACGGTTTGGCTGTATTCCAATCGAATTGCAAGTCTTTAACCTTAATTTTTTTTTTGAGTGAGTTAAGGATGTTCATATATGGACTATATATGATGTTTAATTAAAGCCTTAAACAACCTTACTATGTTACTAAATTAAAACACTTGCAGATATTAAAATTAGTTAGGTTATGCACGCAGTTATGATAGGTTTAGACATATATATATATATATATGTATATAAGTTTTATAATATATAATTTGGTCACATTATTAAGGTTAAATATTAAAAATCCTTAACGAATTATTATGTATAAATTATGCAAAGCTTGATATTATTAATTCTAGAGTCAATTAAAGGTGTGTTTTTTTTTGTTTCTTTCTAGATATGTTGGAGCTGAGTAGCTAGCATATGAGTTTATAACTTAAAATTAAGAAAGCAATTAATATTACATGTGCATGATGAAAGTTAATTAATTAGCTAGGTAGGTAGCTAGCGCAGTCCCCAGGAAGTTCGTTCACTAGAACGAATAGAAGAGAAGTTGAAACATAGCATTTGCACACCAAACTCGTCAGAATTACGCGACGGTGTTGGAGGAGGAGCTGCCACGGAATAACGGCACAGTGGACATGTGGAATTGCTATAGCCAAACCACTTATTTAAGCAGACTCCATGAAAAAAATGAGTACACCTAAGCTCTTTAACTTCATCGCCTTGTTTGATCTTGCAAAGACACACTGCACATTCTACACCTCCTCCGCAATCCTCCAATCCTTGTTTCCGTTCGTATCGGCGGCGCTTTATGCCCATTTCTTCACCACTGCTGGCAGGATGATGACAAGTACTAGTGCTGCTGCTGCTGCTGCTGTAGTAGTGGCGGTACTGTTGTTGTTGAGTAGTGAAGAAATTTCTTAGAATTAAAAAAGTCCGGGATAAAAGATTATCGCGGATGCACATAACCGATATCCAGACAAGGAAGAGGAAGAGGAAGAGGAAGAGGACATTTGTTGCCACTAAACTCATGTTTGTTTGTTTGTTTGTTAGTCTGGGATTATTATTCAACATATATATATATATATATATATATATAGAGAGAGAGAGAGAGAGAGAGAGAGAGAGAGAGAGAGAGAGAGAGAGAGAGAGAGAGAGAGAGAGAGAGAGAGAGAGAGAGAGAGAGAGAGAGAGAGAGAGAGAGAGAGAGAGAGAGAGAGAGAGAGAGAGAGAGAGAGGGAGAGTGATTGATTGAGGGTACGTAGTAACCGATATATATATATATACGTGTAGCTAAATTCTTTAATATTATTACATGCATGCAGCTTCATTAATATATCTTAATTACGA
This sequence comes from Panax stipuleanatus, assembly GCA_020205555.1. Classification (NCBI taxonomy): domain Eukaryota; kingdom Viridiplantae; phylum Streptophyta; class Magnoliopsida; order Apiales; family Araliaceae; genus Panax; species Panax stipuleanatus. The sequence goes on along the minus strand of CM035119.1, from coordinate 138,106,441 downwards.
AATAATCAACTTCCACTACTATACTATTCTTAATAGTACTTCCTGTTTTCCAATTTTAATTAGGGATATATTTTGAAAATTTTAAATTCAAATTAATTTATAATGTCACAGTAAGCACATAGTCTAATTTCTAAAACTGAACCAAACACGTGCATCTTTTCCGTTAATAAAAAGATGTGCGAGGGGCACACATTTATTGACTCTATATTTTTTTTCTCATTTGGACTCCTGTGTGCTCGGAGATTTATATATATATGTCTCCTGGTTAGCAGCCCGGTGAAAAGGACTTTGGATCCCCCCCTTTGCTACGTTTGGTTTTTTTAAGGTAGAAGGGTAATACCCAACTCTGGTCGTGGTGTTTTAAGTCATTTTTAATTCCAAACAAATAATATACTAAAATTTTTGTATGAATAACATCTATCTATTACAATATATTATTCATTTTACAAAAAGAAGTTAAAGATGAAGCAGATCTGAGTCTCTTTCAAAAATGTCAAATCCCCAGAACCAACTTCTCTTTCCCTCAATAAATTCCCAGATTTTTCTATGACTGAACCGGCCAAAAACATTTGAAAAAGAACAACCATGAAGAAAAACACAGTAACAGCACAAATCCATTGTAGGTTAATCTATGTATCTTCTTGAAGAATACAAATCTTGATCTGGGTTTTTGACCAAATGGGCTCCTCTCACTCCTGCTGCCTGCACGGAGTAAATTAGAATCTCTCTTCAGTGAAAGACCACTTTCAAGACAAGGGCGGAGCTAGGATTATGATTTGGGGTGGGATATAATTTTTTTTTCGTGAATGTTCACTACATACATTTTCTTTTTAAATTAAATCATATATTAAGATAACTGTATATGTCATAAAATCACGTAGCTAATTGAAAAATAAAAAAATCATCACTAATTCACTATAACATTAATAAAATTTTGATAACGAACGTACGTCCAAAACATAATAACATACTTAGTCAAATTGCACTATTCGCTCTTGAATAGAAGCAAATTCCGTAATTATTGAGTCTGCATCATAGTTCTCAGTCAACTCCTTTTCGATGTGGACAATCATGTTATCAGCTAAAAAGTAATTCTCCATCTTGTTGCGCAACATTGTTTTGATACGTTTCATAGCTGAAAATGATCTCTCTGTAGTTATTGTGGAAACCGGCAAAGTCAAAACAAAACGAATTAACCGATCAATCATTTGATATGTCGTTGATTTTTTTGTTTCAAATAATCCTTGGCATAACTCAGCAAGAGTAGTAACATTCTTGAACACATCATCATGAGGTACATCAAACTCATAAATTGTCAGCTTGCTTCTCAAGCGATGCAACTCTTGTTTAGAGAAATCTCGAGGATAAAACTTCTCTGCAAATTTGTAAATATTATCAATATTAAATGCCTTAAAACTATCTGCAGGGTCCAAAGATGAGCTAAGAATAAGAAGTTCCTTTGTTCATTCACTGAACCTACCATTCAATTCCACCAACTCGAAATCTATTGCAGCATAAAATAGGTCAACACAGTAATAATGCTCAGTTGTTATGTTTCTTTGTTGACAATTACGGCGACGTGAACTCATACTGAATTGACCGTCCATGTCAAGAATATCTATATCATGCTTTCTGCAAAAATACATCACTTTTTCAAGAAAATCTTCCCAACCTTCTTTTCTTAATTTCTGAAGAGAATTCACTGTAATTTCACCAGATTCATAGCATTCAAAATATCTTGAGATTTTTGTTGCAACTTTCGACATAAGACATCAGTAAGTCCCATTATGTCTTTCAACAAATGCAAGATGAATATGAATTGAAATGATCTAATTGCATTGTAAGCACCATCAGCTTCTGCACGTAAAAACTCTGTGATTTTATCATCCATAATAAATTCAAGAACGTTGACCTAATTCTCTATAAAAAGCAAGCCCAATTATTAACTGAATTACTTAATAAAAAGAAATAGTTTATATTTGATAAAAATATAAATGAACTAGAACAACATATGGGCTAACTGCTAAGTATTTAAATTTGGGGTGTGCTTATTGGGTTAATTTTTAATTTGAAGTGGACTGTAGCCCACCGTAACCCGTGTGTAGCTACGCCCTTGTTTCAAGAGAACCCATTAAGGTACCATTAAGAATCAAACCAATTTGTTTATTTTCCATTAAAGAATACTGCAATATGATGTCTGTCAACTCTTTTTTCCCGACTAACATACAAAGAGGAGAGAGAAAAGAAGGAAATTAGGGGGTTGAAAGGAAATGCAAGGATTTTGAAGATTTAGCTGCTGCTTTGTTGACGTGGTCGATAGTCGTCACAAATTGTCAACAAAGAATCAAAGATCTTGATCTGATCCTGCACTCCTATGCAGAATTTTCAAGTGAGTGAGTTGTATTGTTAGGAATATTCATAAGAATGGTATTCCTATTTTATATGATTTGATTATGATATAAATGAATGAATATGCAAGTATGCTTGCATTGATAAAAGCTAGAAAGTCCTTTGATAGATAATAGGAATATATGTACAAGGACTTAGACTGAAATGATCAAATATGTTAGGTTGATCCTACATAAACAAAACAGCTTTGTAAAGTCTTTAAAAAGAAATGATGTACAAGGACTATAAATACAGAAAGATCAAGCTTGTTAGGTTAATCTTATAAAGTGTATAGGCTTGTCTGATCGTCGAGCACTGCACCATCATCGTAGTCTGCCAGGAGACAAGGAAGACTCGAGAACTATCAAGACAGAATCGTAGTCTACAAGGATAGTAGATCTCGGAGTTCGTAGTCTGCTAGGAGAGACGAGAAAGGATCGTAGTGTGTCGAGAAGAACTTTTTCAGAGCCATAGTCTGCTGAGGAAGTCATGTTCAGAATCGTAGAGACAGCCTGTCTATGAGCCGACCGAGCGTCTGCCAGAGCTAAGTCAAGAATCGTAGATCACACTTGAAGTAGTGGAGTCTACTGATCATATCAGAGGTAGAGATCGTAGTCGAGCAAGATCAGACGAAGACAGCAAGCATGAAAGCAGAAATCGTAGTCTGTCAAGATCTGATCTCGGAGTGGTAGTGTCTGCAGAAACAAGGCTAAATTGTAGTCTGCAGGACTAAGGCATCTATAGAGGTTGCTCACAATGCCAAGGCAAAATCGTAGTGTCAACACTATTCTCAACAGATGAGCACTCCCATAGAATCCAAAGATGAAGCCTCTGGTTTGAGCTGCAAAGATACATTCCACCTGAAGGAAATCAGAGAGCACTCAACGAATGGCATGCAAGCTAACGGAAGATCTAAGCACCAACTCAATCGTCATCCAGGATGAGTTGTGAAGCCATTCGAGATGAAGTCTTCCACAAGACAATCAGAAGAAGACTTCAGATAAAGTAACTGACTAGAGAAAGTCAGCAAGTGCAGTAGCTGTCAAGAGAACAGAAGACAACGATCTTGGGATTAACCAGGATCGTAGTGTTTGCCAAACGAGCAGGAACTAATGCAGTTTACACAGAGATACTGGCCAGCTTATGAAGAACAAGACAGAAGTGATTAAGCATGGGTCAGACCATTGTTGATAGGTGAACGGGAGATCACCAGGAGAAAGAGAGTTGGGTATGCCACAAATCTGATGCGTCTTACTATTCAGAAAAAGGCCAGAACGACAAGTCAAGCTATCAGTTCCTGAGATTAGTCAAGGCAAGCAGAAGTGTTGAAGCACTGCACAAATAAAGGAAGAGGTGTTCTACAATGCAGACCCAAAGAACACTCTTCAGAATTGTAGTGTTGTCTTAATCAGTCAAAGAGCAACATTCGACAAGACACACTACGATCAAGGTCCAAGAACATTTGTATCAGAATCGTAGAGTTCGGGCATCTAAATGTTGAAGCACTGACAACGTCTCAATATGAAGACTGACATCCGAACGTAGCTAATTGAGAGCATCGATGCAAAAGGACAACTCCTGTAGATTCAAATCAGAGAATCAGAATTGAGATATAAAGACTACTACCAGCCTGACACGAAACAGTGACATCTCTGAGGCGGTGGGTGAGAAAGCAGACTGCTGTGTCAGTAAAGTCAAAAATGAGTTGTCACGTCACATTAGCAGTCTGCACCAAATAACTCGAGATCTGCAAAGCAATTCAAATAGCTTCCAACGGCTACTTTCCAACGGAAAGATCATGGAAGGGTATTTAATGGACAGAGCTTCAAGGATAAAAAAAGTTACTGCGTTGTAGAGTCGTTAAGTTGTTGGAATGCTATATTGTTGACTCTACGAGTTCCACCAGAGCTGAACAGAACAAGTCTTCAGTGGTAGTTAGACTACGAAGGTGGAAGTGAAGCAGACTTGAAGAAGGATTGAGCAGACTAAAGCTTCACTCAACAAGGATGAGAATGCCATTGAAGATGGAAGCCAAGCTAAGAGCTGAGAAAGCATTGAAGATACCATTCAAGAAAGTGGCTAAGTATAATGAAGATCAGAAGAGCCACTCTATGGATCACCATGAAGAACCAGAAGCTGAAAAAAAGAAGATGCAGAACCATGTCTGCTTATCTATGAAGAAGGGTTCAAGAAATGCTAAGGACCAGAAGAAGGTGACCTACAATGAAAAGCCTTAGCAGTCCTATGTGGTGATGGTGCACAGCTGACATCGGATGAAGATGGGCTGAATAGAGTGAAGATCAGCTACACCAGAGAAGAAAAGGTCCAGACTCAAAGCAGAATGCTGAGGACCAAGCCAAGCTGCTAAGTACAAAGATGATTAAGCTTAAAGACATCTTAGGAGCAAAGCACAAACAACAACAACTACAACAACGAGTAGCCAGGGCCTGAGGGGTCCTTGTCCAGAGGGACTAAATGAGTTTCAAGGCTGCGGGTCTTAAAGAGTTCTCAGTGAACTAGAGGAGTTCCAAGTTAGAGGACTTGAAGAGTTCTTAGTGAACTAAAGGAGTTCCAAGTCAGAGGACTTGAAGAGTTCTAAGTGAGCTGAAGTCCCAGGGCTACGGGCCTTGAAGGAATCTTAGTGATTCAGGGTGCTGCCCTTCCTTAGTGGATTTCCTGCGAGAGTGCAGAAGAGTGGATTAGGAGCTTGAGTCTCTGAACCACTTAAAACCCCTTGTGTCTTTTACATTCTGTCATTTAAATTCTGTCTTTACATTATGTACTTAACTGCTATAATTGTTATGTTTGTATTAACTACTTACATCTAAACTAACTCCAAGAACAATGTATCAATGTTTATCAATATATCAATGAAGGGGACATTTAACTTATTCCGTTGTGCTTGAAATGATTCTTATGTTTGTCATGTGCTATCTTCTTAGCAATACAAAATAAAATGAAAAAGAGTTTAAAAACGCAAAGGATCTATTCAACCCCCCTTCTAGATCTATTATGTGCATACTGGGAACTAATAGTCACGTGATACTAAAAGGATAGATTCGATTACGATAAATGTAACACATCAGTTCCACATCAAAAAATATGAAAAAAATTATTTGTTGGATGAGTCTATGGTGAGCTAAAATGATTCAAAAAAATACTATTGTCCAGGTTTATTTAGATGGATTTGATCAGCCACTTATAAATAGAGTAAAAATTTAACATTTGTTAGACCCAAATACAGCAAAAATTAGGCAAAACTAATGATTTAGCCACCGAAATTGGCACGTTTTATTGAATACTTGATTGAACTTTTAATTTTTCAAATTATCTAACTGAACTAATTATTATTTTCAAATTGGGTCACTCCGTTAAAAAAAGTTGACAAACGTTAATTTTTTATCTACGTGGTTATGAAAAAAATATACAAAAATTTAAAATATTACACGTGGTAAAAAAATAAATAAAAAACTTCAACCGTGACTTTCCACATCAACAAAATAATAATATATAATAATCAAATATTACATGTGGCAAAAAAAAAACTTAAAATCAAAACAAAAAAATTAAAATTCAAAACAGATCTTGAGATCAAAACATTTAAAAGAACAAATAGTCCCTTCTTCCGGCCATGGCAGCCAGAATCCGGCCGAGCCTCGATGAAGTAATAATCGAGAGCGTAATTCTCCAGACCTTGACGGAGTCGCCGCCGGAATACGAGTCTACCGTCGGTGAGATAACGAAGGAGCCATCGCCGAGGAGAAATCAGTCTGAGGATCGATACATTCGACGCGATTTCCTCTTGAAGCGGTCTTATTCGTTCGGATTTGAACGGAATTTAGGATCGGAGATAGTGATGATAGAGCCGGCTACAACGTCGCTGTGGAGGTATCGGAGAGGAGGAGGTTTTTGGAGTCCAGCGTGAGGTACGTCGGCGGATCTTCTTCATCAAAACAAAAGAAATAGATCTGCATCTCCTCATATCATCATCATCATCTCATCTATGCCCTAAATCTCACAAGTAATTTCACAACATCGAGTCTCTCTCATGTCTATAAGAAAGTCCCATATCAAAGGGAATTGCTTACTACTCCCTAAGATGTCGATAAGAATATGGTAGGTGTCGTGGGTATGTTCAAAACCAGGCAATTGCTTAGCAAGTGAAAGAATCTATGGGCAGAGAATCCAAGATTTTTGCAGCGTTTTAAGACCTGTTCAACCAAATTGGTGGATATATTAGATGAAAATGGATTGAGGACGGATTCAATGTCGCGTTTAGGGTTTCGAAAGTCACTGAGAATACGAGAGAGCTCGTTAACGAGTTCGGGTGAAGAAAGAGGGGCGTCCGTGTTTGAGAATGAAGATGAAAGTGAATGAACTAAGAAGGGTTTGGAATGGTGGGGGGTTGGGTAGGAGAAAGAATATAGTAGAGGAGAGAAAAAATAGTGTGTGTGTGGTGTGGTGGGGGGGGGGGGGGGGGGGTGGATCTGGCAAACATGGTGGCTCTCCGGTGATGGTTCTGGGTAATTATTTGAAAAATTTGGGGAAGATGAAGATTTTGATAAAAGGGAAGCTAAGAATAAGAAGAAAATTTTTGATTTTGATTTTAATGTTTAGTTATTAATGTCGTTTTTTTAAGGAAAATATGTTTGGTTTTTTTATTGATTAATATTTGATTTATCTTGATAAATAAATTTGATTTAATGAATGAAAAAATATTTTATTTTTATTAGTTTTTGTTTTGTTTTATTATGTTTTTGTCATTTTTAAAACTTTAAAATGTTAAAAATGAGTCAATTTTTTTTTATGTTGTCTTTTATTTTCCATGCCACTTTCTTCTTCTTTTTCCTTTTTTTACGTCCACGTCAGAGCCACATAGATAAAAAATTAACGCCTGCCAACTTTTTTTAACGGAGTGACCCAATTTGAAAATAATAATTAGTTCAGTTAGGTAATTTAAAAAATTAAAAGTTCAATCAGATATTCAATAAAACGTGCCAATTTCGGTGGCTAAATCATTAATTTTGCCGCAAAAATTATATATCTAACCTTACCAAATTATGAATGAAATGAACAAGACTGTAGCTTAGTGAAACAAATCATTTTTGGTCTTGCAATATTTAGTTACTAGCTGTGTTCCGTGGCTCCGGCACTACATGGACGGTCGGATTTATCCTAAATTTTGGACGGCCCTGATGATTTATTGAGTGAGCGAAAAATTCAAATTCATTTGTATTTTGTTAGATAAATTAATTATATACCAACTCACATCCATCCAACTTCCAAGTACCGGGTCTCGCATCAAATTAGACCTATATATATAAAGGGGTTTGAAATATATGATCCCATTGACACAGAAATTGCATAAACAAAGGGTGTTTATAACTAACATTATTTAGAATAAGGCGAGGAAATGAATCAATCAAAACGTGTATCATCAAACAAAGAGAATCCTATCTGCTTTGTCTGCTGGCAGTGCTATAGGAAATTAATGAATAGTGTTAGTTATCAGATATTGGTGGAGGAGGAGAGTAGTGGGGTGGGTGCAGAGACACAATGGTTTTCACATATGAAACGACACGGACCATCATGGAGTGATTCGGGTGTGGGAATTAGTGAACAAGGCAGAGAGATAAGTAATCAATTCTAGTTTAAGTGTAAAACGTATTTAATCTCTCTTTGTCCCTTTTGATATCTATTTATAGTCTCACACATTTTGTCTTACTTAAAGCGTCTCATTAGATACCAATGTATGGGCACGGCAGACAGCGTCCTATCACTTGATTTTTACACCGGTCGGTAATACGGCTATGTGGGAACATTCGGATTGGACAGACTTTCCAAACTTGTCAGACACGCTTCGTCCGAGCCATTTAAGCGGATCAGACAAATTTCAACCCTCCTAACACAATTGCGCTGTGTATTGTACATATTCACATGCATGATCAAAGATTAATTGGAATTCGGAAATTGTTCGTCTCCCAACGTCCCCGCTTCCTTTGATCGTGGATACGATCCCATGCATACACAAATATTCAAATATTTATTGCTGACACAGTTGATGATTGACGAGCCCTAGTTTTCCGTACGTTAAATTCAATCAACTGCCAATTGTTCAAGAGACCAGGATGATGATGAGGACGATAGTGAAACTCTTCGGAACCAACATCAAATGCAACTCTATCCTATGTTGGCCGTAATTCTTGTAACAAGAAAAAATAACAAAGTTTTCATAATGACTACATGTGCGAATTTTATTAATTAATTATTTTCAACATGCATGGAACTAATACTTAAAGATTACCTTAAATTTAATTGTGTATAAAAACCGACGTCTATATTTATAGCTACAAAGAATCGCTATCTTGTAGTAGTAATTATTTTCTTGACTTGATGGAAAATTTCAAATATATTATTATGTTATAAAAATGACTAAATGAGATGGGCTGCTGGAGAAAGTCATGGTTGGCTGACATAACATGTTCAATTGAGAATAGCTTTCTAATAGCCATTTTGGTTGGTTGGGCAGGGCATAGCCCACATTTTTGGATCGGGATTCGAGCGTATGTAACCCAACGTCCGAATTCAGCCATATTTTTACATGGTAGTAGTTACAGACAGGGGTGTATATACGGTAGCATAGCCTATGCTAGTTTTTTTTTTTTTTATATAGGTATAGAGATAGGGGTAGAAATAAAATTTAAAAAACTTAAGTGGATAAATTTATGAAAAAATTAAACTTAGAGGGGGTAAAAAAAACTTAAACTACTACTACTACTCTAAAAAGAACTAAACACACGGTATATAATGTATTCAAACTCTCGCTCTCTAGCTAACTCGCTAAGTTTCAACCATTTTACTTCAGTATTCAGCTCAAAAAAATCCGTCTCTCTCTAACTCGCTAAGTTTCAGCCCTTCATTTCAATCTTCAACCCAAAAAAATCTGTTCCTGCTGGAAACGAATCCTGAATCCGCCCCTAGTTATAGAGGTCTTAATTTCTTTTTCTTTGTTGCAATTTTTGACAAAATGCGTTCATCCTTCTTATGTCTGAAGTATAAATTTTACATAAATTAAGAAAATTAAATGACAGAAGAGAGTATAAAAAACAGTATATTAATTTTGTTCATAGTTTATCATAATTAATTTAGTGCACTGAAAAACATTTCTCTCTTTTAAACTTAATAGAGCCCACTTTAATATACCGTCGAGGGCCGATAAACTAATGTTTAAGCTTATTTTATATTTAGATAATCTTTAATTTTATGCACAAAATATTTTATAATTGACAACATCTTTTGAGCACATAAGGAGAGTAGTGTTATTGATCCAAATAATCCATGACATACTCCATCGAGGACGTTAGTTGTGTCAAGGATCCAGGACCAATTATAGTGAAGTTAGTTTCAAATGGTCAACACATGCAAAATATATAAACACGTTTGCACTATTTTATTTTTCTATAAATAGCTAGAAAAACTTGGAAACTGAATCCCAAATTTGGAATAAATACTTGACGAAGAGCTTTGGATCCATGGTCACCTATCTGAATTGGAAAAAAGTTTATATTATATATATAGGCTATAGCTGTTGCTTAATTCTGCGTATAGATAACCATTTATAATTATCATTTTGGTGTTATTCGAAAGCTTTAATATTCTAATGCCTAAAAGTTGTCAACTTAATATCAACGGCAGAGGAGTTGAGAGTTTTGGTGTAGCTAGCAGGGTACGTATACTCTCAAGTTATGAAGTATGCAATTCTTATGTTCCTGATTAGCTTATAATTAATTATGAGGATTGTAGCTTTAAATTATAGTATGAGTATGCTATTTTATTATCAGCTTTAATGTATTCAGTTGACATGAATGTGTAATCTTTATTCCATTATCTATTTCTTACTTATAGATTATGGAATAAATTTTCAGCAATATATTATTCTCTTAGCCTTTTGCAAAAAAAAAATTAAAAATATTATCTAGTCACAGTTACGTAACTAATTAATCTTTTAATCTTAAAATTGCCAAACAAATGAAATCATCCTCTTGATCAAAATTTAAAAATGACAATTCAAAACTAATTACACTCTTTCTGCTTCACAAAAATAGTATCATTTGACAAATTAAAAAAAATAAAATAGTCCACCTTTTATTGATAATAATATAAAATGACATAATATTTTCAAGTTTATCATCGAAATTTCTTTATTTGTATCAACACTTCAAAAATAACAACTTGTTATATTTATAGGTAAATATGGAACAAAAATACGTCTTATTATATTTATAGGTAAATATTCCCGAAGTTATGTCGCCATTTCCGAAGTTATGATGCCATTTCGGAACTCGAAGACCTCTCCCGAAGCCGAACGTTCATGCATGAAATCTACTGTTCCAAAGGGAAGCCACACTTAACTCTCGACCCCGAAATCAACCGAACTCAGCATTATTGCCTTCAGAAATTAGTGTCTTCGGGAATTAATGTCGTTTCTTCGGACCAACATTTTTCCCAATTTTTGTCCTACATCAGTCTTTCCCACTTGTGAAAAACTCAACCTCGAGTTATATTTTGGATTAAACGGAACATCTTCACAAAACTCATAACGATCAGATACATTAAAAATACTAGAGATGTTTATATCGGCAGACAAGTCAAACACTTCAATATTCTTCGCCTCCAATTGAGTTTTGACTTCAGCCTAAACATAAATACCAAACCATAAATTATATCGAACCTTGGCAAAAAAACTCTTCCCGTGTCATTCCCCTTATCTTGGAGAAAATCCGGCCTCGAAGTTTGAAATGAAGTAATATCAAGCACCAACAGTTAGATATTCGCCCTCTTCTTTGTACCATGTACTCATGATGTTGTTTCTCAAAGAAAAACTTTGGAAATAATTCTGAAACAATCAAAGCCTTCATATTAACTTGTACTTGCAACAAATGATTAGAAATGATGAAATCTAAATTTTCCAAGTTGTCGGACACAAGATTATGAACAATCTCATGATCAATATCAATTTTTACGATGTCTGTATCCTTATGTCGCGTCGACTCCAAATCATGATCCTCCACAACCACTAAGCTTGGTTCGTCTTCAACAACCGTCTCTTCAACTACCTCCTTTGTGTCTTCCACGCTTTCCACTAAAAGGGACGAAGTACATGTCTGAGAAATAGGATTGACGACGCTATATCTTTCTTGAAGGTTCTCCATGCAGGTTGTCAAATTCTTGTGACACCTCTTAATTTCATTAATCATAAAAGAAATCTCCCTACTTTGACGTTCTTCTCTCATTCTTCTTTTCTCAACTTGATACATATGTTTCAACTTGTCAACTCTATATTGTGTTTCTTCTAATTCCTCCAAAAGATCATCATATCGGGGCAACAAGTTTTTACGATGAAGACCATAAATCTCATAATCAAACCAATCACATTCATTCTTAAGAAAGTCAATATAATCCAATAGTTGTTCAATTCCTGCCTTCATAACTTTAGACATCTTCACTACACAAATTTTGAATTTTTTTTTAATAAACAGAAAATTAAAAGATAGATTCAACTAGTTTTATCTAGTCCCCACGATGAACGAACGGTTGCTCGCAATTCCTTGCCTAAGCAGCTTCGAACGACATCATTCTCCTTCACATCGCCATCGGAGTGGGATGTTTCGCACGCGTTCAACAACCATCAATCCGTAGGCTTGAAACCTTGCTTTGATACCAATTGACGCAGCACGGAAACGCAAAGAATTTACCAGCGTAAATTCTTAGAGAGCACAAACTGGAATCCACCAGAAAATTACAATATCAATTGTAAAAAGATAATAATTATCAAATTCTATCCTTCTCTACCCACAAGTCGGGTATATATATAGCTAACAACTTTCTGTCCAAGTCACTCTAGAATCTTCTTGGAAAGAGAAATAATAATCTGCCTAAAAATAAGGGAAACAAATCCTAACAAACTTCCTAAATTTACAGAAATAGAAACTAATTAAGTAATAACTTAATTATAAAAAGATTTACTTCCTAAAATACTATTACCATAAAATAGCTAAATAATAATAATCAAGCCAATCCGATATTCCCGAAGTCATGTTGCCATTCCCGAAGTCATGACGCCATTTCCGAACCCGAAGATCTCTCCCGAAGGCGAACGTTCCTGCATGAAATCTACTGTTCCGAAGGGAAGCCACACTTAACTCCCGACCTCGAAATCAACCGAACTCAACATTATTGCCTTCAAAAATTAGTATCTTCGGGAATTAATATCGTTTATTCGAACCAACGTTTTTCCCAATTTTTGTCCTACATCATTCAACCAGAAGAAATGTGTAAAAAGGAACAAATGACCAAAAAGGAAATAAAGAGAGAGGTTTAAATGCTGTTGCATTCAATTACTGATACCTCTTTTTCCAAAGTTTAATATTGGTAATGAACATAGTAAATTAGCAAATACTCCGGGCCTCTTTGATTGATATAGTGTTTTTTTTTTTGGCTTGGGGGGTGGGGGTTCTACCTCCTGATGAATTAAATAAGTTGTTAAACAAGTAATTTCGTTTTGGATCTGAAAAAACACTATTTTTGGAAGTTCGGAAAACATAGAGTAGAGGACGAAACAAAAAAAATGTGAAACAGGAATTAATTAATTATTATACGAATAAATTAAAATTTAATTATTTATATGCTTAAATTTTTTATTATCAACTATTCCATCATGTTTCACCTTTAGGCTGTAGGTTAATTTTAGTTGTAATGTAATTGGAAAAGATAGTAATTAAAGCTTATTTAAAAATTAAGAGAAATTTGTTTATGCATGTTTCAGACTTTTATATACATTCTTAACTCAAAGTGATTATATTGCTGAAAGTTCAAGTATTCGATACTATTTGAAAAATTCAAGTATATATGAACCCTCCCTGGATATTAGAATACGTACATAACATACCTTGTTAATATTCAAACACACAAATTATAACACGTCTAGGCACTTTTCAGTAATTTTTGACATGCAGCAGCCTTATAATTGTCACCGTGCGTGACTAAGTGCAACTATTTGTTAGCATTGTTGTATATATATATATATATATATATATACACGGTCCGGATCTTAAACTTATCCTTTATCTAACATCCCTTGCTTATTTCTCTTTAGCGGCAGACCGGACGACGGTTCGGTCCGTCGCTATATATACAACCTATAATTTTAGCGACAGACAACATATAGCGATAGTTGTATATATAGTAACGGACCGAACCGTCGCCCGGTCCATCGCTAAAGGAGAGTAAGCAATGTATGTTAGATAAATGATAAGCTTAAGACTCGGACCGATATGTATATATATATATCCTATAAAAATTTTGTGATATTTTAAACTATATTTATTTAATTTTGAAAATTAAAAATCTTTGTTGATAAATGTTATGCCTTTCGAAAGTGCTATATATTTATTTATTTCACCAAATTTATATATATATATATATATATATATATAATTAAAAGAAGGGACCAAAAATGCCCGTTCTTATAAATTTTAGTAAAAGATAAATTTATTGCTAAGTAACAACTACTTACTCATTTTGTTCAAAATATAATTAGAGAAAACTATTTAAAATACAAAATTAAGAATAAATAATTAATTTCTCTTAAAAAATGAATCAGTTAAATATATTATATTTGTGATCTTAAAAGTTATTTTAATACAAGAATAAAACTTAGTCGCTTTCATCTAATTATTTGGAACGAGTAGTCTAACATAAAGGTATACATTTTATTTTATTGAATATCAAATTATTTAAGATTGTTTAACATCAGGGCCGGGGTGTATAAGTATAAATCAAGGAAGTGAGCGTCAAACATAGACTAGAGCTGATATAATTGACTAACATAATTTAAACAAACCTGGAAGCCCCAAGAGAAAAGTCCAAAAACCAGACAAGTCGCACTACGTACTAATCTACAACTTCATTATAGTAATAAACGCGAAAATGACAATTAATATTTAATATATATGGGCTCATTAACTGCATGGATATACGCACGTACGTACGTACTTAATTTTTTTTTTTATACTAGTCTTTATTTTTGTTTTTTAAAATAAATCGTTTTAAAAAAATATTTTTATCTTTTAATATAAGTTATTTGAGAATTTTAAATAAATATTAATTCTTTATTTTTTAATAATAACCCAAATATTAAATATAAATTTAATTTTCTCACTATTTTTCGTTCAATAAATAATACTTTATTTTTTCAATACAAAAATAATATAAATAATTAATATTATATTTTATATTTCACTATCATTTTCTTAATACATCGAGGCTGACAAGTTGCTAACTTATATCCTACGCACCCACGCCACGTACAAGAAATGCTATGCTCTGGCCTCTGAATGAGTAGTGCTATTTTATTTTTTCCCAGCAAGTGACTTTTGTTTAATACTTGTAATCTTTAACACAATCAACAATCTTCAACTCCAAAATGTTTTCATATATAAGTCAAAACTCTTTAATTGAACCCAAAACAATAAATTTCATAATCCACGCTTTAGAGCCTCCCTCTTATGGAGTAAAAGTACTATTTAGTTATAAAAATATTTTAAGCTTTGATGACCCTTTAAAAATATAATTATTCAAAAACATTTTTCTAATTGTACAACCACATATTATTTTGACTTTCTCATTAAAATACTTTTTTCAAAACTTCAAATTTTAAAATTGTTTCATCTTATCTAAACAGCATGATCACACATTACGTGACACAACACTTGCATTTGATCAATAAATACTAAAATTATGCTAACGAGAGGAATTCGGTTATCATAAAGTTAACTTCATGATAAATTGGTCAATTAATCAATACAGTGCTAACGCGCAGACCTAAAGAGAGAGGTCATCTACCATCATGTATCTAATAAACTTTTTGACCTTTGACCTCTATATATCAACTTAAATAAATTAAGTATAAAAAATATCAATTTTAATTTATAAAATACCCTACCCCTCATTATCCTATTTTACGAGGTTATACTTAAGGTATATATGATTATAATTTTTATATATTTTTAAAAAAATTAAATTTACAAATATATAAGATTGTTGGTCATTTTTTATGTTAAAAATATTGGACGGAATATAACCAAAATTTTAAAGTCAGAAAGAAAGCTATTTAAATCAATTGCAAAATTTTTGTTTGATTTTGAGCGCCGACAGTTGGCATAGCTGTTACGTTGCTTAGTTTGGCCGAGTTTTTTAGCTGTGTTGTACTACTATACTATAAATATAAATATAAATATTATTACTCGTAGTAATTACCCGGGTTGCTAGCTTGATTTGACGTTAGATGCAAGCAAAATAATTCAACCGCTATATTTATACATATAATCAGGAGGAAAGTGATGTTCATGTAAACATCTACTAACAAATTCTTATTTTGTTCAAATTCAAACAAAAAGTTTCATTCTTTAGATTCGAGACCCCAGTAACCGTGTTTGGGGGTTGAGCTTCCGAGGCTGAAGAAGCTTCCTTGATGAAAGACTGGGTCTGAGCCAGCAACTGCTAAGTTTAAGGGAGAGTGAGAAAGGTAACGATTTCTGGGACTTTCTTAATTGGGTTATCTTCTTTGTCGGTCTTGATGATGTGGTTTTGCTGCATTTTGCATTTGGGAATTTTAGTAGCTTTTGAATGAGTTAAGAGTCAGCTGAGACCAAACTAGGGTTTTGGTAAGTTATTCTTTGATTTGGATACCTGGGTTTGTATTGAAATCGTGATTGGTGATTCTGGGTTTTTCCACACACTGAAACTGTGAAAAGGGCTAACGTGTTTTCATCTGATAAGTAATTAGTGATCTGTGTTTTGCTCAAAACTTTGTTTGATGATTCAGCCTTGATACTGATAAGGGTTTTGTAATTTGGGTTTGAGGCTGAGGATGAATTGTGAATTTGTTTGATGAAGTCCAGTGATACATAAAGGATTTTTTATTTTATTTTTTTGATTGGAAGAATTCCCTGTTCTGCTTCAGATTTAATGTTCTTGAATGTTGGAAATTTTGGCCTTAATCATATAGCAATTGATGAACTTGGGAATTGAATTGATTAATTTACACATGGGGTTGAGTGTTAGATGAATTCATTTTTGTGAAGGGAAGCTTTATTTGTCTCAGAGATATCTACAACTACCACTTGGGATTTTGCAAAGAAACCGTGGGAATCTTTGCGATAATTGTAGTGGAAGCTTGCGAATTGTGGTGACGTTGCAGTGCAAACTCATGATTTTTTGTGCAGCAGGGTACTGATTAGATGGCAACGTCCCCATCTCCAAATTCTTCACCCTCTGCAGACCCACCAGTGTCCACCGCTGCTCCACCGCCTCAGCGGTTGTCTCCTCCGCCAGCACCTCCAACAACTTCTCAGCCTAATGCAAATTCCCCCACAACAACTCCTCCAACACCCCCATCTCCAAATTCTTCACCCTCTGCAGACCCACCAGTGGCCACCGCTGCTCCACCGCCTCAGCCGTTGTCTCCTCCGCCAGCACCTCCAACAACTTCTCAGCCTAATGCAAATTCCCCCTCAACAACTCCTCCAACACCCCCATCTCAATCCCCTCCTCCCACCAATTCGACAGCCCCTCCTCCAGTCCCATTATCCTCCCCACCACCACAACCCCCTATAGCTTCACCACCTCCTCCTACGAATTTGCCTCCTCCTCCAGCTGATGTCCCACCTCCATCCTCTAATTCTCCACCACCTTCACCAAATCTTCCAGCTAGTCCGCCTACACCTACACCACCAGTAAGTCCACCTACACCACCTGCAAGTCCACCTAAATCCATATCGCCACCACCAGCAAGTCCACCTACACCTATACCTACACCACCAGCAAGTCCACCCACACCACCCTCAGAACCACCGAAGAATTCAGCACCACCTCCACCAAAACCACCAGATAATACACCACCCCCACCTTCCCAGCCTCCAGAAAAACCGCCATCACCATCATCGAAACCACCAAAGATTTCACCCCCACCATTAGAATCTAAGCCACCACAAAATTCACCTCCACCTCCAGAGGCGGAACCTCCTAAAATTTCACCTCCGCCGCACCGAAACTCCTAATGTTACCCCTTCACCTCCAGCGTCTCCGCCATCCTCAAATTCTCCTCCCAAATTGTCTCCACCGTCACCACAAAAACTACTGTCCCCTCCACCTCTTTCACTTATCCCTCCATCATCCCCTTCTCCTCCTTTGCCTTCTCAAGTTCCAATACCGCCATCAGATAACCTTGCCTACCAACAAGTCTAACACACCCTCAAACTCTAGTTCCACAGATAATGGTGGCATTGGTACTGGAGGAACAGTAGCCATTGTTTTGGTATTAAGTCTCATACTACTTGGTCTGATTGGAACAATTGTCTGGTGTGTAAGAAAGCGAAAGAGGAAGTTTGCTGGATTTAATGGCGGTCACATTATACCAACTTCGCTAAGCTCTTCGCCTAAATCAGGTAATTCTTTTTGACTAATCATTTCCTTCATTCAGCATTGCTTGAACCTTTGATTAGAGTTAATATAGCTGGGACACATATGTCCTTCTCGAGAATTTAATGAGCTTGCAGTGGAAAAATAATTTTAATATTTCTGAAACTACGAATAGTTCTATATCTTATTCAAAGTCTTGGACATGTAGCAAATGATGTACCTCAGATATTTGTGTACTTGAGGTTTATCAAATAAATTTAATCCAGTTTGTGATGTGTCCAGATTCAGCCTTACTAAAGGTGCAGACATCAGGAGCCTGGAATGGTACTGGCAGTGGTTTTGTATATTCACCAACAGAGCCTGGTGGATTGGGTAATTCAAGGTCGTGGTTTACTTATGAAGAACTTGTGGATTCTACAAATGAGTTTTCAGTGCATAATCTACTAGGTGAAGGTGGATTTGGTTCTGTTTACAAAGGCTGCCTAGCAGATGGAAGAGAGATTGCAGTAAAGCAGCTAAAGATTGGAGGGGGACAGGGGGAACGAGAATTTAAAGCTGAAGTTGAGATAATTAGTCGTGTACACCACCGCCATTTGGTTTCCTTAGTCGGTTACTGCATTTCTGAAAATCAAAGATTGCTTGTCTATGATTATGTCCCCAACAACAACCTTTACTTCCATCTTCATGGTAATTTTAGTTTACTTTTAAATATAAGAATAAATGCGGTATTGGGTGACTAATGTGGTTTGTTACTCCTTTCCTTTGTAGGGGAAGGTAGGCCAGTAATGAAATGGGAAACACGTGTTAAGGTTGCTGTTGGTGCAGCTCGTGGAATAGCCTATCTCCATGAAGATTGTAATTTACTATTCCTTTTTTGATTCTTGATTTCTTAGAGTATATAATGTTACCTTTTCATAAGCATCTTTTGAAAAGTGATCAGGGAAACTTTTCTGCATTCTTAACTTATTCCTCAGTAACTTGTACCACTTCTGGTCTTTCATATAGGGTATCAGCCATCAACTTTTGGGTACACATCATCATTCCTTTACGTAATACAATGACAAAACTATCTTATTAATGTGGGAAACAACACGTGTCATAAAATTTAAAAGAGGATTAAAAATTAGTGAAATTCTGCCCATCATGCTCAATGTTCGAAAAAGCTAAAAGCGGTACTAGGCGTTTTTCTCTGGATGAGGCGAGGCTTAAGCTTCAAGGCGGAGCGAGGCGGAAGCCTCGATTTGAAGACCTAAAAGTCCCCAAAAAATTATGAAAAAATACTAATAAAACCATAAAATGATTCATCATTATAATTAAGGTCATAAAATACATAAATAACTAACGTCACATTAATGTATCATTACAAAACAACTTAATATGATCAAGTATTTATATTATGACTTGCATATAATTGTAATCACTAATTACTGTATATATAATTCACAATCACAATCACAACTGTATATATATAATCACTCATCACTGTAATAAAAAAAATTAACAGATTAAAATTTAAAAGTATATGACTTGCATATAATTGTAATCACTCATTACTGTATATGTATATCAGTATATATACTCATATATATATAATTTTAATAAAAAAAATTATTGTTACACAGCTGAATATATATATATATATACATATAATTTATTAATTAATTACCCAGTTAATAAATTTTTAGTTAATTTAATTAATATGATATAATAATTAATATATATACATTACTCAGCACGACGAGATTGTCGAAAGTCGAAGTCGAAGACTCGAACTTGTCGAAGTCGGCGTCGTCGAGAGAAGGAGAGTCGAGAGTCGAAGTCGGCGAGAGAAGAACCGAAGCAGGAGAAGAAAGCATACCTGGATCGACGAAGAGGAAAAGGAAGGCGACGCGAACTTAGGTTTTTTTTTTAGCCAAATCAAAGCTCCCTCCTGGACACGTCTCGAGCCGCAACGCTTCGAGGCTTACGCCTCGGCAAGAAAAGGCGCAAGGTTCGTTAGTACCCACTGTAGCGACTGCCTCGCACCAAAAAGCTGCCGCCTCGCCTTGAGGCGCGCGCCTCGAACGCTTTTTCGAACATTGATCATGCTAACTATAGAAAAGATCTATTTTGCAACAGTCGAAGGATTCCAGTATTACTGTTTCACTTTCAGTATCATTACTTGGTGTTTTAAGATTTATTTTTAGAGCTGCCTCTGATTTAAGATTCTCTTCTCGTGTGCTGAAAGCATATGGTTAGAATGCATATTGTTAGCTTGATTGGTTAATGAACATTTATCTTAAAAAAAATTGAATGACTAGTATCAAAGTACTGGAGTTATATCTAACTAACCATCTGACAGTTACTCAATCACCAACTTATCCACTACTGCAGTCTTTAACAATTGCTGATGGCATATTTGTTTATTTATGTTTGTTTAGTCTTTAATTTCTTTTGATTTGTATTACAGGCCATCCTCGCATTATTCACAGAGATATTAAGTCATCAAATATTCTTTTAGATAATAGTTTTGAAGCACGGGTATGCTAAATTTACACGAATTTCATTTTGCTAATTCTTTTGACAGTTTCAAATTTTTGTAATTTTATTTTTCTCCCTTTCTCTACAGGTTTCTGATTTTGGGCTTGCTAAACTAGCTCTGGATGCAAATACACATATAACAACACGTGTTATGGGAACCTTTGGGTATGTTATTCATCTATATGACTGTTCTTGATATCCTAATACGAAGTTAAACTGGAAGAACAAACAGTAGATGTTATGCCAAAGCAGACATTTTTAACCTCGTTTATTTAAAATCAATTTTGTTTCAGTTACATGGCTCCTGAATATGCAGCAAGTGGCAAGTTGACTGAGAAATCTGATGTATACTCTTTCGGTGTTGTGCTCCTAGAGCTTATTACCGGACGCAAGCCTGTGGATGCATCTCAACCCTTGGGAGATGAAAGTTTAGTTGAGTGGGTAAGGTTTCTCGAATGCAAATTTCATGATTCTACTCCAGCGAACCTTAACCATAATTTTCCATTTTAGGCTCGACCTTCCCTTACTAAGAAACTTAATCATACTTTTAGGCTCGACCTTTACTTAGTCATGCACTTGAGACTGAGGATTTTAAAGCGTTGGCAGATCCGAGGCTTGAGAGTAATTATGTTGACGGTGAAATGTTTAGACTTATAGAAGCTGCTGCAGCTTGTGTGCGGCATTCAGCTGCCAAGAGACCACAAATGGGGCAGGTACTATTTATGTGTGCTGCTATTAATTTCTTATTTTCAATAAATATTTATTAGGATATGGAGTATGAGAGTGTTCTTATCTCGTTACTGTACGCTTATCAGGTTGTGAGAGCATTTGACAATATGACCAACTCAGATCTAACCAACGGGATGAGAGTTGGTGAAAGTCAAATAGTTAACTCTGCACAACAATCTGCAGAAATTAGACTGTTTCAAAGGATGGCATTTGGTGGTCAAAATTACAGTACAGATTTTTTTAGTCAGAGCAGCGGGGAATAGTTGAGAAAATATAGTAAGTACTATTATAATTGGGAAAGATCAATTCTTTATATATTCAAGAGATTGCCAAAGCAGGCTGAAAATGGTGTTATTTTAAATGTGAATGTAACTCAGCCTAGAGGGGTATGGCTTGCCTTGGTCTCGGGACCAGACAAGATCAGATGTAGAGACTGAAATTCAAGGCCTAAATGAGATTTTGTAAGTAGGTTCCATTTTTGCTCACATGTATATATTCTTCTGTGGTGCAAGTTTATTTTCCCCGCAACTTCACAATTTACATATGGATTTGGTGGTGTTAGAAAGTTTTATTCAATTTATTTGTAAATTTTCCCCTCCCTTAAATAGTTTACCTAACAAGGAGTTGTCGGCGGCAACTTCGAGCGTCTGATTGATCCTCTATATTTAGTGTGTTGAAAATAATCTTCTGTCCTATATTTTCCGTGTTCTGTATGAAAAATACCCTTGTTTGTAATCTCTGGAGTACCAGAAAGAGAGAGGGCTTCCTGCCACATGAAAATTTTCAACCCATGTTGGCCCGTGTACGTACGTCTGAGAGAGAGAGAGATGATTGATTCATTGTGATACATGAACATGGACCTTAGATCTATCTGAAAATTAATGAAATCTAAAAAGAGACGGTTAATGCAGTATGTACTTGCTGATTACTATGTGGTTAAAAAGTTGATGACAGTGGGCAGGCATCAGCAACACTTGTGGTTGGTGTCTGGTGTATATATATATTAATGGAATTTCTTAAGGGCACATGCCGTCTTAGTCTCTAGATATCCTGTCCATATATCTTGTGGTGCACAAAACTTGTCCACTCTAGCTAAACACACAAACTTTAGTATATATATATATATATATATAGGCTAGGTAACATTTTTAAATTTGTCCCGTATTAGTAGGTATTAAATACCCATTGAGCATGTGTTGGTCCCAACTCTCCAAGACAAAAGACAATCCATACAATTCCACAATTTGCATGCATCTCTTCGCAATTTTCCTAATAATAGGTTCCCTATAGAAAAAGAAAAACAGAGAGAGAGAGAGAGAAGATTATTCAATCAAAAAAGCACAACCCCACGTATATATCTTGGACAAACCAACAGACCTCATTTTCTTTTACCTCCCGGTCATCTCCTCCTCCGGTCATCATCATGATGGCTAAGCTTGAATCTAACCAGCTTCAACAGCTGAGAGAAATCTTCACGCGGTTTGACATGGATTCCGACGGCAGCCTGACCCAGCTTGAGCTCGCGGCCCTCCTCCGCTCCCTTGGGCTCAAGCCCAAGGGTGATCAAATCCATGCTTTACTAGCCAACATGGACGCCAATGGAAATGGTTTAATTGAATTTGATGAATTGGTGGAAGCCATCCTGCCCGACATGGATGAGGAGGTCTTGATCAGCCAGGATCAACTCATGGAGGTTTTTCGGTCATTCGATCGCGACGGGAATGGTTATATCACCGCAGCCGAGCTGGCTGGCCAAATGGCCAAAATGGGACATCCATTAACATACGCTGAGCTATCGGAGCTGATGAAGGAGGCAGACGTAAATGGTGATGGTGTTATTAGTTTCAATGAATTTACGTCCATTATGGGAAAATCGGCTGCTGATTTTCTCGGCGTTGCCGTGTCTTAGCTAGCTAGCTAAGCCCGGTGGTGCCGTGGTACCTTATGCATGGTTTGTTTGTACGTTTTATTTTGGGAGAGGAATAAAAGTCGACGCTTGTTTTTAATTTGTTACTCCTAATATTTTAAAAAGAAATTGTTTACTTTCATTCCCTCCAAAATAACACCAAATGTTTGACGGATCGTGTTATTTCATCCGATGCTAATATTGTTATAATCTTTGTGGTTATGGATGTTTTGCTTGAAACTGATATATATATAGTCCCATTTATTGGATTCTTGATATTTCTTTTTAATATAATTATCGTGTGTTAAGGATCGTGTATATATATATATATATATTAATTGGACCTTACTATTGTATAATGGAGTATGACGACTGATGAAGGAAAACTGGACAAACACAGATACAATACCATGAAAATGTGGTGAGATTAATCAAAGTTGAGATTTTTTTTTCGATTTTGGTTTCGGGTTTACAAATAAAATTTACAAGCCTTTGGGGCCTCCATCCAACAAGCCAAAATAATGCTTCTGGAGAGACCCCCGCCCCCCCCCCCACCCAACCCAACCCAACCCAACCCCCTCCGGGTACTCATAAAAACGTTGAGCTAGATATACACCCTCCATTCAATCATGTACAAGGGGCAAAGCCTCGATCCACATTCTAATATAAAAATGGACAACAGATGTTATCTCTGACGATGAACGCTGCCACTTAAGGGATTAGTTCTTGCTAATGAACGTGCTGTAAAACCTACGGTTGTATGCCTTATTGATTTCTGTCTCACCATATTGCAGAATTCAGGGTCATCCAAATGCCCTTCATGCCTTAGCAACTGTATTATCCCGTGGTACATCGGAAAGAACCTTGTCCGAATAGTCTTGTATGAAAAGTAAGGCGTCAGGGCTGCGATAACGACACCAAGTGTGACCAGCCAGTAAAACGGGGATGGGGCGAGGGCCTCAACGAAGACTTTATAAGCATTGGTTGAAAAGCTGGATGGCATGGCTCCGTATATCACGAGGAAAAGATACCAGAAACAAATTCCACCCCAGATGAAGATATGCTGGATTAAGGTAAAGTAACTGACCATAAGGGCCATTTGGCAGTTAACCACCCAAACAACACATGTATACATTGTAGGCCCTAATATCTCTCTCCCAGCAGTTTTCCCGTCCTTCTTGAAGGCTTGGGGATCTATTGCTTCTGTGCAGAGGAAGAAGATAATAATAGAGCTGCATAGCCCATTGAGCATCCACCCAATTATTCGCCGCCACCGGAAGAGGACATTTTGCACACCCTCTTGGTACAGTAAAGGAAACTGTGCCACATAAAATGGGAAAAGAATAAGAAACAATTATATCAAGCTTGGACAGGGAAACAATAAAACATAGTGTTTTATAGTAGAAAAGGTAAAGCTCAAAGTCAAGGGTTTATTAATTTCCGGCAGGTGATTCAAGAGTTTCTGTTCCTATAACTTGTAATAAGACGCAACCATGTAGCCAGGTCCTTTTATACAATTAGGTCCTTTCTTCAGGACTTTCAGAATATGTATTCAATGGTAAAGAGCTACTTTCTTCTTCTTCTTCTTCTTCTTCTTCTTTTAATTGCATTTACAATTCTTGTAGCTATTCTTCAAATAGCAATCTAACAAACAGGGTGATACTTGCCATTTATCTACAAAAATATACATTCGTATATCAATTTTCTTAAAGCTTTTTTTAACAGTTTCTAGAGACATTTGCACTAATTAAATAAGTAACTGGATTCAGCTAGATTCAACATACATTTTGTACTAGATGAAAATCATACCTTGAGACACAATTTTGCAGATACATCCTGGTCAAAAACTCCCATAGCAACTACTGGAAGTGATGTGAAGAATACGTTGTAAAGGGACAAATACCAATCATTGTATGCTGGTTGCCCAGAGAATGAAGTATATGCCTCGTAGAAGAAGAGTGTGAAACCGAATGTGACATTTTTATAGAAGAAGTAGCATATCTGCCAAAAGAAGAAAATTAGTCAACTGAAAACGAGATTTTTATACCAAGATTTGCGACAATTAATTAAAATCGTTTTCTTTTTATCTATCATAAGCTGATTGACATTATGAGTACTTGATTTTTATACCAATATTTGTTACAATTTTTTGATGTTGACATTTCAATTCAGTCTCAACAATGATGCAAACAACATTAAAATGAACAAATTAAAACCATACATTAAAGATTATATTGTAATATGGTAGTCCTTACCATTGATGAGATCCTTCTGTAACACCAATGCCCATGCACCAGCAGTAAGCGCTCCAAAAATCTAAACTGAGCTATGGAAATATCGCTTGACATCACTGCCTGATGTTTGTACAAAATATAAAGGGTCAAGAAGAAATCAAATGAAACATAACCAATTACAATAATCAAATGTAGCTATTAGTTCAGCACCTGCATTCCTTCAACACCACTAATTCCGACCCCAATATCAGCTTCTTGAAGCATTCCCACATCATTCGCTCCATCACCAACTGCTAGTGTTGTCTTTCCAGTTTCAATTTTGACAAGTCTGGTAACCTGCGTTTCATGTGCCAATTTTAAAACCACGACTTCAAGCACAGAAGTAAACTTGGTCTCGAAAAAGGTGTAACATGGAAGAATATATTCCTTGGGGGCATAGAGCGGTGTGGGTGAGGGGACTGAACAACTCACCAGTGCTTTCTGTTTCGGTGATGAACGACAGCAAATAACAGATGCACATCCAACTGCAAGTTCTAAAAACATTTTCTTCATGTCGTCTTTCAGAGCATATACAAGTGATTTACCATCAATGATCAAAGCAAATGCCTCGGAGCTTGATGAGGTTAGAAGAGCCTTCCCTTCTCTTATCTGTTGCAGAACACTGTTCTTCGAGGCCTAAAAAGAGATCACCATTTTCAATCAACATCACACATTCTATAATATTACATTGGCTAATATCTGATACTTGTGAAACAATAGGAATTTCAGAAAATTAAGATGGACCAAATATGATACAAGGATCTTAAAGATAACTAGAAATATGCTTCAGGGTATACAACTTATTGTCGAAAAAGCCATCAAGGAGAGAATGAGTGAGAGAGAGAGAGAGAGAGAGATACAAGGGGGGTAAATTTTTGAGTTGAACTAGTCGAGCAATATATGTTGCAAGCTTCATGCCTCAGTATGTTCTTCTTAACAACATTACAAGTCTATAAGAGTCTTGATTGACAACTCCCGCATTCAAATTTGTCATTGAAATATTAATTCACCATCAACGAGAAATTTCTAAATTTCTCACTGCAACACAAATCAGATATGGATATTACCTTAATGATGGCATCCTTATCTCCCACTTTCTCCAAATTTTTTATTTCTGGTGTCTCCAAGTTTATTATTATCTGCTTCATTCCTTGTCTAAGTAAACTGCAAGCGAATCTGAAGAATATATATTTTAAATATCAGACAGGATTAGACAAGTAAACTTCATGTCACAAAAGTTAAGCCAGAATTTATACCATAGTTTCATACCCTATATTAATTGCAGTCTCCATCTTATCTCCAGTCAAAACCCATATTTTTATTCCTGCTTGGGCAAGCTTGTCAATACATTCAGGTACCTGCCAAGCACAAGAGTATAAATCAATCCCAAACCCCACTTATGTAAAAAGGTTGAGTATTTTGGTGGCTTTTCTTCATAAGAAGCTTTTCAACCCACCCCTTGTTGGAGTTTGTCCTCGACAGCTGTTGCGCCGAGAAGAATCAAGTCTTTCTCAACCAGCTCTGTGACTTCATCAATCATTGTCTCTCGATCTGCACTAACAGAATTCTTTGCCTCTTTGATTTTTTCATCAAACTCTTTGTATTCCTCGTCATTGATTTCACGATAAGCGAGTATCAATGTTCTTAAACCTGCATCAGCATACTCATTCACATGTTCCTTGGTTTCATCTTCAAATTCCCTTCCATTTTTCGCAAGCCTTTCAAACATGACACTACATGAAACCAAAAATAAATAATTGGGAAACAATATCAAGATGGTAAGGTCATCAATTAAAAGGTCATTAGTATTGGTGCTTATGAAGTCTTGGGGTAATAAAAGCAACAAAATTAACTAACCTGTCAGCACCTTTACAGAGTAATAATAGCTTTCCCTCCTCGTTTCTTACAATAACAGACATCCGCTTTCTTGAACTATTAAACTCTAAAACATTCAAAAGGTCATATACCCTGCAAAAGGAAAGTATAGTTACATATATAAATCAAATTGTTATTATTTTGAAACGACCAAAAAACTAGCATTACACATATAGTTAGTTAGACATGTTTGATTATGTGTAGCGTTAGAACCCCGTAACACATATTGTACCATAGTCACCATGTAATGAACGTTCTGATCTCAACCTTCCTTACATGTATAATCACCGACGATACGAATATCAGGTGGTGTTAAAATCTACCAGGGCTTTTTCAGAGCTTCTGGAGCTTATTTAAACTTTGATATGAGCGTTGGGAGGGTGTAAACTTTGCGAAGACCCCTAGTTCGTTTTGGTGAAGAATCAAGGAAACGGACTAAAGATTAGTAAAAGCAAACAAAAAATGCAAGGAAAGTTTTGTCAGTGCTGATGAAAGAGGACACCAATGCTCTTGTTGCCTCTTTTTCTTTTTCCTATTAATCATGTTTATGTAAAGTTTCAACTGTGTACTCTGTATCCAACTGATGTTCCTTTTCAGATGTTAATTATAAAAGGATATACCCTAGTCCGTCCTGACAGTACACTTGCATGCAAGTGGAAGCCAAATAATATGTAGAGTATAATATTTGGAAATGGAAACACTTCATACAAAATTCTTGATTCACAAACATTAATAGTTACTCACCTTTCAACTTTCTTGTGGGACACAGGATCAAACTCGATCAATGTGACGCTTGTTTGCGTCCTTTTATAAAACTCAAAACCAAGTTCTCTTGCTGCAATGACAAACGCTGCTTCATCTGGTGACTCCGCTTCATATGAGATCTTCTCGGTGTCTTCATCCAGATCAGGAATAGCTGTGTGACATATGGCTAATAAACGCAAGAATTTCTGTATTACTCCTGATTGGGCTTCATTAACCCAATTCCCATTCATGATCCTTTCATCTTTAAAATTGAATCCTTTGATGTGTGATGTTGTATCAATATTAGCAGAATCCTCGCCATTTAGCAATAATGGAGATCCATTTCTTTTGGCCATAGCCTTCTCAACTTCAGTGACACCATGACCATAAGCTGTCCCTGCCACAGAGCATTTGATGAATTCCATTGAATTGCAAGTCAATGTGCCTGTTTTGTCAGACAGTATTGTGTCAATTTGTCCAAGTTCCTCATTTAAATTTGAGGTACGGGCATGAGCTGGTTTGTCAGTTTCCTCATAGTACATATGAATATCTTGATTGATGAAGATGCTCTGAAGAACTTTGACAATTTCTATTGACACATACAAGGAGATTGGGATCAAGTAATTATACAGCATCAGGGTAGTCAGGAAGTGATAAATTGCGGCCGCTGGAGATCTTTCAGGATCAAAGAATATTTCAGCGTTGTCAGGTCTTAGATACCACCTTCTCATACGGGCTCCGTGGAGATCATCTTTAGTTCTAAT
Source organism: Panax stipuleanatus (assembly GCA_020205555.1). NCBI lineage: Eukaryota > Viridiplantae > Streptophyta > Magnoliopsida > Apiales > Araliaceae > Panax > Panax stipuleanatus. Next base: position 138,077,762 of record CM035119.1, on the reverse strand, counting down.
CCCAAAGATGATTGATCCAACAAAAGACATCAGGAACAAGACGCCAAATAAAATGTATATAATTTTATCCATTTTCTTCTCGATTTTGCTTCTCTTTGAAGGGGGGTCAGTAGAGTTTTGAACAACCTTTGTGTCATGACCAGTGAAGATAACAGCCCCGTAAATGTAGTCTGTATTCCGAAGTTTAGAATCTCTGAGGAGAATTTGCTGTGGAGAAAGGGGATGTTGTTCCTCTTCAAACTCCATATTTCCAACAAAAGAGTACAAATTTGCATTTGGATCTTCACATTTAACAAGGGCCTTAAAATCCTGAAAGGTTGAGTCCTCTTGAAAGGACAAACTTACCTCCAATGCTTGCTTTAGTTTTAAATTTGTTTCTCCATCAAGGTTCATGGTCTCAACATAGCAGATTGCATCCTCATAACTTGATGAAAGCAAAAGAAGGTCGGCTGGAAAGAAATCATCCTTCTCCACCTTCACTATATCGCCTACTCTCACATTTTTCCACTCAGTATGGTCAAATGCTCCATTTCCTTGATGTACTTTGACCTTTCTGCTGTTCACCTCATCATCCTGAAAATATTCCATACACATAAGTATAGTGCTGAGTTGAAATCGTGCTAGAAAAACATAAACAGACAAACTGTCAGCATTCTTTTTTAATCCGAACACTCTAAACAAATAGTTTCAGGCAGGCGACAGTATCAAACCTATAATTGTGCTGAAAATGAAAATATCATTAGAAAGTTCAAGCGAGTCCAAGTCCAACATAAACACTAGTTTCAAAATCCTTGATGTGGAATGATAATTTAACACCTTTCCAAATTTTGAACTGATTGTAGTAATCAGATTGAACCTAAAGAAAGGAACTACACATCCTATAGAATTGGAAAATGGCAGAGTTAACTTTCCTTATATCTATACTATCGTGAAATAAACAAAAATAACATTTTAGGCTGGTCTTTGCAGAGAATTTAATGAAGTTCCTTAAATTTTCCTTTATTTAATTTCATATATCATTTTTAAAGCACGATTAAATTAAACAACATTTTGTGCTGTAAACCTAACACAGTTTAATTTGTGTCTTTTGCGCTGTCAATCTACCATAGAATTACACACGCTCTATTATGACCTTATAAGAATTTATTCATGCATTCAGAGCAGAAACTTTACTCAAAGAAACTTTCGTTGAATCTGGTACACTCATTTGCTTTCTGCTAACAATCAACATCCATCAATTTCCCAAACAATTCTCAAGTTATCAATCTTACAAAACGAAAGTAGAAAACATCTCTCTATAACTTATGCATAAATAATTAGCAATTCGGTAAGAATAGTATCTTTTGGTTAATTTAGGCCATGAACTAGTCCATATTATTTATATATATGTAAAAAAGACAGGCATCGTTGAATGGGGATATGATTGATACCTGCTGTTTCCGCCGCCAGTCTTCAATACCTTCTTTCAACATGGTCGCCCCAACCACGATAATCAGAGGTATAATAGCACTTACAGCAGAATAAGGAGCCAGTGGTGTGAAGGCCAAGATGCCAACAACAAGGAAGAAAAAATTGGCAACCCTCCTGAACTGTTCAAACAAGGACTTGGGCAAGAATGTTGCAACAGTATACTTTGTAGACTTAACATAATTGTCTGCATAGTTACTAACTGCAGCCTCAAAGCAACCTGGGTCATTGCAATAAACTAGCCTTGAAAATCCAGGCCCCCCAATTTGGGAATGATCATCCTTCAAACTTTTCTTCCCACAAGTGAATGAGTAGATCTTGCTCAAATTTATCTTTCTCCTTCTACCATCTCTCATTCTCTCTCCAAATAAATTCCCTCAAACTAACCCAAGTCACTAATTAATTCACCAACAAGATAAAAGCTTGTTCCTTTCACTGATAAATGCAGTTCCTCTAAGGCAAATTAGACCGAACAAAAACCGAGAAGATTACCAAACCCCAAAATATAAAAAATAAAATAAAAGAATTGACACACACACCAAATAATAAAATAAATAAATATATCCAAAAAAAGTGAAGACCAGAACAGAACCCTAGAAGGGATTTCGAGCCGAACGCTCAAAGTCCCAGTAATTTAAAATGGAAGAAAATAAAACCCAGAAAAGTAATTCACAAAATAAGAGGTTGAAGAAGAACTTCACCACAGGAGTCCTGAAGGAAGAGAATCCAGGTAGATATGCCCAAAACACCTAGTGGGAAGGGAACAGACAGAGAGATCCAGACAAAACCAAATGTTACACAACCCACGAATATCCAGCTTATAAAATTGTTTAATCTCAAAAAGCTAAAACCTTTTTGTTGTTTATCAAACAAACAGAGAGACCCAAGAAATTAAAGAGAGCTAAAACCAATTTATGATTATGGCCAATCAATTTGGTATATATATATATATATATACAAAAGCTTTGTGAAAAAAGATTTGATTTTTTCCTAGGCACAAAACCATTGACCGGAGACCTGGATGATAGATTTCTGTTTAACGTACGTACGACTTCAACAATGTTGGAGTTGGAACTCAGGAATGGTTTACGCGCATTGGTTCACATGAAATCAAACAAAACTAAATCTTGATGGGAAAGTTTTAGCTAAGTAACAATCATGAAGAAAATAATAAGAGCAATTTTGCAGGAGAATGTAGCAAAGTCAGTCTTCTCTTCGCACGCTGTAAGAAGATTCAATAAACGGACAGAAAAACAATGTTTATATGCTTCTCTTTCTGTGTAAAGATATATATTACCAACTCTTTTTGAAAAAAAAAGACTTTTGTATAAAATAAAATAAAACGAGCTTTTTAGTAGTAATAATTTTGATTTTATTGCTATATTACACTATTCAATTAACAACTTAATTTTTTTAAAGAATGTACGGGTAAAAAATATATCATTAATATTTAAAAATTCTATAATAAAATTTATGAAACATAAGGAGTATATTTAGACATTCAATAATTATGTAACAATTCAGAGTTCTTCATAAATACATATTAAGGTTAGCAAATTCAATCAAATTTATGTTATGATATAGCAGCATTTAGTAAGCGTAATAATTATCAGCATATATAATCAAAACTACTACTACTATATATTAGTCTCAAACTCTCAATCTTCTTCTTAATTTAAGAAAAAACATATATCTATATCGAAGTTTTGCAGTATAAATGCCTTAGGAATGTTTGCTGCATATGTATGTATTTCGAGCTACAATCATGTTTTGTCATACGTCTATTTTAACATCAATATATTTCATTAGCGATATATTAAAGACGATTTTTACTTAAAAATTTAATTTTACACTCATCAATAATTTGTTTCTTATATGTATAGTCCAACTAGGGAAATGATTTATATGTGCTAGTCAAAACTATGATGAAATTGAATTACAACTTACTTACGTGGAACTCTAACTGATATGATATAATAAATTAGAGTAATATTTTTTCATGTATATTCCTTTTATTAATTTTTCTGATTGTTTTCTCATTTGGTTTTCACACACACACACACATATATATATATATATATATATATATATATATATATATATATATATATATATTCCAAGTACGATAATGTTTTCTCTTATGTATGTATGTATGTATATTCCAACTAACTAACTAACTAACTAAATTAATTTTGGGAGAATGAGAAAGTGAATTAATTTCGCGTGAATAAGTGAAGAATATTTTGAAGAAACGTGATTACTAGCTATATATTTCTAATAGAAACTCATGAGAAAAGTAAACAAAGAAATTAATTTTTTTTTGTTCTGGAAGAACATTAATTCTCAACAAAAAATGTGAACACATATACAGGGAAGTAGTTTGTTTTAGTCTTCGAAATTACTCTAAAAAATTTATTGCTTCTAGAAGTTTTTGGATAAGAAAGTCAAGGTCAATGAATAGAAATTTCTGTGTATTCTTTTTCCAATGCCAAAATGAATTTAATTGCTAATTTATACTTAACTTTCCTATATATGTATGTATATTAAACACAATGAAACTCAAAAAAGTGAAAACATATATTATATGTTTAATTATTTCCTACATTTTTCTGGCTTCTGAGCAAATAAAGTTGTGAATATAAAAATGAAATATATGCTTAATGTTATAAAAATGATTAATATCAGAATATGTGATATATATATATATATATATATATATATGCATTTGTTTGTCAGTTTCAAAACTTTGCGAGACTAGCAACCATAATTTATTTTTTACTATCGCCTAAAACGAAAGTCAAAATAAGCCTAAAAGGAAGGCGTCTCTCCTCTCCTCTCAAGTTATATTGCACTGCATTGCATGTGTCTTTAGGAAGAAACTACCTACGTAATCATTAATTCCTACCTATAATCAATCAAAAGAAAATTCATCATCAAAAATTTCTCAAGCTCCTTTTATTAGCTAGATGATCATTTCTAAAATTTAATTTTAAAGTAAAACTTTAATTACATGTTGGAATTAATGTCTCTAACATAACTTTAATATTAAAAAAATAGGATGGAGGGAATTTTAAAAAAAATTATTATAAAAACTTCATCAATCTAGCTAAAGTGCTAAACCAACACCATTACAAGGATGTTACTTGTTAGAGGGGTTAAATATACTATTCCCCACTCTGTTAGGGGTCGGTTTACAAATGCATTATTGAACTGATTTTTTTTACAATCGACTCATTAAATTTCAAATATTTATCAAATTGTTACAAAATCTGTTAAATGAGTTGACTTTTAACGGAACATCCACGTCAACTTTTAAATGAATATCCACGTCATCTACTTCATGTGAAATCATCTTAGTTGTTGCCACATAGAAAATTAAATGGGTTTGACTACTTTTTATTGACCTTTTTCTTTGCAAATTGTCATAATACCCTCAACATTAATAATGAAAAAATATTAGTACTTTTTTCTTTGACAAATTTGTCTTTCATTGTATTAAGATATATTATATATATTATTAAAATAAGAGAAATTTGGATAAATTTTGAATTTGAGTGATGTCTTTAACATTATTCATAAGTATTTTTGTAATAAGCACAAATTAAAAATTAAAATTCATAAAAATAAATTCAAACTTCAAAAATATAACTAAAATTTTGAAAATTAATTATTATTTTTATTTTTGAAAATTAATATAATTATTATTTATATTATAAAATCATTAAATCTAGACTTAAATATAAAAGAAATAAATATTAAAACACTTCAAACATCAATTATTATTATTATTAGGGTTAAGTTCAGATCACCACCTGGGATTTGACGTCTTTCCCACTTAACCACCTGTAGTCAGTAAAGCTACATTTAAACTCCCAATATTTTGAGTTAAAGTGAAAATGTCACCTTTTCCATCAAATTTAACTGTGCGTGTATGTCAGACGCCAAAAGAGCGTGAGAAAGGGTTGTAATGGTAAAAAAAAGACTGGTAAAGGTCTGAAATACCCCCTTCTTCTTCCTCTTGACTTTTAAAAGACATTCAGCTTCATTTTTTTCTAGCCCATTGCAGCTCCATCGCAGACGAAATTAAAGGCTACTAGCAGACGAAATTGAAGGCTACTAAAAGACCAAATTCACAACTAAGGTATGCACATCAACTTATTTCTTCCCTATTTCAATCCAAAAGTGATTTCAATCTAAGGTATGCACATGAACTACTAGCAGACGAAGTGATTTTAATCCATCTCTCAATTTTGACCCATCTTTTCCATTGATCTGCAGATCCATTATCCTCTTCTCTCATCTTTTTTAATCTATCTCTCAATTTTGATCTGATTTTGTTCGGAAAGATCACAGATCTGTTTGTTTCCGAATATTTTGTTGGATAGATTTGCGATTTTCTGAAGGTAATTTCATCATAGTCGATTTGTGAGACTATTATATGGTTGATTTACTTATGCATATGATTTATGTTGAGAGATGGATTGAAATCACTTGGCAATGTTGAAGAGAGAATTCAGTGAAGTTGAACATATATATACATTTATGGTCTACTCTTTGATATTATTTTCGTGTTGTTTATGTGAATTAGGAGTCATGTCTTCGTCAAGCAATGATGTAGGAAGGATGAATGGTGACTTGCGCTACATACCTAGGCGATGTAAATGTGGAAAAAAGGCAAGTGTAAGAATTGTTGACTCGAACAAACCATCGAAGGGGAGGTTATATTTTGTATGCGATGAGTGTGAGTTTTGGGCATGGTGCTTGCCTTCTACAACAACCTCAAGTGGTATAGTCAGTGGCCCCAATGAAGACAATGACAGAATGGGGACATTGGTGAGTGGAACAAAATGCAAGTGTTCGTGTGAGCTGAATAACATACCAAGTAGGATGATAGTTGTTGAAAGTAATGTGAAGATGATAATTGTTGTTGGACTTGCGTTGTATTTCATGTCAGTCATGATGTATTCTATTAGTAACAAATGAATGTTTGTAATGTGTAATGGTAGGTAATGTTTAATGTTTAATGGTAATGTTTAATGTTTAATGGTAATGTTTAATGGTAATGTTTCATGGAATGTATAAACTGTCTTCATGGAATGAAATATTGCAAGGTGATTAAACAAGGTGCAGTAAAGCAATATTGCAAAAATAATTCCAAAATGGACAATCAACATTGTCAAAACATTGCCCATTGATGCCCACTATAGTAGACAAAGTATATGACTGTACCTACAGTTAATTCTACCAACTATAAAACACTGCCCATTGATGCCAAAAACATTGACAAGACAAAAATTAATCAAAAACTACCCATTGAAACATTAAAGCCTTAATCCCCCTCTTCCTCCCTTTTTTGGTGATATCTTGCTCTTTATGGCTCCCTTCTTTATGTTCTTCCTCGTAGGCTGTGAGCTTGAAGCAGGCTGATTACTCCACATAGTAGACAAAGTTGGTATGGGATTAGGTTGAGAGCTTGATTTGGGTTGAATAGGTATTTCTGAAGTTGTTGTAGCAGTCCCTTTACTGGACTGTCCTCTAGTCTGCAGCTTTTGTGGTCTGGGATTTGGCTGAAAAGTAATGCACAAGCCTGTTTGTTATCCCAAATAAAGGTTTCAAACAACATATTATAGTATATTTTATTTGATTTACCTTAACAGGAATCTGTTGCACATTAGTTGCAGTCCCTTTAGTGGACTGATGTGGTCTGGTAGGAATGTCTGACTGTGCTGCACTTTGTGCAGTTGACTGATGTTGTTTGCTATTTGTCTGAAAATCGAAACATGTTAAACTGTTATAAATAAATGTTAAAAATACAATTGATAGTATGAAAAACATAAAGTATATACCTTGTTCATCTTTGAAATAGGATGAAAAAACAATGTACATGCCCTACTGTTATGCCCTAGTGTTAAACACCTTGCACATGTGACAGTGCCACCTTTTCTTGATGCTTTTTGTTGGTTTTTTGGTTCATCTGCAGCCATTTTTCTGAGTTTTCTTGGTCTGCCAGTGGGCTTATGATAGAGTGGAGGCTGAATCTGTGCAAAATTGGAATGAACCCATTCATGGTGACTTGGCACAGGCTTTATGATAAAGTTATATTTGTTCAAGTATACATCCTTGCTATAGCAATGATGGCAATAAGCCTCTGGCTGCTCCCTATTTGCCCATATTGCAGACACAGCATGTCTGCAAGGAATCCCACTAAGCTGCCACATCTTACAACCACAAATCCTTTCATTCAAATTCACAACCCATGTTCTGTCATCAACTTCTACTTCAAATTCTCCACACCCAAACTTCAAAGTAGTGCATCCCCTACAAGCTTTCTTAATCATCTCCAATTTTTTCTGAATTCTGGGCCCAAGTGACCCTACATACTTGTCTATGCCTTCCTTTTTTACCTGAAACCTAACCATTAATTTCTTTCTAATCCACTATAGCATATTTATTATACCTTTATCCCTTGCCACCAGGATGTAATTATTCCATGACTCATTCAAGTTGTTCACTACTACATCACACTTACAGTGGGGTGAAAAATGAGATCTGGCCCAAAATTTTGGTCCAACAGCCATTAACCACTTAGTTGCTTCTGCATCAGCTTTGTGCACCTCCTTCATGGCTGCTTCAAATGAGAACATGTCACCACAACTAGCTGCATTCCAAAACAAATCCCTAAGCAGCTTCCCCCTAAACTTAATCTTGAAGTTGTTGTACAAATGCTTTAAACAAAATCTATGTTCATTGTTAGGTAACATTGTATTGAACACCTCTACTAGCCCCTTCTGCCTATCAGAAATGAAAACATACCTTCTTGTTTCATTTTCACCTATATCATCTAGAAGCTGAGTAAGAAATCACTGCCAACTATCTTTACATTCAATTTCAACTACAGCAACTGCAATGGGAAATATGTTGTCATTAGCATCTCTTCCTATAGCACTCAGTAGCTGCCCTCCAAAGACCCCCTTTAAAAAACACCCATCTAATCTTATAATAGGTCTACACCCAACTAGGAAACCATTTTTGGAAGCAGCAAGCCTCATATAAAGCCTCTGAAAAACAGGTAGTGAACCAGGTCTTTCATCTAGGCCCTCACTACAAAATTTGAAGACTGTTCCAGGGTTAAACTGTTTGACTGTCTCCACATAATCCATCAGCTTGTTATACTGCTCTCCTACATCACCTTGCATATGTTGTAAAGCCTTTCTTTTAGCTCTATATAGGGATGATTTACTTAGACTAGAGTTACATTCTTTTTGTGCCTTCTTCTTCCATGCCTGCAAATCCCACTTAGGATTATCTCTTAAGTCATGCATATATTTTTTGGCCAAGTATCTACTGTCAACAAGATGATTCTTATCCTGTCCAGCACATGTATGGTCCCCCCCCCCCCCCCCAAAGATTTTATCTTTAAAGTTTGTTCACCCTGTTTGACTGATGCATGAATCCTTCATTTACAATTTTCATCTTTACACTTAGCAGTTATTCTTTTTCTGTCGTTTTGAATATACTTTATGTTAAACCCCCCTTTAACCGAAAATTCAACTAATGCTTGTCTAAAAATGTCATGATTTAAAATTTTCATTCCAATCTCAAATTCTATCTTACCCATATCAGTTGCCTCATTAAACTCCATACATCCATTTCCATCTAAATTGTCCTTATCATCTGACAGAACAAACTTCCTCCTTAATGCATCTTTCCCTTCTCCATCATCATCATCACTCCACCAATCCTCTACAAAGACATCATTCACATTCACCTTTGGTTCATCTGTTTTTTTTTTTGCCTTCTTCAAATATATCATCATCCCCAGGCCCCTCTAGATCCTCATCCATCCATGGTGGATTCTCTGCTTCTTCCCCAATATCATTATCAGCGTGGTCTGAAATTTTTTCCATTGTATGTTTTGTTTGTTTTTTAGGCTTTTCAGTTTGTTTCCCTTTTTCTTTGTCTGTTTCTTTCTGCTGCCCTTTATTTGTTTTTTTTTGCTTCCCTTTATTAGTAGTACCACTTTGGTTAATGTTATCAGTTGTTTCACTTTGAACACCAAAGTCTTTTTCATTTTCACTTTGATTAATGTTATCAGTTGTCAAACCATAAATTTGCCTAACAGTTTCTGGGTCAACAACTTGTATGGGACCCTCCCCTTCTTCTCCATATATATGCACCTCCTCACTCTCTGCATTAACTAAGAAATCAATCATATCAATGACATCCCTGTCATTTTGCATATATAATGCCCCACCCTCCCAAATTTCATATCCCGGTACAATATAATAAATATTCACATGTGAGACTGGATTTAAAGTAAAGTGGTATTCATGTATACTAAGCAAAGAAAGGTAATCCACCCCAACATTCTCTATTATTTCTTCACTACCCCCAATATATTTATGTACTGGATCTTGAACAAACTTCCCACCATAATGAAAAACAATTCTGACAGACATTCTGCATTAAACAAATGAAGGAGAAATGTTTGAATAATATACAACACATTATAACAACAATCACAATGTAGTGGACCAAAGTCAGTGGCAGACACGGGGGGACAATAATAGTAATAAAGAAAGGGGGGACCATAGTAAGCATAATTTATCCAGGACCAAATATACTAACTAATTCCACAAAAAAACATGCATGTATATACAACAAACAACTCAAAAAGTGAACAGACCCCAAATCTATTAGACGTATGAAATTTATCAGACAAGGTGAAATTTACCTAAATTTGCACCAAATTAAGTATCACAGACCCCAAGTTCCACAACGAACCCAGTAAATCACGAAGTTGATGCCTTTAATCTCCAAGTTCCACCACGAACACACTAACCCACAACTTATTTCTCTCAGATTTGGACTGTTTCACCACGATCGCTCGCCTCTCTCTAGCCCTAGATATAAAACTGAAATGAAATGAAACAAAACCCTATCTCATCTGTTGTTTTCAATATATATATGAAGGATAATTAAGTCTTTAGCCAACTCAAGTAACGGAGTTAAGACGGAAAGCATTTATTCACTTCAACTCAAAAAGTCGGGAGTTTAAATATAATTTTACTGATTACAGATGTTTAAGTGAAAAAGACGTAAAACCCTATGTGGTCATCTTTTATCTCTTATTATTATTATATCTCTCTTTTTTTTCTTAAAAGTCTGAAATGTCATCTTCAAATTCAGTAACACAGAGTTCCGAAGAGCACAAAGAACTTCTTCATCAGCACAAGAATGAAATCGTCGCCGCAAACAATCACTCCACGGCGCCGACGCTTGCTGATTTCCCTCCCCTCTCCATCGCTGCCTCCAATAAGACCAAGTAAAAGAGGGCCCAACTCATATCCCTGGGATCTGGAATTTGCCTAAAGATGGAGGAGAAAAGTAGTGTTGCACCAAGTTGAGAAATTTGATTTTGCAAGTCTAATTTTTGTTCTCCGAGTTGTTTGGCTTCAATTTCTTTACATTCGAGTTGTTCCCTTAATTTTGTGTTATCAGAGCCCAAGGTTTCCAATTCATGCTTCAAGATAAATACCTGGCCCTCCAAATCCTTTATCTGAGCTGTTGTCTCCCTTTTGTGAACCTCATGTGCTTTACTGAGAGACATAAATTTCTCCTTTAAAAAGCTAGATCCATCCACAAATTTTTCTTCTGAACTCGGGGTATCCTCATTTTCATTTTTCTTGTGAACCTCTTGTCTATCCCTCAAAGGTGATACAGATTCCGAATTTGGGGCGTGCTTGAAGTACAGATCTTGTAATCTGAAATCTAAGTTTCTTATTATGCCCATCCTTAACCTTCTGAAGGCCCCTCCTTTTCAATTGATTGTTCCTAGAAATTAACTCATCATCAGAGCTTGCAGAAAAAGTAGAAGAACCATCGCCTTTACTGCCTACGACTCTTGTCCTTACCTCACCCTTGAGGTTATCATAAAGAGCATAAATACATTTAATCTGGATTTGTGGTGAAGAAGATGATGAATTAGATTTGGATTTCGGCTACTTCCGGCCACGGATCTGGGTTGTTAGAGTTTAGAACTTGGTTGCTTTGATTTTGATGAGTTTTAAATTTTTGATTTCGAATTATTTTGGATTTGAATTTATGGTGTAGATGTTTGAGTTATTTTGGATTTGTTGACGGTGTAGATGGAGGTTTGTGAGGAAGATGAAGTTTTTATTTATTTATTTTTTTTTTCTTTTATCTGAAAAAAGGAATATGGTAATAATAATAATAATAATAATAATTCATCTATTTTAAAATATTAGATAATTTTATATTTTTAAAGTGAAATTAAAATATTTAAAAAATATGAATTTATTAATTTAATTTAATTATTTGTTATGTATAGTAATTTAATTTATATTTTGTTTAGCTAGTATTTGTTATAGAATTGAGTATAATTTAATTTAATTAGTATCTAACTTAGCTTCTCTCTCCTTGTTATGTGACACGTAGATTTGCCAGTATTGTCACGTTGTTTTGGCCGCCCCTGAGGGGGTGCAGAAGGGGAGATCGCACAGGGCCTCAAATTTGGAGGGCTCTCGTTTTTTTTTTTTTTTGTGTATATGTAGAAAATTGATTATAGAAGTTTAATTAATGATTTTGCAGCAAAAAATGAAAGAATGATGCTAGTGATCGTGTGAAGTTTATTGTTTATTTAAGTTTTAACTACCTTTTCTTTTTAATTGATAATTTATTGAAGTTTTAACTTTATTTTCTTTCTAATTGATAATTTGTTACTCGACGTTGACATTTATTATTTTAATTAATGATGAATTTTGATATAAATTGTGCTTTATATATTGGTGCTGATAAAAAAATTAGTATTTTTATATGCGAGAGGACCCCTATTTTTTTCTCGCACAGGGCCTCCAAATTCTTAGGACCGGCCCTGCAGACATAGATGGTAAAATCATTTTTTGTAAATAACGTACAGTTCAATGAGTTGACCGTAAAAAATATCAGTTTAGTGATGCACTTGTAAACCGAGATCTAGTAGAGTGAAAAAATATATTTTTAACCCCTTGTTAGAGAGATTTAGAGAGAGGGGTCACCAACTCATCAGCATACCTAGATGGTGAGAAGCCGATATTTTGGTGGTTAAATATAAAAACGAGAGGGTTTTCAAAATATTATTTTTATATATATAAAAAATATAAGTTATATTCAAAAAAGTGTATTTTCGGAGATTAAAACATAAAAGTTTGACACTTCAACTATAATAAAATATATAAGAACTTCGAGTATAATAAAATATATGAGAAGTTTGACTACAACAAAATATATGAGAATACATTCATTGAAATATACTTCTTATAGTATTTCTATAGACAAAGTCTTCAATCAAATGTTCAAAATCAAATTTGTCCACCATATCTCTCGATATATGCACATGGTTACCAATCAATTTAATTTTTCTTGTGTCATAGTCAACCGCAAGTAATTTTGAAAAACTTCTTTCAGCAGATGTCACAGAAATAATTTGTAATACCTTGCAAGCAATTGAAACATTAGAAAAATAATCTAAAGCCCTTACAAATTCTAAAATTTCAATGACTATATTTCTCTTGGTAAAGTCACTTGCAATACTTGCAATTCTAAAAACAAATTAATACACATTTTTGTTTCATTCTTTTTTCAGTACAATTTTTATTTATTTTTTTTATTTAATTTTTTTATATTTATTTATTTAATTCTTTAAATTTTATAATTTTTTTATTTTATTTCACATAATTTATACAAATACATAATATGTGTCGTCGACTACTAATATATATATATATATATATATATATGTATGTATAAAAGCAAGTGGAAGACATAAGTAATAAATTAACAAGAGGTAGATTTGGATGACTATATAGTATATACTGTCGCCACTTTATTTCAATAATTCAACTTATAAAAACTTGCTGCATGGGCCATGGGACAAATGTAGAAAAAGAAGTTAGAAAGCTTCCAATAGATTCCAAATTGCAACATTCGACCAACCAAAACTAAGATACCATTTTCATATTAAAAGTAACAAACGGACACTAGCAATCCAAGCCCACATCCACTCAACAAACCCAGAAATGACAAAATAATTATGCTATTAGTTTTCTATTTTATTAGCCATGAATTGTGTTTAGATCAATGAATAATAATAGATAACACCAAGCATTTTCTTGATTTCGATCCCAAATGATTCAACCCATCTAAAAGAGTAGGCTTAAATATCTTGCATTAAAAGAAGCAGATCCCTTGAGTGATAAAATTATTGGGCTGACAAAGAGGACATACCAGTCAACCCATTCTTACACTTTAGACCTGATATCTAGGCCTGTTGAAAGGTTTAAAATATGTTTATAACTTGTGAGGGCAGGCCCGGAAGGGGATGAATGTAAAAGAAAGTTTTCCTAAATATAGCTGCCTTTTTTTGTTTCTTCATTTTAGTTCTATTTTCTAACCAACAAAGAAAAAAGAAAAAAGAAAAAAGAAAAAAGAAATTAAAATCTTCAATCTCTCACTTCAGCAATCCGATCTGCTACACTAACCCAGATGAATTTCATCAGAGTTTCAGCTACACTCATCCAATAAACCCTCCAAAACCCACTTCTCTTATCAAGGTAAGACTCTCCCTCCCTCCCTCTAACGCAAGAAGAAATGCACAACAATTACTATGTTAGTTCAACTGTATCACTTAGGTGTAGAGGGTCTCTTTCATTTTCATTTAGTGATTACCCTTGCGTCTTGGATGATAGATGTGTTGATAGGAGCCCCATTTCATTCCCACCTTCATCCTGTTGTGCTTGCTGCGATAATAATTTTTCATATAGAGTGCCCATAAACCCTATCTTTTTATGTGGGTGGAGGCAATCTACCTTAATTCAGTGGTCACCTGGTAGGAGGTTAATCTTGGATGGCGTAAATCAGTGTTATTCTCGGCTGCCGGTTTGTGATGCCAATAGGAAATGTAGTTATGGAAAATCTTACACTTTTAAGGAGAGGAGTATTATTGGAAGAAGAGGGAAATGGGGAAAAAATGGAAGATATGGGTGCAATGTGGATGATGCTGAGGTTATTCTTAGCTTGTTGACTGAGGAAGAGGGTGAGGAGTGTTTTGGTGTTAGACAGAGAATCGGTGGTAGAGATAGAAATGTTAGGAGGGTGCAGTTGGAGAAGAGAGAGAAGAATAGTGGTGATTCTTCTCATAAGAGTAAAAAGAAAGATGTGGAATCATGCGCTCTGGAGAGTACTTCGAAGCACGAGTATGAATATGTCAAATTTCAGCCTACTGAGGAGGATAGTAGACTGAATGAAGATAGAAGGGAAGAAAATATTTCGGAAATATTTTCAAGAGGTGAGAGTTGTAGGGCGAGAAGTGAAGGTTCGAGCTGCTCATCTTATCGTTCGTTCTCTTCTTCGGGTAAATTTGGGAGTGATAGCAAAATTCAGGCCAAGCGTGATGGATTCACGGGAGATTCATCCAATGGGTATGAGAGGGATCATAGAGAAAGTAGATATGACGGGGATGTCTCAGAGGAGGTTGATAGGCACAGGAGTTATGTTGAGGAACTAGGGGTTGTCTTGAGAAATGAAAATACCGTGAAAGGGTTGCATGCAGCATCAAGTGGCATTGACTATGATTTGAGAAAAAGGTCAGAGAAGAAGCTTAATGAAGAATTGACTGAACAAACTGAGTCTTGGAAGGAATCAGCAGAAAAGCACTCAAGATTATCAGATGTCCATGCAAGTGGTTATGCAAAATCTTCTAGCTCCCACAAGCAATACGATGATAGAAAAGAAAAGTCAAGTTTGGCTGTGAATATTGATGAGGCAATGAGGCAGCAACATAGACAAGCAGTTCAACGAATCAGTGGACAATCTGAATCAAGGTTAAAGTATAAACAATTCACAGAGATGCCAGAGATCCATGACAGTGCTGTTGAAACAACTTCCAGCTCCCAAAAGCAGTACAGAGGCAGGGAAGAAAACATACTTGGATCTTCAACTTTCGTTCAGGAAACAGCAAGGGAAAGGCTTAAAACTGATAGCCTTGTTACTAGAGAAGAAAAGCATAGGAGGAATTCCCAGCAACTTGCTAAATCATTAGAAATTCGAGGAATTGATAATAGTGAGACCTCCATTTCACATAGACTGTCTGACACCAGAATGAAGAACCAGGAAGGTGATGCAACTATGGTTCCGAGGTTGGTTGATGATTCAGTAGAGCAACACTACCAAGCAGGTCATGGGGTCACTACACAAATGGGCTCAAGAGGAGAATTTCAACAACTTATGGGAATATCAAATACCCAAAACATTAATAATCAGAACACATTCATTTCACAGAGGAAATCTGAGGTGATGAATTTTCACGAGGACATGTCAGAAGAGGCACCTGGTTCACACTCATCATTAAAACTAGACTCCCAATCTATGGTGCATCAAGTCGGTGTGAATAAGGAGAATAAGACAAGCTCAAATGCGACAGTTAGAGCTCAACTGCATGTTGAGCCAATCAGTGGGCTTGGAACATATGATTTTCGTAGTGAAGGTATAGAGAGTGACTCTAGTGCATTACATGTGCCTACATTAGAGGGTTCTCCAGCTTTGCAGCATGAAATCTATGGCGCAGCTGGGAGTGAGACTCATGGGGGTTCTGTAAATTCTGTCTCCCATGAAGATGCAATCGGTTCAGCTGCTCGATTACAAAAATCCTCCATGCATTTTGTTGGTGAGTTTGTTGAGAAGGTAAGGCATGAAGTTTCCACTTCTGAAGTCCAGAAGGAGACGAGAACATACAACACAAAGTTGGTGCATGAGGGTGACCCACATGAACAAAAAGGTCGTGGCCAATATAGTTCTGGAGATTCTGAAAAGAAGGATCATGACTCGAGGCGTTCTTCTCGGGGATCTGGAGCGAAGGGGCCTCCTGATGAAATGTGGGATGTGACAGATCCATCTATTCAGGAATCTCTGAAGACAGAAATACCAGAGGCCACTTCTACAGCTGGGAATGGTGCTGTTAAGAGAACTGGCAGGTCCTTGTGGAGTGTCATCTCAGACATAGTTCAACTGCGGTGGGCTTCACGTTCTGAATCCAATAATTCAAGGTCAGGTGGAAAGCAGTCACCAAATCAGTCTACAAGCAGTGAGGCATGGTTTTCTGGTCATGAACCAGATGAAAACAATGATGAGAATATGAAACAGGGAAGAGACATCATGCTACAAAAGTCCTCTTCTGTTGACCAGAAACAGCTTGGAGAGATTCTTGGTCAAAGTCAAGGAGAAGTGTCCAGCTCGAAGAGATCAAAGGATAAAATAAATCATGCAGATTTAGGTCCACCATCCCCTTCAAATATCGAGAGTGGCTCAGCACCCAAAGGCATTTTGTCGCCCGCCGTTGAAGAAGCTGGCACTGTCATAGCAGAATCATTAACTCCATTGCCCACTATACGCATGAGAAGGTCTCATCCTATTGTACAAGAAATTTCAGAAGCTGGCAAAACTGATGCATCTGGCAGTGGTACAGTGGTTCCGATCGAGAAACCGGTTTCTAGTAATTTGACTAAAGTATCAGGAGCTGGGGGTAAGATTGGGGAACTGAAGCAAATGAAACTTCAACGGAGCAAACAAGTAATGAAAGATAGATTTGATGAATGGGAAGAAGCATACACATTTGAAACTGAGCAGCGAAAAAATGATGAAATGTTTATGAGGGAAGCACTGTTGGAAGCCAAAAAAGCTGCTGACATATGGGAGGTGCCTGTTGGGGCTGTAATGGTACAACATGGAAAAATAATTGCCCGCGGTTACAATCTGTAAGTTGTAGTGGATTATTTATTATTTTCTGTTTTGTTAGTTCAGTTGGATTCCTTTGCTTGGATTAATTGTATGTATCTCTATTTCAGAGTGGAAGAGTTACGGGACTCCACTGCCCATGCTGAGATGATTTGCATCCGGGAGGCTTCAAGCATACTTCAATCGTGGAGGCTTTCGGTAATGTTCTGATTCATTTGAAAACTAGTTACAAGACTACTGAAAGTAACTGTATTCATTTTTTGACAAGTAATATTTTTAAAAATTCACCAAGGTAATTGTATTGTTAATGATTGATATTAGTGTTTAGCCCTTTGTTCCCCTCAATGAAATTGCATTTGATTTTGTAATGCGTATGATTGTTCCCTGATAACCTAACATTCACATTGCCTCTTCTTCAGGAGACTACACTTTATGTAACACTTGAACCGTGTCCTATGTGTGCTGGAGCAATACTTCAAGCTAGAATTGACACCATTGTTTGGGGAGCTCCAAATAAGCTCCTAGGAGCTGATGGCAGCTGGATTAGGTATGCAATCAAATGATTCTTGTTATTTACAAATATTTTTTTTAAAACAAATCAAATTGGGTCATAGCATTTGCTTAAAACAGGATTTCAAAGCACCCTTCTCCTTTTCTTGTATAAGCAAATGATCTAGAATTCATCGTTATACTTTGAACAAGGATAACTAGTCACGTATTTATAAATTACGAATTTAGTTGCTATAATATCAAAAGATCCCGAGTTGGTTTGTTATAGCCTGATGGCTGAACTGAACAAAAAAATCTTATATAAAAAAAGAGAATGAAACATAGGAGGTCAAAGAGTTTAAGATATGCTTCTATGCCTTCTCCGCTTGACAGTTGAAACATTTTTAGAACAAATTATTCTAAAACCGAGCTGCTTATTGCCATGATAAGAAGTATACAGTTTGGAAGCAATTGGTATAGAGGTGTAAGTGAGGCTGTGTGGCCACTTTGAAGTGAAATTGAATCCTATTGCTTTCTGCTGCGTTATGACTGACATTATCAAAACTAGTTTCTTGACCAACACTTGTTCTTTAACTTCATAGGATAACTTTTGTATTTAGTCTCGGTGATATTTCACTCTTTTCTGTTGTCATTAAAACCGCCTGATATTAACATGTAATTAACATTTGTAGGCTTTTCCCCAATGGGGGTGAAGGACAAAGTAGCTCGGAATCAACAGACAAGCCATCAGCTCCAGTTCACCCATTTCACCCAAATGTTAAAATTCGACGAGGGGTATTGACATCAGAATGTGCAGATGTTATGCAACAGTTCTTCCAACTAAGGAGAAGGAAGAAGGACAAGAAGCCAGACCCACCAACACCACCATCACCATCTTCATGTCTTCCTATTTCAAGCCATCCTTCCAAATTTCTCAACAAGATGCACGATGCCTTCAACATCATGTTCTGTTTGTAAATAGGTCATTGTAAGATTGTATTTATTTATTAGTTCTACCGTCCACTGTATCAAGTTTAAGTGAGAGTAGTATTCTTATGGAACCATTCCACTAGTCTATAAAATCTAATGGCGTAAGATAATTTAAATTTATGGTCTGATCGGAGTCGTCATTATTTAGGAAGAAAAAGCTGAACGGCATTGTGTCTGTGAGCTAATCTTGATTTTCATTCCAAGTGATTTCATGGACACGTATGAAAAGTTGTACCAAGTTCTTCTTTTGAAATATGAACTACGTCTGACCTGATTAGCTGACAAATGTTTTGGGGTTACTATAACATTTGTGCGCTGTTAATTTATAATTATGATAAACCCATCCCTTGATACTTCTAGGGCCAACTCTGAATTACATGTTGAAGCAAAAAATGGCTTAAGCCAAGCATTTCTTAAACTATGATGATGATTCATCTAATTTCTAGATCTGATTGGGATGGCATACCAACATTTAGGTCTTCTATTAAAATCAAAAGTTGGATGGTGTCTGGTAAATCTTTCACGCGAGCTTTTGAAGAATGCTGGCAGGCCAATTAAAGTCTCGAAACCCCATTATGATTCCATTTATCGTCCACCTTTGCTGTTGTGTTGCCATTTCATTTGAAAAGTAGTACCCCTTTATTTTTCTTACTTTTCATTTTTGGTGATTAGATGTACCAATCACTGAAAACTACGTTTCTCCCTCAAACATTTCATCAACCCCCCCCCCCCCCCCCCTCCCCCCTCCCTCGCTCTTTCTTCTATTTGTTTTTATAAACGCAATTCTTCCAAACAATTTCCCCATCAGCAAATGGCTTCACCTTTATGGGTTCGAATATTTACCTGCCTTGCCCTTCTGCTAGCCATTGCTGATGCACAAGCGCCTGCTGCTTCACCTTCTACCACGCCAAATACAGTACCACCTCCATCTACCACACCAACTGCAGCGACACCACCACCCCCAGTAGTAGTATCAACTCCTCCTGCAACCACACCTGTATCATCACCGTCACCTAAAATAACTCCGTCTTCAAGCCCAACTGTTTCACCCCCTCAAATCTCACCTCCACTACCGCCCCAGAGTCCACCTGTCTCAACTCCATCCCAAGCACCAGCATTGCCACCACTACCACCGGTACTGCCACCTGCTTTACCTCCACCAAAGATATCCCCAGCACCAGCCCCAGCAAAGGCAACACCTGTGCCAGCCCCTGCTAAGGTAGCACCAGTACCGTCACCAACAAAGGCACCACCTGCACCAGCCCCAACACCAGTAGTCGAGTCCCCAACCCCACCACCAACATTAGTACCTTCACCTGCACCAGCTCCAGGCAAGCACAAGAAGAAGCACAAGCACAAGCACAAGAGAAATCATGCACCAGCACCGGCACCAACTGTTAAGAGCCCTCCGGCGCCGCCTACAGTTGCCGATTCTGAGGAAACAACACCGGCACCATCACCAACTCTAGATTTGGTAATGTGACTGCTGATTTCCAGCTCTAACTTAACTACTTTCTGATTGGACCATGTTCTAGTACATACGGAATATATAAATATTTTAAATTGCTATAGTCACTGATTTTCCTATTATTTGATCGCAGAGTGGAGGAACAGCACTTCTGCAGCAAGCAGGGAGTCTTGGAATGTGGGTGAGTACTGCATTGGCCGCTGTCATTCTGCTGGCTTTTAAAAGGCTATAATTTCTGAAAGTCGGATATAATATGCTATGGGTTTAGAGCATACACAGATTATTTTACCATGAGATCAATTCAATTGTTTTGAGGTAAAAAGAAGAATAAACAGAAGATAGTAGTAATA
This sequence comes from Panax stipuleanatus, assembly GCA_020205555.1. Classification (NCBI taxonomy): domain Eukaryota; kingdom Viridiplantae; phylum Streptophyta; class Magnoliopsida; order Apiales; family Araliaceae; genus Panax; species Panax stipuleanatus. The sequence continues at coordinate 138,057,209 of CM035119.1, read as the reverse complement.
TTTTGTCATATTGATTCTCCCATACCAAATCTTGCAAAATATAACCCCCTCATACAACAATGTTAATTTTTGACAAGATAATCCAGAATCACACAACGAATTTATATTAATCAAACTTGATCTGCATTTGAGTCCACATCGACATCCTCCCGAAAGTTGTACTCAACCACCAGATCAAGATTATCTACTAACTTGTGATACTGGAAACACCATGAACACTGATGAGAAATGTTGCCAATTAAACAGGATGAAAATTAATATTTACCACATTCAAAGTTGAAGAACGACATAAAACTTGCAGTATGCACAAGGAATTGTAGTGTGGCCAACCATATTAATTCAGGCCGAAAGTAACAAAGTTTCTAGAAACCTTCTGGGGTCAAAAAACAGAAAAAATGTTGAAAAAAGATGTCCTCTGTGCAATTGTAATATCAGGTCCAACTAAGAATATTAATGATAAGTATATCAGAATCAGACAACTAGTTTTTCTTTTTTGATATGTAAAGTATATCAGACATGTTGTTAATCAGACATTTCAGCTAAGCAACTGTACTAACATACCATACTACACCATATCAGATTTTCCTCAAACAAAATAGGTAGGCCAAATTTCACCTCATTTATATTTATCAATGTGAAAGAGCTTCACCCTAGAACTTTCATGCAATGCGCTTAGCTCTCACTGGGCTTATGCGGAAAGCAGGAGGTGCATACAAGTAATCAATGACGAAGACATGTAAGAATTTCAGTAAGAGTCACAAAACATCAGAATAAGATTTATAAACATCAAGAAGATAAATAATGGACTTGAATATAGGTCAAACAAATGTCACACAACGCTTTAACTATGGAATTCCTGTCATCAAATATAGCTTCTTAACATGTATGGAAGGGAGTTCAAAAATGAGGCACAAACTTTACTGTAGCCCCCCGGAAAAAAGTTCAAATCGCCATGGTTAAGAAAGCAATGACATAAAAAAAACCTTACATAAATATAAAAGCATGATCAGTTTAACCACACAGGGAGATGGTGGTGACTATAACTAGGAAAATAACAACCAGCTGTTTCTCAACAGTAGCTGGGGAAAAGACACACCTGTACAAAAACTGCCCCTCTTTCATATGCTAGTCTATTTATGAGCTTTTTTGATCTTACACCGCAAGCATCACAAGTAAACTGTACTAACAAGCTTCTTCTTGGGAGTTTTATGTTAATAGTTACTCCCTGCATCGCAGGGTACACAGTCAAATTAAAAGAATTAGCAGCTAGTGGCTAGACTTGTTGAATTCACATAATTAAATAATTAATATACATACAAATTCAAATCCTCTCATCCCTTTTCTATATATACCACCACCAATGCATACTAACAATGTTGATTAATTCATTTGTCATATAACACCAAAAAGACCTCAAATTTGACAATACCAACAAACATATAAATATATAAATAAAAAATTAACCCATTAACAAGGGTATACCGGTCTGTAGCCATGTCAAATGGAAGACTGCTGATTTGGCAAATGCTTTAGAATTATCATCAACCAAGCAAGAAACTGCTGGAGCCCCAAATACAAGATTTGTTGTAGAAACTTTTGTATACAAGTATGAATGGATTATTTTCCTTGACTGGTAGGACCTAAGTAGGCTAACAATGACAGGGAAGTTGATGTATTATAGAATTTTGTTACATCAACTTGGTAAAAATAAAAAAAACCGAATGACAAATCCTATTCTGTAAGCAACTGTTGCCAGTGGGCATCATTAATCTTCTTCATTGACTTCATGAAAAGGAAGTGGTACTGTTTGTACTGCCCTGAATTTGCCAGCATTATTTAGATGCTCATTCTCCAATCTGCAGGACAAATTGTTGGTTGGTTGGTTAGGAAAATAAGATTATTATTCTGTAAGAATAATTATAATTATCGAGATTTGGAAACCCTATTATTTATACCTGTAAAAATTCCACTGTCCTCTCCTAATGACTTCAAGAGCTGCTAAAAACAGGCCCGTTATTCTGTAATCAATGCTGCCAAAATTGTAGTGAAGTACAGTTTGTAACCAAGCTAGCCTGAGTACAAGGTTCAATCCCTGAAAGAGGCACCACATAATTTGTTGTTCATTCAACTCAAGAACTAATCATTTTTGAGTACCACACACACAGCTTTAACATTATTCAACATTTAACTTCAAACGTAGTGGAGAAGGGAAAAAAGAGTAGAACAGATTAGACTATTATATTATACCATAGAGAAGAAGTAAATGAACTTTTGACGAAGCATTAATTCATTTCTTAACCAGGGGTTCTTGGAATGCTTCTGTAGTAAACCCCAATCTTTTACAAAGTCCCAGTACAATTGATACACAGTTGCTGCACTCGACATGACCACAACTAGACAAAGCCATCCCACGTTCCTTTCTTTCTCATACCCCACTTTGGCTCCTGCTGCCAACATTGCAGACACATATTTCCCAAGATTCACAAGGTGACTACTTTGTCCTTCATCAAACCACCTCCTAGCACACTACAATGCCCGATTAAAAAAAGTTATATTATCACAATGTTTTCTTTGGGAAAAATACACCCCGTTTTAGACTTTTAAAGTTCACTAGCTTAACCTGCATAGCCCGCCAGTAATAAGGAAGGAATGACACTGCATAAGCAAGTTCTCTGTAATTTTTAGTCCTCGTGCAATATAAATAGTCCCGACTTTTGTAACTTCCTGTAATATAGTAGCAAGCAACATACTCGAGGTTTCTGAGCATTGGTACCTGCGTTTTAAAATTAATAATCAGTTCCATCAGTAATTTCAAAAAAAAATTAAAATAATTTAACTTGGGTCTACAAAGTGCACTCTAGTAGCGTGGGAGATTACCTGGCTACAAAGTTGATCAGCCATGAAGAAGTCCAGCATGACAACCTGCAAATCCAACTACGAAATTAATCCGTAAATTATTTGATATCTATAATGTGTACTCACATACTGATATGTATGTTTATCTATAAAATACATACACAAATGAAATTAATGTTACCTTGTATAGAGGGGATAGAACAATATTCCGCAGTACACCAAGTAAGCGATAGCGGCTTGATTTGTAGACAATGTTGATGGGGCACACAAGCAGTAGAAGAGAAATCTGTATGCATTGAAAGAGGTAAGAACATTATCCAACACTGAATAATAAAGCTGTTTGATATTTTCGTCTGTCAAGATGTTGTAAATATATTCAAAAAATTACCAATAGCAGAAGACCAGGTATTATTTGGATTTGAGTATAGGAATAGCCCTTTGCCATAAGCGAGATATGAATGAACAAGACGCCAACTACAGCAGTCATTGACATGGTACAGATCAAGAACACATCTCTGTATTTAAGCTCTTTTGTAGGGGACAGTTCAAAGATGAAGCTGTAATTTATTCGGGTCTTCCTCCACAGGAAAATGTTGCATCCGTACAAGAGTAAGTGTAGAAATAACAGGCTGAACATGCTGCAAAATATTTCACATTTTTGTTCGTATTCATTGGTTAGTAAAACATGCATGTAGCCAAAATTCTTAATTATCATGTAGTATTAGATTTTGAAGGCGATATTAGTCGTATTGGAACGAGTGTCCTTGCCTAAGAACAGGGTAAACCGTTTCCATATAGACTGCATCTGACTGAGGTCTGTACATCCCTGCAATATGAGCCATAATGCCATAGCCAACGGAAAATGCCACGAAGCATCCGGTGAATAATCCTGTGAAAGGATGATGAAGTTTAATTATAAACAAAAATGAGTAACTAGTCCAAAACATGGCACTTTTTTGTTTGTTTGTGTGTGTTGGGTGGGTTGGGGGTAGCGGTCTTTAGCTAGTACCACCTTAAGGAAGCTCTGTGTTTTGGTGTTAATGGTTTATGGTTTTTCTAAGGTTCAATTTATGACTTTCATGTTGATTAAATTTAATATTGTCTATCGCATGATAATGGCCTACCTCTCTTTTTTAACATCCACTTCTAAATTGTGGACCATTTTTTTTGACCCTTGGATGCATAATGTAGAATCTGGCGGTGTAATGGACCCCTGGATAATTAGTCCAATTTTAATTATCTAATATTGTGTCGTACGGTTATGAAGGATAGGAAACTCAGAAATCTCCACTAAAGATATGGTACAAAAAGAAACCAATTTTATACGTTATCTTTTATGTAAAGGAGAGATTATTAGACTGACTATACGAAAACTGTTGTAAGATTTGTTAGTCAAATAGTTAAGTAGGATTAAATATTGCAAAAAGTATCCAAGCAAATCAAGAGTGCTTGTGGAAAACAGCTACATTCGTGTTGAAGAAACTTACCAATGAAAAATGTGACGGCATGCGATTCCTTACGTTGAGTTGGTTTAAGGTATTTCATGGCCTTCCTTTTATCATCTTCGGCAAAGTGTTTCACAAAAAATTCCTCAACTTCATCCGCTAACTTGAGAACCTGTAAATTAATTTGATGAGACTAATTTACAAGTGTAATCTAAATGTGGTTCAAATGTAATGTTAGACAAGCATATCTCAACTTGATCCATGCAAATCTTGTTTGGATCTGACGATGCCATGATGGTGGGATATCCAATCATCTTTAATTTCAATCAAAACATCGTCTAAATTTGTTCCACCACTACATGTGTATGCCTAATGGTGCACTATAAATCTTTTTTTTTTTACTTGTACATATACACTCTTTTTGGCTTAGTGATTTGAGTATTTACCTTGTCTGAGCTGTTAAAGTAAGAGCTCTCAACCACTTTCAAATAAATGGGAAGAACTTGTTTGTTTGTGACCTGAGGAAATAAAAAACCCATCAAAGTTGAAAGATGATTTACCAATAGGGAAAAAGAAAAGGAAGAAGACGATGAAGAAAAAAGTTATCCTATTGCTCAGTGCTTACTTTGTCAAATTTCTTCAAAATCTTCACAAAAGCAAGCATGTTCAGATTCCTGAACGCCATGATTAAAACAGACCATGTAACCTTTCTCTTAAATAATATATGAGCACGAATTAATTATGTTCAAAAGAGTGATGAAAATTATACCTGTAAGTCTTGAGATAGCCTAGACCTTTATAGAGCTCTATGAAAGCACCTCTAATCATTTTTTCAGCATGGTGTAGCTTTGTTTTGTTGATGTGCACCTTTCTTCCTTCCATGCCACTTTTTTTGGAGGACTGCTTGATTAAATCATCCCAAAGTAGATACGAGAACGCACGTGTTGGATTTGTGAGAGGAATGTGTATTCTCAGGTTTTTTCCTTGGTAATTAAACATACGACCCGAGGGAGTTGTCAAATTTGAATCTCTCCTTTTCATTCTCATTGATTTTCCAGTCTCGTCTAATTTTGGAGAGTCGCTGAATTGCAAATCATTCTGGTCAAATTGCCCCTGTTCTTGCTCCCTTGGGGACTCTTCATCTGTGGCCAAGAAAGGAAAAACACATGATTTTTACTGAAAAGTTGACGTGCTTAATTAGCAAAAATGAACTCCTCCTATATAATATATATAGTAGGTAGGTACTGCATTCATGAACCAAATAAGAAAATAGGGTGCATCGACAGAATTAAGCTATGTACCGCAAGATATGGTGCCTGAAATGGAGTCATCTTCCTTGGATTCATGGGAAGAAATGGAGTCATTTGCACCTTGTAATTTGAGGGCGTTTCTGAGCTCAAGGAGAATATCCATTTGTTTCCTCAATGAGTCCCCTCTCTCAAGGAACTCTCTCTCTTTAGTTCTGAAAAACTGATTCACTTTGTTAAGTTGAAGGTCCAAACACGCGAAAAACTCTACAGCTGCATCACTACTATCATCAAACTGCTCTAGCAATTCAGTCTCGTACATGTCTCCTTTACTAGCCGATGATTCGAGTTTCTTATGAACCTGCATGCAGATCATAATCGTACGTTACATATATATATATATATATATATATATATATATATATATAGTCAGAGGGATAAATTAAGAAAGTACGTACTTGAATTGTCCCATGCTCTCTATGTGGATTGCCAAATAAAGAGACGAGCTTTCTTATTGAGGAAAAGAGGGTGTTGCTTAAAGAGGTGTCATGCTGCTTGGTGGGTGCATTTTCGCGGCTTAGGAGATGGATTTTCTTGAGATCTTTCTTGAGTTGCCAATAATCAACAAAGGCCTCTTTCCATTCAGGAACAAGCTGACCCTCAAATTGTTTGGAGAACTTCACCATCGATCTCCACTCGATCGATCGATCGATCTTGTTTTACTAAATTTCTTAATTTCTTAGAGCCAGCTCAGCTGCCAATAACAACTAGTCTAGATGATGATATTGATGTTTTTAGCGACTTGGGAGTGTTTTTGATAGTAGCCTATGAACACCACATTATTTATGGACGGGAAAAGGAATTTGAATGATGGCACATTCTAATTAATATACCCTCTGCATATATGTAACCTTTTTAATCCTATTTATGCTCCTCCCACTTGGAGTACTGGGTAATTAATGTATAGTGGTTGGATTCGCCGGAAAATATATGAAGGGAATGCCGCCGGATGTGACCACTGACTTCTCGACCGACCGTGCAACGTATATATATGCTCGCTCTCATGAAATCTAAGAAAAACTTGGGAATTTTAAGTAAAAGAGGGTGGTGGCTTGGCTTCTCAATTTTATATATATTTCAGTTTAGACAATTAAAAGACAGTCTTTTCCATAATTAATTAATTTGAAATAGATATTGCTCATTTGTAACTGAGGAGGCTTATTATTATTATGGCCAAAGTAATGTACAAAATCACAAAGCTTGGCTCTAATTAGACCAGCCCGATTTTCCACTAGCTAGATTGAGGAAAATTATGAGTTTACAATAATTTTCCAGTCTTCCACTAAAACAAGATTTTTGTCTTTATATTATAGCATAAAAAAAGTATATAAATTATTGTAGGAAGGAATATATTAGAAAAATTAATCGCCATATCTAAATTATTAAAGCACTCGTCGTATAATAAATCACGATCATTGCTAGGGTACATTCTGATCAGTCCATATATATACATGTATGTATCATTTTTTTCCAACCAAATTAAGAAAAAAATCTTGTGATACATATACTCCCTCGATCTGTTCCAAAATAAATAAATAAAATATAAGATTTCAAAATTAATTTGAGAAATTTTTCAATAATATTATTCATTTAGCTTTTGAAAAGAATAAATCTTTTAATGATTAAGACTGGTGTGATAGTTTATAATTTTCATAGTTATATTGTCGAAAACTAAAATAGTTCATATCAATTTTGAATCTGAAAAATCTCATATTGAGTTGAAAAACATTAATAATAGTATGAGAGAGAGAGAGAGTATATCAGTTTTTTCCAATTGTATTAATCCACTAAATAATCTGAATTGAAATTTATAACCTTAGTTCTAGATTAATTTCATGGATATACTAAGGATCGATGAGCATCAAATACTAATTGGGATGAATTGAGGGGGGCGAGTGGGTATGGTACTTGTACGTGGCTAGTTGTGCTAATTATAGATCAATAATGCTACTACTATCACATAAAATAATTACATACCGTTCACATATAATTGACGTGACATTTATGAATTTGTTGTTGAGTTAAGTGGGTCATGTCAATAACAAATTCATAAATGTCGTATCAACTATATGTGATTATTTTACGTGACAATACCATTATTGATTATAGATAGAGGAGTAGCTTAAGCTTAGGTTCTTAATAATTGTATTAAGCTCGATTAGATTCCCTCAACCCCAACTTTGTATGTTTCAGCATACTCCCCCCTCGCCCCCATCCCCTTCTCCCCCTCCCCCTCTCCCTCTCCCTCTCTCCCTCCCTTGCCTACTTTCTATTCCCACCAACTTGTCAGCTTGCATGATACCCTCCGCCTACTGCAATCCAATTACTCTCTCTGCTTCACTAAAAAATCTTATTTATAAAGTTTAATTATATAGTTATTCTTAAAAATATTAAGCTGTTATTTTAATCATAATGAAATTATGATTGTTGGGCCGTAAATATTTTGGGTCGGTCAATTTAAATTCGTTATGGACTTTCCGGGTCAGACCCATTTTTACTGTTGGAGTATTGGGCTACTATCCAAGAGATCATTTAGATAAACTCTAGATTGAAGCTGGTAGTGGATGACAGGTGGCAGTTTATAGACTAAAGATTACCCCTAATCTGTGAGATTAGCAGGCGGCTGATTGAGGTGATGGGCCCAGCCGTCTTAAGCCACCCTCATTAATGAGGAGTTGACATAATGTTGACTGGGGGAAAAACAAGTAGAAAAAAGCCTGCATGCAGCCAATTGACAAGGACATCGGGGGAAAACATGCAAAGGTGATGAGACAATAAGAGGGAAAAAGGCACTATACAGACGAGGTAAGGGACATATTTTTCTCTCAGAACACAAAAGCACACCACCTCCATTGTTAACCCAATTTCTCTCAAAATCTGTACTCATTCTCACACCGGAGCGATCCCCGGCGGCCCAAAACCGTCGAGATCCGGTGCTGACGTGTTCATTGTGCAGGACAAAGAGTGCTTTTCGTGATTGAGGCGCGTGACGAGATTGTGGCGTTAACATTGGCGCTAGAAGGAGGGCTCTTAGTGTTTCTGATTTTCAATCACAACGTATTAAGCATCTTACGTCGGAAGCTATGGTAAAAAGTAAAACGATCACGGCTGAGGGACAGCCAACGGACGCTAGTTTTTCTCTGCAAAGGATTTCGGTGAAAGACAGACTAGGACCCTCAAAAAGTATTCATGACAGACTTGAGTCACAGAGGGTACTAGGAGGTTCTCAAGCTAGAGACCATGGGGATGCCAAGAGGAAGTTATTTTCTACTGCTAGCAAAGGTTCCGATAACGATCGGAAAAAGATGATGGATACACCACTCAAGGCCCGGCATCGAGAAGGCCATACAGACAAGATTTCTGTCTTGGCAAAGAAGGCTCAAGAGACCGACACAGCTTTAAAAGCACTTCTGCAGCAGAGAGAGGAGATTTCTAAACAGATGGTTCTTGCGGCCGAGAGAAAAGACGAAGCTTTCAGTTACACTCGACCGGGAAAGAAGGGGTAAATCACGTGGTCGAAGAGCAAGGAGGAATGAATACTCCAAGCGAGACGATAGTGAGACTTGTAGTCATTCTCCCGATGAGAAACGAAGTATATCACAAGAATATTCTCTCGAGATTTCGAAAAGGACGCCTCGTATTGAGTACCATAAAAGCGGTAGAAGAGATGGGCGACGAAGCCGATCTAGAAGTCCTTCTCCAAGGCATTCGAAGAGGATACACCATACATGGAGTTCTCGCTCTGGTCGAAGTACGAGACGAAGTCCTTCGACATCGTTTAGCCCGGATGAAAAAGATCGGATTAGACACAATAGGACGATTTCTCCAAGGAAGGAGGTTGTTTCTTCGTCCGGGTTGGTGGAAGACTTGGTGAAAGAGATAAAGGAGCTCCGGAAGCAGCTAACAGAGGATCAATAAGGGAGGAAGACTCCGGATAAAAAGGCGTCCCCCTTTTCATCTGAAATTCTTAAAGAGAAAGCTGATCCCAGCAAAAAGTTGCCTCATATGGAAAGTTATGATGGTTCTGGAGATCCGTTTGACCACAGCCAAGCATTTGACAGATTAATGGATTATTACGACTATTCAGACGCAGCTAAATGTCAGACGTTCGGATTGACATTAAGAAAGGACGCAAGGCAATGGATGGGGCTCTGGCTTCAGATTCGATTGCGTCATGGGCGGATTTGTGTGACAAATTCCATGCTCGCTTCGGGAGCAATAAGAGAAGAGGGAGACCCACGGGATCGTTGGCCCAAGTAAGGCAATATCCAAGTGAGACTCTGGGGCAGTATGTGAAGAGATTCCGAGAAGCTGTAGGGCAGGTTTCAGATCTTAACGATCTTCAGGCGGTAGGGTTATTCCAGAATGGCTTAGATCTGGTGAAATCGGAAAAATTAGTAAAGAAGCTGGTGTTCAAACATCCGAAGAGTCTGGCCGAAGCGTTTGAAAAGGCCGAAGGTTTCATCGTGGTGGAAGAGGCAATGGCTAGCTTGAAACAAAGCTCTTCGGAAAAAGTAAAGGGGAAAGACAGGGAAAAGCCTGACATTAATCAGAGAAGAAATAATGCAGGCAACGATCGATCCGAAGGTAATCAAAAAAGGTATAATAGTAACTGGGTACCCAGGGGAGATCGTCCACCCATTCCAACTCAAAGAGTGAACAAGGTGTACACACAACTTAACACGGATCGGGCCACCATCTTGGAACACATTAAAAACCAACCGTACTTCGAAGCACCCAAAAACAACCTTCGACCGGGGTCTGGAGATCCTGCCTTATATTGTAATTACCACCGGGCGGTTGGGCATGATACGAATTCCTGCTAGAGTTTGAAGGAATTTATTGAGAGAAAAGTTCAAAGTGGTACCTTGATGCATTATATAACAGGTCGGGAACGACAAAGGAGTCAACCGGAGAATAAGGAGTTGGCTCAAGTTGCCCAGCCCGTTCAACCAGTGCCAAACCAGGCGGTGCGGCATGTCGTGGATGTGATATCTGGGGGGACCACAGGAAAAGTTGCAGGTAAGAAGAGACGAGGGTATCTGGACTCTGTGATGTCTTTGGCAGATAAGCCAGCGAAGGTCGAAAGGGCATATCCGGGTTCCATAATTTCCTTTACAGATGAGGACTTCCCTACGGAACCTATCGAACCACACGAAGGAGCCTTGATAATCACGGCCCAAGTAGGTTCTGTGGATATGAAAAGGATGATGATTGACAACGGCTCTTCAGTGGATATATTGTATGCTCATGCTTACCACCGAATGCCTGCGGATGGCCAGAAGATGAAATCGGGCAGGAGGCCCCTCTGTATGGTTTCAGCAACGATCCCGTCAAGGTAGCAAGGGACCATCGAGCTGCCAGTCATCTTCGGGACAGTTCCCCAACAGGTTCAAATCCTTTGTAAATTTTATGTTGTACATGTTGATTCTGCCTACAACGCTATTTTGGGGAGACCTACTTTGACAGCTCTACAGGCGGTTACTTCAATACCCCACTTTAAAATTAAGTTTCCTACATCCCACGGAGTTGGCGAGGTGGCTGGAGATCTAGACTTAGCAAGGAGGTGCTATCGGAATGCTCTGATCACTTCGGGGGTAGGGATCAGTAAACTGAAGCATACAATGGCCATTGAGGTGGAACCATTTACAGAAAGCGGAACCGAACCTTTAGTCGTGCCCGTTGAGGATACCGAAGAGATCGAGTTGATTCCGGGGAAGAAAGAGAAAACAGTGAAAATCAGTTCGGGACTTCCAGAACCTTTTCGAACAAGCCTGCTGAAGTTGCTTCGGTGCTATGCCGATGTCTTTGCTTGGATCCCCAGTGACATGCCGGGAGTAAGTCGAAAAGTAGCGGAGCACAGATTGCAAGTGGATCCAACTAAGAAGCCAGTTAGACAGAAGAGGAGACTCTTCGCATTGGAGAGACATAAGATAATTGACGAGGAGATCGCTAAGTTGTTGGATGCAGATTTCATCTTCGAGATCGATTATCCAGAGTGGATGGCCAACGTGGTTCTGGTACAGAAGCATAATGGCAAGTGGCGAGTTTGTATAGATTACACCGATCTGAATAAAGCCTGCCCGAAGGATTTCTATCCTCTGCCTCATATCGACCAACTCATTGATGCAACTTCGGGGTATGCTTTTCTTAGTTTTATGGATGCTTTTTCAGGTTATCATCAAATTTCTATGTGTAAAGAAGATATACCAAAGACAGCTTTCATTACTCATCGGTCGGTGTACGCCTACAAAAAAATGACTTTCGGATTAATCAATGCGGGAGCTACATATCAAAGGATGATGAACCATATCTTCGAGAAGCAGCTAGGCAAGAATATGGAGGTTTACGTTGATGATATGATTGTTAAAAGCATGTCGGGTCATGGTCATCTGGATGATCTAGAAGAATGTTTCCAAACGGTGCGCCATTATGAATTGAAGCTGAATCCTACTAAGTGCACTTTCGGACTGGGGGCAGGCAAATTCTTGGGATATTTGGTCAGTAAGAGAGGTATCGAAGCCAATCCAGAGAAGATCCAGGCTATCTTAGACATGAAATCACCCCAGTCATACAAGGATGTACAACGTTTAACTGGTCGAATAGCATCGTTGCGACGATTCATGTCTAAGTCAGCAGAAAGGTGCCTGCCGTTCTTTAACACGTTGAAAGGGCCGAAGAATGCGAAGACCTTCCAATGGACTTCGGAATGTGAGGAAGCTTTCCAAGGCATCAAAAGGTACTTGTCTTCGGCACCTCTGTTAGTGAAGCCAGTTCCTACGGAACCTTTGTATTTGTATCTGGCTGCAAGTTCACTGGCCGTAGGAGCAGTTTTGGTGCGGGAAATTGGGGGTAAGCAGCACCCGGTTTACTATGTAAATCACGCCCTTAGGGATGCAGAAACAAGGTATCCAAACCTCGAGAAATTTGCTTTTGCTTTGGTCATTGCTAGTAGAAAGCTTCGGCAATACTTTCAAGGTCGGATAATAGTGGTGTACACAGACCAACCACTAAAGAAGGTGTTAGGGAAGCCAGAGGTTTCGGGAAGGCTTGCTGCGTGGACGATGGAATTGTCTCAGTTCTTCATAGAGTACTATCCCCGGACAGCTATTAAAGGCCAAGCCTTGGCTGATTTTGTGATAGAATGCTCATTTCCTGAGGCTGATGGCAGCATGACCGAAATGGTAGAATCTCCGGAAACAGTGGCCATACTTCAACAGGAGCACGATTCTTGGACTTTATATGTAGATGGATCTTCTACTTCGGATCTTGGTGGTGCCGGGATAATTCTAACAAGCCCGGAGGGATTCAAAATACAGCAGGCCGTCAGATTTGAATTCAAAGAAACTAATAATGAGGCTGAGTACGAGGCGGTATTAGCTGGATTGCGTCTGGCTCATAGTCTAGAAGTTCAGAAGCTGATCATTTACAGTGATTCTCAACTAGTCATCAAGCAAGTTTCGGGAGAGTACGAAGCTCGAGGCTCCAAAATGGTTAGATATCTTGCAGAATTGAAAGATCGACTTCAACACTTTGGCTCATGTATATTTAAAAGTGTCGGTCGAACTGATAATTTCAACGCTGATGCATTATCGAAACTAGCCACTGCCGAATCAAGCACTTTCGAAGGGATCGTTTACTTGAAAATCCTGAAACAAGCCAGCATCCAGAAAGAGGAAGTAACGTGCGTAGAGCAGTCGAATTGTTGGATGACTCCATACATAAACTATTTATCAAATGGCGTACTACCTTCGGATCAGATGTTGGCTAAAAAGGTGAGATACAAGAGCGCAAACTTCATACTGATTGATGGAGATCTGTATCGAAGAGCTTATTCCTCTCCACTACTGAAGTGTCTGGTCCCGTCTGAAGCTGAATATGCTCTTCGGGAGGTCCATGAAGGTATCTGCGGTGATCATATGGCCGCGAAGTCGCTAGCTTATAAAGTACTTCGCCAAGGTTTTTATTGGCCGACAATCTTCAAAGAGGCTACTGATTATGTGAAAAGATGCCCCAAATGTCAGCTGAATAGTTCGATCCCACATCAGCCACCAGAGGAGCTATACTCGGTTTTATCTCCTATACCCTTTGCTGTCTGGGGGGTAGACATACTGGGCCCTCTTCCAAAAGCAAAAGGCCAGGTCAGTTTTGTTATAGTAGCAATTGATTACATGACTAAATGGGTAGAGGCGAAACCTCTTCGGCTGATAACAGAACAGGAATGTTTGAAGTTTTTCAAAGAGTCAGTAGTATTTCGATTTGGAATCCCTATGGTAGTAATTTCAGATAATGGGCGCCAGTTCGTGGGATCAAAATTTGAGGCATTTCTGAAAGAGTTAGGGATTCAGCATCGAAAGACTTCAGTTGCCCATCCACAATCTAATGGACAAGTTGAGGTAACTAACAGAATACTCCTGAATGGAATCAAGAAGAGGCTGGATGACGCCAAAGGCAGATGGCCCGAAGAATTACTTAGCGTGCTATGGGCTTATCGAACTACGCCAAGGACTACGACGGGAGATTCCCCATTTAGGCTAGCGTACGGTACTGATGCTTTAGTTCCGGTAGAAATTGGATCTACAAGTCTTCGAGTCAGTCAATTTAAAGAATTATACAATGATGAGGGACTCAGAGCTAACTTAGATCTGATCGAAGAAGTCCGAGAGGCAGCTTTGATAAAGTTGGCCACATATCAACGACGTGTGGCTAAGTACTACAACAAAGGTGTAAAGCCTCGAAGATTCGAAGTTGGGGATTTAGTTCTCCGGGAAGTAGAAGCTTCTACCCCTCAGAATATGGGTAAACTCATGCCAAATTGGGAAGGCCCCTATGAAGTCATCAGTGTATCAAAACCCGGAACCTACCGGCTGCGAACTTTAGATGGGTCTGAAATCAAAAATACTTGGCATGCCGGGAGACTCCGCAAATATTTTCAGTAGGGATAGTATTAAAATATGGAAGTCTGTAACCACAACGACAGTTATTAATAAAAATGGCTCTCTTTGTCTCTCCAGTAAAGGTTTTTATTCACCAGAAATAAGGTTGGATCCCTTCGACTCCTCGTAGCGAAGCGGAATATCTTTTGGGTTGAACCTGTTCGGCTCTCGGAGAGAACGAGGTTGCCAGCTCGGTATAAGGATGGATTCCTGCGACTCCTCGTAGCGAAGTGAACTATTGATGGTCCAACCCGTTCGGCTCTCGGAGAGAACGTGGTCACCAGATATAAGGTTGGATCCCTTCGACTCCTCGTAGCGAAGCGGAATATCTTTTGGGTTGAACCTGTTCGGCTCTCGGAGAGAACGAGGTCTCCAGCTCGGTATAAGGATGGATTCCTTCGACTCCTCGTAGCGAAGCGAACTATTGATGGTCCAACCCGTTCGGCTCTCGGAGAGAACGTGGTCACCAGATATAAGGTTGGATCCATTCGACTCCTCGTAGTGAAGCGGAATATCTTTTGGGTTGAACCTGTTCGGCTCTCGGAGAGAACGAGGTTGCCAGCTCGGTATAAGGCTGAATCCTTTCGACTTTTTATAGCAAAGCGAGATATTTTCTGTGTTGAACTTATTCGGCTCTCAAAGAAGAGTGAAGTTATCTAAATTATTATAAAGCTGAATAACATTATAAGTTCTTCGGAACTAATATTCATACTAAAAAGTTGGTGGATCGTTTATCCTAACAATGATGTATGATATCCTCCGGTAGTGAGTAAGTTTCGTCTTACATTGTTGATTAATTTTACTTGAAGTGTTGAGCTCAAATTATATATCGTTTAAACAAAGATACAAATTCGACTTAAGAAAGGAGCAACAAGGAATAAGATATATCTCATTAAGCTTAATAAAGTCAGTACATTGTCATACAAAGGGTAAATTTCTGTCACCATTACTCCTCATCTTCATCTTCGGAAGAATCAAGGAGCAACGGGTTTACAGCAACGGCTGCCAATTTAGCCTTACCCTTGCTTCGGGCTGCTTCATAACCCTCCGCGTACATCTGAATTATCTCGTTAGTTAAAGAAGGAGACTTCCGGTATTCAGCCTGGATCTCCTTGTGAAGTTCCTCAGTGAGAGGAGGACCCATCGACTTCAGATTTCGAAGCTCCTTCTCAGCTTTTCCCCGAAGATCCAGATGATGTTCTTCAGATTTCTTAGCATCTGATACGCTTAAGGCCAGATTCCGGTTATTCTCAGTCAATTGTTTATTGGACCGCTGAAGTTCTTCATTCCGTTGCATGATCGCGTTTTGAGAAGCTTCAGACACGGCCAGCTGCTCTTTCATTTTGGCGAGATCATTTTGAAGACCTTTACAGTTGAAGCGGAGGTTCTCATGTTCACTCCTCTCCTTCGCCAAGGCAGACTTTAAAATGACATTTTCTTTTCGGGCCGCTTCTTCTTCGACCCCGGCTTCTTTATGTTTTTGGTGAAGACGCCCGAAAATCCCATTTGCCTGCAGACATTCTGAATTAATAAAATACTTGAAGAATATATATTTATGAGCAGAAATGATCGAAAACTTACTCTAGCCTGATGAGCCAAGCCTTCTTCCAGCAGATCGGCTATGGTACTGTTGCCGAACCTGTGGTTGTCTGTATCCAGAACGAAAGAATTATAGAGATGCAAGGGGAAGTCTTCATTCTGGTCAGGCCATAGACTAGGTGATCGAGGAGCTCCAGACGTCGAACCGAAGAAAGGAGGATTTACTCGTTGAGGAGAGGATGTTGGCTGATTTTCAGGAAAGGTCTGGTCTTCTGAAATATGTTTTTTCTTTCGGATAAGAGGAGAACTAGGTTCAACCTCAAATTCGTCAGGTTCTGTGGGCGAGAGTGGAGGTAGATCAAGATTCGATGTGGAAGGAGGCACTCTCAATTCTTCGGTTGTGAGAGGTACAATGTTGACTTTAGCCTTTCGCTTCTTGGTAAGGAGAATTTTGGCATGATCAGCAGCGGGCATGTCAAGGAGGCTCTCGGTGGGGATAGGAGCGGAAGTGTGTTTAGGCTTTCGGGCAGCTCTCTTTTTTCGGCGAGGCCGACTAACCCCTTCGTCCGGGTTCAATTCGGCTATTGGTGGGTCGGTAGGTTGAAGCTCGAAGGCTTATGCTTCGGTTTCTTGAGCTTCAGGAAAATCTTGAGCTGAGGGGGCTGACAGATTTTGCTCTATACCTCTTCGGTCAGAAGATGAAGGCCTGATCAAGGATACTGTACACAAGGAAAAATATCTCAAAATAATGATCAAAGAGAAATTGAGAAAAACATACAAAATTTGGGTTGGAAACTTACGTTTATGATCGAATAACCAAGCATGATCGCCTAGGAGGTTGAAGCTCCATTCCTCCCTGGGAAGCTTCCCCATGAGCTTCGCTATCTCCTTTATGCGATCGTCTGGAAGGTCGCCTAGGTCCGAAGTGGCATGTTCTGAAGTAGTCCAATCGGGAATGGATGATATTTCAGGTCCTTTGATGAAGAACCATTTCTCATACCATTTCTTGTTGCTCGAAGGGGTATCCATTAGGGGGCGTTTACTGAATTTAGAATTAGGTTTTGGGGCTTGTTTACCCAGAACCTTAAAACCCTGTTCGCGAGATTTGCCCAGAACGAACAGATTGAAAAAGAAGTCGATAGAGGGAGAAACCCCTGATTCGCTACAGAAAGCTATAAAAGCTAGAATGTGGATGTAGGAATTGGGGACCAGTTGGGCAAATCCCACACCCATAAACCCCAGAAGGGTCACGATGAAAGCATGAAGAGGGAATCGGATTCCTCTTTCTAGGAGAATGAGAGGCATGGCGGTCCACCCGTCGGGACGATGATACATCCGATCGGAGAGGGTAGGCGCCCTTAGATAATGTGTATCTGGAATAAAATAACGTTCTCGGATGGTTTCGAGATCATTTTCTGTTAGTTTCGAAGGACTGTTGGCGATGGGGTGTTGTTCCTCGTCCTCGAATTTAAAAGGAGGGGGTACAGAAACAGGAGGTATAGGATTTTTGCCGGATGATGATACAGACTTAGGGTTTGGCACGGTCGGGATGGAAGATGAACGAATCTCGGAAGTCAAAGCAGCGTTTTCTTTATTTTGGGAAGCCATTGTTGACAGACAAGTTAAGAAGAAAATCGGAGTAAGAAGAAGAAGAAGAAGAAAGCTGGTATATTTCGAACTCCAAATGAACGGGTAAAATTGTCTGATTTGGGGGTTTGAAAATCTTATAGAATTGCCTTTCTGGAAATGCACGAAGTCCAAAGGCTGCACATTTAATAGAGATAATGATGGGGAAGGTTAACCGCCGGCGTGTCCTCTCGGAATTGGGAAATATCATTTACTTTTAAAATTTAAAAAGATTGGTGTATGATTTTGGGTTCGAGAGGTCTGCATTTGAATATGGGCTTTCTACTAATTGGGCTTCGCTGAGTCTGTGGGGATTCTCCTTGATAATTGACCCAGGTTCCTATACTCTTTCATTAAACATTTTGTTTAACGAAAAACTAGGGGGCAATGTTGGGCCGTAAATATTTTGGGTCGGTCAATTTAAATTCGTTATGGGCTTTCCGGGTCAGACCCATTTTTACTGTTGGAGTATTGGGCTACTATCCAAGAGATCATTTAGATAAACTCTAGATTGAAGCTGGTAGTGGATGACAGGTGGCAGTTTATAGACTAAAGATTACCCCTAATCTGTGAGATTAGCAGGCGGCTGATTGAGGTGATGGGCCCAGCCGTCTTAAGCCACCCTCATTATGAGGAGTTGACATAATGTTGACTGGGGGAAAAGCAAGTAGAAAAAAGCCTGCATGCAGCCAATTGACAAGGACATCGGGGGAAAACATGCAAAGGTGATGAGACAATAAGAGGGAAAAAGGCACTATACAGACGAGGTAAGGGACATATTTTTCTCTCAGAACACAAAAGCACACCACCTCCATTGTTAACCCAATTTCTCTCAAAATCTGTACTCATTCTCACACCGGAGCGATCCCCAGCGGCCCAAAACCGTCGAGATCCGGTGCTGACGTGTTCATTGTGCAGGACAAAGAGTGCTTTTCGTGATTGAGGCGCGTGACGAGATTGTGGCGTTAACAATGATGATAAAATTAAGTAGTTTGTGTCAATTTTTTACTATTAAAAAATAGTCATTTTGTTATATAAATAAGGACTAATTACACTTCTGTTACATGAAGTACCATCAAATTTATAATTCGACCCCTAAAAATTTGGGCTTATAATTTACTACATCAAGTACTTAATTTGATGAGTACAATTTAGCCCCCAATAATACCCGACCCGCCCAAGAATATGATCGGATTTTGTGTATTTAATATCAGTTGACTGTATAAATATACGGTTTGACTTAATTTAAAAAAGGGTTATTTACAGTTTCGTTATATCAAGTACCACTATATTCATTATTCGGCCCCCAAAGAAAAAAAATTAAAATTATAAAAAAATTATAAATATAATAATTTTTAACCCTTTAAAAAAAAATAATACCATAGAAATACGGTATAAAATTATAAATATTTATAAATAAAATTATAAATATAATTTGTAAAATTTAAGTTGTGATATAATTTGTTAAATTTAAGACGTAAAATTTATAATTTATGATATAATTTATAAAAACAAAACAATTTGAAGGATTAGGGAAGAGGGAGAGAAGAGAGAGAGAGAGTAAATGAGTCTTTTTTTTCTTTTTTCTTTTGTCAATTTATAAAATTAAAATTATAAATATTTATAAATAAAATTATAAATACAATTTGTAAAATTTAATTTGTTATATAATTTGTAAAATTTATACATACAATTTGTTAAAATTTCCAATTTTAAAGGAACAAAACAATTTGAAGGATTAGGAAAGAGGGAGAGATGAGAGAAAGCAAATGGGTTATTTTTTTTCTTTTTTTCTTTTCAATTTATACAATTTAAAATCATAAATATTTATAAATAAAATTATAAAAATTATAAATACAATTTATAAAATTTAAGTTGTGATATAATTTTTAAAATTTAAGAAGTAAAATTTAGAATTTATGATATATAATTTTTATAATTTTGAAGATTTAAGTTGTAAAATTTATACGTACAATATGTAAAATTTAAGACTTAAAATTTAAAATTTATGATATAATTTATAATTTGCAAGATTTAAGTTGAAAATTTTATACATACAATTTGTTAAAATTTCATAATTTAAAGGAACAAAACAATTTGAAGGATTAAGGAAGAGGGAGAGAGGAGAGAGAGCAAATGAGTCATTTTTTTTTCTTATTTTTTTATTTCAATTTTTTCCTCCACCTTTTGTATGCTCTTCCAATATAAAAAGGGTATTATTTAATTAATTAAATTTTGGGCACTTCTGTTAATTGTTTAAAAGTTTAATATTATTCGTGTTAAAAATATAATTTGTATGTTTAAAAGTTTATTGATTTTTTTGGTAATTAAGTCTTTTTTTAAAATTTTAAATAAAAAAATTATATTTGGTAATCTTTGTATTAATATTTAACGTAAAAATAAGTATTTATATAAATTTTATACGAATTATGTACTTGATGTAGTAAATTGTGAATTTGATGGTACTTAATGTAGCATAAGTGTTATTAGTCCGTATTTTATACCGTACGTGGCTGGAAAATTAGGTATTCCGGCCAATTTTGGCCGGATTCTAAAATTGGGGGCTAAATTATATCAAATTAGACACTTGATGTAATAAAGTGTAAGCCCAAATTCTTCTAGAACCTAATTATGAATATGATGATACTTCATGTAGTAAACTGTATTTAGCCCTATAAATAATAATAATAATAATAATAATAATAATAATAATAATAATAGAAAAAAGAGACGACACATTCTCTTGACAAGGATAACAACATTAACAAAATTACATTCGTGGAGAACTGAAATTGCCCGCTCCCCCAGGTGGCTGACTCAAACATATACATATATATATATATATATGCAGATGCTATCGCACTAACTGACACAGCACAAATATATAAAGATCACTAATTCCCTAATTTATGAATTCTATATTACATTAAAAAAATATTTTAACACAAAAGAGGTAATTATAACCGCTCAAAGTCTGTATGCATGTATATATGCATGAAACCTCCGCATATATATATATATATATATATATATATATATATATATATATATAGAATAAACACACAAATAATGTAAATTTTAACTTGGAACCCACTTTCTGGAATATCTGTACATGTTTTGCAGCTTCGAATCGCCGAGAGATATTGTTTGGTACAATTCAAATATATTCAATGGACCAATTAATTATGAGAAGCCATGCAATATAACATGGATATGGTCTGAGTAGGAAAGCATTAACCGTATTTGCGCCCCTCCTTAGGCTACCCCAACACCCCCACCAGTACCCTGATCCATTGCTCTCAAATATCATCAGCTAGCTATTTTATGTTGTGTATAATTAATTAGCCATTAGCCATTGTTACGTATCCACGTGAAACGGTGTAAATAAATCGAGTCGAGTTGAGTATTTAGTTACTCAAATTTGGTTCACAAAATGTATCGATTATAAAATAAAGTTTGATTGTGCCTCATTTAGCTACTGAGTCGAGCACGATCTCGAAGCGAGTCCGAGTAATTTGAACTTTTTGGTTGAACATGATCTGAGTATCAAAAGAAAATTATATTTTGAGAAGGTTCAAGTAATTTATTGGACTTTAAAATTAATTTGCTCATATTTGAATCATTTATATTTCGATTCGAGTTCAAATCGAACTTTTAGTCAAAAGCTCCCGAATTTTTTACTCATTTTACCGCCTTAATTACCCACGTGCCTAGCTAGTTAATAATAAAGTAACCTAAAAGCTTTTTACATATATACAGTCGATGTGTTGTGTTCAACTTTTATTGGCACTAAAGCATTTGAACTTAAACGACACCTACTTAATTGTTACATGAAGGAGATTAATTAATACGTACGTATTCGAATTTGTGGTCTAAGCCATGAGTCCGGTGTACCACATGATTAGACAGTTTTCAACTTAGGGCAAAAAATGTGAGTTAGAAACTGCAGGTTCTTTAAAATTAGTAAAAAATATATAATTAATTAATGTGATTTATTTAATTTTTAAAGATAATAAATATTATTAGTAATAGTTCTTTTTATGGCTTTCATACTGATATTGTTTAAACTTAAATAAATTTATACCAATATTGAATTTAAAAATACCTCAAATATATAGTTAACTTTTAAATTTAATATTGATTGATCTTATATTTTGAAAGAGAGAGCTAGGGTACGTATTTGCCTATTACAAACTGAAAATTGAACAATTTTGAAGGAGTGAAGTGTGTTTGTGTTTTTGAACAATTTTGTGGAGTATTATGTTTATTGGATTTCTCTCAGGTCCCATTTACTTTTTTTAGATTTAGACCAATATATATATACACACAGACATCACACATGCACTGAGCTGATTTCCACAATAAATTGTTTTGTAGTGGGGTTTGCATGGCAGCTATCAAGATTTGTACGCCATTACTGTAGTCACTTTGGAAAAGAAAAGGTCAAAGGAAAGATAAAGGGGCCGGTACGTAGTAATGGAGTGATCATGCATGGTGAATCAGTCTAGCTTGATTCTTAATTGGAATTTCTTAATATGTGCCTTTAGGACATATGTTAAGTACACAATTCAAGGAATTATTCTTTTAAATTATGTGTATATTCTCTTAGACTTGGTGTAAATATAGAAATAAAAAAAATATACACACAATTCAAAAAAATATTCTCTTGAACTGTGTGCTTAGCATGTACCCTTAGGACACATGTTAAGAGGACCCTTCTTAATTAGTCTTGAAATGGAAAGCATTAATTCTAGTCCGAAAATGAGGTGCCAATCTTCATTGACCTCTTATCAAGAATATGATAGTATAACCTAGCTGTAGCTAGTCACCTATGCATGCATGAAATTAAACCATGTAAAGTGAAAGTCTAGCTTAAGCTTCGCAAAGAGTACTATTGGTAGGAATTAATTAAGGCTTGATAATTAATTAATTAATTCTAAGCATATGATTCTTAGATTTTATTCCATGCAATATATACTACTCTATTAATCAATAAATGCTTGTACTATATATATCAGCTCAGAATATCCCTTTGTAAATGGATCAGGAACCCATCTTTTTATCTTTCACAATAATGACTGATCATATCGGGCATATATATATATACTTCATTAAGTACTATACTCTTAACAATGATTCTTATACTAATTCTACCCATCTTTTAGGGTTCATGACTAGTGTAAAGCATTAAACCATCAGCACCATTCGGTCCATCATGGATTTTCTACAAGTATATGCCTTTATTAGGAATTTCGATGAGTTGTTCCTTCCATGTCTCATCTACCGTCTCATTTCATGTATTAAGACAAAAAAAATTGGACTACTTTCTCAACATCTTTTTTCTATTGAATCCCATATTAATTATTTGGACATGTAAAAATTAATATATTCTTGAAGCTAGGCATGCTAAATAATTAAGAACCACAATTCTAGCTATATATACTGTACTTGGGTGAAAGATGGTGGTATGTATTGTAGATTGATTTAGTGCGACTTGTGGCACGTTGAACGAATTAATATATACGCCATGTCGTGTGAGTATTTGAATTTATTCTGGTATGGATAATACTTTTGATTCGGTTTAATTAGTTAGTTCAAAATGCTCATCCATTTTCAGTACTAGCTAGACTGACGAAAAGTAAATATTGTTGTGTGTGGCTATATATCCAGGTACGCGTGAAGGATTGCTTAGAGCCCGTTCGGCAACGATTTATTTTAAAATGACTTAAAATTAAAATATAAGTTGACTTATAAGTTTTTTAAGCTGTGGTTGATAAGTAAAAGCATTTGGCATCAATTTGATTTATAAGTTAAAGTAAATTATGAAGGTGTTCGGCGCGCTCATAATGACTTTTAAGTTAAAATCAAATGTAAAAATTACTAAAAAAGACATTAATAAAAAAAGGGAAAAATATACATTACATTTGGTCAAACTAACTTATTTTAAATAACTTATAAGTCATTTTAAAATAAGTTACAAGTATTTGTTTTTTTTATTTATTTAAAAATCAACTTATATGTAAAAAAATAAATCATTGTGATAAATGACTTACAAATTGATTTGACCAACTTATAAGTCACTGCCAAACAAACTCCAAATTTTTGAGATCAATTAATATGGAAGTAGATAAGACAAAAAACAATATGAATTGATTCCAAATGTTTGAATTCACTTTTTGGTCAAAAGGTTTGCAGTATCATTTTGTTCTGGATGTACTCCCTTCGTTCCTAAAAGATTATCGTTTTAAAAAAAAAAATTATTTTAAAATATTTGTCGTTTACAACTTCCTAGAAGAATAAATTATTTACTTTCCTATATTACCCCTATCTTTTCTCATTGTCCCAATAAATTCTCTCCCTTATATTAAAGTTTTCAATTTCCCATAAAGGGGTAGTGATGGAATTTCAAACAAATTTTACTAGTATTAAATAATTTTTTTAATCCATGTGTCAAAATCTTAAACGATAATTGTTTAAGAACAGAGGGAGTATCATGCATGATGAGTAGGTAATATATAGGCTATTTGATCGTCGCACACTAGTATTGAATTCCTATTATAGTAGGTACAGATGCACAACTGCACAACTGCCTGCTCGACTTAGAGCTAGTGAAGTAGATATATCCATGCCCATGGAAAATCTAATTCCTCAATTCGCTAACTGAGCTAGAAATTAGGCTAATAAAGGAGTTCAGTAAATTGATTCATGATAGATTTCAAGAAATTAAACTATATATGACAAATATTATATTCCACTTAATTTTAATATGATCATATTTATGTTGCAAATAATATCATTTTCTCTTCAGAAATTAGCTTGTGTATATAATAAGTATTGTTCAGACGATAGCAGATAAAAGATAAAAGATATATAACACTAGTATGATTTATTTTTATTTTTGAATTGGAACATAAATGTTTTTTGCAGAAAAACTAAATGATAAGTTGAATATATATATATATATATGTATAAGAATAAATCAACTTTATAGGATGCTCCTTGCATTTTAAATTATTTATCCTGGAGTTTTACATGAAAGAGTCTCATTTGAAAAAAGAAATAAAAACATATTTCATAAAAAGAGACCTTTAATTGAGTGTGTGAAATAACACAATTTTGGCATAATTATCACAATTCCCTCAAGTTTAATAACACAATTTGACTAGCGTACCACAATTGCTATCTAAAAACTCTAAGACGATGTCTTTTAAGTTTTCTATGTGAGACCTTTGATTCATGTGTATGCGTGTGAGATAGATATGGAGTATTTGGAAACTGCAGACAAACAACTTCAATTCATCACGTGTCATAAGTTATACATATATATATGTTAATTAATTAGATCGTGCATCATATCGATCCTGAACTAGTTTAATTGGTAAATTAATTAACTAATGTCCATCGATCAATCTTAGCAAGTTTTAGCGTAATTGTGTGGATCTCTTCCACGGGCGGACTAGCTAGCTAGCTAGTGCTCATTCAGACATTTCCATTGGCCATGACTTATTAAGTGAAAAGAAACAAAATAATTAAGATTGAGATTGTGCTTTGTAGCCTACCTTACATAGTTACACTTACATGTATTAATTAGTTGCGTAACGTCGTAAACTATTCATGAAATATATGTTACGGATGGTATGGTATGTTAAGTGTATATAATTATTAGTAACTCACTAATCATATATATATATATATATATATAGTCGACGAACTGATTATAACGATGATTTAAATCGTTGTCATAATCGGTTCGTCGCGAACCAATTTATTAGATAGATTATATATATATATATTATATATATATATAGCCCGTCATCCGTACTTTCTCAATTAGATCTTCTTATCTTGATTAAATAATATTGTGATTGAGAACGTAACAACATACATATGAGAGAGAGAGAGAGACTTCTATACGCTAACTATGAATGATATCAAATTCATGGACTCTAGTTGATATATATCCATGTATGCCTTACTTCTATAATTATATATCCTTTCCCAATTAACTCTCTATCTATTTTGCATTGGTTTTTGTTTAGAATTTTCCCATTTACAAAACTTATACCGAAAGGAAGTACCATCCTTCCCCTCTAAAGGAAGTAGTGCCTATGCTTATGAACCTGCTAGTAGCTATATCTTGTCTCATGACTCGTCTAAATAAAAGTCTTAATTCTTTAAAAAAAAAATCTAGTTGAGTTTATAAGTATTTTCTAAAAGAAATATTTACATCTCTCCCTCTCTCTATATATATATAGTGCACTCTTATATATATGTAAAAACTGACCATATTATTGGAAAAAGTGCGACAATATGGTCGTCGATCGAATAGCGCAAAGAAGTTATTCAATCTCTTAATTCTATTACTCTCTTTTTGATTAAAGTAACCATATTAATTTGTCTAAAATAATACAAACCAATACTCTATATTTTGTTGATTTGTAGTATAAGATAGTGGTGTAAAATAGTCTAATATTATAATTCCTTCAATTTATTAACTATTTTAAAAGCTCAAGTTAGTAGGGAAACTTTTTATTATTATTTTATGTTACTGATAAATTACGATGTACACTAATAACGGAAATTGCTATTTTACATAAAAAATTAATATTCTCAAAAATTTCCCACACATTATCATGTTAAAGTAACATATTAAAAATATCAATTTCCCATATAATACTATCAATTATATTTTGTGATCAATTAATTTTTCTTTAGTTTCCCGTGTTAGACAACATATATATACAATTATACAAGTTTGCAAGTACCAAAATGAAGTTTAAATGATCTAAACATAAGTTGTTGTTTTTTTAATATTGATTCAGTATAACATTTGGAGGAGGGGGTTTAATCCCACACCCTTCGTTATATAATGTCCCTATCCCCTAATATAAATCATTTTAAAAAAATATTTTTGTCTATTAATATTTGTTGTTTGAAATTTTAAATAATCCATTAAGCTTAGTTTCTAATATTATCCAAAATATTAAATATAAATTTGGTTTTCTCATTATTTTTTGTCCAATAAATAACACTATCTTTTTTAATACAATGACAATATAGGTAATTGATATTATATTTAACGTTATATAATCATTTTTTAAATATTTATGCACAATTCTAAAACGATATACTCCCTCCGTCCCATAATATATGACGATTTAGATGATTTTATTTTTTTTAAATTATTTGACGTTTTATGTAATATAGGAGAATTAAACACAATCTTTACAAAATTACCCCTCATGAAAAAATGTTATAGATGATAGAGAGTATGAGATGAGTATATGGTAAATGGTACTTTCTCCGTCCTTTAATATAAGTCGTTTTAAAAAAATATTTTTGTCTTTTAATATATGTCGTTTAAGAATTTTAAATAAGCGTTAATTGTTTAACTTCTAATATTATTTCAAATATTAAATATATATTTGGTTCTCACATTATTTTTATTTAATAAATAACTCTATTTTTTAATATAATAATAATATAAGTAATTAATATTATACAATTATTTTTTTAATTTTTACACTTAATTTTAAAAAATAATTTATATATTATGTATATTATGGGACGGAGGGAGTATATTAAGAGACGGGAGTACAAAGGAGGTGGTGTTACCATCCGATATATGCCTCGTTGGTAATCGAATTAATGATTTGTTGTCACCAATAAGATGTTTCCTTCTCTGCTACGAACGACTCCAAGAAGAAAGCCTTATCACAATAAAACATGTGGCACCAACCTGGCCCTGGTCCCACACACCTTGGTACTTCCAATCAGACAAGCCTCTCTCTCTCTCTCTCTCTCTCTCTCTCTCTCTCCCCCTCCTCCCCTGTAATTCAATTTAGCTTTTAGTTTGAACCCTACTCGATTGCCTTCTGCTCTGCTTTGCTGTTTCCTCTATCTTTCCCAATTACCCAACAAACTATAAAGCAATCCCCAAATTTCTCTCTTATAATTCCCAAAATGTTGTCACAAATTCTGCCTGTAACCAATCTCTCATCTCCATCTTCAACAATGCCACCAGCTTCATCAATTGCCGCCACCATGTTACTCAGATCAGAGGATAATGGCGATTTTCATATGCCCACAACTCGTGTATCAGTTTCATCTTTTCAGGATGATGATACTAGTACGATGGAAGTTAAGCCCTTTCTCCCTAGGGCGTCAAGTTACACCTCCACCACCACCACTACCACAAAAAGCTCTAAATTTTATTATCCATGGCGGCGGCGATTCGTCAGTGAAAATTCTCTCTCTTCTCTCCCCGTCCGTGGCGGCGGCCACGGCCACGGCCACGGCCACGGCCACTCTTTCCGTCTAGATGTTGGCGAGGACGCCTCCGATACCTATCGCATTAGTCGCCTGAGCTGCAGTTTCTTGCGCTATCTTGGGTAAATTTCAAATCTTTCTTCTTTTTCAAGTTTTTGTATTGACATTTTTGGTGGAATAAATTCCTGAGCTGACATTATAATATTGTTTGCTCTAGAAATTAAAACACCAGTTTTTTGTTTTGCTTTTGGTTTTAAAATATATGAATTAGGTGGATTCCTTGGAGGGTTAGGTTGCATAAAGATACAGAAGAAGCTGTTTTTAACCATTTTCAAGTACGTACGCAAAATATTCCTATGTTTGTCAGAAAGAAATTCAATCAGATTGTACCAATTGTACAACTTATATTTGTTGACGTGAAATGCTTATCAATATACCAATAGCAATTGTCAAGCACAATCTTAGTGTGTTTAGCTGAGTTAGGTCTTCTTTGATGAGATAGTTCTACTCAACTTCCATCCTTAGTTTTATCTACTAGATTGAATCAACACCATCTGCTTATTATGCAATGCAGTAGTGATATTATAGTTAGTTCTTCACCTGGCTCCTTTATTGCTACTGGTCAAAACTCTTTCCTCAATGACTTCCCCTGTAATCCCATCCATGAACTAGGGCACATCTTTGTTTATATCATTTTGATTCTTGAAAAGCCTTGCTACTTGACTTCTAATGTATAAACAATAAGAATAGGAAATTGATATTTTCACATGACTTTTTGATATTTCTACATGAAAAGTGTCGATATAGATGTATAGTGACGGTAAAAACTGTTGCTATAGGTTCTATAGCGATGATTTTTATGTGGAAATATCAAAAAGTCATGTGGAAATATCAGCTTCCGAAGAATATTCCACATTTCCACCGCCTCCCAATGAAACAAAATGGGAAAAATGGCCTTAAGTTCATTTTCCATATTTAACTTTGGTGATATGTTTGCATAAATTTTTAACTAGATTGACAAATTATCTCATTGTTGTATGGCAACTTTATTGAAGCTATGTGAGCTTTAAGATGCTTTCTGATCTTTTATTTTCATTCAGTGTAGGCTATAGATGGATCATGAGATTTCTTGCCCTTGGCTGTTATTCTTTCCTACTTTTCCCAGGGTTTCTCCAAGGTTTGTAACATTCTGTGATCTGTTCTCTGTAATACCAATTTTCATCGTGCATCAACATGTGGCTACCGACTCTTCTGCCTCCATCACTAGGTTTTGATTTTTAGTGTGTTGCCACAGTATCAATTTTGTAGAGGTTATCTTTCAATATTATTAAGTGGGAGAGAAAAGTTGGCAGTTAATTTGGTGTAAAAGCTTTTTACTTTCCTATTTTACCGTAACTTTCTTTACAAATGTCTTTTATTCACTTTTCTCTCTCCCACTATCTCCCTCCCCTATCTTTTAGCATCCTATTTTCCCCCTTTTAACACACACGTAGTGTGTGCCATGTAGACTAGTACTAATAGGGTCTAATGGAGAACTTTACTTTGTGGTGCATAACAATGTCTACTTGTCTATTGCAGTTGGGTACTACTATTTTTGCTCAAGTCAGATCCGCAGAGGTGTAGTCTATGGTGATCAACCACGAAATAAGTATGATTCCTTAACTGCTTCTTCTGTTGTACATTGAGATGTAATAAATTTGTATATCTTATTTACCTTCAGTTACTTCAGTGTATTAGTGGTTGACGGAAACATTATTGGGCAGGCTTGATTTGTATCTACCAAAAGATACAAATGGACCTAAGCCAGTTATTGCATTCGTAACTGGTGGTGCATGGATTATTGGGTGAGTAATCAAGTTGTTTGTTCCTGTATAGTGTATGTATAAGACTTCATTCTGTTTAAATAAATGGACAGCTATGTTCTTAAGGACACTAAAAGTTTAAAAAAATAAATAAAAAGTAATTGAGGTTAATAAGAATTATAGATATTATGGAAGTCGTTGCTTGAAGCAGGTAAGTTTTGGTTTTCATAAACCTCTGTGGCATGATATGTAAGGATAAAATGTTGGTCTTTCTAAGAATATTATTGGGGAGACTAAAAGGAAACAGAAAAAAAGAAATTATAAAAAAAAGAAAGAAGTCACCATACGTAATTCAAGGGTTTTCTAGTACAATCTTGTCAATATGACAGTCTATAGATTCTATGCTTGTATAGGTTTTTTTTTTCCTTGTATATTTCTGAGTATCCCTTGTGTTAATGCAGTTATAAAGCTTGGGGTTCTCTTTTAGGACAACAGTTATCAGAAAGAGATATCATAGTAGCATGCATTGATTATAGGTAATTCCATTAACAATATCTGTAATCCTTAGATGTTGTTATGCTATATACTTTGTTCTAAACGAAATTCATTAAAGTCCAAATTATATATATGTGTGTGTGTGTGTGTGCGGGCATGTGTGCATGGTCCATTTCAAGTTATCCTTTGCTTCTACTTGGGTTAATTGATATTTTGGTCACAGTACTAAGGGTCGATTTTAATTTTGGTTACTGAAACTTTTTTTTTGTTACAATAGCATTATCTAACTAATAAAAATATTTCAAACTAGTGACTTTATAATTTTCGTTCAAAAAATAGACAGTAATGTTGATTTGGCTAACATTGGACGAGTGTCATGCAAGTCGTTAAATAAATGGCCCACTTTTAGATTTAAAAAAATTGAATAAAGTGCTTGTGTGGATAAAAAAGAAAGAAAAAAAAGAAAAGGAAAACAAAATTATTATCTTCTCTCTCCTTCCCACCAATTACCCAATCTTCTCCCCCCCTTCCCCCTTGCACCTTCCATCACGCCATATTCAACTGAAATCACCCTTCATCATTAAAGATCACCATCATCATTTTGTGGATATCAAAAATCAATTAATGAGTCAAACATTAAATTGGTCTTTGATGAGCTGAGGGCCAATTAGGGTTTGGGTATTGGAGGAACAATATGAACATTGGCTTGGTATAGTGGCGGCAGAAGGAGAAGATGGGCCCCACGACTGCAACAACTAGCTCGTGAGGTAGAGCTGGTGGTTATGTTGCTTGCAGACGGGGTTGTTGTGGCGGATTTCATAGTAAATAGAGGATAAATTTGCCACCATCTAGCGGCAATGATGAGATCTATGGTGACGGAGGAAGAAGAATTTTTGAGAGGATTGCTTGGGTCATTTGATGTAAAGTGTTCGATGCACACTCATTGTCCGCTGTTGTGCGAGATGAAGGCAGTGGTTATGGAGGAACGCTGGGGGTGGTTTGACTGGTCGGTCTAGGAAGATGAAGATGCGTTATTTTTTAATTCTTTTCTTCTTTTTTGAATAATGATGCTTTGGCTTTAATTCTTGTGTTTCTTTAAGAACGTTTTATTTTTATATTTTTGATTTGTTGTATAAGCATTTACAAATAATGAAAAAATTGGTAATTAATTATCCACTTGTATAGTTTTAATTATTTTTTAATATAAAAAGTTGACCCTGACGTCCACATCATTATAAACGTTAGCCACCTAAGTAACACCGTTAATTTTTTGGACGAAAAACAATGTTCTAAAATGCGTTAGGCAGGGGGCCGGGCGGCGGGGAGGCCTAGCGCCTAGGAGACCTAGGCGGAATTTTTTATTTTAAGTCAATTTTAATATTTTATCTTATATTTATCCAAAAAAAAGCAATAATATAAAGCAAATCTATAATAAAGATAATAAAAGCCTTTGTTTAAAGTTCAAACACATCCATATTGTCAATGTCAAAGTTCAAACACAAACATACTTCAATGAAAACAATTGCTTCAATGAATTAAAACAAACTATATATATATATATCCATTACGAAATAATTAAATTATAGAATTAGTGTTATTAGTATCGTCATATATATACGTACTTCTTCTCTCTAAAAAAATTAAATAAATGTTATTTTTAAAAATTAGTGTGAAGTTTATTGAATGAGACATTTGATATTATTAAATATTAATTATGAAATTATTTTTATTTGTGTAATCTTCAAAATTGAGGACTTAAAGAAATCGACAAATACCATATGCTAAGTGTGGCTAACATATCTTTAACGTATTAGTTTTATTCATAAACAAGATTGCTATTAAATAATAAAATTTAAAATTTCAAGAATTCAATTCAATATTAAAACTTAAGAAACTAAACATAAATTTAAGAATTATATTGAATTAAACAAAATATTACAAATGTATCATCATTTATAATTAATTTGAAATTGGTACAAGTTTAAAAAATTATATCTATAATAAAGTTATTCATTTTGACTTGATCTTGTTCACTTCTTGTTGTGATTTGATATGCTACAACCTGCATTATGAATATGGTAAAAAAAAAAAAATATCAAGATCTGGTTTGAGTAGTTATTAAAATACAAAAACCTTTTCGCCTAGGCCCCGCCTTGCCCACCTAAGCCCCGCCTTTTCCGCTTAGGCCCTCCTTTCCCGCCTAGGCCCACCTGGCCCGCCTATAGCCCCACCTGACCGTCTAGCCCGCCTAGGCCCCGCCTAATTTTCTAGAGGAATTTTTTCGCCGCCTAAGCGAGGCGCCTGGGGGGGCGCCTAGGCCGCTTTTTAAAACACTAACGAAAAATTATAAAGTCACTAGTTTTAAATATTTTTATTAGTTAGATAATGCGAATGTGACAAAAAAAGTTTCAATAACCAAAATGAAAATTAACCCTAAGTGCAGTGACCAAAATATCAATTAACCTGCTTCTACTTGTATATAACCTCCATAAATAATAGTCAATACTACAAAAAGAATGCTGCAACTTTTTATGATTACCGGTCCTGTAGTGCAATGGATGCTTTATTGGTTTGAAATCAGTCCAAACAACGTACATAAAACTGGAATGAAGATGTTTTCCAATTGGACATTCAGTTTTATTTTTTCTTTTCTTCTTTCTAAAACTCTAGCCTTGAAGGTAATTAAATTTATAACAGAAACCACATTATGGGTGTCTTAACACAAAGCAAGTACTTCAGGGTCAGTGCCCATATGATCTAAATAACAACTATCACCAGCACGCTATACCTATCAATCAGCACCAATCTATTCAACAATCAGCCGAAGTAGGCTGACAAAGAAGCATATAAATACAGTATGGATATCTCATCAGACAACATGTTCCTGGTCTCCATCAACATCAGAGCTCTAGTTTGTTAGTAGCTGCCTGATGGTGCTCAGTTCATGTGCATAACTGTGTTAAGTGGCTTCTGTAACCGCAATCTGATGGCTGACATCTGCATGCAGAAATTTTCCTCAGGGTACCATGAGTGATATGGTTAAAGATGCTTCTCAAGGAATCTCTTTTGTTTGCAATAACATAGCTGAATATGGAGGTGATCCTAACAGGTAGTAGTATCATCTTTCCTTTTATTTATTTGTTTGTTTATTTATTTTGTTTTTACTAAAAGTTACATCTTTGTTAAACATGCTGTTTCTAGAATTTTTTTGATGGGACAGTCAGCTGGTGCACATATTGCTGCTTGTGCTCTCTTGGAACAGGCAATCAAAGAGACCGGTGAAGGAGAGAGCACTTCTTGGAGTGTCTCCCAAATAAAAGCTTATTTTGGTTTATCTGGAGGGTAAATATATACTCAACACTTGTGAATTATGAATAACCTTCGGTTACAGTGTTTCATTGACATATCATGTGATCAAATCTACGCCTTCTCATTTTATCGGAACGGATCTGAACAACTAGGCGAGATCTGCAGAAGATTGCCAAAAAGTGTTTATTTCTTGTTTCAGAATATCCATTAGAGTATTAGTTGTATTCTGCTAAGTGGTTGCAGTGCAATTGGTTTGAATTTTTTATGGTATATGATATGATATTCCGCATCAAGGTTATTTAACATAAGGTTCATTGTTGTTTAATCAGTTACTTCATCTGTAACTACTTTCAAATGCAATCAAACTCTAGTCTTATTATTTTTCTAATAAGAAAGCTTTAATTGCAGTTATATATGGAGTAGTAGTTCTTTTCATGACAGAGGTTCATGACCAATTGTCTTGTGAGTTAGATCCCTAAAAGTCTGCTTTCCACCCGTCATCTCTTATCCTATTTTTCCCCACCTTCTCTTATTTCTTATTTCTTTATTTTCATTCTCTTTTAGTTTTAAACTCATTACTCTTGGATTTATTTGATTCTTCTACCCTCCTTATTTTAGAAAATTCAGTACAAATTACATCTTTTTTCCACTATTGAAACCCATTTAGTCTTGCTTCTTATGTTGTAATTAATGTTATTTGTAATTGCAACACTTTATTCCAGTTTTAGGATGTAACTAGATCAGTATTGTTTTTTATCAAGTCTAATTTTGTACTTTCAGCTGTAACTATGGTTCAATTAAAGCCAGTATTTGATTATCATGCTTACTTTTTCTCAGTATTGCTATTTTACTAAATTATAAGAATATCTGTAAACAGGTACAATTTGTTAAATCTGGTAGATCACTTTCATAATCGAGGTCTGTACCGTTCAATATTTTTAAGGTACATTCTTTATGGAATTCTCTAAATTTCTAGTTATGCATACATTAACTTGAGTATGCCTTATTCTCTGTGTATCATAAAATACAACTTATGATCTAATAAATATACAGCATAATGGAAGGGGAACAATCCTTACGACGGTTCTCTCCTGAAGTTATGATACAAGATCCAAACATTAGAAGTGCAGTTTCTCTCCTGCCTCCTATTGTCCTTTTTCATGGTACTGCAGATTATTCCATTCCATCAGATGCCAGGTTTGAATCTTCTCTAAAATAAAATAATTGATTGGCTTGACCTTTTTCAAACTAAAATGAAGTTTCTTATACTTTTGACTACAAAGCACTTGTTAATCTAGCTACAATGGCATAAAAATATAACTTCTGCATGGGGTCTTCCCACACATAATTTGTTGGGTTTCCTTGAAATAGAACTGTCAGCCGGTAAAAAGACGAAATAATTCTGCAGCTTCCATTAGAATAGAGGAGTGAGCGCTGAAAATTTTAATCTAGGCCTCATAGTTAAGCACAGTGTGCCTTGGTTACAAATATTAAAATTTATTTTGGCCCTGCTCATGGACTAATTAAGTAACAGGATTCAAGCCAACTCAACAAGACCAGATACCATTTCAAAACATAGAGCAGAAACAGAGTTAGGTTAAGCACAGTGTGTGTGTGTGTGTTTTTTTTTTTTTTGGGGGGGGGGGGGGGGGACGAGCGTGGTTAGCGTTTCTTGTAGGTTTCAAAATATTGTCAATTACCGATCAAAAACTTCATTGATCAGTTTTTTGTTTTTAATTGACTTGATAAATTCACTGCAACTTACTTGTGCATGACAAGTCATTTCTGTCCATTTTTTCGTAGTACACAACCACTTATCCATACTTTCTCGGACCAGACTATTAAAGTTGCAACTCTACCAAAGACATGTATCACAAAGATGAAAATCTTTTGAGGAAGTGGGAACCAATGTTTTCTTTCCTCCCTACTAATGGGTATGGATAATAAGATCCAAATTTGAAAGCTGTTTGAAATGTGAATTAAGCAGATCCCTTTCATGCTCCATCTTCATGGCTATAAATAATTAGATCCAGTTTTTAGATTGTTTTCCATGCTTCATCTTCATGGCTATAAAGAATTTGATCCAATTTTCAGATGGATTTTGAAGTGTGATAAAACATGGCTTTTGAACTGTGATAAAACGGATCCCTTCATGCTCCATGTTCGCGACTATAATCAATAAGACCCAACTCTCAGATGGATTTTAAACTGTGAATGAGTGTTGATGTGTGTATAACTAAGATTAAGTCCTACGTATAGAACTAACTTTGGTATTGAGCGAAGTTAAGATGCACATATTCCTCTGGGGTTGATTTGGATGTGGGCATAAGGGTCTCATTTTCAATTTGGCCTGCTTTAGCTTCTTTAGGACTAAATATTCATGGGTTTGTTCTTATGTGCAGTAAGACTTTTGCAGAAACTCTTCAAAGAGTTGGAGTAAAAGCAAATTCAATTTTATATGAAGGAAAGACGCACACAGATTTGTTTCTTCAGGTAAGGAATTGATAGCGCCATCTTTTAATTAATTTTGAACTCTTAAGACTATGTTTGTTTGCAAGTTTCATTGGGGGAATTTGTTTCTTCAGTCTTGCTCTACATTTGACACTAAATTTGTACTATTAATACCCTCCCTCCCCCTTTGTGGTGTTTGATATATATTCAGCAAATATAGGGGCACTTGTCCAAATTAATTAGTGCCATCTTGATTAATTTTGGTTTTCAGTTTTGTTTTCCCCCTCTTGTCGTTATTTTCCTGTTTTGTTAATTATAATATAATGTTGTTTCACCCGGTTGCAGGATCCAATGAGGGGTGGTACGGATGAGTTGTTTGAAGATTTAGTTGGTTTAATTCATGATGGAGACCCGGAAGCCCTAGCCAAACATGCTGCCGCACCTCCCAGGAAACGTCTTGTGCCTGAATTCATGTTGAAGTTGGCTCGCGGTGTCAGCCCATTCTAACCCCCCCCCCCCCCCCCCCCCCTCCCCCCTCCCCCCCTTACATAGGCAGCTTACATTGTAGTCTGACGCTGACCAAATATTTAACACTCGTCTAATTTTCTTGTTATAATCCTTTGTACATGTAACAAGAGAACATTCTGTATGCTGATCCAAAAAAAAGAACATATTGTATTCATAAAAGAACCTTTTTAAGATTAACATGATGGATCATTCTTTTCTTTTAATTCCATTTTGTGCATTCACGTTTTGGAGAAGAATACAGGTACTTGAAAGTTAATTTAAGCTCTCTGTTCGAACAGAGTAGTAAGTTTGTCATATATACGTGATGGGTTGCATCTTCTGAAAGGAAGCTGTTGAAGTTATTTTATTCATACGAACAAATAAAATGGCTATTAGTATTAATTTACTCATTAGCAATTAATGTTTGGTTGAACAAACGACATAACCGAGGTTTATCGTAATTGTGTAGGAAAATTAATGATACCAGCAGATTCATGATGCAAAATATGTAAATTTATTTCATCAGACTAATTAAGCCAGCCAAGCAAACCAACTTACAAGGACATACCAACTTCCATGTCGCACTGATAAAATGCATGAAAACAGAATAATTAAAGCATATAACTATGTGTATATATATATATATATAACTATATATCTTCTTCCTCTCTCAGAGAGTCATGCATGCCCCTCGATCAAAGGTGTTACTGCTTTGCTGCTGCTGATTTCCCACCCTTGGTAGCCTAATAAAAAATCAAATCAAAGTTTTAAAACCAACCAAGACACCAACCAAATTAATAAGGAAATTGCTCCATTTCTGTTCATGGAATTGGTTAGAATATAATCTAAACCTTTTGGATTCGCCATAATTTGTATTACGGTTGGTTTTAATAAAAATTTTGTCAGTTGAGTTGGAGTATTAAAAAAAAACATGCACACATATATATGAGTACGTATGTATTCCTACTACCTACCTTCTTCTTGGGTTCCTGAGTCTTTGGGGCAGCCTTCTTGGGGGCGGGTTTGGAGGCCGTAGCTTTCCGAGCCGTGCTAGTCGTAGTCTTGGCAGGCTCATTCTTGGCCTGTTGAGATCCAACAGGTTTTTCGGCCTTCAATGATGATGCCATTATATATATAGTTGTTGAATTAAACCTGTGTAAATTTAATTAGTAATTGATTGTTGGAGTCGAGATCAGAGTCTATTTATACTGAATTAAATTCCAGTGCTTGGAGAAAATAGAATCACAGCTTCACAAGTTGTAGGCCAGGTGGAATTAATTTGGTTTGGTGGAGGCAGTTGTTGATTAGAGATTGTAGAATATTAGAAAGAATAAGTAGGCAGGTAGCATGACCCTAAAATTATTCACGTACAGTAGTAACAGTATCATATTCTTTGCTTAGCACTCCATCTTTCATAATATTATTGTTTGGTGGATATATGACTATATTTCATTCTACTGAATTCATGTCTATATATGCTCCAAATAAGAATTAATTAGAGTATTATTCTTTTCTTTTCTTTTTTAATTCCTTTTGTTATTAAGGGCAGGAGAGGTGAGAAACACCTCACACACACCTCCTTTATAATAATAATTTTTTGAAAAAGTATAAAACATTATTTGTACATAACATGGAAGAGATCAGCGTATTCAATTATACAAGAACGATGTCGTTTTTGTATGAAAACTCACGCAATTATATGCAATGACGACAAAGCTGCACACACACACACACACACACATATATATATAAGAGAATTAATTCATGACAATCGGTTGCCATAAGTACTATTAATTTGAGCAACCAACCTTGCAACAGTTGATCGACATAATGGATGGCAAGGAATGAATTTGATAAAGACCCTACCATATAATTATATTTACATGTATGTAAATATATAAATTTTTATATATACTAACAAACATATTACCAAATAAATACAAATGTGTAATACAATAGATCTTTTTATATTTAATATTCTAATAATTAATATTTTTTTGAGAAATCAATTTCGTTTCAAAGTTTAGAAATACAATTATCTTATCTATATATTTTTTAATTTTGTTAAAAATTAAAACAAATATAAAAGTCAAGCATGACTTATTCATTTTTTGTTTTTATATTTGTCGTCGACAAAATTAAAAGGAAGATAATAGAATTAAAAGACTTCAAAGAGCAATGCTTTATAAACTACGTTGTTAATTCTTATTCTTTATTTAAACATTCTAATTGTAGTTAAGAAAAATATTAATTTGAATAAAAATAATACTAATAAATATTTTCAATTTGTGTAATGTATATTTTTTTCGTCTGAGTATGATTTTGTACCCGCAACCGTAAAAAATCACACTAACGCAGTTACTAAAAGTTAAAAACCGCGTATTACGATTGCGATGGTAGCTTAAAATCGCACGCGCTCTCCCATATATAATTTCTCATGCCTTTTTTTCTCAAATTCCAATTATTATCATCTACTGCCTCCTCGCCAAATTAACTGTGCTTTTTTCAGTTTTTAGACACGTGCGTGAAATTTAGACAAAATAATTTAAATTTATCCTATATTTTTTAATTTATGAATACAACTATATAATTAAATTAGATGGCATGCATTACACTAATCTGTTTTATAAAAATATGCACATGCAGCGCAATAAATAAATAAAAACACACC
The DNA here is from genome assembly GCA_020205555.1 of Panax stipuleanatus. Taxonomy (NCBI): domain Eukaryota; kingdom Viridiplantae; phylum Streptophyta; class Magnoliopsida; order Apiales; family Araliaceae; genus Panax; species Panax stipuleanatus. Next base: position 138,017,996 of record CM035119.1, on the reverse strand, counting down.
AGTGCTTCTCTGAATTAAGGTCTTAATTATGTAGTCAGTTTTCAGAACACATGTTGATCAGTTAATTTCCATAACTTATACAACTCATACATTTCAATATATAAACCTAGCTAGCTCAAATCTTTAATTAGTTAATTACTAAGAACATACATCTATACATAGAGTATATATATAGTTAGTGAGTGTGGCTTCTCCTCCTCAGACCTATGTAAGCCAAAACCCTATAACTAACCAACATTGCAGTCAACGCAGCCACATCCCAAACCATATTACCGATTCCCAGAACTTTAATGGCTGGAAAATCTACTACCCTGCAGTGAACCCCTACGGCGGCGCACTCATAAACCTCATTTTCCGAATACTGAACTCCCACCAAAAGCTTGTAACAATAGTGACTAAATGACACGTACTTCAACCAAGCTATAAATGGTGGTATTTGCTGAATGTAGTATCCTCCAACTAGTAAAAACACGAGCATGATCACCGACGAGAAGGCCGTGGCTTGTTTCACCTCCATTAGAATGGCTCCGAGGGCTAGGCCTAGTCCTTGAGCGACTAGCACATTGAAAAGAATAATTAAGAGGGTTAGTGTGAATGTGAGAAGAGATGGGTTGAGGCCGCCCATCCAATATGTAATGGTTACGAATGTAGTTGGGAGGAGTAGCTCCATTGGTAGATCGCCAGCCATTCGAGCAAAGTAATAGGAAGAGAGACGATACATGCTCGAGGATCGTTCTCTCATTAGCATAGGCCTTTCTTGAGGGAATGCAAATATGGCAGTGAATAGAGGGAAGAAGCCCCAAAAGATTGAGAAGAAGAAGAGAAGTCCCACCTGTAAATAAAATAAAACCTACCTTAATTAATTTGTTATTTGCAAATAAATAATTTAATTGAAAAAGATTTTGTTACCTGATCTTGTATGTGAGATGTATCCGAATGCCACCATAAAAACCCTGAAAGAATAGAAACAGACATGACTTGGAAAATCCTGAGGCAAGAATATGATTCGTGTTTTCTCTCTCTAAGACCCCTTGTCAGCAACACCTTGAATTGCAACCACCAACTAGTAGTCCATTGATTATCAGAACCTGTTGGTTGGCATGCATGCATGTTACTGCCGATCCATCAAATAGTACACAACAGATAGAAATCTTGTGAACTAATTAATTCGTTGCATTGTACTAACTACTCTTTTTTTTTTGAGTTAATTTTTTCTTTTTAAAATAAAATTTATGATGTCGTAGTACGTAGGAATTATAAAGGCATGCAGGTGAAATTAAACTAGAAGAGGCAGGCAGAGGTTCACTTACTTCTTGCGGGCAATGGTCCTCCAACAGGGTTTTGGAAAGTTCCACTGATCTCTTCCTTTACGAATGGATAGATATTCTTTTTGTAAGATGATATTAGAGACTTTTTGATTGAATTATTCTGATCGTCTGATCTTCCATGAAACTCCTGTGGCTCGTTTTGTTTTATATCAGGAGCTACGACGACACCTGTATTATTCCAAAGACTTTATGAAGTTAAAATACATTCCACAAGAATGTGTGGGAAAAAGACAAAGAAACAAGATGTTGATATATAAGACACAATCATGGCACTTTTAAATGCTTTTTTTTTTTTTTACTTTTATTAATAAAATATTAAGGTTGCTTGATCAGGAACCACTTTCAACATAATTATAAACTTTTGAATCATAAACTTTTGAAGCAAAATCATACATATATATATATATATATATATATATCTAACTCTTCAATCTCTAAAGAAAGAAGAAATGATCACATATTTCTCCTTTTGAAGGGTGGTCCTAATAAATTAACAAGACTAGACGACAAAATTGCAGCTAATTCATTAAGCATAATATATATACTAATTAAATTGATTAACAATTTGTAGTAAAGATAATGTACATGTTGAACATAAACAAAGGTAATTAATTGATCAATTATTTGATGAAATTACTTACCGTTAGCAAGATCAAGCAGAAAATCAGCCGGATTCACAAAATTAAAACCAGGAACATAACCAATCGACCCAAAATACTCCATAACTTGGTCTGCACTTCCACTGTAAATCGGACACCCCTCCGATAAAACCACAACCTTATCAAACATCCTATACAACCTACTTGACGGTTGGTGAATTGTAGTAATCACAGTTCTCCCTCCTCGGGCTAGCCCTCTCAACGTGGCTACGATACGTTGGGCCGTGGTCGAGTCAAGGCCCGAAGTAGGCTCATCTAGCAGCAACAAGCTAGGGTTCACCAACATCTCTTGCCCTATACTCACCCTTTTTCTCTCTCCACCCGAAACACCCCGGAGGAGGGGACCACCAACTAGGCCGTTTCGACATCTAGTTAATCCAAGCTCCATTATAACTAATTCGGCCTGTTCCATTTTCTCTTGTTTGTTGAGCTTTTTTGGTAGCCTTAATAAGGCAGCATAAGTTAGGGTTTCGAGTACGGTTAGGTGAGGATACAATATATCGTCTTGTGTAACGAAGCCGGTTTTGCGCCGCATAGAGCTGGAAAAGGGTTGTCCGTTGTATGTTATGGTGCCGGAGACTTTTCCGGGTAACCTTCCGGCAAGGGCAGTTAGTAAGGTGGTCTTGCCGCTTCCTGATGGACCCAGCATTGCTAGTAGTTCTCCCGGTCTGACAATACCAGTCACTCCGTTGAGTAAAGCTCTAGTTTGTTTAGGTTCGGAAGAAGTGAAATAGTTACTTTCCATTGCTCCCAACTTAACGCTGTACCCAACATCTTCAAACTGCATGCAACATTTCATGCAAAAAGATATATTGCCTGGTAAGTATTGCTTAGAGTGTTACGTCACGACGTTAAAACAATCGTAAAAATATTGATAAATTTATATTTGCCCTAATAACAACCGTCCATTTATAAATATGTTTTCAATATATCTAACTTTAAATCTAGAGTAAAATTTAATGATTAATTAATTTTAAGAGTTTTTTTTTCTCTAAAGAAGTGCGACACTTTTGACACCACGTCTTTTTCTTTCTTCTAATCAGACTTTAAGAATACTTTATTCTTCCTTTGGAACTCTTAGAATTAGAAAACTATTTGTTCTGTTATCTGATTTCAGAAATTAAATAACATTATCTTTTATATAAATTAACATTAATATCTGTCTACCCTAAGCTAGTAAAGTACTATATATGTGGTATATATATCTTGAGATTAATTTTGTTTTATCATTTTCGTTTATAGAGAGAGTCTGCCCATGGTTTCTATCTAGTTCCTTCCATAAATATAAAAGATGGAGACTGACTATTTCTTTCCATTTCGAAGCAAGAAAATTCTTTGAAGGTTAATTAGTGTTTATTGCTTAAATTCTAGCATACCTTCAATATCACAGGGCGTAATGATTCACGTAGAATCGAAAACGTCCTAACTGGGGTTGCTGATGGTTGATTCGGCATTTGTTCATCCAAACACGACCTAAAGTTAGTCGTTGAACCCAGTGGTTCCTCATGAACTGAGATATTGTCCGGTCTGTTACTGGCCGGATTGTTAGCCAGACCGCGAGAGGTACTAGTCTCATGCTCAAGGGCCATCATTTCAGTAAGGTAGATGATAAGACGGAAGTAACCAACAAAAAAAAAGAGTTGAGGAGAGATAAGAAATAGTTACAATTAAAGGAATCTAGACTTGAGGAAGATGAGAATTGAAAGAGAGGAGAAAATATGAATATGATAGGAAACAAGTGAAAGAGTTAAATGGGGTTAAGTTAGGTAGCTAGTTTGAGAGAAGAGATGTATCATATATGGTTCACATGCAGATGCTATCGAGTAGTTGTGAACTTTATAGTGAAGGGTGCCAGACACGGGAAGAAGATTGTGCGACTCATAATGTAATTAATTAATTTCCCCATCTAAGATAGGTTAAAGTTTTGGGTGATGTGTGTATTAGGGCGAGGTGCTTTTCAACTTTAGTCTTTAGGTATTAAATATGTACCAACTTCCTCCCCCCTTAAAAAATTGGTTTAAGGATAAATTTCATACAAGTTAAGGTAGTCAAATATGTGAAGAGAGTATAAATTTTCTTTCTATTTTTTAATTGTTTTAATTAGCTCTTGAGTTTGTGGAGAGAGAGAGAGAGAGGGAATTAATTAATTTGAGGAGCAATCAGTCATTTATTTGTGATGGGATTGATTTATTTTTTGACTATGATGAATGATCGATCTAATATGGGTAAATTAATACTCCCTCCTTTTCAGAATAAATATTTTTATTATTATTTTAGTTAGTTTCAAGTTAAATATCTACTTACTTTAAATGATCTATTTTTTATAATAATTTGTCTATAATACCCATATTATTAATTGTTATATTTCTATTCTCTATGCATATTTATGGAGCATCACTAGTAATGTGCAAAAAATTATGCAATTAAATGAGAATTTAAATATGAATAATTTTGTCATTTTATCATCTTTCTTAATATGCACAAAAAGTCAACCAGAACTTTTATCCCGGGACGGAGGGAGTAATTTTTATCTAGTTGACTTATGTACTTCAAGAATATTTTTTTTTCTGTCACTTAAATTCATTCTTTTAGAGACAAAGGGGGTAAATCCTCTAGCGACAGACAATGTAGTATTTGTGGGAGGGGCGTGGAAGGTAATTAATTGTTGTCGCTACAAGCTTTGTTACTGCCGCTACAGCCTGTAGCGGCGGGGAGGAAAAGACAATCAATCCATGCCATTCAAACGGTTGATCAACAGTAAAAATTATGGTTGCTGGAATAATAACTCTGGCAATCGGTGGCAACAGATTAGCAACCTATATATATATATATATAATATGATAGTTAACATCCATTATGTATGACCTGATTTTTAGTCAGTCTATCTATAATTATATGACCATCAAGATTTTGAATGGCCACAATTTTTGAGGAAGTTTGGGCTTTCTCATATTATGTGGAATTTTTACTGATGGAGATCTATTAAGTCCATGGCAGGCTTGAAAATAAAGATGCAAATATCTTTCAAATGAAGAAAAAGTATTGATGCCTTGAGTGACGCTAATAATGTACCAAACTTATAGCTAGCTAGGCTATAATTAGGATCATTATGTACTTAGGTGTTCGGTTGAAATAAAATTCTCAGCACTTAGTTAAACTTTATTTTCTATTTAATTATTATCTTCTTGAATTCTTCTTCTGATCTCTGTCATGCATTACACAAGTATGGTATCCTTCTTTACGAGTGTCCAAGAAAAAGAGAGAAATGAGCTTATATGGTTCCTTCAATCTTTTTTATGTGTCCAGCGGTGATACATTGAGAGGGGTAGTGCTTGGGATTGTGTCATGTTACCATCAAAATATATATACATATATATACAAAGTTCCTGAAATATTCTTCTTTTTTGTGGTCGTTTTATAACTAGCTGTTGCTTAATTGCTTCTTAATTAATCGTGGCATATATATATATATAGAAGCTTAATTTGAAGGTTGATACAATTTTTCCATTAATTTATGATTGATTGATTGATCTTTTCCGAACAGAAAGAAAATATATTTGAATCTCGTTAAAATGGAAAATTAACGATATAGTGGAATGCTTAATTTGACATAGTTACGACTCATAATTAAAGCTAGCTAGCGTCGTAGTGACAAAAAAACCAAATGGATAATTAAAGTTGGAAACATAATTAGCTGTATTTTAACTTTAAACTAGCTATATACATATCTAGTGTGATTAAGTTGACCATATCTTGGACTTGCCCTATATATATAATGTGTGCACTTTTCCATTTTCATTCATTTCTGTCTATGAAGTCATGCGCATTCCATGCAACCCTTGGGTAGAAAAAAATTAATACTTTTTTTTTTCTTTTTGGCATCCCAGCTTGATGCAATTGGCTCAGTGGGATTGTATGAGAGTATAAGAGATGTTAATTATCTTCCGTAAGGAGAAAAAGGAACACCCTATTCTTATCAATATGAAAAAGAGAATTGATATTTTCACAAACCTCGGGATAACTTGTGAAACTAACTATTTCACTTATAATGAAAATAACAATTCCCTACGAAAATTATATAAACTAAAGGGTATCAGGTGCCAGAATAGCAATCAATCATACAGCCACCCTTTGTGCTGAACCAACATATATGGGCCGTTTTAATTATGACTACCATATCTAAAAATAATTAATGGTTTGCTTTTTTAAATCGGAATAGGAATTCTTCGTCTTAAAGTAGAATATATAGCTTTGGTTCTTTTATTCCTAAAATACTAACATAAACTATTGAATCATTAAGGTGGATATTGATTATATTATTCTCCGACCCTTTTGGCGGCAAAAATATGTAGAAAAAGGACACTTAGCAAACCATATTATATGTTCGCTTCATTTTGTCCCCCAACTGTCTTGAGGAATACTTCCTCTCTCCCATAATATATGACGTTTTAGAGTTGTATACAAAAATTAAGAAAATAAATGTATAACATTTAATATTCTTAAATTCTCATAATTACCATACGTATTTCATACTCTCTCTCATATAACATTTTCTCATGAAGGTTAATTTTGAAAAGATTATAGTTAATTCTCTTTGATTATATAAAACGACAAATAATTTAAAAAAAATAAAATTATCTTAAACGTCATATATTATAGGACGGAGTGAGTATTAATTATAGAAGTAAGGGGGCAAGCTGGGGAGGGAGGGAGGGCCACGGCCATAATCGATTCTCAAACCGTGCTCTACTAAATAAGTCTAGAAATTTTAACCAAAAAGAAAATTTTGATTAGATTATGTTTAGTAAAAAAGGTCACTTAGCAAATTAAATTTTCGTTTTGCATTCTAATTGAGAAGTTCATTTGGTCCATATATGTCTCGCATTGAGCTCCCACACTTGGAGTCTTGGACACATAACATAACCACTAGAACAAGAAACATAAGAGACTCTAAATTACTCTTCAGGCAAATCTAAGGCTTGTTAATTTTCCTATATTTATGGCGTAAACTAACATGTTAATTGTTATTTTGGAAACGACAAAATTGATATTTTGACAAAGCCTTACTCACACATGAATGTGAGTCCCATTTACTATATATACATGTGAGGGGAGCTTATGAAAATATCAATTTCCGTCGTGAAATATCAATTCCCAACATATACTATATATATATATATATATATGCTTATTGTAATTATTAATATTCGAGTCAAACAAATTAGTAGTTGGATTTTCATTTATCAGGAGATCAAACAAAATTTTATAGAATCTACAAAGTTGAGTAATTAACCACTCTAATATATAAAGTAAGAGGTACATTTTATGCTCCATCGGGACTTGGCATATGTAAATTTTCTAAGTTGTTAATGGTTTCGTTTTTTCATAAATTAATTAGATATGTATCTAGAAATTGTGAAAGATATATTTGAAAAAAGTGCGTAAAATAATACTACTATAAATTTAAAAATAAGATAATTAATTTGAAACAAATTAAATAAAAATAGAAAGGTGTGCGAGGGAGTATTAATTATGTAAAGGTGTTATGATTTTCAAAAGGTTTAACGGGAATCCTTAGTGTGAAAATGATACTCCCTCCGTTCCTAAAAGATTGTCGTTTTAGAAGAAAAAATTTATTTCAAAATATTTGTCGTTTACAATTTTCTAGAATAAATTATTTACTTTCCTATATTACTCCTATTTTCTCTCAGTGTCCCAATAAATTCTCTCCCTTGTATTAATAGTTTTTAATTTTTCAAAAAGAGGTAGTGATGGAATTTCAAACAAATTTTACTAATATTAAATGACTTTCTTAATCCATGTGCCAAAACCTTAAACGACAATCTTTTAGGAACGGAAGGAGTATTAGATATCAACACACATGCCGCCAATAATGTAGTAACATCATTTAATTAAGATTATCTGAATCCACATGCACCTCGATCTCGTTTTCATAACTTCATCACCAGCGGTAGATGCTAGCTAGCTTAATTAGTGATCGAGGAGGACAAGTTAGAGGAAATTACACTCCCATATTTTAATAAATAAAAGCGATCATGTTTCATTATATATTTATATATATATATATATATGTGTGTGTGTGTGTTAATGTCAAGATTTATTCACGTGATCAGTGGCTGAGGGAGGGGGGGCGAAGGGTGGCAGCCGTCGCTTGCTCGCCGGAAATTTTCAGGGGTATATACCACCTCCTTCCCCACACTATTCCCACCGCCGCCCCCTATTAGTCAGTGTCCGCCTCCCCCATTTGGGGATCCTGGCTCCGCCACTGTACGTGACAATCACCAAAAGTGGGTCGTTGGGGATAGTTTTAGTGTGAGAATGAGTACAAGTACGAACCATAGTACAGCCTTGTATTAGGTCATATTCCTTGCTGGGATTAAACTGAATATCCTTAAAGAAAGAAAGTCGGATTCTATCCTAATACTTTTCTTAGGAGTTAGAAACCAAATATAATTAGAAATTTTAGTTTCCTTACAATTCTCTAATTGCTCAAACAAATTCTTACGTAGGAAGACTTCCTCCACAAATAATTATGCCCCAACAATATATATACAAATAAAAGAACAAAAGTTACGATCAATTCTAATTAATTAAAGATTATAATAATTAATAGTGTTAACCGTTGAACTATATATAAAGAAGCACTGTACAAAAAATAAAATTAATAATGAGGATGGATGACTAATTAAAGTACTCTACCCTTACCCTTAGTGGAAAACCCCATGAAAAAACTGAGAATGTCCTGCGGTAATTCATTGCGCCACGCGTAGCGCTAGTGTTTAGGTGGCAAATTATGGGTCTCACAATCTAAAAGCTAGCAGGGACATATATATATATATATATATACGGGCACGCATCCTATCCTTTTTATATGTATGTGTATAATTATTAAGATTCAAGGTGGCGGTCATTATCATGCGTAACACGTGATCCATCCTTAGAAGAGTTACTTGCCAATTTCTTTAATCCACGAAACGAAGCTGGCTATATATATATATATATATACATGTACCGTTAATTATGGGATAACAGCAATTTATTTTAGCATGAGAAAAGGTTGGCATAAAATAAAAAATAAAAAATTCTTTCGAGTGTACGTAGTTTTCATCCACTTTAATTTGAGTTGGCACCGTACGTTAAGCAAAACAAAAGGCAATTAATTAGCCAGCAATACACTTTTTGCAGTGTGCGTCGGAAGTGAAATTAAAGATAAGTTTCACATGCATGTATATATATCATTTGCACCTAAATTAATTAAAAGTGAATGACTGAAACTAATGGTAGATTCGGGAAACAACTGTACGTGCGTACTAAGTACTTGGACTGAATTCATCATCTTTAGAAAAGAAGTGACGTGAAATGACTAATTCCCTATTGAATTAACATGCAAAAATAATTGTACGTTCGTATTAAATATATGCTGATCAGAATGAGAGTACACCCCCATACATGGAGACAGACACACACATATACATATATATATATATATATATATATATGCATCGATTTATAGTTAATGTTGTTGATTAAAAGTTATTTTTACAATACATCGTCAGCGTTCATTCGATGATTTAACGATTTAATAGAGATCACATCCGTAATTTAATTTTCAGTATTTCGTATTTTAATATTGCGAACTGGATAAATGTCCAAAATACTCTACTGATAAAAGTGTCTCATAAAGTGAATAAATAATATTATACATTATTTGACATCCGCAGTTTAATACTACGGGTCTAGAAAACTATTTTTTTTTTTTGAAATTGAACAATAAAAATAATGTTTACCCAGTTAGTTGAACACGTGGAGAAAAAGATGTGTGTGAGAGAGAGAGGTTCCCAATTTTAGGACGCATGCGTTGATTTGACATCACTCCCATAGAGTCGCACATATGTAGAGGTGCACAAAAAATCCGTAACTTGACTTTGATCTTGTTTGGACGTGGCTTCATCAAAGATTGATCTGAAAATTTACTTGAAGGGAAGGGAAAAACTCGGTCTGATCAGATGACGTAAGATTACATTAATTCTCTTTCATACAAAATTACATAATATCATAATTGTTATTGAAGTATTAATGACGTAAGATTATTTAGATTCAAAATCTTCACATTAACATGAATAGATAACTAATTAAGAATGTATTCTCTGTCTCAACTTCACCAATTTGCATATATATATATATCAATATTCTTCATGCTTTTTCTTCATGCTTTTAGGCTATATCCAAACTCAACAAAGCAGCTTGCTTACATTTTATACTACAAAGATTATAAAGAGAGGAGAGGATAGGATAGGATAGGATAGGTGACCTGCAATATTTAGCCAGTGTTCCTCATCCCAGCAGCAATCCCATTTATAGTAATAAGCAATGCATCTCTAAGTTTAGTGTTGTCATCATCACGTCTCAATCTCTTCAATATCTCTACCTGCAACATGTTCAACGGATTGAGAAACGGAAGCCTGCTCTCAATCAGCTTCCTTAAGCTCCTGTTATTCTCTGAAAGCTTCTCATGCCCAGTAACCACCAACACATACTTCTCCGTTGTCGACAGCTCTTTCCTTAGCTCATCACCAAGCCCTTGCCTGCTCTCCGACACCAGAACTTGGTCATAATGCTTGGCTATCGGAATGTCTGCTTTCCCCAGAACCATTTCTATAAGGTCTACTGTAGACTGAAAGAAAGGCCATTCTTTGTATATACCCCTTAATTCCTCCGTCTCTCCCTTCTCACAAACACCCTTCAGACCTGATCCAACTCCCAGCCAAGCTGGAACAACAAATCTGGTTTGTGTCCATGCAAATATCCATGGAATTGCACGCAGATGCCCGATCCCTCCTGAACTCTTTCTTCTTGTTGGACGGCTTCCTATGTTCAGGTACCCTAGCTCAGCCTGTGGTGTAGCTTCCTGGAAGTAAGTAATGAATTCTGGGTTTTCGTACACTGTGCTTCGATAACTATTGCAGCTGATTTTTGAAATATCCTCCATAAGATTACGCCATTTTTCTTCTCTAGGTGGTTGTGGAGGACGTAGCGTAGCAAGCAGCACTGCTGTGGTGTATATTTCTAGTTGTCGAACAGCTGTTTCCGACAAGCCAAATTTCGCCTGAACCATTTCTCCCTGTTCGGTTGACCTAAGTGTACCCTGTTCGTTTTGAAGTTTCAGAAAAAAAAATCAATAGAATCAGAATCATATTCTGCAGATCATAGTGACTTTTAATAACTAAAAGAACAACATAAACCGATTAAACTTCCTTCATACCAGACAGAGTTCTGACATATTAATGAATCAAATGAAAGAGTTGAAAACAAAATTCCATTTAAACCGGGAAACAAAAAATAGGCCCTCCAACCCACTGCACAAGGCAAAAAGGGTTTTGTTTTGTCCCCTTTTGGCACTGATTTTAAGACGTCAAAAACAAATGTATTCGATACTATTGTTTATATATTCTTAGTATATTTGTATGTTATATTTAAGCTATCAAAAAATATAATTTATAAATGTTGTTTTGGTACATCTTTAAATTTAAGGTAAAAAATAGCCAAATTTATGTCTTATAAAGAAGGGGGGGGGGGGCCAAAGGGAGTAATGTATTCACTTGCAAATCATGGTAAAAATTCCACAACTAATGTAACTGGCAATAATTCATGGAAGGAAATCATATTTCGTAAGAATAGACCGCAAACCATCAAACAATGATACGCACCTAATACTGTTGGGAAATGAGAGGAAAAAAAAACATAATTTCAGACGCAATACAGAGTTAACTGCATCGGATGCTTGAGAATAATTGATTCTTGAAGGCTTAACTTAATAGGTGACTCACCATTACAGAACCAGGTGGTTGGGATTGAATTGCAACATGTGTGGGACCTCCACCACGACCGATACTACCTCCACGCCCATGGAACAGAGTAACTTTAATACCATACTCGGTGCATGCAGCAACAACATCCTCTTGAGCTTTGTAGAGTTCCCATGCAGCAGTAAACCGGCCAGCGTCTTTACCAGAATCAGAATATCCTACCATCACCTGTCCACAACTACTGCATAAGCTACTCTGAGACTTCAACAAAGAAATGATCTCATTAAGTTAGTACATGAGTACCTCTTGGTGCCCATTATGGTTCTTTACTATGTGCTCCCGATACCAGTCAATTGATAATAATTTCCTGATCACTGAGCCCGCTCCTCTCAAGTCCTTCACAGTTTCAAAAAGAGGAACCACGCGCAGTCTAATTCAAATATGCACAAATTCGGTCAGGAAGTTGTGTTAAAATGTGCAATGAATAATGTAAAGATTGTGCCATGATAGTTTTTGAATAACCTACAAATTCACCATGATGGCACCACAAAATGCATTTCTATGAATCCTATTATTTACTAATTACAAGCTTTTCCATTTACCGCTCCACCAAGTCAGGCACAGCACCACTTTTAAGAGTTTGTTTCTGTTATAACAAGGAGAACACAATATAAAAACTGAGGGCATAATTAGTTCGGAAACTCTACTGGTGATTTTGCACCCATGCACACAAATGCAATCCAATCTTTTTCATAACTTTTAATGTCATGCATTGGTGCGGATAGATCATACCTTATACGCATGTCTGCTCACATCATAATACAATACAGAAACTCATTCAAATTATCTCCTTCAATAAGCGAAATTGTGTTCTTCATAATTTTACCAAATAAATATCCCATAAACCAAAACAGAGGACGGGGGGAAGACAATCCACATCAAAGGCTAGAAACTTTTATAAACGCATACTCAACTTTAAACCTACAACAAGTCATCTTAATGCAGCCATAAATAATAACACAACACAATCAAAAGCATAAAGTTCAATATTTAATATTGGGTAATGCTTGGGATCTCAAATGGGCCTCAAATGATGTGGCATTGAATAATTTAATAATACTTAATAGCATAGTCAATCATATGAAATCTACCTAACCAATGTAATGACCACACATCATTTGAGACCAAACATTTGAGATCCCTAGCATTACTTTTTAATATTTGGGATCTAATATGCAAACAGGAAAGGAAAAAAGAGATGCGATCTTACGTCCCACCAGGACATGGCCTGCCTAGCTCCCCAGCAACGGCAAGATGGTTATCTTTCTGCAAAAGCTCCACAGCAAGTACATCACTAGCCTGCCAATTAGGAAGTACAGACAAACAATGTTACTAAATAACAAAGGAAATCAAAAGGATTGAGGAACTGCAAAGGCTCAAATGTCACCTATGGAAATTTTAACTCAAGAATACAGTGCAACACAAATAAGTGACCATACATGTGAGGCCATGGAAATGACGTATGCTCCAAGTGAATCACTTCCCAACTCAGCAGCAACACGAAATGTGTCCAGGACTTCTTTAATATCAGGAGCAACCTATAAGGCACATTTTAAAATATTGAAACAGAAGGCCAAAAAAATAAAAATTGGAGGGGGGAAAAAACTTGACATGTCTCAGAATCAAGAAACATAGGTACCGATCTTTGTCAGACCAACTGGCCAGGGAATTACGTCAAAAAAAGTACCATAACATAACTCAAAAAATATAGAAATTGAGCACTGTAAATTAGAACAATTACTTCTAGACACTAGAGACATCCATGAAAATTCACACATTATCACTAAATGGTCAGCTGCTTAGTTGTTGAAGGAATACAGATAAGAGAGGCGAAATATCATGATCGCAAAAAGGAATTTTCACCACTATTCATTACTAAACATTTTAGTCTGATCTTAGGCCCAGACTCAAGTCTTTAGGCTAACATTGGATCTACTCAAGGACATACCAGTTCAGTTAAAATAATTTTCAATTGAAAAATACTGCTAATGCATTTTACCGGGCAAGAGGAATATTTCTTGATCCTGAAACCTAACAAATATTCCTCTTGACGAGAAAATTTTAATGTTTTAGTATATTCATCTTTCATAGCTGGGCAACTATTACACCTGTGTTCAATTAACATTATTACGCATCTTTATTAAGCATGCTTTTACCTATCAAAGAAGAAAAAGAAAAAGGACTAGCAAGTCAACAACTTCATTGCTTTTAGAACTGTTTTGATGATAAATCAAGAGCTAAGAACATGGTTTTGCATAGCAAAATGGACTTGTGAGTACCATATACGACTGTCATTCAATAAAATAATATGACCTTACCTCTATAGTTGGAGGAACCAAAGGTCTCTTCCCTTTCAGCTCCCTCGATAAGAATTCAAGTCTTTTATCTTCGTCCCACTCACTATATGTGCCCATATCCAGATATTTGGTAATTGCATCAAGTGTCTCAGCATGTCTACCTGATTCCTGGTACATTACAGAGAGTTTCAAATCAAATAATCTGATAATGTTACAACCTCCATTCCAGATAAGAACAAACCTGACGCAAGTCAAGCTTCATTAAACCCATCCCAAAGGTTGCAACTCTTCTGATGAGGTCAGAAAGCCGACCATCAGCTATAACCCCTGATCCACATGATTGCTGCAAACATTATATTCCTCATCAATAAATATTACATGTCACAAAGAAAGGCTAAATAGTTTCGTTATAGTTCCAGGAGTGTGGTGCACAGGCACTAAATGTGTGGAAGTGATAAAAATCTGAAATAAATACCAAGGATTCATAGCAGAGAAGTAGCGGTTCCAAAAGCTGACATGAAGTCTCATAATAATCACAAGGGTCCTGTTCACAGGGAAGATTCTCAAGGAGAAGCTCCAGTCGCCTCCGTGTTTTCACAAGCTGAGCTCCCAAAACAAAACACAATTTTAAGATATTCTCACAAGTAAAAGGCACAATGAAAACCATAACAATGCAACAGCAGTTTAAAGGTGCCATTGAGCATCAGAAAGAACCCTATGAGTGGAATTATATTTTCAAATACAGATCTGTCTTCAGAGAAAGTTATTGAGTTACAAAGTTTTCTTTCAGCAGGTAAATCATCCTTTTTCTTCTATAATGCTTTCAACAAGAAATTATCTCTCAACATCACTATCATGATTCATTTGATCATGACAATTAATGCTTCTTTTGTCTAAAACCTCTTCAATTATTTTGCTATTGAAAGCTTTATTGATCCTTTCATTCATCTGCCTCAACAATCTCAAGCCCAAACAATTATACATTTGGCTATAATATTTCCTGTGATCTTGTTTTATACTACAGGAGTGATAGTTTATACTTTGAACTTAACATTTTCCCTTAGCTTAAATGGTTTGTCACAAATTTCATAATATCTTGGGTGGTGAAAAACAAATGATGGTCTCTAAGCTTGGTCCCAGTTAACACAACAAATGAAATATTTAATGGTCACACCATTTTCATCATATCTAACCCTGGTCATATCAAGTCAAGTTGCCGAGAAAGTAAATTAATGTCGCACATTAAATCAAGGATGGGGAAAAGAAATTATAGTCTCTAACCCTTTGATCCTATTAACACATCAAATTAATAAAATCTATGATGGTCACACCATGTTGCACCGTGTCTAAGCTTGGATCCTACCAAATCAAGTTATCGAAAAGGTAAATCAAAATCTAAAGCATGGTCTCCTTGTTGCATGTCTGCCTTTTATCAGTCTCAAGTTCTGGCTAAGTCAAAGCATTAATCCTATGGTTTGCCTTAATAAAACTCATAATTATTTAACTTCAAGGAATCAGTTTGGTGGTAGTGAGCCTAGCGACAAGTGCTTGAAAAGACATAGGTCATAGGTTCAATAAGGCAATAATCTCCTATGGGGTCACCCAAATATAATTTATTATGGGCTTACCCGGTGTGGTTGGCCCAGCGCACACCCGAAGGGTGGGGCAGTGGTTACAAGTTCCACCGTCATGAAAAAAAAATACTCAAATTAATTGAAATATATTAAGAATTATAGAATGCATAGTTCCCACAATTATAAATTATCAAATAGCTGAATAAAAACTGGAAGGGAAAAAAAACACTGCCTTAGTCTTTCTTCCATCAGTAATTCCACAAATTTTCCAATGCTTGGTAACTTAATTGTTTTGTATCTCGTCATGAACTTAGTCATGATCACCATTTACCCACAATGAAAATTAGTGTTCTAAATATCGGCCTAGGCGGCCCCCAGGCACCTCGCCTAGGCTCAAGGCGGTGAAAAAAGCGCTCCAAGAAATTAAGCGGCGCCTAGGTGGAGAGTTTTTTTTTTTAATAACTACCCAAACCAGATCTTGATATATTTATTTTTCTAATGATTTACCATATTCATAATGCATGTTGTAGCATATCAAATCACAACAAGAAGTGAACAAGATCAAGTCAAAATGGATAATTTTATTATAGTTGTAATTTTTTGAACTTGTACCAACTTCAAATTATATAAATGATGATACATTTGTAATATTTAGTTTAGTTTAATATAATTCTTAAATTTATGTTTAGTTTCTTAAATTTTAATATTGAATCGAATTATTGAAATTTTAAATTTTATTATTTAATAGCAATCTTGTTTATGAATAAAACTAATACGTTAAAGATATGTGTTTGAACTTTAAGCAAATGCCTTTATTATCATTATTATAGTTTGTTTTGTTTTATATTATTGTTTTGTTTGGATAAATGTAAGATAAAATATTAAAATTGACTTAAAATAAAAAATCCCGCCTAGGCCCCCGGCCGCCCGCCTCCCGTCTAGCGCCTTTTAGAACATTGATGAAAATTATGCAAAAAGCGAGCCATTGCCATAGGATCTGGTAACAAATAATTCTTCATATTATCCCCTTCCATAAAAATGATAATGACTAAAACACATTGAATAAGTGAACCCAATAGACTATAGACATTGCTGTATATTTCTCTCGATACAGAGCTTTTCCATAATCAAGTCCAAGGTAATGTCTCACTAGTTCTAGGACAGCAAAGGTTTATGAAGAAGCTTCACATTATTTAGCTATAATTACAAATTTATCATCTATTCTACGCTCCATTTTAAAAATAATAAATGATAAGTACCTTGTCTTTTACATCTCCGAGAACAATTCTATATGGAGCGATTCCAGGTCGCTGAGACACACGTGGTTCCATAAGCTTTTGGAAGCTGGTCCTTCCTATCTGAGATTCAGCAAACAATTTTCTCTGAGCAAGTAGTTGACTAGAAGCAGAACGGGGTGTATAAGGTGGCAGGGCATTTCCGGAATTAGTCACATTTCCATTTCCAATTGTTTTGTCAAGATTTTTTCTTGAATCCTGGCATGAAGAAACCTGACTATCCTGAAAATTGGTAATTAATTTTTACATAAGGGAAAAAGAAAAACAAGGGGGTCTGTACATTCTAGATAAAAATAGCAAGTAAGAACCATTAAATAAAATTTGCAATATGCATATTAGCTTTCCAAGAGTTATCTTCACCTGAAGGTCCAAAGGTATGTAATCAGTCCCAGGAAGATCAAGATGAGGATAATGGGGATTCACGTCCTTGCATTCTACAAAAAACATATTTTCAACATTTATTGATCAGTCCCCAGTTGGCATAGCACAGAGTGCTAGATCAAACATATATCCAGCCACTGAACAGGAATCTGAAGGTATTGTTTGCTTAAATTGAACACAGTTAGAGCCAAAATTATTTATGTATATACAGTAAAAAGAAATAAATTTAACAACATCGTTGAAGATGAAGAAATCACATGTAGGAACACAATGATATCAATTCCAATGATGAACTTTGATCCTACTGGTGATACAAATTACAATTTTCATTTCAAAACTATCTTGGCAAAGAATTACTAGATAGGTGAGGGAGAAGGTCTTGTTTCGATGACAACATATGCCACTATGTCACTCAACCAGGATGTTCCACAGGACCACAGATTAGAATAAATGTGAGAGAAAACAAACAAATGTGTGAAGAGACTATCAACTTGTAAACAGACAACTTTACAAGACCAGGAGTTTAACCTGTGCAAGATGGTATATGAGCTCCAGCTGGAAGCTGTGTTGGAAGGGCTGGAACCTGTTGACCATGATGCTTTGTTTGACTCCAGTTCACTGGTTGGTTCCAACTTTCAAGTCCATTCTCTGAAGAAGTTTCTGAATAATTTTGAGCCAGCATCAAATCATAGAAGTAGCTCACGTATTTCAAGGAGCTTTATTAGATTCAAAAGAGATAGTACTGTGAACAGACATACTCTAAAATTGAAAAGCCCATCTACAGAACATACCCTTAAACTTCACTTACATAGTTCCTCATCAAGAATAATTAGCATATTTACTGAACTTAAGTTGAAGTCAGCAAAGTTAAGCATAGTTGCCATTGGAAAAGTTAATTTCATACAACCAGAATGAAACTCAGTTATATCAAAATGATATTCTCTCCATTCTATAAAAGAGGCTCAAGTACATTATAATGTTATACAAAGACTAGTTGTCTCAAAAAGTACTTAAGTGGAGTCCACTAATTTAAAGAAAGAAATAGATTCCTAAGTGTACTATATGTAGGGTCCAGAATAGAGAAAAATGGAACATATTTGATACTCTCTCCTCTACTTCAAGATTCTTAATTTGCTTGAAAAATGTACTTAAGTCAATCTTTTTTGGGACGGTGGGAATATTTTGCATGGAAGATGGTTAAATTACGTATATTTCTCAAATAATAAATAGTATACCATCAATTAGTTGATTTAACTGAAACTAGTGTTGTAGTCAAATTTTGGGATCAATTTGGTATATAATTGACATGATATAACAGGCCCAAGTGAGCAATATTCTGTTGCCAAAACAAATTTCAGGGCATATAATCCTACAGAACATAGTTACTTTAAAATCAGTGATATAAAATAATATACTCTATAATCATGCTGTTATAGATCTGGTCTCACAAGTTAAAACAGTTTTTTTTTTAAATGTAATATCAGTTACCAATAGCAACTTCAAGCACTGGAAGTCTGGAATCTTATTTTATAACATAATTTTATGTTCCCTTAAAAAGTTTGTAGACGGACATGAGAACTATATACTTTACGGGTAGATTTCATCACAAGTAAAGTACATCACATATTGAATATTGACCACCAGCTGACCAATTAAACCAATTAATTACATGACTGCTAAACAGAAGCAACCCAAAACAGTATAAAACAAAGAAAATAGAAGAAATGTGCATGCTAAACCTTTTGCTAGAATTTCGTGAGCCAGCTTAGACAATCTATCGCTGCATTGGTTTACAGAAAGTTCAAATCTGAGGTGATCAACTTCACGTATGTAGAGATCAGTAGCCATCCACCTGGATAAAAGGGATACATCTTTTGTGACCTGAAATAGTAGAGCAGACGTTTACATAAGATGACAAACTTAATAGACATAATAAAATAAATCAGCTCAAGTCAAATGTTAATTGAAGGTCATAGGCACAATAATTCCGTATGAAAATTAATTAATAGGCTTTTATAATATGAGCACTTAATAGTTCTACAGAGGATAGAAGTCGGTGTGAATGCCAAAAGCAATGGAGTAATATACAGGGGAACATATACAATTATTTTTTCATTTTTTGCCCGAGTTGTTCTACATTTTTGTTATGGGTGGGGTGGTGGATGTAATGGAATTAAAACCTCCCTGCCACCCCATTCAGTCTGTTTTTTGTTGCATTTGTTGGCATGCAAAGTACAACAGACACTTTCTATGCAAGTGTAAAAAATTCTATAGACAATGAACAGGAATAGAGAAGATGGTTTAGATCCCCCATTACTTTTGGTCCCTGTTGTTTTGTGTTCCGTCCCCTATTTAGAGCCAAAGGCACTCAGATCCACACTAGATCACTAAAATGACGGGATTATAGAAAAACCCAACTCATCTCATCTACATGCCATGCATCATTCATCATTCAAAATATGAAAACCACCTTTCATTGAACACTTGTTCCTGCATCATCATTTTGATGTCCTATCACAACAGCATCAATGATGTTCTTCACCAAGACTGTAAGTGTTGAAATATTGACTCATTGAATGAGCTCCCCGCCCATTGACTTCTGCCCATTCTTTTTTCCCAAGTCCGGCCTTTTGAATATGGCCTTCACTTTCTTCTTTGGTCCGGATCCTCCTTTTGTTGGCTATAAAAGGATGGCAAATGGAAGGAATGATACACACCAAAATAGATAGAGCAATTCTTTAGAGAGAATAGAGAAAAAGCTCTAATTTGAGTGTCATAGAGAGTTAGAGAGGTAGAGAGAAATAAACAGTTAGTTTATTTCTCAGTGAAGAGTTTGTAATCTCCAGATTATTTTTTCATAGTGAGTTTCTGAGATCTCACCCCGTGGTTTTTTCCAATTGGGTTTTCACATAAAATTCTTGTGTTATTATTTTATATCTCATACAGTAGTGTGTTTGTTGTCATCTCAGTGTATTTGTGTGAGCCTGATTTCTCAACAATTGGTATCAAAGCCTCGGTTCACGCCAACGATCAGAGAAATTAGGCAGGTCAGAAATACGAAGATGACAAGCAAGTGGGAGGTATGAAGTTGAACCATTTGACGGTAAGTCAAATTTCAATATTTGGCAGTGTACAGTCAAAGATGTATTGGCTCAACAAGGATTAGCAAAAGCACTAGAAGGGAAGAAACCAGCGACTATGACAGATGAAAAATGGACGGAACTTGAAGCAAAGGCCGTGGCAACAATCAGATTGAGTTTGGCGCCACAGATCAAATATCAGGTTTTGACATAAACATCTTCGAAGGACTTGTGAGAGAAACTTGAGAAACTTTACAAGTCAAAGTCTCTGTCAAACCGGTTATATTTGAAGAAAGAATTGTACCGGCTTCGGATGGAAGAAGGGTCAGATATAACCAATCATATTAATGAGTTTAATAGATTGGTGACCCAACTAACCAGTATTGATGTGAAGTTGGACGAAGAAGATAAAACCTTATTGCTCCTTGTCTCTCTACCAGATTCATACTCAACTCTCCAGACTACACTCCTTGTAGGGAAGGAAAATCTTGCAGTTGACGATGTGATGTCAGCAGTACTGGACCAGGATAAGTTCAGGGGCACAACTTCCAGAGATCAAGGAGACAGTCTTCTTGCTTTTTCAGATGGGCGTGGTAGGGGTCCTAATCAGAGAAATATTCCGGCAAGGAATGAGAAAGGTCTCAGTCGAGACCAGGCAAGAAAGATAAATCTCAGGTTGAGTGTTATCATTGCCACGAGAAGGGCCACTACAAAAATCAGTGTCCATCGTTGAAGAAGGATAACAAGAAGAAAGGTAAGCAAATTGAAAATTCTGCTAATGTTGCTGAGCAAGCAGATGTGTGCAGCGACGGAGAGCTGTACACAGTGACAGAAAATGAAGCTTCACAAGGTGATCTCTTATCTGTTAGAGACAGTAGCAGCCTTACAGATTGGTACATGGATTCCGGTTGTTCTTTTCATATGTCCCCTCATAGGGATTAGTTTGATACTTTTACATCCTGCAATGGTGGTTCAGTTTTATTGGGTAACAATGCAGTCTGCAAAGTTACTGGGATAGGCACCATCAAAGTTAAAATGTTTGACGGAATTGTCAGAATATTGGGTGATGTAAGGTATATTCCAGAATTGAAAAGCTTGCTATCGGTTGGAGTACTTGACTCTATAGGCTGCAATATCTCAATCAGAGATGGCGTCATGAAAATTACCAAGGGTTCAACGGTAATTATGAAGGGCCAGAAGAAGGGCACCCTCTACAAGTTGATAGGGGATACAGTTGCTGGTGGAGCATCAATTTCTGTGCAAGATAATTCCAACAGTGATAGCACAGAATTATGGCATATGCGACTTGGTCATTTGAGTGAAGGAGGAATGAAAGAACTTCACAAAAGACAGTTGCTGAAAGGTATCAAAACGTGCAGTTTGGAATTTTGCAAGTTTTGCGTGTACGGCAAACAACGGAGGGTCAGCTTCAAGGCAGGAGCACATACCAGTAAGAATGTACTTGAACATTCAGATGTTTGGGGGCCAATCAAGCATACGTCAATAGGGTGGAGCCCATTATTTTGTCAGCTTCATAGATAACTACTCCATAAAGGTGTGGGTGTATTTTATGAAGCAAAAATCCGAGGTTTTCAGAATCTTCAAGCAGTGGAAAGCTAAAGTAGAAAATCAGACCGGAAAGAAGTTGAAGTATTTCAGATCAGATAATGGCATGAAATACAAGGAAAGGTCGTTCCTACAGTTCTGCCAGGATGAAGGTATCACTAGGCACTTCTCAGTCAAAAGAACTCCGGAGCAAAACGGGGTTGCCGAGAGGATGAACAGAACTCTATTGGAACGTGCCAGATGTATGAGGTTGAATGCAGGATTGCCCAAGAGTTTCTGGGCTGAGACAATCAACACAGCCTGTTATCTGATAAATCGATCTCCTTCAGCTGGAATTGATTACCAAATCCCCGAAGAGGTATGGAGTGGGAAACCAGTTGATTTTTTTGTGATGAAAATATTTGGTTGTCCAACTTATATTCATCTGCCAGTCGAGGAGCGACAGTCCAAGCTTGATCCAAGGTCAAAGGAATGTATTTTCCTTGGATATGAAGACGGAGTCAAGGGATACAGGTTATGGGATTCAGTATCCAAGAAGAAGGTTGTCAGCAGAGATGTGGTGTTCAATGAGAAACACATGCTGAACAAGTCCGAGAATGAAGAGTCTGCAGCAAGTGAGTTGCAGAAACACCCAGTTGAGGTGGAGCTTCCTGAAGATATAAAAGAATCTGAAGAAATTGAAGATGATCCTTCAGATCCCCAAGAGAGGTCCTATAATCTTATTAGAGATCGGGAAAGGCGAGTCAGCAAACCAGTGCAGAGATATGGTGCCTTTGCCTTGATTGCTGGTAATGGAGATCCAACTAGCTATCAGGATGCTATTCAGTCCGAGAATAATGATAAATGGGCAATAGCGATGGCAGAAGAGATGGAGTCTTTACAGAAGAACCAGACTTGGGAGTTAGTTCAACTTCCAAAATAATCAAAGGCTATAGAATGCAAGTGGGTGTTCAGAAAAAAGGAAGCTCAGTCTGATAAAGAAGGTGAAAGATTCAAGGCCAGGTTAGTGGCAAAGGGATTCTCTCAGAGAGAGGGAATCGACTACAATGAGATCTTATCACCAGTTGTGAAACACACATCGATTCGGTTGATCTTATCTATTGTAGCATCACAGGATATGGAGTTAGAGCAGCTTGATGTGAAAATAGCTTTTCTCCATGGTGATTTAGAAGAAAAGATCTACATGAAGCAGCTGAGGGGTTTATTGAACCAAGGAAAGAAGGTTTAGTTTGCAGTTTGAAGAAGTCTCTCTATGGTTTGAAGCAGTCCCCGAGACAGTGGTACATGAAGTTTGACAACTTCATGGTGGCTCATGAATACTCTTGTTCGGAGTATGATCCATGTGTGTATTTCAGATCCCTTGATGATGATTCTCTAGTATTGTTGACGTTATATGTCGATGACATGTTGATAGCAACAAAGAGGAAATCAGATATTCTTCAGCTGAATAATTTGTTGAACAGTGAATTTGACATGAAGGATCTTGGGTCAGCCAAGAAGATCCTAGGTATGGAAATTCACAGGGATCGTCAGGCAGGAAAGTTGTGGCTAACTCGGAAAGGATATGTGCAGAAGGTCTTGGAGAGGTTTAACATGAACAATGCTAAACCAGTTAGCACTCCATTGGCAGCACATTTCAGATTATCTTCAAAGTTGAGCCCACAGACAGAGGACGATATGGAGTATATGTCCAAAGTACCATATGCAAATGCAGTGGGTTGCCTCATGTATGCCATGGTATGTACAAGGCCAGATATCTCACAAGCAGTCGGTGTAGTTAGCAGGTATATGGCAAATCCAGGGAAAGAGCATTGGAATGCTATTAAATGGATTTTTCGTTATCTAGCAGGTACAACCAATTACGGTCTTATGTTTGATCATGATACCGCAAGAAGAGAGGTTACAGGGTTTGTTGATTCGGATTATGCTAGAGACCTAGATGCAAGGAGATCTACGACAGGGTTTGTATACACCTTTTATGGGGGATGTATATGTTAGAGGTCAGTGTTGCAGTCTACGGTAGCATTATCAACAACAGAGGCCGAGTATATGGCATTGACAGAGGCAAGCAAGGAGGCTTTGTGGCTTAAGGGACTAGTTGAAGAACTAGGTTTCAAGCAGGGCAGTATCCAGATTCAGTGTGATAGTCAAAATGCTATTCATTTAGCAAAGAACCAGGTGTTCCATGCCAGGACCAAACATATAGATGTTCGGCATCACAAGATTCGTGAGTGGCTGAACAATGATGACATTGCAGTTCGCAAAGTTCACATAAAGGAGAATGCCGCAGATATGCTCACAAAGTCGGTTACAGCAGAAAAGTTCAAACACTGCTTGGACTTAATTCACTTCGTCGAATACTAAGTTCGTGGTGGAGTATCCAGGAAGAGGAATATACTCACAGACACTAAGAAGTTCACAGTATTTGAAAAATATGAGTCAAGGTGGAGATTGTTGAAATATTGACTCATTGAATAAGCTCCCCGCCCATTGACTTCCGCCCATTCTATTTTCCCAAGTCCGGCCTTTTGAATATGGCCTTCACTTTCTTCTTTGGTCTGGCTCCTCCTTTTGTTGGCTATAAAAGGATGGCAAATGGAAGGAATGATACACACCAAAATTGATAGAGCAATTCTTTAGAGATAATAGAGAAAAAGCTCTAATTTGAGTGTCATAGAGAGTTAGAGAGGTAGAGAGAAATAAACAGTTAGTTTATATCTCAGTGAAGAGTTTGTAATCTCCAGATTTTTTTTTATAGTGAGTTTCTGAGATCTCTTCCCATGGTTTTTTCCAATTGGGTTTCCACGTAAAATTCTTGTGTTATTATTTTATGTCTCATATAGTATTGTGTTTGTTGTCATCTTAGTGTATTTGTGTGAGCCTGATTTATGAACAGTAAGCTTTAACAAATTATATTCTCCCCTAATTACAGGGGAGTGTTCAAATCATACAAGAAAGAGCAGACAACATAAACACAAGTACTGTTGAACCCCTCACATTTGCTGTCACATTTGGATTTCCGTCTCTATCTCCCCCCATCCAAGATCCAAATGTTATTGGTGTGCAAGTAAGTGGAAGTGGCTTACCAGTATGCTGAGAGGAAAAATAAATGTAAGAAACATCCTAGGTGAGAAAAGAGAAGCTACATAATAAAGTATATGCATATGAAAGGATCTGCAAAAAGGTTAAACCAAACCTTTTTTAGAGCATTGCTGACACGGCGTAAATAGTGAGGCACAGCTTTCCAAAGGGACTGCTCCACAATGTGTAAGCCTGAAAATTAAGTCACAAAGTTTTCATATGGAAACATGAAATTTATAATAATTTTAAGAACTAAAATTTACCGGCTCTAGCTTCATCGACAGGTGTAGGCTTGTGACGTCTGAGCTCATCTGTCTGCCATATTGAAGTTATCTCTCTCACCTATAAATCCATAGACATTAGAATCATTAAAAAACTTCAAAAAATACTTATCCTTTTTATAAGATTGTTACACACTATTGGTAAGAAATAAGCACCAGATCTTCTATAAGCATTTCTCGATCTTCACGTCCAAGATCAGGCCGGTTATTATACTCTAATAGATGCTGCAAAGAAGATAGGAAGGCAAAAATCCACATATATGTAACAATAACTTGATAGTTGATAATGCAGAATCCTACATATTAAGTTGAGATTGCTAAACATACCGCAATTCTAATGTGTTTGTATTGTAAAGTTCGTCTGTTTATTTGAGTGGGATGTGCAGTGAGAACAATCTCAACCTCCTACAGAGATAGGAACCAATATTACCAACACAATGTTAAAAATGAATCTGCTCAACACGACTATTTTGCAAATTAGAAACCACCTGATTGCAAACAGTGTTATAAAGCTCATCCGGGGAAACTCCACCCTGCACCAGCTGATTGAAAGTGTCATCACAAGATTTTGATAAACTTTCCACATTTTGTGACTTGCGCAACCTGCATAAGGGGATGTTAGTGTAAGATGATTCTAGGAAATAAGTTCTGCATGTGTATATATATATACACACACGCATGTTTTTCTATATCCTCTCTCACCATCCATGCTGTTGGTACATAAAAAGACGTTCATCAAGACTAAGACAGTAGTCCAATTTAATATAAAATTTTAGTATTCGAAAATGACTTGGCATCATTGATCAAATAAATAAGATTTTACTGGTTGCCAGGGACAACCGACATCACATAAATGAAATTATTATAAATAGAGTCCTACTCTTTGATTTATCAATGACAAAAGTTATGCAGGTTTATTTGGATGTTAATACATTCCTCTAAAGCCATTACCAACTGAGGAATGAGTTGTAGTAATAAAAGGTAAGTGAATCAAAAAGCTACCTGTGATGAGTTTCAGCTATGCCCATGAAACTGAGATAGTGACTGAAAGCTCTGGCAAGTGTCAATGCTTCGTCTAATGTCATTTTCGATAGATCAGATGCTAGTTGCTTTTCTAGGGACTCTGCAGTGTCCTCAATCCCTGCTGCCCTCATGTTACAAGCACTCTAAATCCACAATTTCAATCAATAACAAATCATGTATACCCATAGATGACAGAAATGTTTACCTATATAATTCCCTATCCATGTTTACATTTGCATGTATAAATAATAGGAGTTACAGAACAGCATTTATTCCGTAATCTTGATAAGAAATCAAAATTGGCAGGGAAAGACAAATTTCCCACAACAATACACAGTCATAATAAAAATATACTCCCCCACTCCATAAGAAGATGGGAGACCCGTTTGACTTCTTTAACCGACCCACTTAAACATGATACTAATTTTTCTGAACATTAAAAATTTCATGTCAAAGTATGTCCTATGGGGATCTCAAATTGGGTAGGAGAGTATCTTTGCCTATGACATACATACACATATATAACAATACTATTAGCATACACATAATCTCTCTCTCCCTCCCTCCCTCTCTCCATCTGTTTGTGCTTTTGCATGTAAGGTCTGAACAATATTTGTACAACTGATAGAACCAGAAAGGTAACGGAGAAAACAACGGAGAATGTGACGATGGGGGGGGGAATATGTATTAGAGTACCTGAGCGAGGATTCGAGTTCTCTCAAGTTTTTCCATGAACTGGGCTCCAACTTTACGCTGAAGAACGTCCTGAAGGAGGCTACCAAGCAGTTTATAGTCATCTTCAAAACTCTGGAACGATATTTCCTCTGCTATATCGTCTGTAATGTCCGTCATTGCGATATGATCACCCCGCTTAATTTCCGAACAAATAATACAGTTGTTTGTTTGATGTGTATATGTAGAGAGAGAGAGAGAAGGTGGGGGAGCGTTAATGGAGATTTTTGGAAGAAATAGAGAGATGGAGAAAAATGAAAATGGTTACGGCGAGTGAGTGATGAGTGAAGAAAGGGAAGGACATACATAGCATATGGGGCTGATATTTACCGTGGGGAAACAACAAAGGAAACGGTGACATGTGTCATTTACACCGGAATCTATGCGACAAGTTTTTGTTTTTTGTTACGACTCAGACTCCACACTGTTGTGACCCACTCATCTTTCCAATTCTTTAGTTTTCCCATAAATATCCTACTATCACATAAATATACGGGTATTTTATATACACTTATATAAATATTAAGGATCTTATAGTGTCAGATAAAAACTCACACTATGTATATGTGAACATTATATGATAGTAGCATTGTTGTTTTCCCTATCCACTCCCGTCTCCCTGCATATTTTTCCTTTTTATGACTTGTGCTGTGTAACTCCAAGAGTTATCCTAGTCGTCTAGGAAGTATGTTTATTGTCTTACTTTTTAAAGGTTCAAACTTTATGATCAATCTTTTGAATATATTATACTTAAAAAGGTAATATATATTTGTTATGAATTTTGATAAGATATACATTATTTATATTATTGAAAATAAAAATCAAGATTAAAAATTAAAAATTGATATTATAGTAGTAGACTGGTAAAAAAAATTCTTAACCTCCTCTACTATTAATAGCGAATGTTAATCAGAATAAGGGTTACTTATCAACAAAGTTTCATGATTTATTAACCAAGATGTAGGATTTATTAACTAGGGTTTATTAGTCAGAATTTAGGATTGTATACCTTAAATCCTAATTAATAAACCATAAACAAGTTCTAAACCCTAATTAATAAACACAATTATTATTGGTTAAGCCAAACTCATTCTTATAAGTGGTTGTTATTATTTGTAGCGAATACTAAGTATTTTTTTTACCGTCCATTACTAATAGTAGCGAACGTCGATTTTTAGTTTCTAATATTAACTTTTCTTTTTTATTTTAAATGGTAATATGATGTCCTATAAATATCTACATTAAATACATAGTTATGGATCATTTCTCATTACTTAAATACATCATTGTGTTCAATCAAAAAAATTTGTATTGTACTAGTAGTTTATACTATGTCCCATTGGCTAATGCCTATTCTCTTCGCATGTACATACTATACATTAACATCCAACGTCTGATGCCACAATTGTATGATGTAAAATAAGGATTTTTAAAAATATAACTAAACTTATAAGGATAAAAAGAAGAAGACAAATTATTGCGACTCAATTACGTACCCAAATTATTCCAATGGCTTGGGAGAGCCATTTTATTAATAGAGATAATCAATATTTATTTGTTTAACAACCAAATATGAATAGTCCTATTTTTTGCTTCTTTTTTCCTGGTCAACTTTAAATATTAATTGTGACGCCCCCCAGAATAGGTCCATTCAACTCAATCCATTCTGAGTTGCCAAATACATGATACAGAATTCAAATACAAACTTTATATCATACGGTCGTGCAAAATACGACCACACAACTGTGAGTGTCAATACAAATATGTAGAAAATATTAAGATTCAAACTAAGTCCTCATTACAATTATTATCACACTATTTATCAGAAATAGTGAGGACTACTACTGCTCTAACTCGGACCATCACTCTGTCCCCCGACTAGTTCCCGCGACATTCTCATTTTCTGAAGAAGACAACAGATGAAAAGGGTGAGCTCAACTAGCTCAGTAAAGAATATTATGACTAAGATAATGGAAAATAAATTATCGTTAGCCCTTAATAAATCAGATAAAATATAATGGACAACCAATCTTAGATCAATATTCGCAGCGGAAATAACAATTCATTAGAAGAATTAAGCAGAGAATGAAGTCTACTATCTTCTATGATTTAAAAGTCCATCATCAATATTTTATCCCTGTAACATCAATCAATATACATCTCGAATCAAATATTCATCTTTGCACTACAGGCCAAAGATATTCATTTGTATCATCAGTGGTCATATTCATCTCAACATCTGTCATCTTTGCACTACAGGCCAAAGATATTCATCAGGTAATCATTCATCTTTGCTCTACAGGCCAAAGATATTCATCAAGTAATCATTCATCTTTGCTCTATAGGCCAAAGATATTCAGTTACATCACCTTTTAGGACTGAGAATGATGAAAAATATTTTAAAAAAACGAATCCAGTGAGATAAAAGACAAAGACTAAGGATTCGTATTTTAGTATATCCAATTCAAAAATACCTCGTAATAATCAATTATGGAGCAAAATTCAAGAATAGAGCTCAAAACTTGGATACAATCAAAGATAGTAACCTTAACAAGCAATTTGGACAAATAGAAGAACATTTAATTTTTCTGTGAATAGTGCCGTATACGTGAATAGTAACCCCGACGGAAAAAGTAAGAATTTCAACATAAAATCCATGACAATATTTTTGTATAATGATATTGAAAAGAATAACATCATTTACGAAAGAAAATAACATCCCTTACCTCAAAAAGATAGTACCTCTGACAGGAATATCGGATATAATACCGAAGGAAACTTGCGCTGAATACTAATACTCAAAGTATTGAAATACTCACAAAAATACGCTCGATATTATAGAGAGAGAAAACTTCTGATTCTGATGTGATTTTCAATTCTAACCTAAGCACCCTATTTATAGGAAAAGCTTAGGATGCCAAAGGAGACTAAAATAATAAAATATTATTATTTTTTCAAAATTTCCGCCGCCTGGCGGCTAAAAATTTTTTCCAACAAAAGTGGGGCCCGCCCATTAAAAAAAAAAATTCCGAAACTTCAATAATTCATAATAAATAGCCCATTTGTCAGAAAAATACAAATTCTATGTCTTTCCATAGGAAATTTAATTCTCTACAACTTTGCAGAAGAAAGTTTTTTCAAATTCCAAATATAAATTATCAGAAATCCACAACCAGATGATTTCTCACACCAAAATATTGATAAAAACTCATCAGCGCCAATTCCTTCTTTAATATCTACAAAATAAATATTTCCTTATCATATAAATCAATAATTAATTATTCACAAATAATATTACAGAACTACAATATTGACAACCAGGTCGTTCCTAGGAAAGAGGGGGCCTTCCGATAAGGACTTCTCCTTACTGGCGCGCAATTAAATAACCCCCTCCTAGATAGAACTTCCTTAGACATTGTCAATAATGCTATCTAATAATATTATTCAAATAATATGAATTATTGAGTTGATAATGTGAAATACTGTGCAACGACAATTATTGAATCAATACTACAAAATATCAACTGTAGCCATTATTGAATCAATCATAAAAAAATAGCAACGTAGCAATTATTGAGTCAATAAAATATCAATGCAGCAATTATTGAGTCAATAATATAAAATATCAACGTAGCAATTATTGAGTCAATAATATAAAATATTGAACAGTAATTACTGTAACAATAATTGAGTAGGTTCCTTCTCACGTAAGACTCAATAATTCGAAATACTGTGCAATACCGTGTGCTACTGTGCAACACCGCGTACTGTATTTTAACCACCGGGTATTTCAACAGTACTAACGGTAACAACTACGCCGTTATCTTGTAAAAAAGTTATTTCTGTCACTTTCTATATCCGACAGTTATTCCGTTGTGGGGGCCCACAAATAGCTGCGCCGTCGTACGAATATTCCCCGACAACAAGAATATTTCACGACCAAACGAATATTCCCCGACAACAAGAATATTTTATAACCACTTGCTCATTTTAAAAATATTTGCACATTTCACCCATAACTTTCATATTTATCAAAACAACACCTTACTGTTTCGAAATAATATATAAAGAAAACTAAATCTTTATTCATAAAAGTTGGGGTCTTACATTAATTATAAGAAAAGATGTAGTGTAGTATAGCTAAACATATAAAAAAACAAAAATACTTATAGTGGATAAGTAATAGCCCCTTACTGGGTTGACATGCACTTGGCATGCGAAAACGCTCAGATAGCATGTCAAGTTAAGCCTTGACACTCAACAAGGCTTCCTAAGCAGCAATGTGCAGCAGCATGCGGCAACAGTCGGCAGCGTGCGGCACCAGGCGGCAGTCAAGGGCGCTGGGCGCACTTGACCAGCAAACGGGTTTTTGGACACTCGGCCATTTGGGCCATTGAGCAGCGTTGTGCAGCAGTGGTTGACACTATGCAGCAAGTTGAGTCATTGGGCAGCAACTAGGCCTATGTCAGAAAACTATCAAATCCAGAGGGTCTACATTATGACTCCTCAGACACACCTGATGTCTAGTCGTGGCAACTTAGTTTTTTTCATACGTGCTACTATAGAGGAGGGGTACTCCGTGAAGGTTACTCGGGACCATAGGCAGGTTCCATGGGCGATGAATGCGGGACATTGGGGCATTGTTGGGCTCCCCTCCAACAATGTCAAACATCAGATTAGTGGCTTGGATCGGATCATTGAAGATCGTTCATGAGCTGGACATGAACAAGCAAGAACGCTGTTGGGCAGGCGTTGGGCATGGCACAGACGTTGGGCTGGCACGTCAAGGCATGGCATGAGTTGGCACCAAGCATGCAAGCATGGCATGGGTTGGTGCCCAGCATGCAACAAGGCTGAAGCATGTGGACAGACGCATGGGCTGGACGTGCACAGCAGACTTGGACAGCACCTTGGGCAAATGCTGGGCTAGTTGAAAATTCGTGGGCTAAATGGACAACATCTTGTAGCAACATGATTGGGCAACTTCGTGGGCTGAGATATTAACAATGTGGGCTGATACACTAGTGGGTGAGGACATCAAAAAATGGGCTGACACTGTGGACAGTTAGGATTGGTTGACTGGAGGAAGACCCAACTGACAGACAGTTGTGGACAATTGCTGGCAATCAACCTCCATGCACATGACTGGCATGTCTCCAGCCAGTTGCATATCATGGGGCGCACATATTATGCTGGTGGGCAGTTGATGGGTAGTTTACACATCATGGGACGCACATATCTGCTAGTGGGACAGTTGGCAGGCAGTTGTGAATTCAAAATGCTGGTTTCCTATTGGTTCTGAATGTCCTAGCAGTTGGGGGTGTCAACTGCAGCCTAATGTGTATAAATATGTACAACTAGGGGGCTTGCGAAGGCAGAGATCACTGAGCAAGTGTAGCCTGCGAGCCCCTAGTCATATATTGTATTTCCTTGTTATTGAGTGAGCAATAAAAGGTTGGGACATTGTCCTGTAAACACTGTGTTGGCTTGTGTGCGTGGCTTGGTTATATAGACTGTGCTTGTGTGATTGACAGGATGCTGACTGGTTGGGTAAACCAGTGCATCACAAGGCGGGCAAAGACGCAAAAAATTAGTGTCAGATTGTACACCCTGTGACAATAAGTATAATGCAATACAAGTCAATATTAAAATAACGCAACACAAGTCAGTATTACATTATGGACCTGTGATATAAGGGCCATTTCCCTGAAATCAGTTCAAAAAGTTGGGCCTGGTGGAAGGAGGCAGAAGTTAATGAACTTTACCCATTAAGCCATGGCTAAGGGCTGTTTTTTTCCCGCTGTATAAGTCTGAATGACCCAAAATCTGAGAATCAATTATTAAGAGTGTTTGTTTTGGAGTTTTAAAATCTGGATAGCACTGAACGATTCTTTTAACAAAGTTGGTTAAATCAGCTGAATATATCTAAAAAACTTTTTTACCCAAATACTCATTTCTTCTTTGCATTGTCGTTCCATCTCGCCGCTCTCGTCGATTCTCTTCATCGTCGCTCCATAGCTTATCTGACACGTAACCCTCATCTTTCAAATTACTATGGTTACAATAAACAATAAACTCTAGTTTGATTATTATGTTACATGTTTGAAACTTGGGTTAAAATTATTTGAATTATTTATTTTTATCGGTTGTACAAGTGAATATAATATTTAACTTTTTTAAATACGTCAAAACAAAATTATATACTTGTTCAGCATAGTTTAGAGGGGTAA
This sequence comes from Panax stipuleanatus, assembly GCA_020205555.1. Taxonomy (NCBI): domain Eukaryota; kingdom Viridiplantae; phylum Streptophyta; class Magnoliopsida; order Apiales; family Araliaceae; genus Panax; species Panax stipuleanatus. The sequence goes on along the minus strand of CM035119.1, from coordinate 137,984,582 downwards.
ATTAATAAAATATTATTATTCAGATGTTTCAGACGTATCAATTATCAAATAAATTTTTTCATTCAGATTCAAACTCAATTAATCTTCAAGTTCAATCGATGTGCTATACACCGGACCAAGTAGTATCTAATGTGAACCTCAATATTTAATAAAATATGGTAAAAATAAAAAAATGGCAAGAATTTTATTTCTAAAAATAAGGAAGGAACAAGTTAAAAAAACACTTGGGCTGGATTTTCCCTAATCTGAAGCCTAAGTAAAAAAGAATTTCAAACAGGGTCATTTACAATAATATACAACATTTAGTAAATAATTACAACAATAGTGCACTCATAAAATATTTACACAATTAATACACTTTTCATATTTATTTACAATATTAGTGCAATTAGGATTCCTTAATTTAGGGAATTAGTATAGAATTCAATTCATAATAATAAGGAAACCTAAAATCAAGGAGAAATAACTGCCATAATTAATAATTCAAATTCAAATATCTTGGATCTAACAACAAAAATAAATTCAAATTCAAACATAATAATTCAAATTCAAATATTCAAAGTTTGGCAACATCATCTTCCTCCTCCCCTTCGCCGGTGAGACCCAATTTTATGTCAAAAATAAAATAAAATAAGAACACTGCATAGGAAAGAGAGAGATAAGAGAGTGATGTGTAATGTAATGTTGATAACCAAACCTTCGTACCAATGTAACCAAACTTTTATACCAAGGTAACCAAACCTTTATATCAAGATAACCAATCTACCTCCACACCTGCAATATGAATTGGTTACCTTGGTATGAAAGTTTGGCAACCAACTGCATGAAAGTTTGGCTACCAACTGCATTACATTCAAAATCAATTAGTAACTTAATAAAACAGAATTGGTTACCTTGGTATGAAGGTTTGGCTACCAACTGCACTATGAAAAAACTGCAGAAACAGAGCGACGACAGATCATATTTCTGTGTTGGTACTTGCTCTCGGAAGGATTATATGTCTAACTTATTGTTTCGAAAACGACCGTTACTATAACCAACACGTCACATGTAGCCCACGTGTCTCCCTAAAATCCATTTCTCTAACCCTTATTCATTAACTCTTTCTCTCTCCGTCCTCCCATGGCCGTTTCTCTCTCCTCAAATCTCAATCCATTTTCCCTTTCTGTAGAAATCTCGCCCTAGAAACCCATGTTCTAGCTGTTGTTGCCCTCCTTCCAGTTAGCGGAACCCTTCTCGCCCTTGCCGGAGCGTGGATGAGGAGGGTGGAGGCTTAGGGGGTGGCAGGCGGACTTGGAGGTGGGAAAGATGGAGGATTTGGTGGAGGTGCTGGATGAGGTGTAGGTGGGGGTGGAGGCTTAGGGGGTGGAGGTGCTATATGATTTACTTATTAATTATTTAATTTAATAAGTAAATTAATACTAATCTCCTAGATTAAGGAATTCTAATTGCATACTAATTCTCTAAATTAAGGAAATTCTAATTGCACTAATATTATAAATAAATATAAAAATTTATTAATTATGTAAATATTTTATGAATGCAGTATTGTTGTAATTATTTTAAAAAATGTAATTGAATATGTAATTGTACCTTTTAAACACGGCAGCACCGGCACGGGAAAAAGTGTAGCAAGTAGGCCCAGTACGGCTGGATTCCTGAGAGAACTGAAAAGTAAAGGCAGGAAGTAGTAAATGGAGAGTGGGTCGTTTATGCCGAAGCCATCGCCGGCACCGGTTCCGGTAGTGGGAGTCGCGGTGTTCCTGTTAAAGGGAAAGATGGTGCTCTTAGGGCGGCGCCTTTCCTCCGTTGGTCACAACACCTTTGCCCTTCCCGGCGGCCATCTCGAGTTCGGTTGGTCCTTAACCCCTCTCTTTTTTCTCTCTCTCTATGTCCATCACACAGCTGAGATACATATATATATTAGTATCAGATGCATAAGGAATAAAGGCTGACATGAATGTTAAAGAAAATGAACTTTATGAAGTTAAAGTTTGATATAAAGCGTGAACTAAATTTAGTAAAACTAATATATTAACTCCACTATCTCATGAGAATTGATCCAATATCAGATTATTAAGTAGCTTATATATAATCCGGGAAGATGTTATATTTGCATGACAGGCTCTTAAATGTTGGTGAAAAATAAATATCTTAGACCTAGTTCAGATCTCCTATCTTCAATTTTTAGGAGTAGAGTCATAGAGATGGTAGTGTCAGAATATGCATATGTAAGATGATGTTTGCTCAACTATCTGGAAGCCTAAAACGAGAGGGTATTGTAAACAAATGCACATTGGCATTGCTTTGTAAAAATAACTAGTATGATTTTTCTTACTTTTATATTTTTTTGTGTATTGTCATTGCTTCTATTGGCGACTTGGGCTTGGAAATGGTTTAAACTCATAGGAATTTATGCTCAATTAGTTTGGTGGTCTTCTGTGAGTCTGTCTAGAAGAGGCCGGAAAGGGGAAGAAGCTAATTAAAAACAAACAAAAAAAACAAAACTAAATCATCAATTACTCTGAGTTTATCCATTGGACATAAATGTGTTGGGAAAAAATCACCTTCCTAAAACTGTTGTCTTAAATAAATTAAACGGCAAAAATATTAGTACATGTCAAATTGATTAAATTTGCAGTTTCAACAAAAATAATAACCACTGTAGAAAATAATAAGATAAAAATAACCAAGCACAAGACACCAAGATTTTTATGAAGAAAATCCTTTAAAACTAAGAGGGAAAAATCAAGGGACAATCACTACAAGAAAAATGTATATTTCCAATGGTATATTCCGTCAAAATTAGACCTACACCTTGGGAAATAGTTCGAAATAGTATAATTCTGACATAATATTCTTTTGGAAATAAGTTGCTCGAGAATAAATCCGTCGAGAATTTCATCAGGGATAGGCTATGCTCTACGGACTTATGTTCGACAGAAATCTCGTCAGACTTAAGCTATGGTCGACAGAATTATGCCCGGCAGAATATTCCGTCGGAAATAAGTTTGACTCGTGTAATTTTGAGAAATAAATTAAATAACCTACTTCCAATGGAATTTTTGTTGGAAATAGGTTATTTCGTCAAGCTTTAGTAATTCTTTTAAAATATTTTTTTTTGTTTTTTCAGTTATCTAGTTTTGAAACCATAATTTGTACCTGTTCTTGTTTTCAGCCAATTTTGCCCAATAATATATATCACAACAAACAATATATATGTTAAAATATGAACTCCTCTCAAAACACATACATATAACATTACTATACACAAGTTTAACAAAAAATGGGACTCAACAATGATTTACAACGTAAAATAAGGTAAACTATAATTTACAATAACGTAAGACTACAATTTACATCATAAACTAATTAAAAGTAAAACTATCTACAAACGACAGTTGGTACTACCATCAGTATGAGTAGGATTATCGGGCAGGGGTCGACGCTTCTGCTCCGGAGTTTGAAAATCATCCTCATCATCCTTGCCATGCTCGACATCATCCTCCGCTCGACATCGCCACCCTGTTGATACAATAAAAAATATAACCTATTAGTAAACATAAATGAGAATTAAAGAAACAACTAACTAATAATTAAGTAACAGGCAGAATATAAAACTTAAAATGAATAAAATACCTGAGGAGTTGTCGGGGACTGACTCAATAGCGGCCCAAAAGTCTCCAACAGTAGGGTAACCACCATCCGTATGATCTCATCGTGTATCGCGTCAAACTGCTTCGACGAGATATCTGTACTCTCGGCGGTGGCCCTTGCTGCAATGTCCTACGCAAGCTTATTTAGGCGAGCAAGGGTAGGCAAGTCTTGCTAACGGAATATCGCATTCGTACCAAATACACCTGCGTTATAACCCTCTGGAATATCTCGTCGGACAAGTCAGCGCTCGTATGAGATGGTCCAACTGGTTCTCTCGGACCAATCGATACCTACTCGTAGTGCTGTTAGGGGACGCGACTTAAAGAGTCATCTCCTCATTATGAGATAAAGTAATCTCGGGTGGAAGGATGGTGAAATCTAACAGTTCGGAATCTCCCTTAGCAGTCCGCATCTTAGCTACACGTTGGTCTCGAAGCTTCTAAAATCAGTTCTATAATTTATTGTCTACATGTTAGTTATTTAAAGAATTAAATTAACTACCTAATATTTTAAATAATTTTATAATGTAATGTCTAATCGATTACCCATATAGCTAATGTTGCGGGAGATATAGTGGGTGTGTCCTTCGACGTATGGGGCTCTATCCTAAAGCTCGATAAGGGTAGGAGGTCGGCCCAAAGCCCTCCGCATAACCTAATAAATACTTTCATATATCATTTAATTTGTAACTAATAACAACATTAAAACTAAGAACTAAACACACAAACATACCTCTTTACACTCCTTGAATGACTGGGAGCCAGTGGTATGTACCACTCTGAGCTTATTGCGATTCTTCTTCATATGTTTAGATTTCTTTTTAAAATCATATTCCTCCCAGTAGAAACACATAGCCTCCCATGCAACATCAAATATATGGAGCGGATAATGATCGCGGAGGCTACTCTTGGGGTGGTCCTCAACATCCCGGGCAACCCTCTGTCTCAATTCGTACAACGATCGTGAGTAGTTCTTCGCGACATGAGCGGTAATGACAGCATAGCTGTCGGAAAGTGAAACGCCCTCCTCCTATCTATAGTAAGTCTATACAAAAACAATGATACATTAGAAATGTTATTCCGTTAAACTAATACGCCCATATATGGTAACTTATGTAAATTTGACTTACGTGAAACTCATGCTGCACATTCTCCATAGAGGAGGCATCGTACTGTGCATACTGCGTAAAACGTATGCATCCGGTGGGAAGGAGAGAGAAGCATATAGTGTGGAGAGTGGCTTTAGCCGCATGCTCTAATATGCTACAATATAAATTAAGTTAGTAAATAATACACAGTGCCATCAAGTTAAATTAGTAAATAAAACATGTTATTAATGGTACATAACTACATACTGATGAGAGCCAACGGAAACCGGGCATGTGGAATTGTCGGCGGACAACCAAATAAACCGAGGTTAGTCCCTCGGCGACGTCGATGAACATTATCTGTAAGTAAAATATATACATTTTGTAGATATAACATATAGATAAATGTAAATGTAAATCAAACTAAATCAATTTGATATCAAATATACTTACTAAATGATGAGGACCCGCCCTGAGTACCATCACCGGAACCTGTACAACCACCAACACTATGTCTAGTCATATATATACTATTGAAAAAACCATTGTAAATAAGTCGAGTTACAAAAATATCTGTTGTTAATAATGCGAATTATAAATAATACATAAAGAACTTACAGTTACTACAATGAGAAGATATCCTAAACTATGTCATCAAACCCCTCAGAATCAACATCTATCTCATCATGTGATTCTGTCTCTTCCTCTTCATCATTAGTTTCTTCGTCGTTATCATCTTTGACGACGACAGTCATTGATAACCACGTCTTCTTCTGTTTCTACATCATTAAGTACGTCAATGGCATCATATACGAGCACATCGTTATCATTTAGCACTATCTGGCTGAGGTTCCTAACATTTTCTTACAACGCCTCATCATGTTCAGTCAGACTCGTACCATCAAATGCTTGAGTCTTCGTTGTGACAACTATATACCACTGGTTTCTAGAATTGATAACATTAGGCGCGTAATACATTTGTGCCAACACGAATACGTCATCAGATTGTAACTTTGACTTTATGTCTATTATATGACGATTCTATTACGGTCAACTTTAACACCCTTGTCAATATCGAACCAGCGACGCTTAAATGTAACTACCGTTTTGCTCTCAGGATAATTGAGCACAACCACTTTTTCTAAACGTCCATAATAATTGTACTCAGAATCTTGATAACAACTTCCCAACATGACAACGTCAGAGTTAACTGATGTCGATTCATTCAAGTCATTGACCTTGAATCTGTACTTATTCACGATGCATCCGAGAAATGAACTTACAAGTTTGTAGGGATCTTGAATGACATCTCTAAAACGCTCACAAGTGTTATCTTCTGAAACCATTCTCTTAAACTACTATTCGAAATTTTCTGTAATGAATGCTTTCAACTGTGCTGCATTTAACCTCAAGTTAGAAACATACGCTTCGTCTTTAAATGAACTGAAAAATTAATACCATAGTGTCATTTAGAAGTTTATTAAACATGCTTATAAAAGTTGACAAATAAAAATATATACTCATTTTATGTACGACGATATTTCGGGCATATTTAGAAGCACGTTAACGCATCGTCTCATGGCTAAATGGTTTAGCTGGATAGGTCAATACAACTAACCAACTCATCACCTCAAGATGGGAGTCCAACCACCTCATTCTAACTTAAATGATTGTGATTCGTTGAGACAACATCCTCGAAGTATATGGAGAAGAAGTTGACAAGCTCTTCCTCCGTATAACGTTCAAGAATTGAACCATCTACACGAGCTTTGTTTTTCAATTTCTGCTTTAATCGACGCATATACTTGAAATATAATGCATTGATAAAAATTACATATAAAGATGAGAATTAAATATCATCAAAATGAAGATATAGATTATATTACTTCTCAAAAGAATACATCTACCGATATTGCATCGGTCCTCCAAGCTTAAGTTCCGAGGCTAGATGAATCGACAAATGCTCCATCGAGTCAAAGTACCCTGAGGGGAATATCATTTCGAGCTTGCACATTGTAAGCATTATTTTTTTTCTCCATCTGTTTCACATCGTTGTATCTTATAACCGTTGCACATACATCTCGAAAGAAATTTGAATGTTCGGTAAACGCATCTATAGCTTTCTTTGGTAACATCTCATGAAATGCAATTAGCATCAACTTCTACATAAATACATAACAATCGTGACTCTTGAACCTATTAATTTTCAACTGCTCAACTTTACTGCAACGAGATATGTTAGAAGCATATCTATCCGGGAGCTTCAACACACTTACCCAATTACAAATGTCTTCAGCATGTTGCTTTGTAAGAGAAAATGGGCCTTTTTGTTTTAACTTGTCAGGTCGTAGCCACAATTCTCGCCTTGTGCTTAGTGCCTCCAAATTTAATCTTGTCTTGTCATTGTCTTTTATTTTATCACTCGCATCTAACGCAGTGTAAAACAAGTTGTCAAATACATTCTTCTCTGTATATATGACATCTATATAATGACGGACTATCAGCGTGCCCCAGTATGGCAACTCAAACAACATGCACGTCGTGGCCGGAGAGCTGGTCGAAGAGGAGGATGAGGTGGCAACGCAGGGAGGTGATGCGGCAGGGGAATAGAGAAAGCATAGAGCGTGCGAGGAGAGATAGATAAATGAAGAAAAAAAACAGTAAACAAGCAAATAGGGTTAAAAGGTATTTTCAACGAAATTTTCGTCGAGAATACTTCCATCGAAATTAACTTACGCTACACGGAAATTCCGTCGGAAAACAACTTTGGTTTCTTCGAGGATCGAATGCGCGAAGACGGGAAATGCGTGTGCCATTGGTTGCCCATAATTTTGACAGAATTCCGTCGGAATTGTATTATTTTCGAGGGAATTATTGCCGATGGAATATTCTGTCGGAATTAGTCTATTTTTCGACAGAATTAATTTCGTCGAAAATAATTCCATCTGAAATAGTCCAATTTCTTGTAGTGAATCTCCGAAAAATCTACTATAATAAATTGAGAGAATACAAAGATATTTTAATTTGAGTACACATGTAAATTACTCCACTACAATAACCCTGTGATGGAAGCTCAAATAACATGCCTAGTTGTTTTAATCTTTCTCTCTTGGCTTTCTCTTGATTTTTCTCTCTCTTCCACCCTTTTCTCTTAAATGGGATTTTTATCTCTTCCACCCTTCTCATGGATGGGATCCTCTCTCTTAGGATGAGTTCATACTTAGCAGCATTGGCTATATGTATAGCCTTAACAAAGGACAATTCTCCTTTTTCTCTTTTCTCAAGTTCCTATACCACATCATACTTATATATATATATATATATATATATATATATAGCACATGTTACTTTTCTCCTTCCATGCTCTGCCGCCGAAGATAACTAAGGATAAAGGTCTTTTTTTCTTTTCCCAAAAACTTGTTGCGAGTCACAAAGCCATTTCCTTCTCCCAAGGCAGCTTGCTCACTTTTTTTGCCACCTCATCATAGGTGAGGACTCACAAGAAACCCAACAATCTCCCCCTACAAACCTATGAGAGGAGGTATTCACCATGACCCCATCATTTGGAGTCGATTCATGTGTTAAACTCAGCTCTTGGAGAAACCGTTTCAACCATAACATCTCATTGCCAACTTTAGTAATGACAATGTATTCCAACTCAGTAGTAGACAAAGCAACATACTTCTACAACTTAGACTGTCATGACACAACTCCCCTGCAAAGGTAAACAAATACTCCGAAGTAAACATCTCTCTTCGGAACATGCCATGTCTGCTTCTGTATAACCATCCAAGATTGAATTTGCACACCAAACCATAACTCCTCGCTTGGAGTTAATCCCAACGAAGTCTTAACTCAACTCAAGCTTCTTGGAATTTTCAACTTTCTTCATAACTGACTCTACCTCATCGGAATGGTTCATCTCGATTGGAAGATCTAACTCAAACTTGTAAAAAAAATTCCTGCCAAAGTATTTCACAACTGCTTTATACCCTTGTTGTGAGCTATCACTTTTCTTTTTCACTTTTGGTACCCATCTAAAGTGAATAGATTTTTTCTCATGGTTCTCATGCAAGGCTTTTCTTCCATCTTGCATAGCTTTGTACATCTTTTTGCACCTAACTCCCCCATCTTTAACACCTTTTACATGTGCCCACATCGTGTAAGGAGTAAGCTTCCACTACTTTCACTAAGGAACTGCTATAACCATTTTCATCAAGCTTTCCAATATACATCAAATTAAGGTGAATATTCGGAACATGTCTGACTTTTCTAAGCATCAACCTGCAACCATTGCTAGTCTTCAAACAAATATCTCCAATGCCCATAACCTTGGATGCATTACCATTTCCCATTCGTTCATAGCAAAATCACCACTAGTGTAGGATGTGAAGATTTTATCACACAAAGTAGCATGGAACGCAACACCTGAATCAATAACTTATTCATTAACATGACACATGGTTTTGCCATCATTAACAATGACTACATCAACGTCGGATAAATAGACAATTGAGTCTTTATCCTCATCTTTTTCCTTAGACTATTCTTTCAAAAATCTGCACTTTCGCCTTATATAACCCGATCTATGGTAGTGAAAACAATTATCTCTTTTCCTCTCAATCTTCTCCTGCATTTGTCATCTTCAGGAGAGCTTCTCTCTCTATTTTTGTCGCTACTCTCCGCGATAAAAATTTGTGTATATGCCTCAAAATTTATTCCTCGCTCCTATTGCCTTGTCTCCTCATTATGGAGACTGTCTTGACCATCTGCACAGTCAGCTTTCCTTCCAGAGCTGAATTGCTTAGAGATACCACCAAAGTCTCCCAGTTATTTGTCAATGAACTGAGAAGCAAAAGAGCTTGAATCTTATGATCAAAATTCAGCTTAATGGTGGACAACTAGTTCACCAAACCCTAGAACTCACTCATATGCTCCGACACACTGCTCTCGTCTTTGTACTTTAGGTTCACAATTTTTCGAATCACAAAAGTTTTATTTTGTGCATTCTTTTTCTCGTACATAGACTCTAGTGTAGTCCATAGTGCATGTCTCCTGCGAAACATGATGGAACACACTTTGATCAATCCACTGCCGGATGTGACCAATAGTCTTCCTATTCATCTTGTTCCAATCAGCCTCAAATATATTCGCGGGCTTCTTTCCCTTGAGCACCAACGGATCATACAAATCCTTGCCATAAAAGGATATCCTCCATTTTGGGCTTCCAGATCAAAATTTTTTGAAGAGGTTAATTTAATCATGGCTCCAACTGATTCCTCTACAAAATTTATCCAAAACAACCAAACAAATAACCTTAGCTCTGATACCATTTGTTGGGAAAAAATTACCTTTCCAAAACTGTTGTCTTTGATAAATTAAACGACAAGACACCAAGATTTTTACGTGGAAAACCTTCTACAACTAAGAGGAAAAAATCACGGGATAATCTCCGAAAAATCCACTATAATAAACTAAGAGAATACAAAGATATCTTAATTTGAGTACACACTCAAATTACTTAACCACAATAACCCTGTGATAGAACTCAAACAACACAGTTGTTTTAATCTTTTTCTCTCTATTTCGCTCTCTCTCTCTTCCACCCTTTTTTTTGATGGGATTTTTATCTCTTCCACCCTTCTCTCGGATGAGATCGTCTCTCCTACGATGAGTTCAAGCAGCTTGGCTATATATATAACCTTAACAAAGGACAATTCTCCTTTTTCTCTTTTCTCATATCAAGCACGTGTTACTTTTCTCCTTCCATGCTCTCCCGCCAAAGATAACAAAGGAAAAATGTTCTTATTTTTCCTTTCCCAAAAACTTGTTGCGAGTCACCAACCCATTTCCTTCTCCCAAGGCAGCTTGCTCACTTTTTTTGCCACCTCATCATGGGTGAGGACCCACAAGAAACCTAACAAAATGCCTACAAGTTTTAAACAATCTCCAACCCCATGTCACTAATAAAGCAATAGCAATACAAAACAAATTAAGAATACAGTATAAAAGTAAGAAAATGCATACTAGTTATTATTATTTTCTACAACTTCCATTTACCTTCAAAAATCGAAGTGGATTTATCTTCAACGGAAATCACTTGAGCTCATGCTAGCAGTAGGTGTGACGAACGAGAATTTTGTAAAGATATTTAAATATTTATTGAAATAAATAAATATTTTAAATAATTTAATTATTGAGTTAAATAATTAATTCATGAATTTGTGGTAGATTAATTTAATTATATGTGTTACATTGATTAAATTAATGTGTAGTAATTTAATAGTTCAAAGAATATATTTAATTGAGTTTATTTGATTAAATGAATTAATTAAATAAGCATAATGTTACTTTAATTAATTTAATAATTAATTAAAGAATTAATGAATTAACATAATTAATAAATAAAAGTATTAATTATGTGACAATGTTATGTAATGTGAATTATCTTATTTTATTTAATTGATTTAAATAAAATTAATTGATTAATTAAAGTGTTACAATTAACTATATACTAAATTAGTTAATTAAAATAAATGGAAAAGGAATTAGGAGGGTTGCCAAACAGGGCCCTTGTGGAAGTTAGTAGTTATACAACGGTAATATTATATATACGTATATCTTGTATTGCCTAAGTCATTTTTATCAGAAGAAAATTTAGAGATTGTCAGAGAGAAAAAGGGAAGAAGGAATTGAGAAGAGATTGAGAGAAAGAAATTTGAGAAATCCTAAGTATTATCTGTGATTGTGTTATCTTCACACAAAAGGGTAATCTTTTTTTTTTTAATTTTGAAAATCTGTTTTTCTCAAGTCTTCATTACGTATATTTTTAAGTTATGTGAAAATTGGGTTCCCAATTGGGTTACAATATAACTTTATCTATATGGGTATGTGATGATAACGTGTTTTATAATATATAATCATGATTTAAAAGGATCAATTTTATTTAAGATGGCCTTAATTGGGTTTTTGAAAATCACAGATTTTATTTAAACATATGTTCAAATTTTCTCTGTTAAGAATTATTTTGAAAAATTAAACCAAGATATGTTTATATATGTAATCATATATGTTGGTATTATGTGTTGAATCATGTATGTATGATTTACACTGATCACACCAAGAAATTTTGTTAAGAATTGGATTTTTCAAAAATACAGTGTTGAATATGGGTTAATAACCCATATGGGTGAAATACATGTTGTAATCATATGGTTTGATTAAAATTGACGTTTGATTATAAGTGTATATGTTTAAACAAAGAGAATGAAATTAAAATGAACGGATTCGGTGTAGTAACGAATTCGTAATGTTAGATTTTATATTTTTCATTAAATTTTGTAAAATTTTGAAGAAACAGTGAAAATTAATGTCTTGATTTGGGTAATTACATAACTTAGAATGTTAAAAATATGTTATAAGAGATATGTAATGTTTATGTGAAATTTATACTTCATGGGTAACATTACAAATCAGGGTAATGATGTAAATTGGGAAAATGGGAGAAAATCTGTGTTCGTTCGCGAACTTCAGATTCTGAGATTCCGCAGTCGCGCGGCCGCGCCGAGTGCAAGGCCAAACGGCGCGCGGCCGCGCCAGGCCTGAATTTTTGAAAAAATTTAATAAGTGTTGGAAATTTGTGAAATGTGTTTTGAGTCTAATGAACATGAACACATGTTGTATAAATATGATAAAATGTTGATATGAGTTTAATAATTTATGTTATGTGATTAATTAATAAATTAATTACGTGACTTAAACTATTATTTGTAAAGGTTAAATAATGTATTATAAACATTAAGACATTATTTTAAATCTAATTAACATGAAGACATGTTATGTATATAATGAGTTATTAATACAAGTTAATAACTTAAGTTACGTGATTAATTAACAAGTTAATTAATCAACGTAAACCATTATTTGAAAACCTAATAATGAGTTTGAAGAATACTATTGTAAATCAATAATCATATCGAACCTGTGATTAATTGATATTGTAAATGCGTGATAGGTAAGAGTAATTAAAGAAGTGAGTAATAATTGTAGCTTGCGCACGAGGCAAGTTTTCTATCCCTAACTTACTATTATTGTTGGGCAAATTTCCTAAACTCAAACTTTTAAATTGAGCAAGTTATAGATTTAAATTCTATATCGAGCAAAGTTCTTATTCTTGATTATTCAAGTCAGAATTTCATATGAGATATTATTATTCTTTTAAAAGTATTATTTCAGTATACAATACTTATTCGATTGTATACCCTTGAGAAGTTATTATTCAAATTTGAATATCATTTATTGTTGAATCTTTTAAGACTAGTGAACCCTTATATGATTCGACTAGTCCATAGTTGATGAGCGTTTTAAATTCCAGAACAATTAATGAATTACCAAACTTTATTTAGTGCGGATTCTGATGTCAAACTGAGATGAACAACCTTAATAGGATTGATGATTATGCTGTAAGCGTTAAGATAGTGTGCACAGTATCAGTACAAATGGTTGATCTCCCTAAGTACGAGAAGTAAAGTCTATAGTCTTATGACTGTTAAAGGTTTGAAAAGTTAATATACTTGACAACCTAAGACTCGGTTCAAGGTCTTAATGACCCTCAGAAGTAATTTGATTCTCGAGTAATATTTTTGATTCAAAAGTTGAGCTTTCTGTTATTCAGAATTCTTTTATTCGCATGTTATTATTTTGTTATGTTTTTATACTTGCGGGCATTCGTGCTCACTCTTGCATAATAACATTGCAGATAAGAATGAACAGTCTGGTGAGCCTTCTAGTAGCAAGAGAAAAGGAAAATCTAACAAGTGATGAAGACTTGTGTTGTCATTAACAATGTTAAAGTTCAAGACTTATGTGTGATGATTTAAGACTTATTTATTTACGTTTTCGCAACAGAGATTTAAGGTTAAGTATAACCTAGGATTTATGATGTATTATTATGTCAGATGATGTAAGATGATGATTTATTTATCTAATAAATGAATTTCATTATTTATGGGTAGATAGTTATATGATATTGGAACAATGAACACTAAATCCTGTGAAAATTAAGATACTGAATTTGGGAGTCACAGTAGGGGGTTTCTGCTGTTTAGTGCTAACCAATTTTATTACGAGTCTTGTGACTAACAGATACGAATATTTATTCCATTGAATGTAAGTTTTTGTGTAATTATTGAGTATTTGTTTTAAAATCAATTATTATGGTAGCATCCTACACGCATTTCGTGCATTAATCTCCGGTTTTTCCTGGTGTGTTTTCAGGGGAGAGCTTTGAGGAATGTGCTGCCAGAGAGGTGAAAGAGGAAACTGGATTAGATATTGAGAGGATAGAGTTGTTAACTGTCACAAACAATGTTGTACTGAACGAACCAAAACCAGCACATATTGTTGCCATATTCATGCGTGCAGCTTTGGCAGATGCCAATCAATTGGCCCAAAATCTTGAACCTGAAAAGTGTGGTGGTTGGGAATGGTATGAATGGGAAAACCTTCCGAAACCACTCTTTCAGGGGTTGGAGAGTTTGGTGCAGAGTGGGTTTAATCCCTTCTACACTGACTAAACGATGAGATATATGACTGATTGGCGTTGTTATATACTTTGAGCACCATACCAATTTCCAGCCCTCCAGATTTTGTAGGACTTGTTTATCCTTTTGCTAACTTGAGGTAAAGTGATGCGTTATGGTTATGCCAGTTTAAGACTAGTATATAATCTGTCTTGAGATTGTAAATCTGCCAATGACTATGATTGCTTAAATATAATGAATTGCTACCGATGGCAGATGTTGGGAGCTTTGGCACTTTGGCTTTGTTACTTTTACATTTTTAATGCAATAAATTTGAGCATATGCAAACACAACACCATTATGCGAAGCTTTTCTTTATGAAGATGTATAGGGGAAACATAGGATACTGAAATTGGGAAGCAATGATTTAGAAGGTGATCTGTAACTTCCTCGGTGGGTTTGGTTGGGGGTAGTTCAAAGCTGCTTTAGTTATTGTCTAATTGATTGTAGAGCCTCCTTAGAAGTAGTTGATCCGTGAACTTAGTAGTTAGGTCCTAATGTCATAGGAGTACTACTTAATAGAAAAAGTGATTCCTAGTAAGTATTCTATGTTTGCCGTTATTGAACTAATTCCAGATTTGGTGCATCCTCAAAATTCAACTAGGATCTAACTCGTGCATGTTAAGAAGGTTGGTGGCACAAAAATCCTCCTCCTTTCTTAAATAAATTGAGGATCCCCTAAATACTCCTCCTACATTCAAAACAAAGTTGACAGCTTCTTTCTATGTATCAATGCAAGAGTTTATTGGCTCAATGTTAGTAATCATTGATGACTATAACACCTTTTGACTCTGTTGTTCTCATTGGTGTGATTATCACATAAAGGTGGATGAGATTAAATGGATTCACTCCCATGTAGGCAAGACACCCTTTCTGATAATGTTTTATTGAGAAAAATAAATAAATAATTTTTTTTAGAGTCCTTCCATGGGGACAGCCGAATTGGTTATGGGAATTGGACATTTTAATTTTTTTTTTGTTTTTATTGTGACTCCCTAAAAAATATATAGCATTTATTTCAATTAGAATTTTTACAAAAAAAAATATTTTAGGTATAATTTAGATACATATATTAGAACAGTGTTGTATAATTTAAAATTTTTTAGGTGTAATTTTAACTGAAATTATTTTTATAAAAATTTCAGTTGAAATAAATACTATATATTTTTTGAGAGTCGTAACAGAAAAAAATAAAAAATAAATCAAAATGTCCGATTGCCATGTATTGTCGGCCTAGACTTATTGTTTTATTATGAGTAGGCTCCCCAAATAAATGTAGTGATAGGGCCAGAGGCGTATAAACATTAAAGACAGCAGAGCACCTAAAACCAGGAATTTGTGAATGAAGGTACTAGTCGGCTGTGGTTATTGAGCACTAGCTGCTGCTGCTAGAACCATCGTACTAATGATTTCACTCAAAAGTCTATAAAAAAAAAAAAAAAGATGATAAAGACTAAAGAGGGAGGGAAAATGATGCAGAGCACAATGGGGGCTAATGGAGGGCTCGGCTCTCTTTCATCTATCATAGATTCGTGTGCAGTAGTGGACTGTTGTTGTGGGGGATGAGATGGTCCATTGGTTGGTACGATTTGGTGTGGCTTTACCTGCCCCCATAACTGTTTCCAATGCATGTCAGAATATTAGACAGGCACAGTCGATCTTTCTCCATATACACACATACACACCCACACTCTCTCTCTTTCTCTCTCCTGGTTCTGGTTCTCCTATATCACAGGACCTTGTCTCCTCAGATTCCACTATTCTTTTTTCCCAACTCCTCCGTTTTTGTCTCTCTCCAGTCTCCATCTCTCTCTCTCACAGTTTGGTGGGGGCTGTTCACCTTACTTTTGCCGGGATTCTATTTGTTTACAAGAACCACCCTTCAAAAAAGTCCACAAGCAAAGAAAATATCTCTATCTATACAACCATAATAGTAGTAGGAGTAGAAAACAGAATCCAACTATCCGTCTTTTATCCTTTTCCTTTCATACTCGAACTGCATCTTTTCATCTTTCCTTTGGCTTTTGGTTGCTTCCCCAGATGAGGACAATCACGGCTAAAACCCCTCACGACTCCTCTTTCTCATTCTCTAGGAGATACTTCCACTGGAAAAAGAAAGTTGAAGATGAGGATGATACGGAAGAATATGTAGCCTACTACAACTCCTCGCTCCCACATGGTTGCGAGGAGCAGTTGAAAGCAGAGGAGCTCGACCTCTCGGTGCATTCACTAACTGCTCTAGTGAAGGCACCGAGAAAAATATTGTCATTTGTGACAATTTCTAAGCTCCGGTCGGCTTTTGGTTTTAGTTTTGGCAAGAGGCGATCAGCCGTACCCTCGGGGGCCCTAGGCAACCGAGTGGTATGTACCCTTTTCGGTTACAGACGAGGGCATGTTCATGTTGCATTCCAAGAAAATGCAAAATTGAGGCCGGCCTTCCTTGTTGAACTTGCAACACCCACAAGTGTTCTTGTCCGAGAAATGGCTTCGGGGCTGGTTCGAATCGCATTGGAGTGTGAAAAGAAGACGGTGAAGAAAGGAGTGAAACTGGTAGATGAGGGTGTTTGGAGGACATACTGCAATGGTAAGAAATGCGGATACGCAATGAGGAGGGAATGCGGGGCGGATGAGTGGAAGGTGTTGAACGCGGTGGGTCCGATCACGATGGGGGCGGGCGTGTTACCGGGCAGTGGGAATGGGTCGGAAGGCGAGCTCATGTACATGAGAGCCAAGTTTGAGAGAGTTGTGGGGTCTAAAGACTCTGAAGCTTTCTATATGATGAGCCCTGATGGTGATGGTAATGGATGCCCTGAACTTAGCATTTATCTGCTCAGAGTTTAAGTCGGTGTGATCCAATTGGGTGCTCTTGAAAGTTGTAATGTTTAATTAGTAGTAGTAGTAATTTATTGAAAGTTGTTAAGGTCCTATATTTTGACTAATAATTTTGGGAGTCGGGAGATTTGTATTTTGGTTCATTTACTATGGTTTTAAGCAGTGTGGAGCGGGGGGGGGGGTAGTAGTAGCATGTTGGTTCTCCCTCTGAATAACAATCAATTCTTCTTCTTCTTCTTCTTCTTCTTTACTTTGTTAATTTGGTCGTCTGTTGTTGAGGCCGAGGGTTTATGTTCCACATTAAATGAAAATAAACATGTTTTATTTTAGCACGTCAGTTTTGACAACTGCATGGACAGACAGCAATGCATTTAATTTAATGACGAATGAGCTTCATCTTGCTCCAATTTAGATAGATTGATAGATAAGTATCCATGAAGAAGAGATAATGACTCGTTACTTAATGAATGTTGGATATGGGGGCATGACAAGACATCTGTCCCTCCATGTTTCTCACTTTTTTTTATTAAAAAATAAATAATACTGTTAGAAATTTTAAATTTATGTTATCTTAAAAAGACATGATATTAGATATTTTAATAATAATAATAATTTATGAAAAATCAATTACGCAATTAATATTATATTAGATGATATTTCAAAATGACTTGTATAATAGAAAAGAAGGGGCAACATGTGAACGTGGAGCTAATCCATTTGTGAACACACAATCGTGCATGTCTGCCTAGATTTCTTAAAATTGAAGCTTAATAAGTGGGAGTATTATTGTTATAGGTTTGGACAATAATACTAATTAAGTAGTAGTAGTAGTAGTATGATGAAAAATGATTGTGGTACCATACTACTGCTGCTTATGCTCTCCTATCTCCCTCCCTCCGATCTTTAATTGGAAAGTTGGTCACGCTCACTTGAAATGGTGACTTTCACTTTCACCTGTGCGGTACGTTCAACTCAAAGACTACGTTTCACTCGTTTCAATATAAGATTAAATTTAATTTTTATAAGTCAACTTAAAATACTACTACATTACATTAATTTATATTAATTTTGAACTTTAAAATATTTTTAATTGGGTTTCAAAAATTAATAATGATCTTATGTTCGGAATTTGAAAACACCGGTGAAAAAAAAAGTAATAAAAAATTAAATTAAAAAAATAATTACCTATATTTCAAAAGTAAATATGAAGAAGAATGCTAAATATACTCCCTCCGTCCCTTAATATAAGACGTTTTAGAGAAGTTTTTTGTCCCTTAATATATGACGTTTTAGATTTTCAAGTAAGTATTAATTGTTTAGTTTTCAATATTACCCCAAGTATTAAATATAATTTTGGTTCTCTCACTATTTTTTGTCCAATAAATAACAATCTCTTTTTTCAAAACAAGGGTAATATAGACATTTAATATTATATTTAATGCTATACAATCATTTCTTTAATGTTTGTGCACAACTCTAAAAAGTCTTATATTAAGGGACGGAGAGAGTAGTAGTATAAAAAATGGTTTAAAATGTAAAATAAAAATTAGTAATCCTATATTTGTATTCAGACTTTTTCAAGTACCAACACATGTTCTGGTATGATAGTTAGTTCGGTGGAGAGCAGATCCTCTCTCTCCAAATTTTCTGTCTCCTTGTGTTCCACCACTTAAATGTTGACACTTGTCTTTTTTTTAATTTTAGAGTTAATTGGTGTTAAGTAAGAAGATATATGTCAATATTTAAGTGGTGGAACACAAGAGGACATAGAATTTAGAGACAAAAAATCTGCTCTCAGTTCAGTGTATCTTTCTTTCCTCGTACTAATATATATAATCATAATATGAACTACTTACTATAAGTTGTTTAATCGAAATAAAAAGGAAGAATACAAATATAAATGACAATTTAGCCATTGTAATTGCTCATACAAATATAGCTTAATCAACAAAAAACATTTGACCCCTTGGTTCCTTGCTGTATACAAATACAAATATAATACAAATATAAATACAAATACAGTAGTAGTAGTAATTAATTAATTAACTTTTTATTCAGCAGCCAGCAGTTGTTTGTTTAAAACTACCAATGCAGAGAGAGAGAGAGAGAGAGAGAGAGAGGCGGGCAGTGGGCAGAGGCAGAGAATGTAATAAAAAAGAAGACAGATGTTGTTGGGTGTAAGTGGGAGTAGCCTACTAAAAGAAGGAAATGGAGTTCTAATATATTACTGTACATAATACATATTCCCTTTAAATAATGCCATTCTCATAAAACATGATTACAAAAAAAAACAGATACAAAATGATATAATTAATTAATAATTTACCATAAATAAATATAGCCAATACTTATAATCATTTATAACACACACATAATTTTAAATATGTATTTTTACTATAGTCATTAAAACACTATGAAGAAATAAAATATATTGGGGGACACTATTTTCAATTTTATGTGTGTTTCTGATATTCTCGCATGCTCTCTTTTAATATGAAAGTGGGATCTACTTTTTTCTCGTGTGAAAGAAAATTATGTGAAAAATATTTAAAAAGTTGTTATATATATTTATTATATGCACACCGTTCTCAATTGGATATTTGGTGGTTTTTGTTTTGTTTTGGTTTGATTTAAAGCCTTTCCTCACTCGAGCTACGTGTGATTGTGAAGTTATTAAAGTCGTGTTTTAGTGGTGGACCTACCTATAATTTAGGGCCACAGCCCTGGGAAGGAAATAAGGGTAGAATTCAATTTGAGATGGTCCAACTATTTGAAACTCAGCCCAACAACGGATAATTATTTATTTATAAGATGGACTTGGAGTTGGAGCCCATCTTTCCGCTTTCCTCGAGCGTAACAATTAAATATCTATTTTGACTTCAAGCCGATTTTTGAAATCATCAAATTCAAAACTAGTAAAAATCCAAAATTAATGTAAATTTATTTGATAAAATTATTTTAATAAGAGAATTGATATTTCTTCAATGATCTCCTTACATAAATTGTAAGTAGTACTCATCTTCATGTGAATGAGACCTTGTAGAAATATCATTTTTTTCCTTATAAAAATATTAAATTCCCTATGACTATTATAAACTATCCTAAACTTAAAGTACTACTCCACTAGTTACAAAAATTTATTATTTATGAATCACAAATACTTTAAACGTTTATGATACAATTAACTGTTTTTAAACTGTTTTAAATAAATAAAAAGAGACATAACGCCTTTTTTAAGAAAAATAGTGACACCTTACAAACACTAGCACTCGTGGTGCACTCGTTAGGTGTTAAAATTATGTGAGATAAAATAGAAATTTTATAAAATTTGAAAAATTAATATAAAAAAGGAAAAAAAATAAGAATTAACATACAAATCGAAGAGCATTTGCAAAAAGCTAAAAATCTTCAAAAATATATTAACAGCACAGTCGTCTTTGGCTTTATATATTAGATATGATTATTTTAATTTTGTTTGGACATCACCTGACAAACGGGTGGACTGAGGCCGGACTTTTTTGAGTTTTGTCAAAAAGACTTATTTTTTAATGGGTATTTTTATAGACCATGACCCATACATTAATAGGTTGGATGACCCGTGGACTTATTATTTTTTATTCTTACATATATTTTTGAAGTGTTCTTAAAGAATAAAACAATTAAATGCAAATTAATATTTTAAGTTCTTTTGAACAATAAAACATAAATTGCTTTAAGTATTATAAGCAATAAAACTTAATTTATTTCAAAACAATGAAAAATTCACGAAAAACGTAAAATTATTTACAAAATAAGATATTATCATCTCTTCCGTTTTTCACCATTGTTATATTCTATGTTTAGAGAATAAATGATACTAGACTTACTGGTAATGACAAAAGGATTACGGAGGAGTGACAATTATTTATTAATAGAAGATGAAATAATTAATATTAACTTATGAATTAGTGGATATTAATAAGAGAAAATTTAAATAAAAGTAATGTAGTAATAAATATTGACTAATAGACTAGATTATCCGCAGGTTGGCTTATTAGGTTTAAATTTAAATGGACTAGGTCAAAAAAAATTGCTTTTTAATGAGTGATATTTATTCATACTTAAACTCTTAAATTTAGTGGGTGAATTAAATGTCTCGTAAATTTGGATGATAAATTGCCGGGTCAAGACATCATACGAAAAAGATAAAGAAAACGTGTTAGCATTTTCTAAATTCTTAGCCTTAAAACCATTGTCAGCATTTAAAATGGGTCCGATAATCGGATCCGACGACCCGATTCAAACTTTTTAGAGTAGGCTTCAATATCATATGTTATAATCGGGTAAATTAAATTTCGAGTCTCAATCAAATCATAGGTCTAATACATTGTCTTAATAATATTTTTTTAGGTTATCTTAACCCTATCATATGTTCACGCAAAAATTCATAATTAAGGTTATAAAATGAGTAATTAAAAGCTTGATTCGAACTCAACTTAAAATATAAATGATTTAAATATAAATAAATTTTAAAGTTTGATAAAATATTCGAAACTTTTCAAATTGAAATTTTCTATTGATACACAGATCATATTAGTTCAAAAAGTTTAAATTGTTCGGACTCAATTCGAGATCGTGCTCGACTCGGTAACTAATCGAGTCTCAATCAAACCTTATTTTATACTCTATAAATTTTGTAAATTAAATCTGAACAACTCAATACTCGGTTCGATACGACTCGTCCTCGATTCGATTCATTTATACCCTAGTAATTAAAAGTATTAAAAATATTCAAGTATCTAACATGTTAAGATTTGAAATAATTAACCTAATCTTTAGAGTGATACAGACATAAAGTTTCAGTATATAAACGCTTTACGCTAAATACTTTAATATCAAGGAAAAATGTGGCCGTACTAATCCCTATTGAAGGTAGAGAAAATTTCAATGGATGTCTGTGTAATATATCTCGGTTTTCCAGATAGAATGTCTATTTCAGCTTGAATACGCATTTTTGGGAATCGCATAATTTCATTACAAATTTATATGAAACCAAATACACTATGCATATTCTTATAGTAGTATAATGTAAAATTAAAGAGGAAGAGTACACTAGTCCCATAAATTTAGGTAAACACCATGAGTGATTTCAGCCAGAGACAAAGTCAAGTAGTATATACTATATTAAAGCTGCTTAATTTGTCAAGACTTGAGATTCACCTATATATATATATATGTCGCAATTAATCAAATAAAAAAAAACCTCTTAATGGTTTGTGTAACCAGTTTTGTGCAATAAATTTCGCTTCTAGCATGTGGAAAATGCAAAATGCAACCCTTGCGTAAGAATGCATGCGATAGAAACAGTACTAGCTCTAGCTAACTACCACAATTTTTTTTTAAGCAGCAGCATGTGGTAACATGCCCAAAACAAGTATGTTTTGCATCATTCATAGGAGGCACTATATATTACCCGTATTAATTTATCTCCCTTTTGTGTATATATAGAAAGCTGATATTTCTGCACGCGCGAGTCTTTCTCACATGGAGGTGTAACTGATCACTCACTATTCATATGAGAAATATCAATTTTTTATGTTAAAATATCAATTCTCTATATATATTGAAGAGAGGTTTGTATATTTTATTTTGCTAATTTAACATACTCACACACCCCACCTTGACATGTCAAGGCTCTAACCCCAAACCTCATGATTATCATACGTTGAGTAATACCACTCGGCCAAAAATCTTCGGTACTAGAGGTTTGTATTTGGACATCAGAACGAGATACATAACATCCCTTGATCTTTTACATGTTGAGACTTCTTATACTACTAACTAGATAGTTAATTTCTGGTTCAAATTGGGAGGATGTTAATAATGAGACTGTAAGAATAATTAATTCTTGCTGGCAGTTTCAGGAACAAATAAAGAAAAAAAAAATCAACGCTGTGTAATCGACTGGAAGGCAATATATGTAGTACCTTAATACTTTCTTCATTTTATAAAAAGAGTTCATGACAATCGGTTGCCATAAGTACTACTCCCTCCGTTCTTAAAAGATTGTCGTTTTAGAAGAAAAAATTTATTCTAAAATGTTTGTCGTTTACAATTTTTTAGAAGAATATATTATTTACTTTCCTATATTACCCCTATCTTCTCTCATTGTCCAAATAAATTCTCTCCCTTGTATTAATAGTTTTCAATTTCCCATAAAAAGGTAGTGATGGAATTTCAAACAAATTTTACTAGTATTAAATAACTTTCTTAATCCATGTGCCAAAATCTTAAACGACAATCTTTTAGGAACGGAGGGAGTACCTTTTAATTTTTAATACTTTCTTCATTTCATAAAAAGAGTTCAATCCATTTTTCCCTTAGCTAATCAATTTGAGAAATTTCTAAAATTTATTATGTTAATTTATTTAATATTAATTAATTTGATAGTTAATATCATAAATTATTTTTAAAAAGTATTATTAATTACAAATTTGTTGTTTCTAAAATTTAATAAATCAATATCATAAGAAACTGATAAAATCAGCACACACTTAAGTCTGTACATTACTACTCAATTCCCACCCTCTATATATATATATATATATATATATATATATATATACACCTGTAATTTTAGGGCAGGATTTTGTGTCAATAGTTAGTGTTAAATATTAATTGGCGCGCGCAATAGGAACATTTAAATAAAAGTTCCGTGGTTAAGGAGACATATTTCCCACCAATAAGATTGGCCAGGTTGCTTCCTAATATTGAAAGTTAAGTGGTATGGCGCATGGACTATTATTTGTTAGGCTATTTTCCTTTTCGGAAGCAATAAATAATACTAGTATGATTAATGGATGGTTATCATAATTATATTCAAAATTTTCGTTGGCGAAAGCACAATGTTTGGACCTAATTTCAATTCTTTTAACTACCCTTTTTCTTAGTTTCAACTAATTAAGCTTTTTTATTCATTGATTTTTACTTTTTCGGCTGTAAATTTGGACCAAATTCAGATTTGCATTGCAGTGATGTCAGATGTGCATGCATGGGGATGAAGAATATTAAACTTGCAAGAAATGAAAACTATCTTGACTTGACACTCGGAAGTTTTGAAGGGGTACTGGATGTGGTTCAATTGTCAAACCTAACCTATTAACGGCATACGAATATTACTCTCGTTCAACTCCTTTATTGCAAAAGTCCATTTAAATATTGTTAATTAACGTTGTCCAGCTCACGGTTATCTGGAACGTGATTCATTCCGGTATGCGATACGCATATGAATACGCACCATATAGTTAAAACGCGATATGCTAATATATCTTTATATAAGTTTTTATAGTTAGGAATTCTTATTAGAATCTAAATAAAATAAATCTAAGTTCTAAAAATTAGTTGAATCAACAAGTTGTTTGTTTTATAAACAATTTAATTAGGTCAAATACAATATTAATTTAAGCATTCAATACAAGTTAGAAACTTAGAATATTGATATTTGTACAATTATAAATAAAATAAAAACAAAAAATATTTTTCAATACGTTAAATTTAAAGTATTGACATGTAAAAATATGATCTTTGGATACGCAATTACTAATACGCGCGTGATTCGCTAGTTATCTGGTCTAGCTATATACTAACATCAAAATCACAAAATTAATTATTGCTTTCCGAAAGCAAATCTCATAGTCATCCATACGCAGTGTGATCCGGTAGTGCATGCAAAATTAGAGATCGGAAAAAAAAAATCTTCATATAGAGTACAAAACTTTGATGATAATTATTAAAGAATGGTAGTAAATTTGAACTAATAAATCCGTCTTTCTATACAGTATATAACTAAATAATTAGCGCAAAGCCAAAACAGCTTTGTTCTCAAGTTGCAACTTCCTGAGAAATTCTATAAACACGCCGAAGCCTTTAATTTGATGATCCTACGACAATATTTGGTCGATCGGGAAAATTTAGAGAAGGGAAGAACAAAAAAATATAAATAGAGAAATAATATGAACATATATATATATATATGGATGATGAAGGATCAGTACGATAGATTCAATATTTTGAATCAGTCATGAGTAGAGGTCAGCACTGAGTTGTGCCTCTTGGATGGACCAGAAGGAGGAATGGGTACCCCTTTGGGAAATAGATTGAAAAGCAAGCCTGGGTGATGGTTTGGGCTTGGATAATAATGCTTCATATTGATGTCTTGTGTCATGTGAGTTGATGAAATTTCCTCCACCATCATCTTTCTCCCCGGTCTAGTAGCCGCGCAAGGACTAATTAGAAGGCAGATTAGGAGAGAGAAAATACAGAAGAGGTGCCATGAAAAGTGTATGGGTTTGGGTTTGGAAGAAGCCATTTGCCGCTAGAGATTTTGTAGCTAGCTAGCTAGGGTTTTAATGAGTGGGGGGGAGGGGAGGGGGTGCTGGAGGCTAGTTTAATTTTTACAGAGGGGTTTGGTATTTATAGAAATACGTACATACATATATATATGGCCTATGGGGGATGTGTGTTAGTTTTGTGTTTGTGTAGCTAGGGCGGGCTAATTAAGAAAAGTATAGGAAAGTTGGGGGATGTAAAGGCTATATAAATTACTACTATTAGGAAAGAGAGTAGGAGATGAAGAAGTGAATGTGACGGCAACTGACTTGTAAATAAATACTCTTGAAAGTCAACGGTTGACCTAGAAAGAAATACTCCTATCACTAGTACGTACGCTTGATCGTTGCCGCCTTGCCGGCTAGGTGGCTAACTAGTACGTACGTAGTGGTTTTTTCTTTGTATTAGAATTGAATTTAATAGGAGGTCAACTATACATGAAGATTTTTATTTATTTATTTATTTTAAGTTTCCATGAAATCCAATTTCTTGCACGTATGGTACAATCCTACAATCATGTATTGATATATATATATATATAAGAATGGATTTCTTTCTAAACATGGTGTGTATGCCTAGCTTCAAGCTTGTACCACTATTCCTTGTTTTAGGCCTACTTACTTGGCTGATTTATGTTTTAATGACTTGGATATCTTTCGGTTGTGAAGATACGTAGCATAGGAAACTAAAGCTTTATGGGGTCCACTAACTTGGATATCATTCTATGTCCTAACTAATTGACAGGGACCTGGATTTGGTACATAATCCTAGCTAGCTAGCTAGCTAGCTGTCAATAACTTCATTTGCCTTGGTATTATTATTAATTTTTATATCGAGCTCGGGTATGATCATTACTTAATTAGTCAGTTATAGTGGTGTACTAATATTCAACGATAGAAGATAACGAGTTTTGTTCGATCTTTTGGTATCGTCTTCTTATTACTCCTATAGAAACTCAATAGACAGGTGGATGGAAAACATGACAAAATAATTATTACTTGGGAGAGAAGGCCGCGTTGAACAAGTGGCAACAAGGTAGGGATCGCCAAAGTCAAAAGTCAACTGCTAAAATAAGATCTCAGCCGTTTATTAACGAGATAGAATGATCATATGAGAGCGCAACTGATAAAGACATTCTTGGTGCTACAAATGAAACCGGTGATTTAGGAATAATAATCCCCTCCTAATATTAGATGGAGTTTTTTGGAAATTTCAAAGTGATAGAAACCGGTGATTTAGGAATAATAATCCCCTCCCAAAATATTGTTAGTTCGCACCTCCAGTTTTATGCATTAGATAGATAGATAGATAGAGCAAGTAGTAGTATATGTTATGTGATTGATTGATATGGATGTTCAAGTCTTGAAAGTTTTAACCAAGTACATCCATATATATGATCATATATATATATATATATATATATAATGCTGAAAAATATAAACTTATAGAACGTGAAGCACGGAAGTAGATTTGTCATGTAGTCTGAGAAATTACAGATTAATCTTGACCTATCATCATTATCCATTAACGTTCGACTTCATACTTATACTAGTAGTCTCTATACACATACATACATACATACATCTGCACTTTCTCTTTCTTTTTTGCTAATTTATACTTCTTCACTTTCAACAGTCTGCATGCTAGTTATAATATTAAAGTCTCCACAGACATGTCTGTTGTTAGAATTACATCACACACGCATACGACAATAAAAAATTAATACAGAAATTTATGTGATTTTTCAATTTGAGTACATCCATAGAATTTACAATAGAGAGTATATATAGAGGTTCCTCCTATTCCAACTCCAATTCACATTATAGCCTGAATACCCATAATGTCCTTGTAAAACTGAACTGTTAAACTGATGTTCGCCGTTCGGTGCGGCCCGCGCCACTTGTAGACTGCCAACGGCACGCCCCGCGCCAGTTCCACAGAACCTCTGCCGAGTGTAAGGCGCCCCGCGCCGCTCACAAGCCTATACCGACGCGGCCCGTGCTATCCTTGCAGAAACTCTGTACCGCACCCGCACCGCCCCAACCCCAATGGGCTAGTGCGTCCCTTCACTGTGCTCCGCTCCATTTCACTCCACACTAGTCCTTTTTTAATAATTTATAAATTATAAGTCACAAGTCCAAATATATGTGTATGTGTATGCCTTGGAACCAAGTTATATAAAATTGTAGCTTATAAACCCAGATATATACCAAAATTAGTTCATTCTCCTTTCTCCTTGCAAAGAATATTCCATAATCAGTTCAGTTTGTTTCCACTTATTGAATAGAGTTTTGACTTTTTAGCCAGCCCAGCTAGCTAAGTTAGGTAACATCAATCCTAGGGATTATTACATCCATTATCTTCTACCCTGTCCTTCTTTGCACGTAATAACCTATTAAACCATTTCCCGGCACAACTTAAAGCCTGAATTCTATGTGATTTTTCGAGTCTGAGCAGCTCAAGCATTGTGTTTGGGGTGGTTTTTGATATTTATAACACAAGTTCATATATTTATACATGATGCTAGTTAATACAATATTTACGCAGAAAAATGAAAATTTGCGTAGCAAATATCATTTTAGCATAAAAAGACGGTAAAAAGATGCTTAATTTTACATCTCAAAGGGTTAATCTTCCGCTTCAAGATCCTCAAAAGTAGAGTACATGGAAAAGTTAAAACACCACAAGCATCATTTTTACCAGATAAACACACCAAACCCCACCCATTACCTTGCTCGAGTATCCCAAAGAGGCCACGGGTTGGGAATCCTGATTACCTTTCCCTTTTCCCAACTTCGAATTTGTTGTTGTATCTACTACTACTGTCCCATAAAGATTGACCTCTTGCTGACATGGCTTTACCCCAAAAGGACATTGGCTTGATGAAACCAAACCAATTGGGTAACAGAGATTGGGGTTATTCCAAGCCCCAAAACGCCTCCCCATTTTCCCATAAAACAATTCAGAGAATTTAAGTTCTCCGGTCAGATTATTGCTATTTATGTAGATTGAACTAACATTAGGAAGGGCTGCTGCTAGTTTTGGGGAGATATCACCCGTGAGATTGTTGTCGTTAAGGCCCAAAAATCTCAGCCTCTTGAGCTCTGCAATGGACTCTGGAATACCACCTGTCAACCCCATATTGGAAAGATCTAAGATGGCTAGGCCACCAAGATTATGCCACTCGAGGCCCATAAGGTCTCCACCTAAAGGGTTCCCTGATAAGACCAACTCTTCCAAGGAGCTCATTTCTTGAAACCACTCGGTCAATCCACCTGAGAATTTGTTGTTGCTAAGGTCCAACAGAGTAAGATTTCTCAGATTTCCAATTTCTCCGGGGATATTTCCCACTAATTGGTTATTGCTTAGATCAAGCTTCAACAGGGATCTCAACCCACCCAAAGTACAAGGCAAAGTCCCTGACAGTGAATTTCTGCTCAAGTCCAAGATTAATAGTTCACTCAACCCACCAAAATTTCTTGGGACTTGGCCCGTAAATTGATTTCCAGAAAGGACTAGTCGCTTCAAGTTGGTTAGGTTGCCAACATTTGTTGGCACTTCACCGCTTAATCCATTTTCTAGTAGCACCAGAGATTTAAGCTTTCTAAGGCCACCAAAAGTGGAGGGAAGTGGTCCGTTGAGGCCGGGGTTTGATCTGAACTCTAGTGACTCTAAGCTGCCACCAAGTTCCCCCCACTTCTGTGTAGGAATTGTCATCGGATGGCGTTCGTGCACCATGCAGTTGAAGAATACCAGAGATTTGAGGTGCTTAGTGCAAATAAATGGGGATTGAATCCCACATTTGAGGCACAGCCAAGAGAATTGTCATGAATGGGGCCAATGTTTAAGGTTGTGACATACCAATAGCCATCAAATATATCACAAGAAACACCCTGCAAAATCAATAAAATAAACAGAATTTGGAGGGCATCGATGATCTGAATTAATTAAACACTGTGATGATGGAAAATACGATTGTGCCATAAAAAAAAAATACATGTTCAGATTCTTCGAGTGGTTGGATATAACGGTGTTCTGGATGGTAAAAACAATCTCATATAAAATCTAAAAATGCAAAACAGAGAACAGAATTCCAACAAAAGATAATGTCATCTGCTCTGCCGGTGTACATTATACTACTATTGCCAATCAAATTAGACATTTTAAGTAACTGGATCATCACATCTACTGCAATTTCTATAATGGTTAGTGTTCGACATTACTAATAAAATTTTGAAATGACGGTCTGATCCCAAGTACAGTGTGTTCAAAAAAAAGCAGGGAAAAATACCTGAATGGGGGTCCAACCACAAGGATCAGGATAGAGATCAGAGCCATTCCACCACCTACCCACAAACCCTTGAATGGCAGAGTAAAGAGCCTCTTGCTCTCTTTTCTCCATCAGAGCTCCTACTGTTTCACTTTCTTCTCCATTGCACCAGGAGGCACTCAAACAAAGTATGAAGATTATAATACAACTGGCACAACTTATTTTCCTGATATTCTTCATTTGCCAACCAAATTTAACAAAGCTCGGGAATAGAAAATATGATGAAAAAGAGTAAAAACAGGGGAATCCAGAGTGAAGAAAATTGGCTTGAAACAAGAGGGTAATTATATCCAAAAGTTCAATCAACGGAGGAAACAAACAGCACTAG
The DNA here is from genome assembly GCA_020205555.1 of Panax stipuleanatus. Taxonomy (NCBI): domain Eukaryota; kingdom Viridiplantae; phylum Streptophyta; class Magnoliopsida; order Apiales; family Araliaceae; genus Panax; species Panax stipuleanatus. The sequence goes on along the minus strand of CM035119.1, from coordinate 137,954,400 downwards.
TTATTATATAGATGTGGCGACAATGAGAAAAAACCAAAAGAGTGTTTCTTGAAATCACTCATCTTCTCCAAGAACCCCATATAGTATGAAAAGGAAAGATACAAAGGGATCGAATAAAACAGGGAAATGGAGAGATCATAGAGTTGAAGTTCCAATCTTTCTTAACAATGTTTATAGCAAAGCTAAGGAGTAGCAGAGATAGATAGATACATAGATACTATATATATATATATATATATATATATATATATAGACACAAAGAGAGAGAGAGAGAGCACTAGAGCAGAGTACAGAAGATCCTGGATGTCTAACAGATAAAAGCTGTAACACACTTCTCAATGCACAAAAAGTAACTATAGAAATGTCAATAGTAAGATCAGAAGAGTACTAACTGAAACTGAATCAGAAAAGGAAGCTCAACTCTCTTTCTTTCTGCTTTAAATTAAAGACCTTGTGATTCTCTTCACCATAGATTGATTGTGATTACAATAAATTAGGAGTAGGAATTAGTAGGAATTATTACATTCCTTAAATAGATCCCTAGATAGGGGTTGGATAATTGGGTTTGGCAGTTGGGAGATTAAATGTCGGCTACAATACAAAAGTTGTGAGGATTTCATTTTATTTAGGGTTAGGGTTGTGTGTTTTGAGGAGTTTGTTGTGGTGGGGGGACCAAATTGCATGCAAAAGAAGTAGAAAAGGAGAGGTGCATGTAAATGCATGCAAGACAAAGGTAGGTTTTGTCTCTGGGTGATTTTCTTCTCTTATTTTGGGCTGTTGGGTATTCACTAGCTTTCCGTATGTAACAGATGTGAAGAGACAAAGGACTGCGCTAAGATGCTTTCTAAAGTGTGATCTTCTCTTTCCTCTTTGTTTTTTTTTTCTTCCCTTCTTGCTAGTGGGGCTCTGTTAATTAAGTACAAGTTTTAATACCTAGTATATATTACAGTCCAATTCACATCAAATCATATAGGTAAGTCCTATCTTTCAACTCTAACAAGATGTTGTATTTTGGATCCAACTTCACAAGTGACGTCTCTTGATGTGCTTGTTTGCACTATTTGGTGTGCATTTAACAGTTGAGGGGGGAGGGATCGGGGATCATGAAATTAATTTTATGATAAATTGATTAATTGAGCAATTCAGTGCTGATACACATAAAAAAATCATCTTCGAACATACGTGTCGAAAATGTATTGGCCAATTGACCAAAATTTAATGTAATAATCAATTGGCCAAAATTAATTTCTTGCTAACTACTTCGAGAAATACTCTTTGCAATCAAAATTAAACAAGTACAACGCATTTTACAAGTGGTGAAAAATGAAAAGCTATGCCGATGAAACAAGTACATACTAGCTAGCTTTGCAGTCTGAGGAAGGGTTTTATTGGGATGCAAAGCTTCATATTGAGCATTTGGGGGAACCTTCTAACTATGGTACGTACCATCCGACCTTTGTTTCAGCACCAAACTGGTTCAAAGCCTGAAATTTCATTTAATTGGTTTCACTTTAAATTTCTTTATAACGAAATGGAATTCTATTTATCCTTTCTTTTTGGTGCACTAATTATATTTTATCCTACCAAATAACAAATTCGAGATAAAAATGAACTAAAGTCCACACATATTGATATACAAATACGATATATATAATAAGTATCATACACACTCACGTGAAACAACCATCCTAAAAGACATAATTAATTTTGTTTGATAAAATGGTGAAACAACTAAATTATCATTAGTTTAATGATCTGTTCCAATCATAATATTCCCATATATATATATATATAAATATTTGTTTATGGTTTATGTATAGGAAAAAAAGAGGGGAAATGCAGGAAGATAGGACTAGTAGAGGATAAAGTACATAAATGGAGTTTAACGTAAGCTTTAGGCTTTACCAATTTGGACGACTATTATCACAATATTCCATCGAGAGAAGAGAGAGAGGGCGAGGGAGAAGGGTATGGTTAAATTCGTAGCTGGACAGGCCTAATAGACTGACTAGTCCTTTTCTCTCTTTAATTAATTTTACCTATACTCTAGACTCACTTTAGGGACCAATGGTTTGATTAGCTCGTATCCATAGCCTTTTAACATAAACCATAGCTTGTGTTTGTCATTTTACATTATGGGTTTGGAACTCAAGAAAAATAAAAAAGGGTAAATTGTTGGTAATGAATTGAATTCATTATTTTGTGCAAAGGGTTCATCACTCATACGACTATCTGGCTCATGGCATGGTTGTCAAAATCCTGTTTCCGATCGTAAAATCCCATAGAATCGTGATTTTATGAAAATAAAATTATTTGGATCGGAGTAAAATTGCATGGGATCGCGTGTAATCGTAGGATCATAAAATTAGTGTTGAATCGTAGGATTCTATCAGAGTGAACTAAAATATATATATTTTGACTCTTTTTGACGTATATAATGACTCAACTAAATCAAAAAAAAAGAAGTAAACTTCTAAATTTTGATTTTCTAAAACCCAAATTAAACTCTAAACTTTTAATTTAATATTATTAGATTATCGGCGAAATGTATTTGATATTTGAATATTGATACTAGGTACTCCTTTCATTAGTTAAATTAGTTTATAATACATATTTTGGTGTTCAAGTTGATTGGTTGACACTTGACACTTAATAATATGTGTAAAATTAGTAATTAATCTTTACAAGTATGAAGTTTATTGAGTATAAATGTTGTAAATATAATAAAAACTCATAAAATTTATGTGAAGTTTATGATTGAATTGTCCTAAAAATATAAGAATGATTAGATGATAGAAATATAAAACATGATTATTATATATGGGTGCTAATCGCCATAGTTATGCAGGTAAAATTTAAAAAGATGAAAGTAAAAGTAAAAGTAGTCGCATCGCATCTATCTTTCTCAAACTACTAAAGACGGTCATGTTCATCTTTACTTTCTTGTGTAAGAAGATAATGACATTTCACTTGCTGGCATTGTCCAATGTCTGTCTGTCAGTCGGTCAGTCTATACTCTTCCCAGAAGCTACCTATCTATCTACCAATAGCTTGAAAATGGTTAATGGGTTCGGATCATAATTTTTAGAGAATGAAAATGTGGATTGCCTCCCCCTCCTATAGATTTCCTTCAAAATTCTAATCAAAAATGTTGGGTGGCGTTAGTAACCAACTCGAGGACGGCGAGTTTTTTTAATTAGTACGAGGCAGGCAGGCAGGCATTATAAATAAAGTGGAGTACATCAAAATTCCAGCAGCGAAAGAATACAACAAAATGGCCACCTAAAACCCACCCACGCCATTGCCATTCTTCAATCATCATCATAACTACTGTGACCCCCCATTTCCTGCCCGCATAATCTGTGGCTCAAACTGTTTTCAAAGAAGAAACTGATGAACAAAATCTCACTCCAAACACCAAACATAACATACTACTACCACTACTACTACTTCCCATTGTCCGTTCCATCTGCAGCTTTCATACTTTCCAGCATCCTTCAAAATCACCAAACAGTAACAGCAATTACCAAACTCAAATTCTAACAATCCCAGAAACAGTTTACTTGAGTGTCGCTCCCTTGCTGAAAACTATCATAATAAACACACAAGACATGCTTGGAGATGATACTAGCTAGCACAACTACTTTATTTATTGCACATTCGTGTTTGTTACAGGATCTTCTTAGTAGCATCATCACAACAAAGAGCTAAAAAAATCTAAAACCAATGTCACAATGTAGATTATTATATCTTTTGCATGTTCTTCATCTAACACTAGTACAACCTTATTAAGTGTATGGTGGGGTGGGGTGGGGTGGGGGGGGGGGGGGATTGATACTAGGAAATTGATATTAATTCGATTCTGTCATATATATACAATCTTTGGCTGTGCAGCAACTAATACCTTCATCCCTATCACCATAAGTTTAAAAAATGATACAGATACCAAATTCCAGAACCTAGAGCTCGGCACTCAAAAATAATCGCAGCTAGAGCTGATATTCCTGACTAGCTACTGTCCAATGTTGACAACAAAACACAGATGGGGAGAGACTTCCAGAACCACCTCGTAAAATCCAGCAATCATGTAGTGAAGAAAGTCCATAGCTTCTTTTTTATTGAAACTTCACCAGGATGCTCTGATTCATCATCATCATCATCGTCGAGATCTTCATCCCCATCTCCGTCTCCATTTAACGTGCTTTCCCTATCATCATCAACACCACATCCAGATGTATCATATACCTCCGTATTTTCTACCATGTTTGCTGCATCAATGCTTTTATCAAGACTGTTGGGTGTTTTGAACTGCATAACAAAAAATATGACATATAACAGGGTTCACCAATTCAGCTTTATATATATATATATATATATATATATATATATTAATTAATAAAATCCACAATTTCAGACAGAATGAAGAAACTGAGGGTGCTTACCCTGACAACCCTCTCTGATGAAATATCTCGAGTTTCAAGACTTCTGTAAGTTGTAACCTGTACCAACGGTGTTGGATTGCCATTCTCGATATCAACCGTCGGTGATGGAGCAGAAGCAACTTCAGGATTTTGCACTACTTCCACAGTACCGCCATCAACATAAACTTCCTTCTCCTTCTTAATATCAACTGAAGCTTGAGCTGACGCAGCCAAGCCCACACTGACCAATCAATAGACAAAAGATCATTAGATAACTATATGCTGATACATACCATAATTGGCTTCGATACTACAACACCAATTCTGATCACATACAAAAGATTACAATTTACAACAAGTAAAATTTATCTACCTTCCCTTTCCTATACCAAATATTTCTTAATCTTTCTAGCCAATCTTCCGCGATTCTAAATTTTTGTCATAAATGCCTTTAATATGAATCTTCCTTGTTATTTTTTCCTAAATGGCACTGACATAAGTTTTCCTTATATTGAAAATTCCCCATCCCCCCTAACCAACCAACAATGGTGTAAATTGATAAAAATAAAAGAGATTTCATTACCTCGTACCCAAGTCCAGTGCACAATCCAACATATTCAACTTCTAAATGAAAGTGCTCTTTATTATCAGCACATCATACTTACAGTTCAAAATGCAAAACCACTCCACCAAAAAATAATAATGACGACGACTCCATTATAACAAATTCAGTTATAAAGATACTTTGAAAGGCAATTTTTATTATGTTTTCATAATAAGTCTCAGGTTTTTCATGAAGCATCATTTTAAGAAAAAGTAATTTTCAAATTACAATTTTTTTATTAATATAAGGGAAAAAAGATCCACTATGTTTATATATAATTTATCATTATTTTTTTCGCAGATATGTTATAACCGACAAGCATATCTGGCTTGCATGATTTCCAGGGTTAACCTACAATTAAAGGTTGGTTCAATTTTGTGAACCTTCAAACGGGATAATCAGCTGACGTAAAATCATTTTATTTCTTAAAAAATAGAAAAAAATGTTAAGTCAATATATCAACAGAAGTAATGATAATGTGACAAATGGTCATCTTATAAATTCAAGGCGCACCAAAAGGCACAAGCTGGTTCAAGAAAGAACAAGCAACACCATCGTAGATGAAGTATGTCCACATTACAGACAATCCACAAAACAAAACTAAAGATGTTTTGAAAAAGTAAAAAGAAATCAAGTTGATTAAATTTTGATTTGCCATAGGAAAGAATTTATACCATGTACATATATGATCACAATTGGTATATGCACGATGACATAACAAGTCCTCTAGAATGCAAAACATACAGGCTTCAATCCCTTAGATTTGAAACATGTCCTTAGATTAATATATATTTCTTTCAAGTCACTATATATTGTTAATTCAAGTGTCAACCATAACCTCATGAATTACAAAACTAATGTTCTAATATTCCTTACATCTATAGCATAAGACGATAATCATAGTGGACGCACCAATGGAAATCAACTTAATTACAAAAAAATAAAAATATAAGCAAATGAAAAAATTGACTTGCTGAAATGAGAAATCTAATAAAAATATGAATGTGTCAGGTTCACATCAATTGGAGTTAAGGGGCCTTGCTTGTGTGAAATCAGATGCTCAGGCGGTGCCATGACATATATATATATATATATATATATATATATATATATAATACACTAGCATCGATCGACAGAGCATAATATATAAAATTGCAAGCCTAAAATGGCCATAGGTTTTTTAATATCATTTTTGTAAGTATTTCAGGCCAACTTCTCAATTCACAAGACTTTACAAGGGCATAACATATTTTCTTGTTATCAAATCATGACATCAAGGACAGTCAATTGCTAATACCAAAAATAATTTATACCTCAAACAAGCCCCCATTCAGTATGTTGCCAAGTGTAAAAGCTGATTCTGACCACTGGCTCAAGCATAAAAGAATTTGACGACATTTATTAACCAAAAAAAGTTTGCTGACATGTTGGCATAGAACAAAGTCGAAAAGTTTTTCTTTTTCAAAAAATAAATGAAGATATCAAAATGTAAATTCGCTCCCATCAATTACTTCTGAGTCATACAACCAGTCACTAATTCAAAAACCATCTGCTGAAAACACCATTACCAGTTCCTAATAACAGTCATCATTCACACAGAAAAGCTAGGAACTTACGTCTTGTGTCGTCTGAGATTATATCGTTTTTCACCTGGAGTTTGCACAGATGGAAATACTGTTCGTAGCCTTTTCCTACGACCAACTTCAGAGACACTTTTGGAACGTCCTTCACTGTCATCAGCATCCACTTCACTCCCCGTAACCCTAGAGGTTTGTGCACATTGCCGCTTCCTTAGAGTGGTGCCAGCTCCTTTTTCAGCATGGCTGGAATCCCCAAGACTTCCCTCGATAATGTAAGCAGAATCAGGCTGATCCTCCTCCTTCAGTCTTGGTGCACTCGAATTCTTCCCCAGAATAATTGCAGCATCTTCAACCACAGCCTTCACAGAGCGTGTTCTATGTACTCCAACTCTAGGTTTTCTTCCGGGTCTGCCACGGCCGCTTCTAAGCTTCGACTGCTGGGAATCTTCTGGAGCTTCTTGTGTCTTACTGTTCATGTTGCTAAACTCATCAGTTAAAAGATCATGCCCCTGGTCCACCTCTCTAATGATGCTATCAGATGTGAGCTGATGAACATCACAAGATTCATTTACGATACCAAAGGATAGTTCAGGTCTATCTTTAGCAATACTTTGCCCCCTTGCTTCTTCTAACTCAACTAGCAAACTTGGTCCTTCAGCCTTTTCTTCTGCAGTCACCAGGATATCTAACGAGGGAGATTCTGAACATTGAGCTGTCTTATTAGGAGACAGGTTAAAAATCTTCAAGGTGCATTTCCGTAGCCAAGACATATGACCCCCAGAATTTAAAGATCTTAAATCAGTTCCGGAAGGAGATCTCCCAACCATTTCTCCATAAGAAACAGCCACATCAAACTGAGACTCGTCAAAATATTCATCTCCCAGCCTTGAGAGAGGAGAGACCTCCTCATTCTCCGTTGCAAACAACGGGAGATCAGAGAGTACATATTCCCCGGTGATTTCCCCACAATATTTGCAACTCTTAAGCCTGTCAACAAATGCAAGGAACAGACCCCTCTCCTTGATAAATTGTTCCCTTTGATCCTTCAGCTTCTTGCTAAGAACACCTAGCTCATCAATGTCCTTGTGCATTTCGAGTTGGTGCTCTTCCAGTTGTTTCTTGTTCAAGGCAATCTCTTGTTTCTCCCTTTCTATTCTACACCTTTCAGACCTCAAGTCTTCCATTTCCTTCCATACAACTTCCTTCAAATAACTGATATTTCTATGTTCTTTCTCCCTCTCTTCCTCGAATGCTCTCTCCCTTCCCTGTAGATGTTTCTCCACTTCCTCCTGCCTATTCTGCATCTTAGTCTCAAGATCCTTTCTCCGCAAATCAAAGTCACGAAGCAATTGACTATGTTCACATTGAGCTTGTTCAGATAAAAGGGACTGCTCATGACTCATTGTGGCAGCAAATGTTTCTTTCTCCGCTCTAAGAGCTTCTAACTCACTCTTAACATAGTCTTCTACTGCAAGTTTTTCCTTTTTCAGTCGTTCTTCTTCAGAGAGTCGCAATTTCTCAAACTTCTCTTTCTCTTCATTAATTTCCCTCAATTCCTTAGCTATAACAGTTGTTCTTTCATCCAGTGCTTCCCACTTTTCCTCAAAGTTCTTCCTCTCCTCCTTCAGGTCCTCAACTTCCTTTAGAAGCAACTCCTTCTGAAACCTACACTTCTCAATCTCTTCTCTCAACTCCAACTGCAAACGAAGATGTTTTGCCCTCTCTTCTTCAGAAATTCTGAGCTTCTCATTTTCTTCGTGAATCTGAAGTTCCATTTGACTAATGTCAGCCCTTGTCTTTTCAATCTCATATTTGAGAGTCTGAAGACTATCTTTATCAGCAAGCATTTGTTTCTTTTCCAGCTCCAGCCTTTTCTCATCAGACTTGATTGATTTCTCTTTCTCCTTCAAAGCTATCAATTTTACTTCAAGGTCTTTCTCTTTCACTTTTATTCTCTCTGACTTCTTTTCCAAAGATTGCTCTTGCTTTCCCAGTTTCTCGTCTCTATGGATGATCTCAGCTTCCTTGTAATTTAAGGCGTTTATCTTGCATCTCATTTCCTCATCAAGAGATTTCCTCTTGCCTTCCATTTCCACCTCAAACTCATGCCTTTTTGCATCAACGCCAACCCGTTGTTCGTCAAGAAGCTTCTGAATCTCAACCTGTAACAAGTACAGAAGTAATAGGCGTCAAATTTAATAATAGTGATTTTATAACTTTGAATCACAACTTGTAAGATGTCTATTTAAATGCATGTTCATGTGAATGCTGACATCTACATGCAACACAGACCTCTGATTGCAATTCAAGATAGGTGTTATTCAACTCCTCTGTTTCAATATAAAGATAGAGAGAAAGTAAGGGAAAGGACATAATGATCATATTCTTTTATCTTTTTTAATATGCTCATCCTACCATATCATGCAATATGAAATACTGCATAGAATGGATGTAGTGCAGAAACAAAAAGGTGCATAACGACAATCAACAAACGTAAATATCCAACTTCCAACCTCATCAATTTAGATTTTATAATTAATAGAGATTACATAAATGAAATTTGTCATCATAAAAGATTACAAGTATCTTGGGGGAGGGGGTGTCTATATATATATAGAATGTCACCTTGTTTTGTGAGTTTTAGGCATGGATCATATATAAGACGCGCTGAAAACATATTTATACATTATGTTTTCAATATATGTTATATATTGAGAACTCCACCAAGAAGTCATGTTGGCTAAAAAGGGACTCCTTGACTTCATATTTATCAGACAAAATAAAAGAAATGTCTAGCCTGACAAGCAATTACTAGTCAACAACAGTAGATCTAATGTTGAAACTCACTCTTTCTCTAGCAGTCAGTTTCTGTGCCAAGGCAAGTAGCTCCTTCTCCTTCATCTCTAGGTTGTTCATAAGAGACTCAGCTTTCTGTAATCAAATCAAACAAAACATGTCTACATGAAATCCTGTCCATGTTTCAATTACCTATTATAAGAAAAACCAAAACTAAAACTCACTTGCTCTTGTACAGTTAAGTTTGCAAGTCTATTGTTTATATCATCCTCTTTCTTCTTCAAAACTGAATTGGCCAAATCAATCTTCATCTGAGCTTCTTTAAGTTCCTTCTCTTTCTGCTTATAAGCCCTCTCAATTTCATTTGCCTTTTCCTCTCTCTGGTTAATAATTCTCCGACCCTCACATAGCCTTTCTTCTCCTTCCTGTAACTTCCTCTCCCACTCTCGCAAGTCTTCCTTGTGTTTAGAAAAAGACATTTCATGTGCTTCCTGCCTGCAAATATTTAGCAAGCCATCTAAAATTACTTTTAACTTCTAAAAAAATGCAAGCTATTAGAGGAAAAGATTCCACGTAGATCATACTCTGCAGTTAAGGATATGCGCTCCCTTTGAAGGACACTTTCACGGGCCTCAACCTCTTGCAATTTTCTCTCCAACTCCAAGCTCCTTCTACTTGCCTCAGCAAGCTTGGCATCAGCAGCATGCAACTTCTTTTCAACATCCAAAGATTTATCCTCAAGTCCAGATAGCAAAGCATTTGCATCTACCAATTTAGTCTCAGATGACTGCTTACGAATTTCACGTAAAGCCTTCTCAAGCTGCAGTGAGGAAGTTTTCACGGTGATGCCAGTATATAAGAATAAAACAATAAAGCAGACTCGTGATTACTTGGTAACAAGGCTACTAGCAAATGTACATTTACAAACACCAATAATGAAATTAGAATGAGTCCACCTGCAACACTGCATATCTGGAATGACAAAAATAACAGGAACACGCAGCTAAAATGCAAATTATAAACTTTGACTGCAGAATTTAAACATACACAGAGAATGAAGACTTTCGTGGGAAGGTGACAAATCATACTAGTAAAAAACATGATGAAAAAATAATTGTACCTAACTGCAAAGGTCACGTACGTTGGGGAAAAATCACTATAAAGACAGAATCCCATGGAAAGTAATAGCTCCTGTCTATGTATATACCTCAACTTCGTGTATTTCCCCATATATTATTGAATATTTCAACATGCCAAAATATAAATTGCATGAAGAGCAAAAACACCATTAAAAGCCTTATATAGCTCATATGTTAAACATTTAGCTATGCTGGAAGCATAAATATGTAATCTAGACATTTGGAGAATCAGGACCTAGCAACAAGCTATTAACTCAAAGTCGGACCCAGTGTTTCCAAATGTTACAACATCCAATTCACGTGAAGAGGGGGGAAAGAAAAGAAAACCCTACTAATTCTACCATTATAACATTAAATATAAAATGGATGTGATGTAGGACAGCAGGATGTCTGAATAATAAAGCAGCAAAAGCGAATCATTTGTATTTGTGAGATAACTAGGCACATCCTAAACTGCAACAATATTTATAGATGCCTAATAAAAATAAAATTGAAGCAAGAAGTGTCTTACATCATTAACATGTCTGAATAATAAAGCAGCAACAGCAAATCGTTCGTATTCGTGAGATAACTAGGCACATCCTAAACTGCAACAATATTTATAGATGCCTAACAAAAATGAAATTGAAGCAATAAGTGTCTTACATCATTAACACACTGCTTCTCAATGACCAAAGCTTTCCTCAAATTCTCCTCTCGCTTCTCAACTTCAGATATTGAAATCATATGCACTGTCTGCTCCTGTTTAAGCATCTCTTGTGATTCTGCCAGTGCTTCTCTGATTTCTTCATACTTTGAAGTCCATTCCTTCTTCTCAATCAGAAGAAGTCCCATATTATATTGATAATCAAAAAGCTGCAAGGAATGAACATTTAGTTAGATACTAATGAACAAGTAACGTACACCATTAAGACCCTTTTACAAATTCTAAAATGTTCAGCGTACTTCCCACAGTGTTCCTTTCATCCTAAAACTTAAAAGCATAGCCTATATACAATTTCTGATCATCAATAGAATGAAGGTAGGTCTTGCATTCAAATGGATAACCTGTTTGCCCATTTCATCCAGCTAATTTAGTAACTCCATCTTTTCCCCGTAATAAATAAGGATACAAAAAAATCCTAAATGTTAGTATGATTCAACACCAAGTTACTAAACAAAAGAAGGGCACAGCTGATAAGCTTCACTCAAAATACTACAACCCTCTACAACTGCATGTAGAATACTACCCAAATATATGCCCCTTTAGGCTTTAAAAATACTACACAAGAAGCAAAAATAAATTTGGAATAAGAAATCATTGATAGCTAGAACATAACAATACACAGTAGTAAACTATAGACACAATATAATCACCTCTGGCAATTCATATCTATCTATACAAAACACAAATGATTTTTAAAAAAAAATACCGTTCAACCTACTAAATCATACGGACCGTCCAAAGTTTAGAATAAATCTAACCCTGAAGTGCCGGAGGAACGGGTTACATATACTAGTTGTTTGATAAATTCTCAAATTTTCCCTCACCTCTCTTTCAACTTTGGCAACTCTCTCAAGTAGGGCCTCCTGGTCTTTCCTCTCCATAGCCGCCTCATCCAACAACCCCGCCTCCCTAAACCGCCTCCAATCCTCCACACCCTCTGTATCCAAATCCGCTACCCCCACCTCCGTCTCAGTCTCAGACAACAATGCTCGCGGCGGCGGTGGAGGACCATCGACAAAGGCCACCGCTTTGCCCTTACCCGCGGTTCTAGATTTTGCAACAGCACTCGTCGGACCTTCGGTCCGCGGCGTAATCGTCAGACTAGACCATGGCTTTCTCTGTGGTGTAAACATTTGGAAATTCTAGGAATTCCAAAATACATAAACGAGACAAAAGGTAAGGTTGATACAAAAATTCATGCGATTGTTCTTGAAACCCAAACAAAAAGCCTAATTTGTACCCAGGAATTGAAGATGAGACGGTTAACGATTTTTTAAAAAAATCCGGTAAGTGGGAGGTTGAAGCCTAGCGGAACAAAACAAAACTATCAGAACAGAAAAAACGAAATGGTGTTGGCACGATTGAAGTGGGTACAAACTGTGCCCCTGTATAGTAAATAGTGTTGCTATTTTCTCTTGGGCACTTGACTACTTGATCCTAGTAACTCCATTCCATAATAATAAAAATAAAAATAATAATATTTAATAATAAAAAGTTGGCTTATTGGCACTTTTATTCTTTCAAGTTGTCACTCATTTTCAAAGTCGTCCCGAAAATACCATTTTCGTCAATTAGGTCCTTAAAGTGGTATTTTATTGGTGTTTCTGTTCCTTCAATTCATTTTAACCTAAACCCGACCCATTTTGATCAAATTTAACCCAACCCGACCCAGTTTGACCCAATCAAAATTTTTAATATTTTAAAATATAATAATATTTTTAAAATAAGTTTAAAATAATAATTATATTTAACATTTTTAAAAAATAATATTTAATTATTGAAAATATATTATTATTATTAAAATAAAAATTATTTTAATATTTTAAAATAAAATAATTATTTAAAAATAAAATATTAGTTTTTTTAAAAAATAAAAATAAAAATTATATTTAATATTCTAAAATAAATATTTTTAATATTTTTATTTTAATATTTTAAAAGTAAAAAAGATTTTTGTAAATATTATTTTTGAAAATAATATTTAATTTTAAAATATTAAAAATAATATTTATTTTAGAATATTAAAAATAATAATTATTTTATAATATTAAATATAATATTTATTTTAGAATATTAAAAATAATAATTATTTTAAATTTTTTTGAATAAATATTATATTTATATTTATTTTATTTTTTTAATATTTACTTTTAATATTATAAAATAATTATTATTTTTAATATTCTAAAATAAATAATTTAAATAATTATTGTTTTTGAAGGAAAAACAATATTTAATATTCTGGAATACTTATTAAAAAAATTATTATTTAATAATAATAATTATTAAGATTATTTTAATTTTTAAAATAATAAATTTTAAAATAATAATTATTAATATTTTTTTAATTTTTTTTAATAATTATTAAATCATAATTTTTTAATTTTTTTTAATAATTATTTTAGAATATTAAATATTATTTTTTCTTCTAAAAGAATAATTATTAAAATTATTTATTTTAAAATATTAAAAGTAATATTTATTTTAGAATATTATAAGTAAATATTAAAAAATTAAAATAAATATAAATATAATAATTATTTAAAAAAAATTATAAAAAAAACTAAAATAATTATTATTTTTATATTCTAAAATAAATATTATTTTTAATATTTTAAAAGTAAATATTATTTAAAAATAATATTTACAAAAATATTTTTTACTTTTAAAATATTAAAAATAAAAATATTTAAAAAATATTTTTTTTAGAATATTAAATATAATTATTAATTTTTTTATAAAAAAAACTAATATTTTATTTTTAAATATTAAAAATAACTATTTTTAAAATAATTATTTTATTTTAAAATATTAAAATAATTATTATTTTAATAATAATAATTTATTTTAAATAATTAAATATTATTTTTAAAAATATTAAATATAATTATTATTTTAAACTTATTTAAAAAATACTATTATATTTTAAAATATTAAAAATTTGGGTTGGGTCAAACTGGGTCGGATTTGGTTAAATTTGGTTAAAATGGGTCGGGATTATGTTAAAATGGGTTGAAGGAATAGAAACGCCAATAAAATGCCACTTTAAGGACCTAACTGACGAAAATGGTATTTTAGGGACGACTTTGAAAGTAGATGACAACTTGGAGGGACAGAAGTACCAATCAGTCATAAAAATTTATATATAATTTTATCATAAAAAATTGAAAACTATTAATATAAACTAGACAAGGAGAGAAATTAGGAATTGCTTATATATGAAATGACAAATAAATTCGAACAAATTTTTTATTTAAAAAAAATATTATATAATGGATGTAATATTTTTTTCTTCTTTTTTGATAATTAATTTTGATGTATATTATTAGTACATTAATCTCAACCTTTGCAAATTTAGGAGCTACAAATCTCACAACTCAAAAATACACAACTCAAACAAAATAAAATAATGAGTACATATCGCAGGCAACAATACACCCAAATACAATTAACTAAATGATGTAAACGAGTCGAATCAAAGCAAACTGAGAGCTACTCAAATTTGACTCGAAATAATAAATTCGTACTCGAATTCGAATTATATTTGAAAATTTATACTCAGATTCGACTCGACTCGAGTATTTATTACTCGAATTCGATCCGACTAGACTCGAATATTTATTTAAACTACTCGCGAGCTTCAAATTAAAGCTCGAATTCGAGTCTTCACATAATAACTAGTTTTATAATAAATATAATTATAAATTAAATTTGTTATTTTACTTAGAAATGAGAAAATATAGTTACTATTACACTTTACAAATATAAAATAACAATTAAAATTAAAAATAAAACAAAATAATAATTAATTATTATAATTTGATTTATATTTGTATATATTATAAGAGAATGTATCAAACATCTAATCGAATCTGTATCAACCGAGTATGCATCGAATCACAATTGAGAATTCGAGTAGTTTGAATCTTAAACGAGTCGAGTGTAACATTGCTCATATTCTTCTCATATTTTTATTCGAATTATTTGTAATGCTCAAATTTGGATCATATTATTAACGAATTGTCGAATTCGAGTCTCGTTCGTTTTTTTTCGAATCGAGTCCGAACTGTGTTGACTGGTTTACAACCTTACAATTAACATAATAAAGATCTTCATTATTAAATCAAAAACAAGATTTTCATTATTACGAAAAATACTTTAATTCACTGGCATTCCTCTTTTCATCTCACATAAAAAAAACTTTTACTAACATTTTGTTAACCCCCAAACTTGTAATAACATTTTGTTTTAGACAATCTTTTTTAAACTCTCAAATTTAGAAGGCTTTTATTTTGTCAATACTAAAGTTGTTAAATAATTAGAATTTAAACATGTATGAAGAAAATTCATGTTAAATTAAAGTAGTGATGTAAATAGTATTGTGAAACAAAGTAACAGATAGATAAATAATTTAAAGACCTAGATATATATAAAAAAAAACTAATTAAAGGTATAAATATAACTTTAAATTAATCAAATTTAATAAATATTGTTTGTAGTAAGTTTGTTAAAATATTGATTTATGAATGATCGTTATATATTACTATTATTTATCAAATTTAAGCTTTATGTCCAATACACACATTTGCAAGTTTTCTAATAGATAGATGTATAATAACAGATTTGGAGAGAGAATTTTGTCGCAGAACTTTTAGATCTAAAGTAGACAAAAAATGAAACTGTTTGATGCCGCCTGTTATAGAACTGCTGAACTGAGAAAGGTGCAAGAATATGAATTTAGAGAAATAATTTTGATTTTTTTTATATTATATTTAAATTTAATTTATAAAGACCAAAAAATTACAGACCCATAGCCAACCAAACACATTGTGAAAACTGAAACCCTACGTAGCAGCAGTATCTCACACTTCATCTTCAAAATAGTCAACACATCACAATATTTATTTCCTCTTTTTCTCTCCAAGTCACAGCGTTGAGTCCTCAATTTCTCTCTCTCTATCACTAGCGGAGTGTGGGGTTCGGTTTCTCCCTCTATATCTAAATTGTCTGGTTCTGCTGGTGTGGCCGTTCAGTATGGCGGCAGAGAGTTCTAGATCTAGTTCAACGGCCGATTCCTATGTCGGAAGCTTGATAAGCTTGACCTCCAAGAGTGAAATCAGATACGAGGGAATTCTTTACAATATCAACACGGAAGAGTCTAGTATTGGACTGCGTAACGGTACACCACTTCTCTATTTATTTTTTGGGCCTTCGGACGATCTTTTATGTTTTCAGTCATTTTCGCCTTGTTTTGTTAATTTGAGTTTTTTTTTGAAAGTAATTTTTTTTTTGTTATTATTAGATTCTTGTGCCGTGCTTAAATTGAAGAAAGACGGGAATTTTACTGTTGCTGGTGTGAAGAATTAAAAATTTCCTGGAAACTGAAGTTAGTTACTATTCATATTAGGTTTTATAGCTGTATGATTGTGGATTTGGATTTTTATTACTTTCAAAAGAGTCTGAAGTTTGAATGTTGTGGTGCAAATGTTGATAACTGAAAAACATTTGGATCAATGTATTAATTTAGACTATGTTCATATTAGTTTTGGTATTTTTTTTGGATTTTGTCTATTGTTTTTACTTTACCATGTTTGGTAATCGTTGTATTAATTAAGAGTATGATAATGGATTATTTTAGTATCTATTTTCCTGTTTCTACTGCTATGGTAATCAAAATTTTGATTAAGGTTCTTTTTATTATTTTTTCTTTAGGTGTCTTATTAATTATTTATTTATTGTTGTTGTTGTTTATGCTACTTTCGTAATTTTTTTTGAAATTCTACCGTAAGTAGAAGAAAAGATTTACTATTGAAGGTAAAGGAGAATGTACGGCATGTAAGCATTTAAATCTTGAAAAGGGAAAGAAAAGCTAAATCCTCCCTATCAATTATAATATATAGGATAGTATCAATGACAAAGTTGTGGATACCATGCTAATTTTTGGTGCTCATTTATCGAATGGCAGTAAGATCATTTGGAACAGAAGGACGTAAAAAAGATGGTCCGCAAGTAATGCCTAGCGATAAAGTTTACGAGTACATACTGTTTCGTGGAAGTGATATCAAGGTACTATGATTGGGAATTCATGGTTCATTACTGCTATCTTGGAAACTTTAAACATGACTTGTTTGTCTTGTTATTTTAATTTATTTAATATCACTTGAGTGTATCTTATATTTTGGTTCTAATTCCTCAGATTTACTTTAAAGTTTCATTCTTTCTGCAAAAATAGAGCAAAATTCATCTTATTTGATTACCGTTTGAATGGTAATTCATTAATCTGCCTACGCAATATAGTTGATTATGCCTGTACATGACAAAGCTGAACATCCCGCCACTTCCCCTGAACTCGTTATTAAAATTTCATATAATAAAGGATTTATTAGCTGCTCTGCCTTCCACAACTTCAACACTTGTAATATTATCATATCTTTCCCGAATTTGTTTGTATTATCAGGAAGCTTATAATCTATATCTCATTATTATTCTGCAACTACGAATAATAGCTGCTTGAGTTCTGCCTTGTTCACAGATCAAAGTGGATGTTTTCTTTGATATTTCTAGCAGTGCTTCTACAAGAAAAACTTAGATGGATTTTGTTTATGCTTGAAGAATTGCAGAGTGCCAACTCTCTGTGTGAACCTTTCTGTTTGTTAGTTGCATGTGTTAGAAAATATTAGCTCCAGACAGATTATATGCTCAAATAGCTCTCCGCTAAAATTATAGTAATTATCTGTTAAGCAACATTACAGATATTGTGCGACAGAATTTTTTCGTATGATTCCATTTCCTTGAATGGTCAAAAGCAGATATATATCAATATCAAGTAAAGTCCTTCTGCCTCAAAGTAAATTATTAATTATGTATCAAGGAAGTATCTTATACATTGTATATTTATTCATGTGTTTTATGTTCTGGATGATTTAACCTTGTAGTTTTTTCAATAATTGTAGTTGTTTTTTTAAGTTATATTGATTTGTTCGTAGTTGTGCTAAAATGTGCAATATTTTTGTGCCTTTTGCAGGATCTGCAGGTTAAGTCATCTCCACCTGTTCAGCCGCCTGTCCAAACTACACCACCCATAAACAGTGATCCAGCTATAATTCAGGTAATTTGGAGGAAGAATTTAAATAACACATGCATACTTGTGCACAAGTCTTTAGCTTTTAGTGACACTTCTTCTTGATTCCCTATGCAGTCGCACTATCCTCGCCCATCTTCCACCTCCTCAGGCTTGCCACCTGCTGGTACTGGGTCTTTGACAGATCTTGGTTCACATAGTGCACAACTGGGACAACATGGGTCAACTTATCAAGGCGGTATGCCTTTGTACCAACCAGGAGGGAGTTTGGGGTCATGGGGGCCTACACCACCTCCTCCAAGTGCAATTGCTAGTGGACTTGCAATGCCAATGTATTGGCCAGGTTTCTATGCCCCACCAAATGTGCTTCCTCAATTGCACCAGCAATCTTTACTTCGACCACCACCTGGGCTGTCAATGCCTTCTTCAATGCAGCAGCCTATGCAGTATCCCAATTTTAATACATCTTTGCCAGCTGGAGCTTCAAATTTACCAGTTTCAAACTTACCAGAATATCCCTTTCCTTCGCTTCCCACCACTACTACTTCACTCAGTTTAAACTCTACTTCTTTGCCTTCGATTCTGCCTCCTGTTCCACCTGTGACACTATCTTCTGAAGCATTACCCAGTTTTATGCAAAATAAGGCTCCTAACTCTGCGATTCCTGTAGCGTCACTGAATGTTAGCTTGCCATCATTGTCTCAGTTGACTACTTCAAGTCCAAATGTAAGTGTCATTGCGCCTCCTATCTCTAACAAGCCTATTGCAAGTCCAGCCTTGCCATATCAAGCCATTTCTCAACCCATTTCCTCTGTTGTTGGGATATCCAGTTCAATCCAAACAGAAACAGTGACACCCTTACTTGTAACCCCGGGACAGCTGCTGCACTCTGGGAAAATAGTAGTTTCTACATCTCAGTCTTTACAAACAGCTCATAAAGATGTGGAAGTGGTTCAAGTATATCCGCGGCCATCATCAGAACTGCCAGTTCCAGTTGCAACTGAAGCTCAGCCACCAATTTTGCCATTACCGTCACCCTCCCGCACTGGCCAAAAGGTGTCAGTTTTATTATTATTATGGATAAGTTTATGTGCTTGTACCTTGTGTGTCTTTGTTTATGTCATTTTTTCCATGTTTATGTCGTTTGTGTTCTTTTAAACTCTTGTAAAGTTGTCAAAAAATGTTTTGCTTGAATAACTTTTTAGGTAGTTGATTTATAAGAACAATAAAGTGTTTTGCTTGGTCATAATGGTGTTCATTTGAGGAAAATATATACGTTGTAGTCGAATCATTGGCTGTAAAAGATGTCAGCGATCGAATAATACACGAGGGAAAAGTTCTCTTCCAATTTTATTAGAAGTTTCCTTCTACTGTGCATGCTCTAACTAAAACTCAAAAGTCAGTTGTTTCTGCATAAATGTAGACCTTTAAGCAAATTTAGTAAGCAAAAAACAGTCGCCTGTGGACAGAAACTTGTAAAGAATAAAATACTAAGAAGTTTCATTTCCAGAGTTTAACACTTACCAAACTGCTTTCCGTCTTCTTCCATGCTGATGATTCACTCAGCCATTTCACCTTCCTTTTTGGCATAGTGGACCTTTTTAGCTTTAATGTACTGCTCAATCTACATTTATTGCATGATTATAAATTTACTCAGCAAAGAAGAAGGTTTAAGAAATATAATCGAACTAACTGAGTTTTTTTGGTTGTCGAACTGATTGATTTTTTGTGGTTGTTGAACCGATTGATTTTTTGTTGTTGAACTTTTTGTGTTTATACAATTACAGTTATACGCTATTTATGTGTACCTGCACGTGTTTCAGTGGATAACGATTTTTTTTCTGCTGGGCTCTTAATTATTGAAATGCTTCTCTTGTGGAAATTGTTGTAACCTAATGTACATTGCATTTCATTTTTTTCCTTTCATAAATGATCTTGCAGCCATGATATTATGAAAAACAGTAGTATGTGAGTATCTTGCTTCATGAAAAGCTGACAAATAAGTAAAATTACTGCATGTTGAGTATACAGGACCTATATGTTATTTTTATTGAATTGGTCAATTAATTGTTTTAAGTACATGTGACGACGGCTCTATTCCTTCATTTTGATTTCTTCTTTTGCTTTGATTAGCCAAATGGAGCTCCTTACCAAGCTCGTCACAACAACTACAGAGGGCGTGAACGAGGAAGAGGAATAGGGGTAATGTGTTGTTTTCTTTGAATCTTTATATTTCGAACTTATGTTATGAATATGATGCCGTCTCATCCCTACAGTATAATAGAACCCAATCCTTCTGAGCATTTACTACAATTGTCCTTATTGTATCTCATGGTTTCTAGCATTTGTGATACTTCCATTTCTATATTACATAAAATTATTAATGTATTATTACCTCCGTTTCTTAAAGAGTGCAGGTTTAGCAAAAAAAAATTGTTCCTTAAAAAATGCAGTTTTAGGAATCCAAAGCTTCTTTTTCCAAATATGCCCTTGTTTTAATTAATGCACTAAATGGGGAAGTTAATGCACTAAAGGAAGACAAAGGCTAACTTTGTCATTTTATCCCACTTATTGGTTTGTATGCTTTTTGCTAAAACTGCACTCTTTAAGGAACGGAGATTGATACCAAAAGCAAGTTATAGATCAATCTAGTAAAGATCTCAATGAAATGATTTTTCAAAATTTGTGCGTCCTACCTTTGTGATTATTGGTCGGAAATATGAGGCTGACTTTCGAACTAGGGTGAAGGGGTGAACCCACTGTTATGGTTCTAATTATGTTAACTCATATTATTCCAGCTTTTGTGTGTGGTTCTGAGGGTGGTCAACTGTATATAGGGGATTTTCAGCCCTTCTGATAAAGAATTTTGTCGTGCTTGTTAATGGGATGGAACAGTAGTAGTTTACATAATTTCCCAGCATGCAATTTTTTCAGCAGACCTGATCATCTAGGGATAGGACTGACGAATAGGGTACTTGTTCATGTGTGTGTTTGAGATAGCAGGTAATAATTGCCTTTTCTTTTGTAATTATTTGAAAATGTCAGCAGGAAAGAATGTTTTTGTTTTGTTTGTTTTTTCTTATTTTGTAGATAGTCTGGGTAGAATGGGATTTAATGTGCGACAACTTAAACTATTTGACATTTGGTCTGCAGAGTTCACGACCGGTGATAAAATTCACTGAGGAATTTGATTTTACAGCAATGAATGAGAAATTTAACAAGGATGAAGTATGGGGTCATCTTGGCAAAAGTAACAAATCCAATTTAAAGGAGAAAGAAGGGGATGGAAATGCCAGTGAAGATCACTTTGAAGACGAAGATGATGCTGAATCACCTAAGTTAGAGGTCAAGGTGAGAATGGTTATTTTCTGTTTTATCTTCTTCTTCTTCTTCTTCTTCTATTTTTTTATTTTTATTTGAGTATTTAAAATTTTCCTTAGGTTAGCCTTATTTTAAAAAAGAATATGATTGTTTATTTAATTCACATAATGCTCAAACATTCCCCTGCATTCTACAGCCTGTTTATAGCAAGGATGACTTTTTCGATACCCTCTCTTGCAATGCCCTTGATAATCAATCAAATAATGGACGGACAAGGTTTTCTGAGCAGATGAAGTTAGACACAGAGGTATGTCTACGCCATTGTGGTTAGATTTTTGAAGAATTTTGTGAATCATGTACAATTTGCACGCCTGTTTCTTGGGTGCAGACATTTGGCGAATTTTCAAGGTACCGAGGTGGGTGGGGTGGCCGTGGTCCAGGTCGAGGTGGTCGTTCTCGAGGAGGTTATTATGGAAGAGGTTATGGCTATGCTGGGAGGGGCCGTGGTCGGAATATGCCAAGTCGTGATTACTAAAACATGTTTATTAATTTCTAGATGTCATGGGAGAGAAGTAAGCTCCCTTGGTCCCCCAGGACAATTGATTTAGGTTATGCTTGTATGTCGGCCATTTAGCTGTTCATTCTGGAATACAACTAGGAAGTATTGCCCTTCAAATCTTTTTGTATGGGCTTTGATGTTGCCTTCCAAATCTTTTCTCCAATGGTGGATTTGTCTCTTATGAAAGTGGTTTTAATCAGAAGAATATTCATTTACCAATAGGGTTTCTGTCATCAGAGAAGTGACTGTAAATTCTGTGCGTTAGGATATGAATATATTGTTTAATTTATTTCTCCAGTCTTTCCTAGTCATTGTTTTGTATTTCAGGTAGGAAGTAGTTATGAAAATCTTGCGAGCACATTTGTAAACGTAAAAGGAAATGGCATGGGCTTCAAGTCCCTCAACCTTAATACAGCCCAGGATGTGGTTAAATTTATCCAGATTCAAGGATTCATTTATGAACTTCGCAGCAATGAGCTTTGTATTTTATCTACAGTTTCTTTTTATAATTTATAAAGAAAATGGAGGAGCAACTCATCAACCGTGAATTAAATTAGTAAACTAAATTGTTGGATATTTTTAAAATTTGTTCTTATATAATAAATATATTATTTTATTTTAATTATTAACAGATGCATTGGTTTAAAGGTGAATTTGTGATTACTAGTTTAAACAGTGTAACATTGAACCAATGTAATGGTTCAATTTGGGTCGCTAGTTTGAACTGATGTAATTGTTAGTTTGAACGGATGTAATATTGAATCGATGCAATGGTTTGGGTCACTAGTTTGACCTAGGGGTGACACTTAGAAATGGTGTATTTGGTTCATATCTTTTCAAATTGAAAATGTGCATTTACGAAGGAATATTTGGAATCATATAAATAGATTAGAAATTCTCTTTTAGGATGACAATTCATTCACAAGAAATGAATGCATAATTCTTTTAAAAGAATTTTGGCGTTGTTATTTTATTCTCTCTCAAATTATTGTTTTGAATTAAATACTATCATGCACATAGTATTTAATACAGATTAATTTATGGGTCTTACTTATCTTGGAAGACGGATTCGTTGTATCCTTGTGCAATTTATATAGTGGGTGAATACTGTCTTAAGGAGAGAGTTGATTTCCATTCGATTCAGACGATACTATTTTTTTTTAGAATTTCGACAATGTTCTACGATGAAAGTTTCAACAATCTTAAGACAGTATTCTATGAAAGACATTTTGAAAAATGATATTTGTCTGAATATGAAAGAGTGTCGATGCTACGTCAAAGAATGATATTTTCTTATAACTATGATCACAAAAATTATTATTATTCAGGAGGAAGTTTCTCAATCAAATAAACTTTAAGAAGGAAATGTGAAATCACTATAAGTGAATTAATTTAATTTTGGCATGATAGTATATATTTATTATTTGATAATACTATCTGTGACTAAAAATGTATACTTATTTTCTTCCAAGTATTATATATTTATTATTTGTGATTGCTAGTTTGAACGAGTGGTTCGATTTGAGTCACTAGTTTGACTCGGCGTGACACTTAGAAAGGGTGTATTTAGTTCATATTTTTTTCAAATTGAAAAGGTGCTTTACAAAGTGGAGTTTAAAACTGGGATTAAAAAACTCTCATTTGAGACAACAATTCATTCACAAGAAATAAATGCATAATTCTTTTAAAAAAATTTGGTGCTATTATTTTAGTCTCTCTCAAATTAAATTTTGAATTAAATATTATCATGCATATAATATTTAATATAGATTAATGTCTTATATTGGAAGACGATTTCAACGTATCTTTGTGCAGTATCTTTGTGCAGTTTATATAGAAGTCGAATAATGTCTTAAAGAGAGAGAGAAAGAGAGAGTGAACTTATATTCAATTCAAGCCGTAGTATTACTATTATTTTTTCAAAGTTGAATGTTCTGGGCGAAAGTTCCAACATGAATTTCCTATGAACAAAAGTTGAGCAGTAATTAAATATTTTTTGTGTTTACTTGGGAATTTATTCTCAGGGAATCACCTTCCTAGTATATTCTTTTTAAAAAAGAAAAAACAGTTTGTGTACTGACAAATGGACATATGACAGTCCAAACAATAAGCAATTCTTGGGAATAAAGTAATGGTGAATGGATAGTAAAATGGTGGGATCCAGAGTAACAGTACTGTCGGTTCGGTTCCCTTATAATAATACCACTGGAGTAATAAGAGCCGAGACCGAGAGGAAAGCTGCCTGCCTGCCTGCCTGCAAATTAAAGCACGGCCAACAGAGTAACAGTCTCTTCTCCTCTTTTGTGCTAGACTCTCAGCTCTCTTAGTTGCACTTCTTGTCCTCGTTTGGGGTATTGGTTTCAAGAAGAGTTTCCTTCATCATCAAGACCTCATATATGCTGCTGTCTGTCAGTAATTAAATTAAAACTCTCCCTCTCTATACCAATTCATTTACCTCACCTGTGCATTTGCAATTGAGGATCCGTCTCTTAATTTATAACAGGTGCGAATGGTTATTGGCTTCATTTATCATCAGTGGAGAAGGTAGTCGTGAAACTACCAAACTACTCCAAATCTTCAAACAGAACATATTTTCTTGGAATAAGTTGGTGATTTTGGAAACTGGGTTCTGGTGCATAGATGGCTGCGGGGCTCAAGAAATTTGAAGAAATCGGTGCACTTGTGTCTTCAAGGGCTGCTGGCTTTGGCTTCTGGAATGGAGTATGAGGCATTCATGGATGGGTCTCATCTGTGTTTCCTTGTTTGCAGCTCAGGTCAATTTGTTCTACCCCTTGTTTTTATGAAAAAAATGGGTCCGGATCTCATGCGGGAATGATTTGGAAGATCCATTGTCAAAATTTAGGGGATGAATTCATATGGCTGCAGACCCAAAAATGGTTGTTGCCTTATATACGGATGTGAAAGTAAAAAACTAAGAGGTTTTTCAAATAGCTAGCGATATTGTAAAACACAAATATTTAAATAGCAAGCTGTTACATGATAATATATCATCATATATTTGAAGGAATAGCCCATGATTGGCAATAGTCACAGGGACAGTGGTTGATGGGTTTCTTAAGCTTTTGGCACAGAGTGGAGGCACGGACAATAAGGGCACGAGTATTGCCTTGGCATGTCTTCTTCCTTGGCAGTGGATATATATATATATATATATAGATGTTAACTTTGATTGTTATTAAACATGAATTTGATTCCCTCATGTTTGGAGGAAATGGCTAGTTTTCATGTGCGACTGAATTTCTTAAAAAGATTTGATTATGTGGTCGGACACTGGTGCATCAAATTTCAATAATTTTTAATTTGACAAACAGGTTGGGCCGGCCCAAATAGATCGGGCCGAATTTGGGCCGGGTCAAAATGGCCTAGCTTTTCGTGATTGAGATTGTGAGGCCCGTGATCCTGGTCGGGCCGCGGACTTCTTCATTTTTTTCTTCAAAATCTTGCTACACATATGATGAAATTTTACCGAGTCATTGATTAGTCACGAATCAATATCGAGTCAAATATATATATATATATATATATATATATATTTGAAAATCATTTCTAAGAACTAATGGACCTATTAAATGTTATCACCTATTTTCAAGTTTATCTATGCTATGATATATAAATTTGAAAAATACAAATTTTAATAAAAGCCTGTGCTGGTTACCAATCTCAAAACAACGTTTGATTACTGATAGTCACATTCAGCAATAGTATTACCATGCAGCTGAGGAAATTCAATGCAGCTTACTTAATTAGACAATTTCATAGATCAAGTAATCCACACGGGAGTATTCTCAATTTCAAACTCCTTCAAGGTCATAATCAGACCAAATTGTTGCGTCAACAGAATAACTATCTATTAATTATTTGAAAAAGAAGAGACTAACAAAGTATGGGCCAATTACTTCTGTATCTGATCCCTTTATTAAATGAATATTTTGATTATCAAAAATGCTGACATTTTTTTTTTAGTTTCACCAGGAACAGATGCTGCTTACAGAATATACTTCTTCCCTAGTATGGGCCAGTTACTTCTGTATCTGATCCCTTTATTAAATGAATATATTTCTTCCCTCTCTTTTGCACAGAAGCCATGTTGCTCATAACTCACGGGCCACGGGCTGGGCTAAAAACGGGCGTAAAAATGACCCAACTTTACGTGAGTTGCAATATTAAAATTCATAACCAGTATTTTTGCAGGCGGCCCGGCCTCTTTTGCCAGGTATAGTTTTTATGTTTACTAATAAAATCATGAAATCCACTTCTTTTCATAGCATAAATCTTTGTAATATAGAAAGTGTTATGAAATATCTTTTCTTTAAATTAAATGAAAAGAAAAGTGATGATAATTTCAGCGAAAACGTGTTGAAATTTTGATTCGTGTTTCCACCTAGCTGGAAGACCACCACCAGTCTTTTCGGATAGTACTTTGGCTGATGATATGCAGGGGCAGTGGGAGCCAGAGGAGGAGGAAGGGTTTTTCTTTTCTTTTCAATGGAGTATATTTTTGTTTTTATTCATCAATTTGACAAGGGATGCATCTACAAATTCCTCCGGTCTCCACGTGGGGACCGCCATTTTCTTCCTAACCATTCTATGACCTTGCATATGCCAGGTCACCAGTCCTTACTAATGACTTGGCCAAAATTTGTTCCTGTTACATCTAATAAATAAAATAAAAATAACAAAAAGTCTAAGATTGGACAGGAGTGTATTGAATTTTTAATTATTTATGTTTTGACTCCCAATGAAATAAAAATACAAATAGATTAAAGTCCAATACACCTCTTGTCTAATATTTCTGTCCCATATTTTGTCTGTGTAAAAGATTCTAAAAATAAAGTTGGAAAAAAGATACGATGAGTCAGCACAGAGAAAAGCCAAAAAGGCTACTCTATTTGACTATTTGTACCACACATAAAAAAGCTTGGTTTAATCTTGTTGCTTTTGGCTAACATCTTCCATATGCTTCCATCCATTAAGTAAAGGTGTAAGAAGATTGTTTGACGCACTAGTGTCACCACTACCACCTATATTTCTTTGAAATTTGCTGGCCCAACCGAAAGGGAAAATGCATGCTATTTTTGTATGTACCCAAAAAGGGGGGGTACCCACATGCTGCATTTGGGCAGCCCTTAATCTTAATATACATAACATAGCTAAAACAAAATATTTCTCTTGTGGGTCTAATTCCAATTGCATATGAAGTACACCTTGAAATTATGAGATTGATCACACGGTCAGAGTTGATGGGTAGGGTAGTTTATATTATTATTTTTTCTGGGTTTTGTCCGGCAGCCCAAAATATGTTGGTTTTTGTGAAGTTTTATTTGGGAGGAAGAAAGGGAAAGTTGGACACTTTATTTCAAGAAACTGTCGAACTTTTTTTTTGTTGTTGCTAATTTGTCACATACACGCCCAAGGATTGAACCCCAACCTCGTGGTAGACATGGGTTGGGTCATAGAAAAACACAAACACACGGCTACAGCCAACCGAGAAGTTTATTCCAAGGCAATAGAAACAACACAATTTGTAACTTTTTATTTATTTACTTACCTACCTCCCAGAACTGAGAGCAGATTATCTATCCCCAAATTCTCTGTTCCTTGTGTTCCACCACTTAAATATTGACACTTGTTTTTTTTTTAATTTTAGAATTAATTGGTATTAAGTAAGAGAATATGTGTCAACATTTAAGTGATTGGACACAAGGAGACAAAATTTGGGGACAGAGGATATGCTCTCCCCAGAACTAGATAGACCTTGAGAGAGAAGGAAGGCAGAAAACTCCGGTCTGGCGGTGCTAGGTTTTGTTCCATTTACTGTTGTACTTTTGCACTCAAAAGAATATTGTTGAATTAACTGCTAAGATAAAAATAAATATTAGACCCACCCATTTGTAGAATTTTCAATCCAATTGGAGGAAGACTGGCCACTAAATATTGGTGGTACCTGTAGCTCTTAGGGTGACAGTTGTGATTGAGTTCCATTATTCCTGTGAAGGGTCTACATAAAATGATAAGGAGATAATGCTGAATGTGGGCATGCTTATATCGTTGTTCACCCTGCTGCATAATTACAAGTTTCTAAGCCTGGACTTTGTTAAATATACTGCTCCTCCTCCTGAATCTACTTAATTCCACGTTCCTAACCAAGAATTGCTCCATAATATATCTTTTCGGGCAACAACGGATTGTTGCTTCTGTTATATTTCGGTGGGCCAGATGGTCTGAGTGATAAACTATGGGGTTGGGGAGAAATGGGTGGGAGGCTGTTTGAGAATTGGATTATCTTAGTAGATGAGTGGAAGGCCCGGAATTTTCCGTCCAAGATACCTAGATGATAGCCAGGTTAGGCTTCTTGGTTGCTGCTTCAATTGCAGCCTATGCTGTTAAGCAGGTCAACGTTAAAAGCTCGAGGTCGTCGGAAGCCCAGCTGACCAAGCCTTCAGGTTAATTATTCTTTGCTTGTAACTATCCAGTATGTCAAAAAATAAGGCTGCTTCCATTTATTATACATATTCTTTTGTAAGTAAACTAGTGGATTTTGTCTATTTGTCAAAATTGAGACTTGAGTCTTGTTTCTTGTTTAATCCAAAATTTCATATTAATATCCTTGATGGGTGAAATTGGAGCTCAGAAGATGGTGAAGCATCCATTGAACCACCTCGAAGCGAAGCAGAAGATACAGAGCAGTCTACATATTTTATCGATGGCCTCAAAGAGGTGGAAGTAAGTAATAATTCATTGTCTCTATTCTTTTTTTGGTGAGAAGACTACATTTTTTTTTTGGTGAAAATTAATAAGGTGCTATGCATACTGCAGGATGAGGAAGAGGAAAAAGAAGAGGTTAAATTGATCAATGGTGAAATTAATGCAGCTTTGAATAATCCATCTGATTTTGAAGATGAGATTTTTCCCGAGTTTGAAAGTCTTTTATCAGGAGAGATTGATTTTCCACTACCACCGGAGAAATATGACACAGGAGACAAATTCCAGACAGAGAAAGATAAATTGTATGAAACTGAGATGGCCAATAATGCAAATGAGTTGGAACGGTTACGCAGCCTAGTAAAAGAGTTGGAGGAGAGGGAAGTGAAGCTCGAAGGCGAATTGCTCGAGTACTATGGATTAAAGGAGCAAGAATCAGACATAGTTGAATTACAAAGGCAGCTAAAAATCAAGACAGTTGAAATTGACATGCTGAACATTACCATCAATTCCCTTCAAGCTGAGAGGAAGAAGCTTCAAGAAGAAGTTTCTCAGGGAGCTTCTGCCAAGAAAGATTTGGAGGTGGCTAGGAATAAAATTAAGGAGCTTCAGAGGCAGATTCAGATGGAGGCTAACCAGACAAAAGGCCAGCTATTGTTGCTCAAGCAGCAAGTTATTGGTCTTCAGGTGAAGGAAGATGAAGCTTTCAAGAAAGATACTGAGGTTGAGAAGATGCTTAAATCTCTGAAGGAGTTAGAAATGGAGGTTGTTGAGCTTAAAAGGAAGAACAAAGAACTTCAGCACGAAAAGAGGGAGTTGGTCATTAAGTTGGATGCTGCTGAAGCCAGAGTTACTGCCCTCTCAAATATGACAGAGGTATATAACTTCAACTGCTCATGTTCATATGTTGTTGAATCTAATTTAATGCTCACTTTGTGTTCTTGTTAGTTTCTCTTTCTTCCCAGCTCCGATTAGTTTTCTTTATTCTCTTGTTTTATATTTCAGTAATTTTGAAAAATCCTTTAGTCTCTCGTCCTTGCTAGCACGCATTATGTATATCCTGCTCGCTTAAGTTTGGATGATTAACCATTCTACTACATTAATTTGAGCAGAAGTTTTTTCTTTTTAAATGAAATCATTGGTTTGCAAGAAATTTCTTCCATTGGTAGTTTGGTACCTACCTTTTTAGAGTTTAAAAGTTTTCACTGGGGAGCATTTGTTAATAATTGATATTCCATGCTGTTGCAGAGTGATTTGGTTGCGAGCGTGAGAGAGGAAGTCAATAATTTGAGGCACACCAATGAAGACCTTTCAAAACAAGTAGAGGGACTTCAGATGAACAGGTTCAGTGAGGTTGAGGAGTTGGTATACCTTCGATGGGTTAATGCATGCTTGAGGTTTGAGCTCCGGAACTACCAAACACCTGCAGGCAAGATGTCAGCTCGTGATCTCAATAAGAATTTGAGCCCAAGATCCCAAGAAAGGGCTAAACAGCTGATGTTAGAATATGCTGGATCAGAACGAGGTCAAGGGGACACAGATCTTGAGAGCAACTTTTCGCACCCCTCCTCTCCTGGAAGTGAAGATTTTGATAATGCTTCTATTGACAGTTCTACAAGTAGATTTAGTAGTTTCAGTAAAAAGCCTAGCTTAATCCAAAAACTGAAGAAATGGGGCAAAAGCAAAGATGATTCTAGCACGCTTTCATCACCTGCAAGATCCTTTGCAGGAGGGTCTCCAAGCAGGAGCAGCACGAGCCATAGACCAAGGGGGCCTTTGGAGTCCTTAATGCTAAGGAATGCAGGCGAGAGTGTAGCCATCACTACATTTGGGATGGCAGAGCAGGATGATTTTAACTCTCCTGAAACTCCAAGGCTCCCACCCATTAGAAGGCAGGCTTCTTCTGATTCACTAAACAATGTTGCTGCATCATTCAGCTTGATGTCTAAATCAGTTGAAGGAGTCCTAGATGAGAAGTATCCTGCATATAAAGACCGGCATAAGCTGGCCTTGGAGAGGGAGAAACAAATTAAGGAAAAAGCTGAGCAAGCAAGAGCAGTAAAATTTGGTGATACTTCAAGTTTCAAGCCACAAAGAGAGAAATCAGTGACCTTGCCACCAAAACTTTCTCAAGTCAAGGAGAAAGTAGTTTTCACAGGTGATTCAACCGACCAATCCAGTGATGGCAAGATGGTTGATTCTCAAGCAGTGAGCAGAATGAAACTGACACACATTGAGAAGAGACCTCCTAGGGTCCTTCGGCCTCCTCCTAGACCAACTGGAGGGGCTGCTGCTGGTACAAATGCTGTTCCTTCAAGTGGGGTATCAGGTGCTCCACCTCCACCTCCGCCACCTCCACCTGGTGGACCACCTCGACCACCTCCTCCGCCAGGAAGCTTATCAAGAGGAGCAGGGAGTGGTGATAAAGTTCACCGGGCTCCTGAAGTGGTTGAATTCTACCAGAGCTTGATGAAGCGTGAGGCGAAGAAAGACACTTCATCTTTGACTTCTTCGACATCTAACACAGCAAGTGCTAGGAGTAACATGATTGGGGAAATAGAAAACAGATCATCCTTCCTATTAGCTGTAAGGAAAAAACTATATCTATCTCTCAGTTCACCTTCTTATCTTTTGCATAGAAATGTATGGTTCTTGTTACCTCATTCTATATACATATTGTATGGTCTGGATTTAGGTGAAAGCTGATGTGGAAACTCAAGGTGATTTTGTCCAGTCACTGGCAACTGAAGTCCGAGCAGCTACCTTTACCAACATAGAAGATTTGGTGGTATTCGTGAACTGGCTAGATGAAGAACTCTCCTTCTTGGTATGACTCTTGTTCCGCAGCATCATGCTTTTAGGATAGTAATCATCTTTAATACTGAAGTATGTTTGAGATATGCATGTCGGCATGGCTTTAACATAACAATGGAGCCTACTGGACTTGTAGTTGAAAAGATTAGCTCTATATTGACATTTAGCTCACAATCTAAGAAAACACACATTATGATCTGTCTAAAGTCTCATTTTGCTGTCTTATGCTTTTGACAAGGTTGATGAGCGAGCAGTCCTCAAGCACTTTGATTGGCCTGAAGGGAAAGCAGATGCATTAAGAGAGGCGTCGTTTGAATATCAGGACCTGATGAAGCTGGAGAAGCAAGTCACCTCTTTTGTTGATGATCCCAATCTCCCTTGTGAAGCTGCTTTGAAGAAAATGTACAAGTTGCTAGAAAAGTATGTTCTTTTCTCTCCATATATATTATCCATATTTTGTTTATGTTCTTGAGTTTCTACACATTAAAATACGCTATCTATCTTTATGTTGACAGAGTAGAGCAGAGTGTTTATGCATTATTGCGTACAAGGGATATGGCTGTTTCACGATACAGAGAATTTGGCATTCCGGTTGACTGGTTACAAGATTCAGGAGTTGTTGGCAAGGTATGCTTTAAAACCTTTACAAACAAATTTCATGGCGTAAATAAGATGGTGAAATTAAACTCTCCCAAATATATATATATATATATGTATATGCAGATCAAGCTCTCTTCTGTACAGTTGGCAAGGAAGTACATGAAGCGTGTTGCATCCGAACTTGACGCATTGGATGGACCAGAGAAGGAACCAAATAGAGAGTTTTTGGTCCTGCAAGGTGTCCGTTTTGCTTTCCGTGTTCATCAGGTATATTCCATTCATATTTCATGTGCTTGTTGCATACTATATGAACAACTTTGGCCATTCTATATGAACACTTTGATTTCCAATTCTTATTATATATATATATATATATATATATATATATATATATATATACATTTTCTTTTCGTATTCCAGTTTGCAGGAGGTTTTGATGCAGAGAGCATGAAAGCTTTTGAAGAACTGAGAAGCCGTATGCAAGCAAAACCAAGCGAAAACAACAATCAGGAAGCCTGAGGGATCGGTTTTGTTTTTCGTCTGATCTTATTTTTAGTTGTATATTTTGTTATTTTCCATTAGAGGCAGAAAATGTCACTTGTATTTTAATCATGTACAATCCAAAGTCAAGTTAAAGTTTTTTTGTTTTTTTTTTTATTATTTTAAAAAAAAAACCTCATACAGCTGTTACAGAGAAGAATTATATTTTTCTGCAAATTTTGAGGATGCCTAAACTTATGAAACAAGGAATCAATAATATACTCGGTTTAAGAAGAATTATTTGTGTTCTCAAACGATTTAACTTTGTTTTCAAGTTTATGTTATTATTTATGTTGCAGTCTGCAGTCTGCAATCTGCAATGCAAGCCTTTACAGAGAAAATTTCAGGTGTTGAAAGATTCACAAGTTGAATACTAATTTGGTCCCGTCTCTCATGGATTATTTTTCATTAAACACCGGTTGGTCATAACCGGAAATTAGTTGCACAAGAAAGTTTGGTATTAAGGAGGAATTTTTGCTTCTCTCGGAATAAATGTATATGACAGTAAAGGAAACATTACTTGGGAGAAGAAACCGAAACCATTTACACTAATACCCTGGTGGCATGCCTGATCAAATTTTATGTAGTAAAACTTTTACGAGAGATAATATCCTAGATACAATACAATACAATGGTCCATATTTATGTTCCAGTGTTACATTGTTGAATATGTTTGCCTCAATTCCATCTCTCTGCCTCCTTGTAAAAATTCTCATATTTTTTAAAATTTATGCAAATATGCCAATAAAAGGGGCTTATACTATCGCATTGTTATTATAAGATTTCTGTCTATGAACTTGGCACCTCCGACCTTTCCTTGAATTTGAGACGGCAGTCTAATGACACGTCTCTGATCCCCTGCTTCCACCAATAACTCGGTTCCTCCTCTGAACTGCAATTTTCAAAAGAATATAACAGAATCAATTGTCACCTAAAACTTAATACTATCATCCCAAGATGAAAAGAAGATTAAAAGTATCACAATGCAGTCAATCGAGTAGACCTAGTTAAAAATATCAAAAAGAAGTTAAGTAATCAAATGCAAAATGACAGAACTAGGAGGTAAGCATACTTGGTACAGTTTGATTTCTGACTTGTCAAAACCTGGCATGAGAAGGGTGACTGATTTGTTGGTTGAATCGAACTTGACTGATTGAGTTACACTGCCATTGTCACTTGTGAGAAGATTTCGTGATTCCTTACTCAAAGGGCTCAGTATAATCTCATTCCAGTCTAGAGGGGCACCCGCAGAAAGAGGTGGAGCAAAAGCAAAAGGCAAGGGTGAAAAGTTCTTCCTGATCGTCTCTGCTGATTCTACGCAAGAGCTAGGAGGTACAGTACTAAATGCCCCGGAAACTTGTGCACCAGCTTGAATTGTGCATCCCCAATAACGTAATGCAGAATTTAAAGATGCCGGACTGTTTGGGTCCATCACTAGGTAACAGGCAAACCGATGTGGTTCTGCAAAAAGAGAAGATCCTCTCTGCAATAAACATAACATATGCAGAATATCATATATGTTGCATTATCACCAGATAGATGAAACTAGGAATTGTATACCTCCAGTGTCTGTTCCAAGTCATCCCATACTTCCGTACTAATATTTCCATTGAAAAGGGACCTACTGCTTATACTCAAGGATTCATCCACAAGCCTCAAGAGAGAGGGGCCAGCCAATCTACCTAGATCAGTCCTCTCAGCTAGGTTGCGCAGATACTTCAAATATAATCTGTTCAAGAACATATGATTCTATACAGGACTTCAGAGAGAGAGCGAGAGAGGGAGGGAGGGAGGGAGAAAGAGTTCACTAACCTCGCTTTGCTAGTTGCACCCATCATCCGTATTGTTTCTTCAGTGCTTATACCATCGTATATAATTATGTCAAATTTATCTGTTTGGTGGTTCCTTTGAGGCATATCACCTAGGAATCTGACAAGCCTCTCAAGTGCTAACGCAGAAAACATAGAATCCATTCCAGGAAGAACACCAAGCTCTTCACCTACCACCTACTAAATTATGCCACATTTAATAAAGGGAAAATATCAACGAAGGGAATCCACATCTTTTAGATGACAATAATAAAATTAAAAGAAAAAAAAACAGTACATACCCACCCCTTCCAGAACTCCTTGGGTCATGTTAAGCCGTGCATCAGCTTGCTTCAGTCTATAGAGAGGTTCAAGGAGCATCTGCGATTATAGATCATTTAGATTTTATAGCTATTCAAATGAGCCTCAATATAACATTTAGAGTACCGAAAAGAAAAACACACTTTTGTAGTTTCCAACCTAACTGCTGAAAGGTTTTTGTTGCATGTCACAGGAGATGTGCCAATCTTACAATTTAGAAGATATTCAGCAGTAGAGTCTTGAGAATGCATCACCAAGCATGTTTTAAGGCCAGCCGTCGCATAATGCTGAGAATCAAAAGTAAAAAGCTAATTAAGATATCATACTTTTGAGATTAACTAAATGTCAACGCGCACATTCTATGAAGCTAAAAAAGAATGCCAATTCCTAGCATACCAAGTGAAGTCATTATCTCAATCCTTACCCCCATTCACCTAGTGAGAGATTGGTAAGCAAGCACATTATGATTTGATAGACTGCATATGAGTTAAATTCATGTGATATAATGATAGTATCTAGCTGACTTTTTGCACAAATACACAAACATGGATCTTTTTGCAACCAAATATCCCGTGTGCTGCTTTCACAAATCACCTCTATGTGCTTCTTCATCAGCTCATTAGTTCTCTCACTGTCTAGAATTGAGAGTCCACTTTTCCTTTCCGATGTCCCAAAATAAGGGTCCACTTTGAATATTAATACACCAACTCTAATCATTATGTAAGTGACTTTTAGTGTCCACCATTGAATGTCCAAACAAAAAGAAGAAAGCCATTGATTTTGTTAAAGTGAAAATTTCCTTAAGTCTATCAGTGTCGCAAGGGGACTCTAATTTTTTGGAAAGGGGGAGGAGTATATGACATGCCTAAGTAGAATTTCACCTGGCAACTTTTGTTGGAAATATAATTACTACGCATAAAGCATTCTAAAAAGTACTGTTTCCCCTGATTCCAACACAAACAAGAGCAAATTTCACCTCGCAGATAGTAAAAGTACCTGTCCATATCTCAGTTACTAACAAAACTTCAATCAAAATTAATCCCAAAAGATTGAAGAAACTGAATCCACATCAAAATGGAAAATCCCAAAAAATCACAAATGTAATCGAAACAGTATATACAAGGTTAAATTATCAGTGAAAACACTACCTGAGCAGCGAAGACGGCGGAAGTGGTCTTCCCTGAGCCACCTTTACCCAAAAAGGTGACCAATTTCGTGGGATTCTGAGGGGCATTGTTTTCCTGTGACGAAATGGCCATAATTACAGCTGGAAATCTTGATTGGCTTCTTTGAAAAATTAATGGGGATTTATAAAAATTTTGGGGCAAAAATGATGATGGTAACAGTACAAGTGACGGAGTCAAGAGAGCCATTTATCGGGAAGAAGAAGAAGAAGATAGAGCAAACAATGGTTGCGTAAAGAGTAATTAATATATAACAGTACTATATTATTCCATTTTACAGGATTTAATACGAGTATTCTGGTATTACAGCATAATATTAGTAGAGGAGAACTGAGAAAGGAAGATGATGGGGGTAACTGAGAGTAGGTAATAGGTAGGTAGGCCACAAGTTTCGGCCCTGAACCGAATATGGATGAAGCAACCCCGAGGGAACCCGGCCCAGCACAATTTTGATACCTTATTAAGTAATGCTCATAATTCACATGGGCTGATTAAGGATTTCTAGAAATCAATTTTATATTATTACAAGAATAATGTTACAGACACAAACTATTCTATAAATATTTTACAAACTGTTGATATGGCATACTCCACCTCAGCTTTTTATGTAAGGCCAAAGACTACATTGAAGCATTTTGTTAATCAATATGCTGAAGTGGAGTATGTCACATTAACAGTTTGTAAAATGTTTGTAAAATAGTTTGTGTCTGTAGCAATACTCTTATTACAAAAGGGAGGGACAACAGCGAAAAGGATCCGAATCCTCTCCATTTAAGGATTGACATTTAAAATGATTGAATCTAAGGCCTAGAACATGTCACCTCATTTAAAACTCATTAACTTAACTTAATTCAAATAAAAAAAAGTTAACTAAGGTTTATGAAAAGTAAACATTAACGTCTTTTCATCGATCGTTAACATTAGTTTGAAAAAAAAATGGCTGACTAATGACTATGGCTAACTTTGCCAGAGGAGAGGGGAAAAAGGGCGAGGTTACTACAAAACAACTGGATCTCATACCACAAAACTCTCCTTCAATTTGCAGTCCCTATATGCCACCATTAGAGTCAGAAATTTTTTAGGCTAAAAACTATAGGCAGAGACATTCAACGTTACCATTGCCTTCTCTAGATTCAAACAAGAACTCCTCCGGTCCTCCTTTCAGCCCCCCGACTGTTTGCTTCCCTCTCTAATGAGTTGTTAGCGTCAATCTGTGTAATGGTTTTTATTTTTACATAGGTTAACGTTAGAGTTAACATTGGTAACTAAAAAATAAATAAGAGAGTTAACCTAACCAAGTTAAATTACTGCTAGAATTAGGTTAGTAACTTTTAAATGAGGTGACAGCTTTTTAAGCTTTAAATCTAATAATTTTAAATCTGAACTTTTAAATGAAGACTCTCCTATTTTATTTGAAATTGGGAGGATCCTCATTCGAAAATAACTAATTCTGTTAAAGGTGTGTCACATCTAATTTCTAACTTATTATGTTTTTTTCACTTTTTTATTCCTACAATCTCTCCTATATTTTCTCACCCATATTTTATAATTTTTATTAAAAATTATTTATTTATTTTAATTTCACACAACACATATTTTATAATTTTTATTTAAAATTTATTTATTTATTTGAATTGCAATTGGGGCTATAGTACTGAATATGCATAAAACGATTAAGGTGAAGTGATAGAATGTATTCCGATGAAATGCTATTAATTCTAAGAGGATTATATAAAATGTAGAGGACGATAAACCCACTCACGATCTACTAAAAATAATGGTAGATTATCAAGAAAAGTACTTTTGGACTATCCATATGTTTGGTAGGTAAGATAGTGGAAGCATGTCAAAGAGAAGATTGATTTTAATTTGGTCCGAGAAAAAAGGAGTGGAAATGCAGAAGATGAGAGTATTCTTTTAATTCCTTTATTTGAGGGCTAGATAAAAAGAAATCAAAGGAGAAATGGAAAGAAAATAAAAGACAAGAATTTCATAAAAAGCTTTAATTTCACAAATATTTAAAATTTTGAGTGTACATATAGTTAAATTAATTTGTGCTCATTAATTATTAGGAAGGAAGTTTCATAAAAGGAAAACTTTTCTTTTTGTTGATAATTTTAAACTTATTTTTTTATATTTAAAATTGCCTTTCTAGAAGGGAACGAGGAAGACTACTACTATGTAAGAAAAGTACTGTGGTTGGTCAACATTCATTTTAACACTGTAAGAAACCATATTTTCTTTTTACAATATCCAAAATGAAAAGATAAATGTAGTTTTACGGCAGACAACTCAATGGATTATATATATTGGATTTTCTTTATCCCCAATATAATTAAAATTGAAATCTTGCTATAAGCTTTTAATTTTTAGGGAAGCAAATTAATGGAGATTAGAGTAATTTATGAAAAACAAAAGTGAGCAAAACAACTTCAAAAAATCAGATCCACTGTTTTAGAAATAACTAAGCGGGAGATGGGAGGTTATTAGAGTTAGCATGAAGATTAAAAGTTTGCATTCCAACAAATATATATATTCCATAGAAAAAATTCTTGCATTCTCCTTTTCCAACATAAACTAGTAGCATTTATATATAGTATACTCCATCCATTTTAAAATTAGAAATACATTTTGATTTTTTAGAATCAATTTGCAAAATTCTAAATTAATATAAAGTTAATACAAACAAATACAACAATTGCAAACTAACTGTGAATTATTATTAATTATCATCATTGTACACTCATGCATCAAAAAAATTATATTAAAAATCTAAAAAATTCTGCGAACTCTTTCATCAAAAAAACTATATTAAGCATCGATAAAAATCAAATTTGTACAATAAGATGGACCTAATTATCACCCTTTGACAGTACCGGAAAAGAAAAAGTTGGTAAATTAGGAGTAGCTCTAGGTGATCGTGGCAGCTCAGAAATTTGTGTACCATAACAATCATAATAAATCACACCCGAAAACTCAAGAGGCTGGCATTTCTCCCCCATCAATATATCCTTCTGCCACAGTCCACCTTCTCCAAATCCTTCCTCCTCTTTTGACTCCTCAAAATCACCCGCCTTTTTCTGGCAGACGAAGGGAATGTCCTTATTGATTATATTCGTGACCAACTTCTTAGGAGACCGTAAGGGTGATCTTGGCGCCAACTGTTGATCATCATTAATCTTAATCTCGGACATCTGATCAGGATCAGTAGCGTAGTTTCTTGAAACTCGCCTCGCATGCTTGGCGCACAAGACAGCAACGGCTGAAACCCACACAAATAAGCCGATTGCTAGAGGTATAGAACCGGTTAAGTGGTCAATGGAATGTATTTGCATTGGACGTACCATTATATTTTTGTACAAATGGTACTTTTGAGCCTTTGAGGCTAGCTTGATAATGCTAGCTTAATCAATTAGTGATCGAAGGAAATAGGAATGAAGAGTGTAGCTTGTGTATATATAAAGGTCTTTTTATGTATTTATTTATTTATGGGAGCAGTTAGAAGGCGATAAGAGCCGACCTCTTAATTAATTATTAATTATTGTCTCTAAAGTCTAAGCAAACATGTTTTAAATTTGAGTTAACACGCGGATTTGGTACGATTTCTTATGAATATATATATATATATATATATATATATATATATATATATATATATATAGAGAGAGAGAGAGAGAGAGAGAGAGGAGAAATCAATTATAAGTACTTATGCTGCGTTTGGATTGAAGGAATGGAATGGAGATTGGAACGATTCATTCCATTCTAGTTGGAATGAATTATTTCATACTCTCACTCCCCAAGATCCTCATGACTCAATGATAAAAAAATTACTCACAAGACTTTGGGCATGAAATATTAGACAAAAATATTAAATTTCAGTCGAAAATACCAAATAAAAAGGATGGTTCAATTCATTCCAATCGCTATCAAACATAATTTTTTTTATTCCATAGGAATGAGTCATTCCATTCTTACTTTATTTCTTCAATTCAAACGCATCATTAGTGATGCAGAAGGATTTGAGTCCGATGATACTGACTTGTTGGATAGTACAATAATGGCGCTAAAATACATGAGTCAATGAATTGACGCAAGAATGGTGGATGACTTTTGGATCGGAAGTTAGAAATTCAGCTTTTGGCTTCCAAATTCTCTTCTGGCTTCTAAGTGACGGCTTAGTAATTCTGTCGTTTTCTTTCCTTGGGATAATTATTATTTTGTCCGGCGTCACTTAGCCATTTAATAGTGATTTAGCTAGAGGCCATGATGGTGAAAGGTTGAGAAAGGAATAAAATAGAAAATAATGCTACTATCACATAAAGTGAGTCACATAATGCTCACATAATGATGATGTGACTGTATGTGATTTATTGTTGAGTTAAATAAATCATGTCGACAACAAATCACATACTGCTACATCAGTCGTATATGATGTTTATGTGATAGTAGCATTAGTCTAAAATGGAAGAGAAAATGTGAACGCGTCTTTTAATTTGGTTGTTTTGGGTGGGGGAGGCAGGCGCGCGGTGGTTGAGTCAATGGCAAGGATGTTGAGCAGGATCAGAGACATGTTAAAGCTGAAGCCATTGACCATATATATTTTGTAATTGTAGGCCACAATTTGCTGCTGCTTTTTACGACTTTTCTTAATTAGATTGAAACGAAACCTGACTGATTTTGCCTAGATAGTTGCTAGTTTGGAGTTTCACTACTTTTCCAGGTAGAGCCTACGTAGTACGTACATAGCTTTGAACGAGTCGTCGATGACCATTATTTCTC
Organism: Panax stipuleanatus; assembly: GCA_020205555.1. NCBI lineage: Eukaryota > Viridiplantae > Streptophyta > Magnoliopsida > Apiales > Araliaceae > Panax > Panax stipuleanatus. The sequence continues at coordinate 137,913,424 of CM035119.1, read as the reverse complement.
GAAAATGACTAATTTCTCATAAAGGCACGGTCTTCATTGTTTCATAATTAAAAATATATATTTGAATTAAATGAAAAAAATTAAAATTATATCTCAAGTGCACTTTTAATATTAATTACAGTAATAATTTAGTAGAAGTGGTTTAATAATATACTCATATATATGATAGTAAAACAATTACAATAAACTAAGAATATCACAAATTTAATTAATAGCTAGTTTTACAACAAAATTCTGTATTTAATCTTAAAAATTATAAATTTGCAACAAATTAAATGGAGTATTACTTTGATTTTAGGTCAACATACATAATGTCATATTGTAGTGGTGAATGTATATATATATTGTAAATTCTAAATATATATGTGTGGTTTCACTTTCATTTTCTATGTTAATTTAAGCTAGTTAGTATAATTAATATCGATCCTCTTTGTTATTTTTGAATTGAGACTTTACTTTCTCTACTCCTTTATTATTTTCAGAATAAAAAACTGTTTGGCTATAAAATATTTATGGATTGACTGTGGAGTGTACAAAAAATTATCTTTTGAAACCATTCTAGTTTCTCCTCCATCATTTTGTACGTACGTCTAAAATCTGTCTCTATCTTACTTTACTCGATTATTAGCGCTGGCCCGTGGCCAAGATAATGTCAAAGATACTAGTGTTTATAATGCCTGTAATTTCATGACACGAACAATTTTCTTCGTGCTTCTGAATAATTATGTCACAGTGATTTTGATTAATGTTATCTCAATCTTATTACACGTACGTTTCATCAAATATATAGTAGTAATAGAATTCCCTGCCGATCAAAAAAAATATATTTAATAGAATTCCCTACCAATTACTCATGCCAACTCTTAGATGTACTTTCGCTCCTGTCCGATGTCCACATGCATGAGGATATTAAAGAGGGGAAAGGTCTGAATTGAGGCTGTCATTAATGAATAATTACTCATCTGTCCTTGGTCTTCTCAATTAATTTGAAATAATTGAGCAGAAGCCAAATAATTTTTCATGCATGTTAATTAGATGTACATTACATTTGGATTAATCGGGGGAATAGAATAGAGAAGGTAATAAGTTGGAGAGAAACTTAAGAATGATTTATTTATTCCCTTTTAGACTGAAATGAGTCATTTCATATACTCTTTCTTAAAGAATAAAATTTATAAATTTGACAAGAATAAGAGCGATTCATTTCATTAAAATATAACAATCAAACACTTTTTTTTTCTCTTCCATTTCATATAAAAATGTCGTATCTTATATAATTTCTGTAATTCAAACGTAGTTCAAGTGTACTAGTTAATTGTAAGTGAATTAATAACTGTGGATGCATGTTATTGGTATAGGTACATTAATTAAGTTTACTAATGATTTGTTCTTGAATAACTTTGCATGCACGCATTTGGTGTTCAAAGTGTAGTCATGAGCGCGCAATTTTTATTTGTATGTTGTGTTAGTGAGTCTCTTCATGTATTTTCTCCACTTTCAAGTTCAAGTTACTGCCAAATCCAAGTCACAAACTAAATGTATGAGAATATTGTAGCAGGCCACTTTTCATGGAGAACTACAAGTAATTAACACTTATACAACTGAACAATTTTCCATATATATATAATCTTTTTTTCTTTTTTTCTTTTTCTTTTTGCCACCGGCAGTTGTGCTGTGAATAACTAGGGCATCCATTTAAACACTTGAAACTTCATCAGAAAGATAAACAGGAATAAAGTAGAACTGTGATGGACTCAAAACTTGGATATGATATGTGTGACGTGAACAAGATTTAATTTCATGATCAATATATATAATGGCAATTAAAGAAAGAAAATGAAGGTTTCTGTAATTGTTACATCAGACAAGTTAATTAAAGAGATTAATGTGCAGCAGTACTCATGTGACCTAGCTTCTTCTATATCTATAATTACACACCATGGATGATCCACTACTCACTTCAAAAATTAAACACACACATCATGTCATATTTCCTTCTTCTTTTTTCTTCTAAATGTATGCCAAGCACAAAATGTTTTACGCATTCATTCTATGATCACACCTTAGAAAAAGAACAAAATAAAAATTTAACAAAACAGAAAGTTGAAGACAATTAAGCAGACTCTAAAAGATTTTAATAGAACTAACCGGCCTCATGAACTTGGAGTACTACGAATCTATGATGATGCTTGCATGTAACTACGACTGATCAGCAGGATTTCGAGACTGGAAATGATGAAACTTGAAGTTTTCCATGAAAACTGAGGTAGTGGTTTTACTTGTTCCTGTCAATGTTGGGACCATATATATTTGTGGTCATTGCGGAATTGTTGGAACTAATGTTCCAATTTCCGAGAAAACCTAGGAACTTGTTGGAATAAGAATCTAATCCACCTGAGAATAATGCATCATTTTCTTGATAATCGAATATCGAGCAAGATGGGCCTGGTGCAGCTGATGAGCTTGCAACAATCCCCACATTTTCTATTTGATGATGATGTGATGCATGAGAAGATGAATATTCATGGGGAGAATTAGTCCTTTCTTGAGTAGTAGTATAAGAACTCACAGAAGATTCTTGGACTGTTTCAAAGATGGAATTAGGGTTTGGTGCAGCACTAGACCCTAATTTGGCCAAATTGTAGGTACTAGTACTTGTTTGATCAGACAAGTAGTAGTGTGGAGATTTTTCAAGCCATCTGATCATCATTTTTTTCCTTGTTCTCTCCCTTGCTCTTGCTCTTGCCTTGTCCCTAGTCTCCCTTGCATTAATAGGATTATTACCATATGCTGCTGCTTGAGATTTCCGGGCTTTTCTCTCACCAGAAACACTCTCACCTTCTGATTCTACTTCGCATTCTGAAGACATTGAAGAATCGCTCTTCTCGGATCCAGTTGCATTGTTGTGATAAGCAGTGTTAGTACTAATCATGTTGATTTGTGGGAGGTGATTTGTCGTGGTGCAACTGAGCTTTTTAATGGCCTTTTTGGACTTGGAGAAGAGCCAGTCTATGGTTTTACTTGCCTTGTCGAAGCCTAACATGTCTTGAAGATCAAAAAACTTTCGCGCAATCTGAAGGGACAATCTCATTCTGCGGTCTCTAATACCTTGAGCCGTGCAAATCTTGCTGTGTCTGTCCTTCTTCCCACTCTTCCTTTGCGTCTTGGCTGCTCCTTTATTACTGCTACTTTTCTTGATCATCTTGGGAGCAAGTACTTCGGAGGAAGGTGTTGGATGATCATCATGAGTAGTATTCATAGTAATGTGTTGTGTATTCTTATCAGCTGGTATATTATTATAGGCACCTCCATGAATATGTTCATCATGAGCCATGAGCTGCTGAGGTTGTGGGGAATTAATATTGTCATGAGTGAAGAAATTAAGTGGTTGGTTGTGATCATGATGATGATCTAGAAAAGGAGAAGGGAAGTGATCTAGGGAAAATGGAGGAGGATCTTCTTGTGGTCTGAAATTAGGGTTTGGATCATCATAATAATTATAAGACCTTCTCAAGGCGGAGGAGCTAGGTATCATCGTTGTAGCTAAGAGGGAGGTGGTGGTGGTTGTTGCTTGTAGGAAAAGTATATGCTTATAGCAAGATTGCTATTGCAGCAGTACATATATATAGCAAATACAAGTTCGTACCACTACTACGTCTTCTTAGTTTTGGAACTCATGCATAAGAACCACTAGCAGAAGGCTTCTCAAATCAGGTTATATATATATATATATATATATATATATATGAAAAATGATTCATAACCACACTTGTAAAAATAGTATAATCTTATAATGCATCTTTCGCCGTTCAAAATTTGATTGAATGACCAATTATTTTAATCGTTCGTACTACTAAACTGCGGATGGAGGGTCAAAAATATTCTCTTTTCAAAAATAATTATAGTCCGTACAATTAAAGTGCAGACGCCAACTACAATCGTGTAGATGCAAAAGTAAAATTTGACTTATTGTCGACAGATTTGTTTGTTATTGTCCAACAAACTAAATTGCAAATGATGATAACTAATTATTAATTGAATCACAATTTAAACGATAAAGACATGTAATTGGAAAGATATGACTATTCTTACAATTGTGAGTACGAATCACTCCCTGTGTAAATGAAAAAAAAAATCAAATAAAAAATCAAGTAACTAATTAAATGAAAACATGAAGTTAATATATACATATATTTATATAGACACGCCTAGTCTAGCAGGGACACCTAGGAAGGAAGTATAGAGAGAAGGACAATTATTTTCGTCTTTTAAATGGATGGAACTCAACTACTAGTGAACTGGCACGTTTTAAGAACCTACTCAATTAATTTACCTTCATTATAAATACCTAGCTGTATATACTCATTCTCCTTTGACTGGGTACTTACCTATCCAAACTTATCTTTCACTTCCAGGAAGAATTATAGCTCTCACCTTCTGATCACCATAATTAACTATATAATGCTTAAATCGAATATTTCAAACTGATAAAAAAAAATTAAATGCAAATGTCCTCTCGTACATGAGCATTGACATTTGAAAATATAGAATCAAATTTAATATATTATTTAGAATGAATATGAAATATTTTTAAATTCAAAATTATTTTGATTTATCTTACTTTTGATAGAACATATATCTTGTAATTAGTAGTATTTTTTTACATAATTTATAATTATATTGTGGGCTGAAATTAGAAGAGGTAGTACCAATTTTAAATTTAAAAATATATCAAATTGATTTTAAAAAATTAATTCTAAACTTTGAAAAGAAAAAATATGTGCACATATTTATGAATGTATATATGTATGATCCGATGATGCATAATTAAGTAGAGGCCATGACAAACGATAGGTTTAGATCCACTCTTATAATTAATTGAGTCGTGTTATGTATTACAATAATTTTTTTGTCGAATTACGATTATGATGTATATAAATATATGGAATTAGATAGAATTATAAAATTATCTCACCATATCAAATACGTCGTTAAAATATTATCAAACATAATTTATCTACGTATGTGTCTTATAACTAAAAAATCAACATATAAAATCACAAAATATTTTATTATTTTTACTAATCTTACTACTACGTAATTAAGAGGAGTGGCTAGGTATGTACCTTCCTTTAACTTGCTGCTTTGTTTTTGATATCCATATCTGATCTAGCATTGAAATAAACTACTACACACTACAGATTATTTACTCGTTGGATTAATTTCTCTGGCGACCTAAGGTTTGACCGGTAGTACTGTTGCCTCATAGCCATGACCTGGACTACGGCCCATGGAGGTTGATCTGATCTGTTGCATATAGTTGTAAAGAACCCTATTAAGGCTGCAAACCTATATCAACTAGGCCTTCAAACTCTCATGGGTTTAAAGCCTTTGGGCCATATCGCATTTACGCTCTTTCGACTGAGGGCCATATAGAAATTGGTGATATCAATTTAATTATATAATCAATAATGCTGATTTTTCGTGTCAGACCCAAAAGAAAAAGGGGATCAGAATAATTTTGTTCATTGGTTGATGGGATATGTAGTTTCATTGACTTGAATATGAGAAGTGCCTGGCTTATAATTTGTAAACGTCAGGCATTTATTTTATAGTATTTAAATTAATTAGGGAGTGTTTAGAAAAGGTTTTTCAGTAATATATCTCAGTCTTGCTTATGCGAAATTAATTAGTTAATTGGTGCAAAGAACCAAAAACATATTTAGAAAAGAAAAAAGAAACAAAAACATAATAAAAGAAAATCAGCAGAGAGTTGTATAATTAGGTATGCACTTGAATTGTTTGGAACGTTTGACAAACATAATTATACCCCCTCGTTAAAAATATGAGACTTTAAATATTTGTTGTTCATCATAATAAAGTATACCCAAAACATTCGGACATAATTCTATTATATTAAAAAAAATTCAATATTAATTATTACTATAAAAGTTGCTTTCTATATATATATATATATATACATAGGGCTCTCCCGAATCATAGAGAGAGAACAAACTATTGGAAAAACTCTGTTATATTAAAAAATGTCCTATATATCCAAAAAAATAAAGTCAAAACTAAAATAAAAACCCGCTTTTGGGAACAAAAAGTATTAGTTATCCATTTCCCACTTCACTTTGTGAAGTTAATACAATAGATTTATGCATATTGTTTTTGCTCCTTGGTTCTTAATTAGATAGTAATTTGGAGGCACCGATACCATTACGAAATAGTTAGGCTTACTTCGAGTCGCGTGTTATTTTGTTAATCCTATATACTCTCCTTTTTTTAAAATTTGAGATACAATTTGATTTTTAAAATTAAACGATGACATATTAAATTTCATATTAATGTGAATTTATTTATTTTTAGTCGATACAATTATTATAATTGTATAGTATATAACAAAAATTGTTAATCACAAAATTTATTTCATTCTAAACTTTTAAGAGTCATACTAATTTAGAAATCTAATATGTCATCGTTTGACCTCAAAAGTCAAATTGTATTTTTAATTTTGAAATGGAAAGAGTATGTCATAAGATTGGTTCTGTTAGGTCCCGTTTTTTCCGAGAAAATCTATTCAAGGAAAATAGAGCCTGAATTACATTGATTTTCTTTGCAGATCTTAGCATAATGTACTGTTAAATTGAGAAAATATCTCAAGCTAGCTACCACAGAAATCCATACATTTACATATATATATATATATATATATGTATGTATGTCATTATCCTTGACTAATTAGATTCAAAGTTGTCCTAACAGGCTCCTATATATCCTTGTTCCTCCTATCCTGATACATTACTTCCTTTTTCGTGAGAGTGAAATAATTAATAATAACTTGACCAACTTTAGCTATCTTTTGATGATAACCGACTAAATGCCATTAAAAGATCATATATATATATATAGCATGCATGGGCATGCATGGAGAGCATCAGTAATTTAGATAACTTTCGGCTATATATGTATATATGAAATGATATATTTATTCGAATTTTCTATTTGACATGCATATGATTGAAGGAAATGCATGCAATGTTCATATTCAGAACACATGCATGTCCATGGAAATTGACTATAATTTCGGTATTATATGTATGGGGCCGGATTCTATTTATCATTGGCTATATATGGATCATTCAATAAGCGAGAGTATATATGTTATTAGAAGATGAAATGTTCACAATTTAAAAATAACCCTCTCATTTTTATTTTAAATAGCGTACGTACTGTAATTGCTATTTAAAAATCGTGGTCATTTCATCTTTGGATGCTCGATCACACATGCATTGGTTAGAAAATCCAAAAAGTCAATATATACTACTCCGTAAATATGGATTGATCTTCACACGCGACACACACACACACATATATATATATATATAGAAAATAGTCTGACCTAAAAAAAAAAAAAGAATATACTACTTCCGTCTCATAATAAGTGTTTTTTTAGTCTTGATATTTTTTTCCCAAAATAAGTGATGTGTTAGGACTCCAATACAATTTTTATAATATTTTTTCAGATATGTCCTTGTGCAACCAATGATATTTATTGCGTATTTATTGGGAAGTTGAAATATTGAAGAAAGAGAAAGAGAGACCAAATGACAATAAAAAAGTTTCAAACAAAACAAAGAAAATATATTAAGGGTATTTTTGTCATTTTAGCTTGTGTATTGGTATGTGTGATTTAAGCTAAAAAAACACTTATTATGGGACGGAGGTAGTATGACTGCTCATTTCTAATTAAGGTGCTGTTTGATTGTCACTTAATACCTCTAAATAGCTTTGCCTCTGATTCGGTCAGAGGTAAATGTTGTTTGGCAATTTTTTTTTACCTCTTAATGGCTCTTAAAGGATTAGACATGAAAACCAATCTATAGCATTCAGAGCAAGGTCTGAGCGAAAAAAAAAATTTGGGACAAAAATAACCTCAATTTCCTCCTTCGTTGCTGAACAATCCCAAACCCTAGGCCACCATAGAGGCGTTAATACCCGAGAGAGAAGTTCACCGGCGGCAGCTGAACTGGATCCTGATTCTCTAGATGCAGAAGTTCTACTCCATCGCCGACGTGTCGCTGGAGCTTCGAGCGGTGGCGGCGAAGAACGACCGGTGATTGAAGAAATGAAAGTGACAGAGAAGAGACGAGAGGTTTGTGAAGAAGAAGAAATGGAAGGTGCCGAAAATGGCGGTTGTGAAGTGGTGGATGAAGATTCTGGTAGAGTTGATTCACTCAAGAGTGAAATTACTGATACAGGGGAGGGGAGGAGGGCCGGCGGGGATAGGGTAGGGGAGGGGGCGGCGGGGAGGGGGAGGGGGAGGGAGGGGGAGGAGGGACGGCGGGGATGGAGGGGAAAGGAGGGGGGCGGCGGCGGATGGGGGAGGGGAGGGGGAGCAGGGGCAGGGGAGGGGAGGAGGGCCGGCGGGGAGGGGGGGTAGATGAAGGGGCAGTGTTTTTTTTTGTTTTTTTATTTTATAATTTTGTTAAAAAGGTTATAATGGTAAAATACTTTTATTCAGACATTTTGAAAAAAGTAATTATCAAATAATATTTTTTTATTCAAATATAATTATATTTTAATACTTTATATTATTCAGACGTCTAAACTATTCAGGTCTTAACACTTAATTTTATCAAATACTATCTAAGACAGCCGGCTAGAACCTTAGTAAGAAATATTTAAGAGAACAGCCCAAGTCAACATAAAATTGGACGACTACTGCCTTATAGGGATATTTGAGTCATGCGGGATTTCGTGAAAGCTAATACTCCATATGAATACAATTAATTTCCCTGGCCCCACTATGATATGAAATTCTTTAGTTGAAAGTTTTGTGACCGTCCAAACTTATTGACCTTGAATATATGTGGACCATCGATCCATTGTACTACACTTTTCTACAATCTTCCTTATATATATACCATATATGCTGGTTAGATTGTTTATGAGCAAGCTAGCGATGGATCAGTTCAAGATGGACACTCCTAACTAAATTTGACGTTACCTACTATTTTCTCCGTTCTTTAAAAAATACAGTGTTAGTTAAAAACGCACATATTAATAAGTGGAATAAAATAATAAAATTAATCATTCTCTTCCTTTAGTGCATTAACTTCCCTATTTAGTACATTAATTAAAACAAGAGCATATTTGGAAAAAGAAGCTTTGGGTTCCTAAAACTACATTCTTTAAAAAATAATTTTTTTGGGCTAAAACTGCACTCTTTAAAAAACGGAAAGAGTATTACTATCTTAAAATGTCTTAGTATTTTGATTATGATTGTTAATTAATTAGTTATCAAAAAGAGTACGCGCTAGATCTATAGACCACATTAAAAAATATATATATGCGTGAAAAGAGTTGCATTTACTCCCTTCGTCCCATAGTTATAGACTGATTTTTTATTTTGGGATGTCCCAATATATAGGCTACTTATTATTTATAAAATTTAATTGGTTCATTGTTTTACTTTTATGCTCTTATAATAAATATTCAATCATTACTCTTTTTTTTTTGAAGAAACAACATTCAACATCATTATTTTTATCACCACATTTAATGTTGTTGTATTCTCAATAAAAGAATTCAACTTTTTAGACTTTACTATTTTAACATATTTTGTGATTGGTTGAAAGTTTATGTAGATTAAAAACTCCATCTTTGGTTAAAGTTCTATGGTTAAGGACTTTAATGGTCAGTACACGTTAATCAATTAAGTTGAGAGTTCCAATGTGATAAGTAAGGAGTAATTAACTTATTCATTAATTCCATATTAAGGGGTATATGTGAAAAATTTCTTTTAAAAATTGCCACTTAAACTAACTTAAATGATTTTCTTAAACTATGTGCCAAAAAAATCAGCCAATAACTATGGGACGGAGGGAGTATATATCACACTATTGCATCTCCTTAACCTTGTTTAATTAATTTGTATAAAGGTTATCAAAAGCTTAGAAATCAAACAAAATTTTGTGCTAATATTGCAATTCTTTGCTATATATGTATAATTTCACTGTTCACAAAGAATACCCCCTTAATTAGCTTCAATGAATTCAAATCCGTTAAATTAAATGCATATGGGAAGGTTTCAGACCTTAGGTGTAACTATCGATCGAGTAGATCATTTGAAAGTTAGCATTTGATTTGGTGAAGATATTTCACCTGGAAAACCTAGCTACCTGGTCTTTCAAGGATACCCACAAAAAGATTTTTATTTGTTTGGTCTTAATTAATTTGAACCTCTTTTTATATATATAAATTAGAATGTGCTTGAAAGACGAAGGAAGGCGGAAAGAGTTTAATTTCAAGGTCTTGTACTTAATTAGGTTTGTTTAAGATCGAATTTTCTGAAAGTGACTTTTGCACCGAGTTTTCTAGCTACACATGCATTATTATTTTGTTCAATAAAGAGGAGAGAGAATTAAATATATGCAGTTACGAGAAAGAAGCTAAACTTTTTCTTACTTTATGACTTGGCAATGATTATTTAATATTTTATCAATTTTAAATTATAAAATCAATATTAACTTTTGAAAAGTCAATTTTAAATTTTTTAAACTCAAAATTGAGATAATTCTATTTAGAGAATAAATTATTTATTAGAGTTTTTCTTGATTATTGGCTAGGCCCAAAGGAGTATAAATTAATATATATATATATATATATATATATATATATATTACAAAAAAACCTCATAATTAAAGTACATTAATTCTCAATTGCTAGGTAGCTGCTTGTGCAAGTATGTATGTATAATCAATAATAATGAGAAATTAAATAAACGTCGTCATGACAGCGTGGGAGTGAGGTCATGATAAATCCCCACCCCACCACACAAAGAAAGGCTTCTTTTCTTCTCGTGGTTTATGTTAGTGGGGGGTGCAGCTAGCGCTATGATCAAATCTTTGAAAGAGAGAGAGAGAGAGAGAGAGAGAGATGTAAAAAAAAAACAAGAAAACTGGCTAAATACAGAAGAAAGAAAGGGGACTTTAATTAAAAGGTTAAAGACAACATGGGGACCAATGTGTAGCCATGCGTGTGACCACCAAAAAGTGTCCCAAAAATATCGTGCTCTTTAAGCTAATTCCTTCCATAGATGCATGCTCAAATCAGTATAGATTAAAAACTGAACTGAAACGGCCTGAAGGAGAGAAAAATTAAAGAGAGTATTAATTTAATTAATCCCTATTAAAAGTGCCCATTGCTAGATTGACCTGACTGAGGAAAAAAAATAAAGACGTCCTTTAGTTAACAGAGTGAAGGATATAATAGCAGAGGTGCACAAGAGGGGACACTGGAAATGAGCTTGTTTGTACTTGGTAATTTTCGTAGGGTTAGTGTGAACATCATTCTTTAAATTTTAGGAGTAGTTCATGTGAAAAATTGCCAAAGCTAGCAATCCAATAGACTCTCTCTCTCTCTCTCTCTCTCTATATATATATATATATGTGTGTGTGTGTATCTTCATCACAATATTTAGGGTGCTTAAAAGTGAGATAAAAGATTAGTAGGGTTGATGATTGTTGTTTTTAACTTTTGTCAGCCTCCAGAGTTTCTTATTACTATTAATTATGCAGCTACAGTAATTACCCGGATCATGCTGGTGAATAGGGTTTGAGCCAAAGGACTTGCTCTTTTTAACTTTGCTTTGTCAGTACTATTTTGTGTTTATACTTTCCTGTTTTCAACTTTTTTTTCTGCTTTGTTTACCATAAACACAGCATGGTTACGTTTAAAAGAGGTTGCGCAGGCCTATTTAGACCCAACCATCCAACAAATTGCAGAAGAAATTAACTATAGCTACCTAGTAGCACAATATGCCACATATGTCAGATGTGAGAATATACTCTCTCTGTTCTGTTTTGTTCGGTAAAGCCTTGCTTAATTTGATTTTCCTAGTCAAATTCACCGATTTTAAAAGTGATATATATATAAAGCATATTTACTTATATTTTTGAACTTCCAAAAATTGAATGTTGTAGTAAATTAAATGTACTTAATTTCTTATAGTAATAATCTCTTTACCCATATTTAAAAGAAAATGGAATAACTTTTAATTTTAAAATTGGTCAATTTAACTTCAAAATTTAGACGGAAAGAATATATATTACTACTTCTATAAAAGTGGTCTAATTTTTCTGTCATGGCATTTTGGCCACTTTGAAGGACAAAGTTACCGAACCAACTAAAATTCCAACAAGGGAAATATTCTACTGGTTCCTTAATTGTTATTTAGAAGGTTCAACAAAGGAATATTGAATCATGTATGAAAGTGGAATTCAAATATCCATAAAATTAAGAAAGGAACTTCTGGTTCTAGGGCTTTTCTTTTGAACAGTACGTACTAATATTGCAAATTCGTTCTAGGCGGTTTAATTGTCACCATTATTCATCATTCGATTTTTCTCTCCCATGAACACATAATCCATATGATTACTACAAATTAATCCTAGAGCAGTTACAACTTCTTGTTATAAGTACTCTAAAAAAAAGTAGCATTCAAATTCTCACTTCTATATTTAGCAAAATAAAAATAAATTTTAAAAGTACAGATGCTTTTGCCAAAAATATAAATATTTTGTTTGACCTAAAATACTTTTCATCTAAAATTTTTACACTCTAAAAAGGCTTTTACACCCTGTCTCTTAGTTTTGGGACGGAAAAGAAAATAATGAAAATTTAATTTATAATAGAAAAAAAAAGAATAGAACACTTGTATGTTTTCTTTCATATTGTTATTGATTTTATAAAAGAAAAGAAAACTTAAGTTTCACATACTAAATTGCCCTCTTATATTAGTTTTATTATATTTATAATCTAAAGGGTATAATTTAGATTATAAAAGATGATCATATATATGTTATTTGGTTTTTCGTCTAAATTCGTCCATTTTTGGACTGGAAAATTTTGGAGAGAAAAGTTGATTAAGTTTTTCGTCCATTTATTTATTTTTTTGTTCATTAAAATCAATAACAAAAGAATTAGATAAAAAAAACGTCTATTTCTTCTCCTTTTTTTCGTCCATTTTAAAACTTTAAATACTTTTTAAATCCATCCAACCGTTCTGTTAAACGGCTCTAAAAAAGGGTAGGTTGCCTTGCCCCCATGCATGATTCTATGGGAAAAAGCAGGTGCCCCGTTGGTTTCATTCCTTCCCAATGGTCTTTATAGTAACAACATAAGCACCTGAAACCGAGGAATTAAGTTATAGAAATTAATTACTAAGTACACTAATGCATATATATATATATATATATATATATATATGAACAATGCTACTATTGTCACATAAAGTTCACATACTGTTTGGGTGGCATCCATTAATTTGTTGTTGATATGATCCACTTAACTCAAACAACAAATTTATAGGTGCCACCTATACATTATATAAGCTTTATGTGATATTATTATGTGATAGTAACATTATTTTATATATATGTATATGGATGGAAGTGTATATATAGAGAGAGAGGGAAGGAGAGAGGGTAGTGTAGGGGGAGGAGTGTGTTCCACGACACAATGATTACTACATGGGCCTTGGGGAAACAGAAAGGCTCGGCGTGGAAATAGCGAGCGGAGAGAGAGAGAAAGAGCATGGAAGAACGTGGAGGCTTGACCGACGCAACAACGGCAATTAGGCAAAGCAAAGCTACCCCTTTTTATTACTCCCTCTCTATCTATGTGCGCTTTAATATACGAATGAATAGATAGATGTAAGTATTTGGTCGGTCGACAATCTGTATGTTGTGTGTTGTGCTTGTCTTTCCCCCCCAGCTATTTCCATCTCTCTCCCCCTTCTGCCGCAGCACAACTTACAGAGTGTAATTATACCCTTTCAACCAATCACTAATTAATTACTCCTTAGACAATTGGACTATACTCCATACCAATACCATGCATGCATATATACTAATAGTATGTATATATTCCCATTTACATACATACCATGCATGCATACAAACCATATAGTTGTAGAAAAATAAGAAGTGGCAATGATAGCTACAGAGAGAGAGGATGCCGTAAGAAGAAGGAAATTAAAACAACATTCTTTCATTATTTTTTGTCCAATAAATAACATTCTCATTTTTTAATAGTACAAGAAGATTATAGATAATTAATATTATATTTAAATGTTATACAATTACTTGTGCATGAATTTAAAATAATTTATATTAAGGGAGGGAGGGATTAGTATATATGTTATGAGTGGGAGGTGTGGAGAGGGCGCAGAATACTGTGTGTGAAGAGCCCAGCCAATAAGATAAAAAATCAATAGCGAAACTTACTTGATTTTAGGATAAAAAGGTTCTCTTCTTCAACCCATCACAACCACAAAGTCAGTTTGTGCCAGAAAAAAAAACTACCAAAAGAGAAATATAAGATCAGAAGAGATTCAAGAGGGGTCCAAGTTCATCTACCCATCAAAACAAGGTCTGTTTGTCTTACTTTTCTTTTCTGTTCCTTCCTTAATTCCATATATCTCCCTTTTATTCCCTTTTGCCCCATATATGTATACATATATATATATATATATATATATATATATATATAAGTCAAGTTCTTGATCCCCTTTCTTTATATTCTCCCTTTTCATCTTTATATCAAATAAAGATTAGATGATTATGGAATAACCTAATAGTTAATTGTTCAATCTCAAAACTTGTTCTGTTTTTTTGTGTGTTATATATTACTACTTCTACTTATATATATATATATATATATATATATATATATATTAGAGAGAGAGAGAGAAAGAAGTGAGTTAGGGTGGGGAATATGTATATATATAGAGAGAGAGAGAGACTGAGCGATTTGTGTACAAAGAAAGAAGATGAATTAGGAGTGTGTTCACATAATAATAGCGCTATACCAAACATTGATCATCAATATCTGTTTATTGATCAACAGATCATGCAGCATCAAAACATGAGTGACGCTTATTTACAAGCAGATGCTGGTGGTAGTAGCATCATGTTTCCAGAAGTCATGCCGTGGACTCTCCCTCCACCTGTTCATCACGGCTTCAACCCGATTCGAAACCAAGACCCGTTTCTTCTCCCTCCTCCGCCACCCTGCGCACCCTATGGAGGAGGTTTCTTCAATAGGAGATCGTTTGGCTACGATGTCGGTCCATCTTCGGACCATCTCAGGCTCTTATCCGACACGGTACTTGGTCAAGTGATTCAACCCGGCTCCGGCCCATTTGGGCTCCAAGCTGAGCTAGGTAAGCTAACAGCTCAGGAGATAATGGATGCCAAGGCTCTAGCAGCCTCCAAGAGCCACAGTGAAGCTGAGAGGAGACGTAGAGAGAGAATCAATAACCACCTTGCTAAGTTGCGCAGTTTACTACCCAGCACCACCAAAGTAAGCACTCTATATACTATTAACACCATATCTATGTATCTATAAACATATGTATGTGTATATTTATATGATCATAACACTATCTAATTATATTGCCATGCATGCGTGCAACATGAAATTATATATCTTTATACAACTAGTGTAATGTTTTCATACCCTTTTGTAGTTTGTTTACACGGTATTAATTTGGAATCTAAATCTCTATGTAGATATATATTCTTAAAATCCTGTCAAGTATGAATATTTTGTACAATTAAGAAATTAAGAAAACCTAGTGATCAAGCAAATATTTAGGTACAAAGAATATCTCACATGAAGTGACATGTTATATACACTGTCACGAATTACTATATACTCCGCATAATTTTTCTATATATTGCGTCCTTTTGTATTCTATATATCCTTTGGGAAGAAAATTAATGTTTGTTTTACAAACAGGACTAAGAATTAGGCTACTAGTTGTGTTATTTGGCAAGTTATTTGTTCTGAGTGAGTCATGTGATAGTTTCGAGGAAAGAAAAATGAAAAAATTTGAGTACTAACTAACTATACGTAGAAAAGTTAATGTCGCAAAGTTCATATGATAAAGAGAAAACACAGCAGTTAAAAAGCTTGCATGTAAAATTCTTGCCGGATTCGCAGTCAAAACTATTAAGTAATTAATAATGAAAAGAAGAGGGGTAAGAAAAACATTCTTGTCACCATATATTATGCATGTACAAGTATACTGAATTTCGATTTCATGGTGTTGTCACAACTTGACCATTCATACATTTTGGTTACATTTGCTATAATAACAAAAAACAAATCCTTTGTATTGGTTGATAGTACATCTTATGTTTGTGACTGATTAAATACATGATAAATTGACTAGCTAATGCTAATAATTTGTTTTGCTATTGGTGTTTTTATATAAGACGGACAAAGCTTCATTGCTAGCTGAAGTGATACAACATGTAAAGGAGCTAAAGCGCCAAACATCTATCATTGCGGAATCGAGCCCGGTCCCAACTGAGATGGACGAGTTAACAGTGGATAATGAGGGCGATGAGGATGGTAGGTTTGTGATCAAAGCTTCTTTATGTTGCGAGGATAGAACTGATCTCTTGCCTGATCTCATCAAGACCTTGAAGGCCTTGAGACTACGAACACTAAAAGCTGAAATAACAACCCTTGGGGGGAGGGTGAAGAACGTTTTATTCATCACCGCAGACGATCAAGAATTGAGTGGCGATGATCAGCAACATCCACCACCGCCGCAGCAGTATTCTATAAGCTCAATACAAGAAGCGCTTAAAGCTGTATTGGAAAAATCAAATGGTGACGAGTCTTCATCAGGGAGTGCTAAGAGACAAAGAACCAATATATCAATATCCTATACTTAAAAATTATACTATTACTTTCGCGTGTGCCTTTCATTTTTTTTTTTTTTTTTGTGTTGTAGGGGGGGTGTGTGTGGTTTGTTAATTTATATATATATGCTTATGGTTTTAATTAAGTAGAAGCTAGAGATTTCAAAATCTGAATCCGGAGAGTAGTACATGCATGATAGTGGTGTTTTATATATTTTCCATAATTTGTGGAAAATATGGAGAGTGAGCTAGACAAGTGGATTTTGGTTGGTAAGTGGAGGGGAGGTGGGGTTTTCACTTTTCATATTATTGGGTTTGGTTTGGTTGTGCATAATAGTGGGAGAGAGAGGGAGTTAGAAGGATCTTTTTGGTGAGGAGAGAAACCTAAGATCGATGAGAACGTCCTATCAAAGAAATGTTGACTTAAATTGTTGGACTCCAACACCTATTAATTAATTCTCTCCCTCTCTGTGTAAAACCTCTATTACTAACTAACGATGATAATTAAGTTCCCGTTCCCCGCTAGCTAGCTATTTCACGTTTGAATCCGTATGTACTACTACTAAGGTTGCTGTGGGTGCTTCCAGTTCTTGTGCTGTTTTAAGTGATGAGGAATTAAAAAAAGGAGGATATCAAAAACTCCAAAGAGAGCATGCATGCATGCAAGTTCCAAGGTCGCGAGAGCTTGTGATGACAACGGAATGTACACTTGTAATTTCATATATTTTAATCTCTTTTTAACAACATTTCTACTTTCTCCTCTTCTTAATTCACTACTATTAATTATATATGTGATATATGATGATTAAGAAAATATTTACTCCTTAATTTGTTCCCTTGCAGCACTTCTTTTGTGAGCTTTTTTTTTTGGGTATGTTTTTAAATTTTAAATGAAAGAGAATAGAGCCCAGCCCCAGTTTGAGCATGCGTAGGTCCAAATGGTTCGTTTATCCACAGAGGAGATTAATAGTAACTCAGATTAGTAATCAAATTAAATTTGCTTAAACAAAATTTCTTGGAGCATTCGAAGCTCCAAAAAAATTATTTGGGTTAGAATATATAGACAAAGCCCCGGAGGATCAGATTGGGCTGGGGCTTAAATATATAAACCCTTTAGATAAAGTTCATGAGATCATATATTTGTTTTCTATTCTCACCTCAATTTGAACCTTTTTGGAGTACTATTAAATATAGAAGGATTGAAAATTTCAAAATATCGATCCTACATACATATATGTTGTTACATTAACAAGGTAAACGATTCGGACTCGATTCGAAAAAATACGAGCGAAATTCGAATTCGTTAATAATATGATTCAAATTTGAGCATAAAAATAATTTGAAAAAAAATATATGAGTAGAATCTTAACAATGTTATACCCGAGTCATTTAAAATTCAAACTACTCGAATTTTCGATTGTGATTCGATATATACTAGATTGATACAAATTCGATTAGATATTCGATACATTCTCTTATAATATACACAAAATTAAATCAAATTACGATACTTAAATATATTTTCTCATTTCTAAGTAAAAAAACACAAATTCAATTTATAATTATATTTATTATAAAACTAGTTATTATGCGGAGACTCGAATTCGAGCAAGCTCGTGAGTAGTTTAAATATAATTCGATCGAAGTCGGATCGAAATAATTGAGTAATAAATACTCGAGTCATGTCAAATTTGAGTATAATTTTTTAAATGCGATTCGAATACGAGTATGAATTTAATGTTTCGAGTAACAACTCTATGTTCGATTCGGTTCGACTCGCTTACACCCTTATGTTTCATAATGTAAAATAGTAATTGAAGATTTTATTTTACAAAGTCCCTTGACACATGAATAATATAAAATTATTTAAAATTGTATAGAGCAGCAATATCTTATATAAATTAACTATAAAAAAACATGAAATCATGAATACATTTGGAACAAATACATATAACATGCGAGTATGTAGGGGAAAAAATGTGATGTGCATTTCTATAAAGGTTAAAGGATTATATATGTTTGAATTTAATTCACGAGAATTTGCAGTAAAATAAATAAAAAAGTTTACAATACTATTATGACATGTATTAAATTATTATTTAGTCGTCATCCATTCATAAACGACGAAAAAGAAGTACAGTGGCAGGTGATAATGGACTTGGATTTGGAAGCACTATGCTCTGAAATGACAGAAATACCCATCAAACACGTTGTATATATATCGATATATATTTGAGTTCAAATCAAGTCAATGGTGTTTGCGTGGAAGCAAATTCGTAAAGGAGGAGAGAGATAGAATTGTCTGTATATTAATGGATACCGCTCGAAACCCTCGTCTATTTTGTCTCTCTACATCATCTGTTTTAAACATTTCTGTACTTTAATTTGTACATATATGCATACATATACCTGTATAAACACTGTATAATATTATATAGAGAGATTTAGGAGAGTGAAGATGATGCTGGTTCAGCAGCGGCAGCGGGCGAGAGTGATGAGTTGGAGGAGAGTGGCGAAGTCGCTGCAGGCACTGGTGGCCCATGGCTTGCTCTTCTCTTTCACGCTTCTCCTTGTTCTTAAGCTCCATTACGCCGCCGTTTCTTTCTCTTGGTGGTTCGTTCTCTCCCTCTCAGAAAAATGTGTAACAGGAAAGGAAAAATTATTACTTATTTAGGGCTTTATAATTGCTAAGTCTACGAATTCCTTAAACTATCTCTGTTATTACTTGATTGAGGAAGCAAATGCCTTCTCTGTAAATTGATGAATTAGTTTAATTTAGTTGAGTTTTTTTTTACTATATATAATTACTGTTATCTGTTGAGTACATTTTATAACAATTGAACTCTTTTTAGCTCTGATATATGGAAGTGATAAATGCACTCCATACTGGAACAAATTCTGCTACATTTTAACATTAGAGTGGGGTGCATTATCCTTGCCTACCAGAAAGTCATTTTTAGTTGTTTATTCAATTAAAGATTAGTTTTTACCTATTACCTTTTTCTTCAAAGGTTCAGCTATGGTGGGGTGTTTTGTGAAATTACTACCAGTAGTTGCACAGTAAAACAAATTTTTCTTTCAATTTTTTCAATCCATATCATTAGAATAAACCTTATTGATTTTTATATCTTGTTTCATATACGTACGCACAAAGGAGAGAGACACAATATACTATATATATGTACGTGTTGAGATATAAAGTCCCACATTGGAGAACTAAGATCTGAAGACTCAATATATAACT
Source organism: Panax stipuleanatus (assembly GCA_020205555.1). Classification (NCBI taxonomy): domain Eukaryota; kingdom Viridiplantae; phylum Streptophyta; class Magnoliopsida; order Apiales; family Araliaceae; genus Panax; species Panax stipuleanatus. Next base: position 137,893,456 of record CM035119.1, on the reverse strand, counting down.
TGAGAGGATACTTCACTTATTGTCAGTTAGTTTTGAGTTGGATGCTTTAATTTGGTATCAGAGCAGACACCATTCATGTGCATGCCCAATAGCCCACATGCTCCACTTCAAATTATCTCACACGTGAGGGGGCGTGTTGAGATATAAAGTCTCACACCGGACAACTAAGACCTGGAGATTTAATATATAACTTGAGAAGCTACTTCACTTATTGCCAATTGATTTTGAGTTGGATGTTTCAATAGTATGAAACCCCAGAACATGTCGACGCTGTTTTAATCTTGATAGAGGTTTTGATGGTTTAGACTTTCGTCAAAGAAGTTCAATGAGTGAGGCCAAGGAAAAGAAAAGTTAAAATTGTACTGAGCGTATCAAGTTTCTGATGGTCAATTATGAGTCCTCTTGAATTGAATTACATGGATATAGACTTCCCATGCTGGAATGAGTTTGGTAATGTACCTTTCAAGGAAACTATTTTGTGATATTAGGATATATCCAAAACTAGCTACCCAAGAAAGCTTGCAAGAAGTGATGATGGAGTCAAAGGTCAAATTTTTCTACTTGTTCAGTTAGTTTGAAACAGAGAGGTTTCCTCATGTTTTGGTCCTTGGGTCATGTTATTTGGTAAGGCTTAAATTGTTTTGGAGATGATTTGTTTCATATAAAGCTTTGCATCCAATAAAGCAAGAAGTTTTATTTTCTTGCCTTGATTCATCCAATAAAGCAAAGAAGAATCCAATATTTTATTATTTTTTTATGCACAAAAATGTTCAATGCCTGACCTAGAATTGGAAGTTATCTGCTGCCATATATGTACAATGTTACAAACCTATTACTGAGTTTGCAAGATTGTTGGTCTGTACATGGTCGATAAACATGGGAATTCTCTTTATCGTTTTAACTTTGTTGCTTTCTTTTGTTTTGCAGGATTGTTTTCATCCCTATCTGGTTATTTCATGTTGTTTTTGCACGTGTCAGATTCTCTATACCTGCTCCATCAATTCCTTGGGATCGCTATGTATGACACAATATATTAAACTAATTTATGATTTTTATGTGACTGTTTATTATGTTGTTTTTGTAAAGTACAAAAATTGTATCATAAGCCATTATATTAACAACTTGTACACTTCTCTATGGGCAGTGGGCACCGTTTCACGCCATTGCGGCGACACCATTGCTTGTTGCTTTTGAACTACTACTCTGTATATATCTTGACGGCAGTTATGGTAAACATGGAACATCCTTAATAAACACTCTGTGATATATTCCACTAGACCAACTGAGCTCTTTCACCCTTTGTCAAAATATTTGTTTAATCTATATTTAGAACTATATTGAAGTATTGTGTTAAATTGTGCAAGTTAAAACTATAGCTTTAGTGTAGTAAATTACTAAATTAAATGCTAGCAATCGTAGGGGTTTTTGTTTAGGACTGAATACATCTAAATGACTGAATGGCTGAATCGGTCAGCCATTAAGTGCGTTTGTTTTGGAAAAAAATCGTTTGAATGGCTGAATCGGTCAGATGATTGAGCTGAATGGCTAAGTCAGATTTTTTTTGCTGAATAAGTAGCTGAATAAAGTAAATTTTTTTAAAAAAATATTAACTATTATATTAAGTAATATTAAATAAATTTACAACAATTTTGAATTTTTTCAGAGGAGTAAAATAATAAAATTATGTCATTTAGATGTTTCAGATATGTTAATTATCAAACAACTTTTTTTATTCAGATTTAGATTCAGCTCATTCAGATTCAGATTTATTCAATTTTTATCAAACACCCCCTTAATGCTAGTATTTTATCTTGAGTATCTGTATACCATGCTATGTTTGTTACTAAATGTCTTCATTTGCATTACTAGGCTAAAAGTATCTGTCTTTATTATGCTTCAAGTTACCAAAGCATTATCAACTTATTTATTTATGAACTGTGACGTAATGCAGCTATAAACTTGAAAGTTGTTTTTTCACCCTTGCTGGCGCTTGAAACAGCAATTTTCATCGATAATGTTAGGTAAGCTCCATATTTTTTGTAGCAAATAAGTTCATGTTGTCTAGTTGTTTTGAAAGCTTCCTCATGCAAACCTTCGAGTTGTATTTAAATCAGAACATGTTATAAAACGCGCATTAGTTCATTGGTTACACAATCTAGTTTACATTGATTTATACATTGCTTCAACCTCTGTAACCGGTTGTTTCTCTTTTTAGGATGTTTAAGTCTTTACTACCAGGAGATGATGTTACGGTGACTGATGCAACAATATTGAAGGCCCTTCCTGTAAGCCTATATTTAAAGTATAGTCCTATCCAATAACTAATTGTTTTCAGGGCAAAATAAGATGATAAACTTTCCTTCTCTAGTCTCCACAAGTTTGCTTAGAGTTCTTGCAAGACGCGACTGATGACCATGAAATGACATAACATCACTTTTCTTTCTTCTGACTGTCAAATTTTGAACCATTATGTGAAAAATTAATTTTAATAAATTATCCATCTTAGAGTTGACTTTTGAATTATTAATTACTCTCTCCGTCCCGAAATAAACGTCCTAATTAGTTTCGGCACGTTGATTAATAATATATATTTTTACCTAATTTGTCCTTTTAAATTACTTATTAATTGAAGTATTTCTCCACTTTTCTATGAAGTATTACTTCTTCCCATGTGAATTAGTTCTCTAAATCATTATTTTTGTTATTTACACATTCCCAATAAATACTAAAAACTAGAATGAATAGAGAAAGAGAGTCTAGAGAGCCATTAAATAGAAGACATGTTATACTGGTAATATAAGAGAAAAGTGGTATAATAATTCATCAGTTCCCAATGTAAACCTTTTCTCATTTCTTCAATATTCAACAAAAGTTGAGTAAAAAGATTATGAGGGTATAAGTGGAAATATAGGATAAAAATAGTTACAAATATAGAAATAGGGACATTTATTGTGAAACATCCTAAAAAAGAAATTAGGACGCTTAATATGGGATGGAGGAAGTATTTAATTTATGTTGCTTACAATGAATAAACATAGCTTTTTTAAGTTCACCCAGCTGTCTGTAGTTTATTTTAATTTATCATGGAACTTCTTTTTATTTCATTGAATCATCTTTTGTATAAACAATTCAAACAGTTGCTTATTTATATATAGTTAGTTTTTACATCGATATCCTTTGACACTTGATAATTTAAGTTTCTAATATTTGTGTCAGCACCTTTGGATTGCCTTCTCTATGATCTTCAACATTGCCGCGACGACATTCACACTTTTAAAGCTATACGGTAATTTGTTTATTGCATACCGATAATAAATTTTGCATTTTCACATTGAGTTGGCATTATCCAATATTATTCATACTTTTTGTAATTCGCACAACATTTTCTTATTTAACAGGTAAATTGTTTTGTTTTTGAGAAGTCAGTTTTTTAATTATTTCAGAAGTCCACATTTAATTAGGTGCTTTGGCAGGATGGCCTTATCCGCAACAACTTCTAGAGACTAGTCCTTATTTTAAAGTTGTGATGTATGTACAATATATATTATTACATCATACAAGTAAATATTGGCAAACCACCTCCTGTGTAATAACTGGTAGCTCTTTGTGATACAAATTTATTTCTTAAATGTTTGTCAGAGACTTAAAGTGGAAGCAAATTTTTATAAGAGGAGAAAAGAAACTTTCTCGTTCTGAACAACACTGATAGTTTTTTTCTATATTAGTGGGTGATTGGGTGTAGGGTAGTTCACCGTTGCTTCCAGAAGAATTCAAAGGTGGGCTGACTGGGGCCCTCCATATGACAGCCACCACAATCACCTGATATCCTTATGGGGAAATGTGCTTTTGTTGCTAGAATTACTAGATGTACTTATCGCCCATTGATATCCTGGCCAGTTATCTCCTGTAAATATCTTGCCATTTAAGTGCCATTGGGGAACCATTTTATAGACTCATGGGTGCAAGAAGAAAACAATCAGGCTCTTAATGAAGTTATAGGCAGAATAAGAACTCACTATTAGCTTGAAGTATGGAGGTAATTACTATTGCCATTGCTGTTGGTACTCCTCAACGGCCGGCAGGGTGGTGGTCCAGTTATTTCCCGTAAATATCTTGCCATTTTAGTGCCATCAGGGAAACCATTTTAAAGACCCACAGATACGAGAAGAAAACAATTGGGTTCTATATGAAGTTACAAACAGAATAAGAACCCACCATTAGATTGAAGTATGGAGGTAGTCACTAGACTCACTACTGCCGTTGGTACTGTTCAACTGCTGGCAGGGGTGGTTATAATTTGAGTGGCATTGCAAATTGGGTGCTGTAAAGACCCAGGGAGCTATGAGAAAAGAAATCAGTCCGACTCTAACTTTATTGTAAGAAAGAACAAGAAATTCTGTAGCTTGAAGGAACCAAAAGATAAGATGAAGAAGAAGAATACTCTCTCCGTTCCACATAAAGAGCCCCATTTTTACTTTTAAGAACAAAATTTGTGAAATCCTAAAGTTTTGAAAACTACATATTTTGTAATTTGTAATACTTTTAATATTCACTATTGTTTTGACTTAAATTATATGAATTCAAATTGATTTTGAATTCGAATATGTCACAAACTGAATTGAAAAAATCATAATAGGGCTCTTGCTTTGGGTCGGAGATCATCAATTTTGATTAACTGGGTTGAAGGTCAATATTACAACCCCTACTCAAGTCATTTGGCCCCTCTAGTTATGAATAATTGAGTGCCTTTGTATCTAGAGCATGTGATCTACATTTGCTTGAATACTAGATGCATATGATAGTTGTGCATAATGTGGTCAGTTTTTCAGGGAATATTATTACATGTGAAATTTTGATTTTTCTGAACTTCAAGAATTTCCATCATTCCTTTTTATGATTTTCCCCCAATATCTTTTTTGGACATATATGCAGGTGATTCAGAAGTTATTTTTTGGTGGGAGATATTTCTTAATTATGGGTACAGTTGATTTATGTTTGTATTTAATACTTTTGAGTACATCATTGCGGTTTATCCTGCTATCTTTGTGTATTAATTTTGTTGTTGTGCCTGCTTTGCAGATTTGCCCAGTGCTTCGCTTTTTTAACTTGCACAAAGTGGTATAATCCCGCAATTCATAGACATTCTCATGTTAGCACGACCAGTTCGTCCTCGACAATCGTAGGATATCTTGACTGGAAATCCGTCTTCATTTTATCTTCAAACGAAGACCATCAACAGAGTCGGAGACGCAGTTTGCAAGACGTCGGTGGGAATATCATGAAACTTCTATTGATCTTGTTTCAGATCTTGCTCTTTATGCATTTACAGGTATTTGATGGTTTGAGAAGTGCCTATTTTCAGATATAGTCAGCTTCGTATCAGGATGAGTTCGTCTTTAATACTTTTAGTTTCCAGGTACAACTGTCTATATCTAAACGCATCACAATTCCATATGTCTTCTCTCCTCTTTTGTTGCTTCAAGGAGTTGGGTTATTCTTTACCATATATATATTTGTGGAAAAAATTATACTCATAATACATACTGGAGATGGTTCTGGAAGATATTTTGAGATGTCCTCAAAAGCCCGTGATATTTTTGCGTTCATGCACCATGGATCGAGGTATTGGCTGTAAATTGAGTGTGAAATAAGATATCCTTTGTAAATCAGTACAAATCCTTAACATAATATGGGTAGTCCTAAAAATTGTATATTGACTACAGTTTGTTGGGTTGGTGGTCAATTGATGAAGAAAGTCGGGAGGAACTGGCTCGACTTTACTGTGCTGGTTCATCTAGGTCAGTCTTTCTATGTTGCTCTGAGGAGGCTTTTTATAGAATCTTTTTGATTTAGTATCTTTTCATACTTGCACAACTGGCACCTAGTCCTTCCATAATTATTCACTTAATATAGACTTGCAAAACTAACTTGTGATTGGATAGGATGTGTGAAATCTCATGCCTGGTATATTTTTCTTCAATCTGATAGAATTATGTGGTCTTTCGATCTTAGATCCTAATTCAGATGAAGAGATGAAGAAAGGTAAAATTGCTCCAGGAGTAGCCTTACTTGATCATAGTTGTCAATTGTCATGGTAACGCGGCGGTAGTTGACCGTTAGGACGCCTCGTCCGTATGACGACAAGTCATTAACAATGTGCAATTTATACATTATTTATTTTACTTCAAAAATATACTAAACAATAAAATTGTGTGTACATTTAAACCTAGAACATAATAATACAAGTAAAAACACAATTCTATAAGTACTTCACATTCAAAATTCAAAAGTACAACACTTGACATTAAAAACTAGTATAACAAGTCAACAAACACCATGTAGAAAATAAAGAATCAACCAAGTCATCATCCATCACACATTACTAGTCTAATACGTGATAAAATTACACCACATAGCAAGTCCATGGGTTATGATGAGTTATAGGTAAAAAATGACTTAATCACTTAACTTGGGTCATCTACCAAGGCGTGTGAGCTTGGCAGCTTGGCATCCAAGGCGTTGCCTTGCCCTTCTCCAACGCTAAGACGCCTAGATATCGCCTAGGCGACACCATGACAACTATGTACTTGATCATTGGTTATCATTTCTACGTGTTATGTAGACCTTCAAATGGGAAGTTGAATGTCCTTAGATATTTAGCCAAGTCAAAATTTCATATAATGAAGGGCGTGGCTCTGAACCAATAGGATATAGATTGTGCCACGATACTGCATACTGATGAATTACGTGGTAATTTCTGTAATATCTTGGAGCAAGTCAATGTGAACAGCTGCACAATATCGTGTTCCAAGGATTCTGTCTCCCTCTAATTATGTCCAAAAAATTGTGCTTGCAACGTGCATTATTGATGTAAGATCAATTGAACTTTGTAATATCGTATAGGATTCAGTTTCCCCATGTTTGTGCCTGAGTTTCATCTGGCCCTATCAGTGAGTTTTTGATCTGTTGAATTCTAATGCTTGCATTGACATACTAGTTTCCATTATCAATTGGTTCCACGAGTCATGATAACAACATGTTTTGCTTATACGATTAACTAAATTTGATTACCTGATAAATTATTTGAACGTTTGTATTATAGATGGTATACCATATTTACTCTTGATGCTTACTAGTAGTTGTTATTACAAATTCACTGCACTGTAATTGCTAATATTTAATGTAGTCTTGAGCAAGTATCACGTATTTTATATAGTTTGTACTTTGTAGTCTGTTGATCTTTGTTCATTTATTTCCGTCCAGTTACAACACTTTCTCACCTGATGTCGTAAAGAAAATGCCCAAAGTGGGTCTTGTTGAGGAGGTGAAACATTTTTTTTATAGTTTCATCTGTTGTTCACTGAATTCCAATTATTTTCTTTTAGGCTCAAATTCAGTTAGATCCTTGATCTTTCTAAATGCCATGCAAATCCCTTTTCTCAGATTCAGAGACTACAAGCAGCACTTGGTGAGCAAACAGAGATCAGAAAATCTAGCCAGGAGGAGTATGAAAAACTTCAAAATGTAAAGTTCTACAACTTTAGATGATGGTCTTTAATGCTGTGATATGCTGATTTATAAGCTTCTGGTCTAAATCTGTACTTGTTTGTGAATCAACAGTGCTGCCTATTTCACTGTTAAATGTATGATTGGTTAATGAGTTGTTCTGCTCTAACATTTTTTCTACGACTTCCTACATATTCCTATTTAAAATTCTTAACTGGATAGTAGAAAACAAATAAATTCCAAAATGGAACCATGGTCTTCCATGGAGATTGCTTGAGCGTCTTTTTGGGAATTGACCCCCGTTATTTATATATTTATATTTTAGAAGCGAAACACGCATAGGTCATCAAGCAAAGATTGTCAAAAGCAGTCTCCTTGGTTATTATTTATTCAAAAGTTCATAATTGTATTGATGTCATCGCTGATGTGGACAAGAAGCCACGTCTAAGAGCTCTGATGCTCTGCCCAAAAGAAAGTTAAAGCAAGTTGAAATGGAAGTGGGGGTGAGTATCTGTATTTAGCCTCGAGGAGAAAGTGCTTGTTATGTAAGTTTTTGGGCCTTAAATTTTTGATGCCTTGCAATGCCCTGGGATTATAACTGATTATGGATGCCGGATCAAAGGCAGTGTGAGGTCTTATACTGTATTCCGGATATGTTTGAATTAGGTTAGACCACTATATTAATCCAGATATGTACACTAAATAAATGGTTATCTTCACTGTTGAATTTGACTCGCGTATTTCTATATTTGATAAATCAGTTATATATAATGATGAACTTTTCTAGGAAATTATTGTCATGTAAAAGTAATTCATCTTCCTGAGTATTCTGGTGTTGATAACGCAGTGGTTCTATAGATGATGTAACAACCCATTTGGACCCCATCTGGGTCAGCCAAGCTAGTTGGACTTACGCCATTACACATGTATTCAAGTAATTGGGAAAATGAGGGGAACATTTTTTATAAAAAAAAATAGCAACGTTTTAATTTTTTGTTTTATTTTGCATATTTTTGTGATTTGAATGTTGATATTTATATCGTTGCAATGATTTATCAACTTGTATGGTTGAGCAGGAAAAGATCCTATGTCAGGTTTGTTTTGAAGAACAGATAAATACAGTCCTACTCCCGTGTAGGCATCACATCCTTTGCAGGTAAGTGAATCAAAATCTTTATGCTGCTAACCATTCATTATGTAGTGTACTATTCAAAACCTGAGAATTCATATTACCATTCAATATGAAACAAAAGAAACTTTTTCTTTTTCTTTTGGTTTGCTAAATTAAAAGAAACCTTCACTTTGCTACATATTTGAAAACTTCATATTTTTTTTTAATAATTGCACTTGCAACCTCTTTAAATCACTCTAATTGCTATTTGCTCTATTGAATTTTGTGAAGGCTCGCTTTTACTGATCATGCATCTTCTTCTTCATGCCTTTCAGATCTTGTTGTAGGAGGTGTAAAAGGTGCCCCATCTGCCGTGTCTATATTGAACGACGCTTGTGTGTAAATGAAGTGTAGTCTTTTCGTATCAATTCACTTTTCTCAATATACAAAAATACATACTTTCTGAATGACACTCGCATCTTGTTGAGGCTGTAAGCAAAGTATTTAAATCAACGAGTGAATGCAATTTCCCTCGAGTTATGTCACTACTCGTAGGAATCGTATGTTGTCGAGTTTAAAAATCTCTGAGGTATTACGCTCGACTATAGTTACAATTAATAATGTCTTCTCTAGTGAGAGATCAGATGAAAGTTGATCCCAAGGATCAGTTATCAGCAAATATATAAAGATCCTAAGAATCATTATTGTGTCATCATATCCCCATAACCCATTGGAGAATTTTGGAAAGTCTTTGGAGTAATTCAATAATTGCCTTCTCTTAACCTCTTGAAATCAATTCACGGTTTTATTTGGATAGTGATGTGGAAAAAAGAAATATTTATTGAATCCTAGTCATTACACATATAAGCTATAGCCCACCAATCAAAAACAGGTATACCCATGCCCACCTGACCTGACCCAACTACCAATTTAATTATAATAATTAATTTAATAATAATTTTAAATTAATAATTAAATTGGTTATTATTATTATTATTATTATGTGTGTAATGACTAGGATTGTTAGATTGTTTCCATGCCAACTTTCTTTCTCCTATGTCGTCAAATCGTTTAAAGTCACTATGACTTCACAGATTTTGTAACATTTTGTAAGAAAACAAAAGTGGAGTGAATTGATTGAAAGAAAGAAAAAAAGTTGAGCGACTCAATTATAAATTGAAGAAAAAACATTTATCCCAAACTGGAGTAATCACTTGCAACTCTATAGTGAATGTTTGGACAACTCTTATGTTACGTTAGGATTGAAGGAATGGAATTTAGAGTTGAATGATTCATTCTATTCTAATTAAAATGAGTTATTCCATATGTTTTCTCTCTCTTAAGGAACCAAACACAATTTTTTTTATTCCAATCGCAACCACACACAATTTTTTTCATTTCATATGAATGAATCCATTCCCACCTTCATTACTTCAATCCAAATGTAAATATTTGATTGGGTAGACCTCATACGATTGATCATGCAAACTCAGTTTACGCTATGCCTTTAAGTTGGGGTCAAACATCAAAACAACATTTAGCATCAATAGCTTTGGCTTCAACAAACAATTTTAATTGCATCGACTATTGAGCATATATATTGAATATTAAGGAGGAAAACTCGTCTGGAGGAAACTCGTCTCTCTCGCCATGCACCTTTATGGCAAGCACGATTCAAGGTATCCCCGTCAACTTTCCACAAGAAGTTCATATGCCAATGATTTAACTGACCAGAATGTCAAGGGTGATACTGATCACATACAGCAGGCAATTTCAGTGCTAATCTGGAAAAATAAAAATCTGCTTATTTTGGTTAATCAAGATAACAACATAGACGGTACAATTGATGGAAAATGTCAAAAGAATTATAGTACTCACTTGTCTTCATAATTCTACAAAATTTCTCAACCTTGGGCTGTTTCAATTTTAGAAACCTGGAACCTTCTAAAACAACTAACAGCATAGTTTATATATACGTATATCATAGTGCCTCCTTGAGATTGAAAGTTCTAGATATTGCCCTGGCATGATCATATTCATTGAGCTCAACCAGCATCTTCTTCAATCGACGAGCGAGTCCACTTGTCCCAGTCTCTGCCGCACCAGAAATATGCTTCTTCTCCAGTGTCTTCCCAAGTACAAGCAAGTAATCCACCAGAGGTTGCAACTTTGGACTGCATGATGACATTGTATAACAATTATAACCATAAAAGATTCTTCTATGCACGTAGAAGATTGCAAACCAAAATTTAGATGTCGTATGATTGCAGAAAATTGTTCAATTTAGTCAGAAAATGGTAGTATGACTGCAAATACAAACATGGTTGAATGAAGAGTTTTGCATAAATGAGGATGATGAAGCAGTTGAAAGGTAACAAGAAAATACTACATTAGATGAATGGTCATCTAAAATGGTTCTGTGCAAGTTGCAGCAAATACCAATAGATGTACCATTAAAATGTGTGGACAACACAAAAATTGGTTCCAGGCACTCTATTTCCAAACCACTACCAACAAAACAGCCCCTCCCCCAAAAAAAAAAAATAGAGAAAGAAAAAGAAAAAGGAGTCTCCTCTAAATCCTACAAGAAGCAAATTCGAGGCAGAAGCAAAATTAGCAGGCACGAGGGCACTTAAAAGGAACCAGTAGATTACAGGTACTCCCTCCGTCCCTTAATATAAGACGTTTTAGAGAAGTTTTTTTGTCCCTTAATATATGACGTTTTAGAATTCCAAGTAAACATTAATTGCTTAGTTTCCAATATTACCCCAAGTATTAAATATAACTTTGGTTCTCTCACTATTTTTTGCCCAATAAATAGCAATCTCTTTTTTCAATACAAGGACAATATAGACATTTGATATTATATTTAATGCTATACAATCATTTTCTTAATGCTTGTGCACAACTTTAAAAAGTCTTATATTAAGGGACGGAGGGAGTAAGACATAACAGCCCATATATAGCAATGGTAGGCAATAGTGTGATAATTGTCAAGATCGATGCAACATGAATCAAGTAAAAGTAGCTCAAATATTAAATATAAGTGACTGGACAGAGAGAGTATAATAGCAAATACAGATTATGTGCACTTGAATGTATGCATTAACATGCCAAGTATGAAAAACAGGAAATGAAATAACATACACATTTACTCAAGACATATCATTAAGAAAACTAATCATGCAATACATTGGAAATTCCAGGGTTTTCAAGAGAGCAATCAATGCAAGTCACATAACAAGAAGACTGAAAATTTAGCATGCAGAGTGTGAAGTATCCTAGTAAAACATACCTTCGTTCTCCAGTTACACTTGAACCCGACCACACCCCACATAATGAAGCAATGATCCTCTCAGTTCTTGTGACCGCATCATGAACATTTGACTGAATGCTTCGCAGATGGGGAAGAATTTTAGCAGATAAAAGGTCATCAAGAGCTAGCTTCTCCAGAACAGGCATTGATAAAACCTTATTCCACAAGCAAATATTCCTCATTAAACGTACAGACATACCAAACTTATATGCTGCAACTCGTGCTGCATTTGGCACAGCCTTCATTACAAGTGTGTTCCATGTTGGCACCTATGAATTGAATTACAAGAAAAATTATTCAGGAATAAGTTATTAGGATACATATATATATATATATACATATTGCCATGTAAGAATATTTTATGAGATCGAAACAAATATAGAAAATTTGAATCGATAGGCTAGGGAGTTATACCATCAGATCAGCTACAGCATCAGTTAGACGATCACGAAGAGCAGTTACTAGTTCACCTAGAGACTTGCTGGAGTGTGGAACATATCTGAAGACCAAATTTGTAGCTGTAACAGCATACTTTGTCTCACGAGTACTAAGCATATCCCAGCAATGAGATATCTCATGATGCAAAATAGGAATTGCAACCTTCTCCACCAGTTCAGGTATAATGTTAGCATCAGTATCATCCTCTGGAAGGCCATAATCGAATAGCAAGGAATGCCTGAACAATGGAAGATAAACTCATAAGTATCAATGATCAAACAGAAGCAGACAAGTATGTATGCAAGCACATGAAGGGAAAAAAAGAAAGAAAAGAATAACTGCGTAGCTCATAGACTGAAGAAAAAGGAACATTCAAACATTTAGAAGAGAGCAAAAAAAGGAGCATAAGGCAAGAGAGGATGGGACCAGCTATTGCCTATGTGACGGATGTTATCAGTCTTATTTATTTTATTTCTCATGACAGGTTCAAGCCCATGCTTGAAACTTTTTCATCTTGTCAGTAATTACTCACCCACTCAAGTGTAGGCTACAAGAGCACAGGCACGAAAGCCTTCCTCTGAGGTTCAAGAGATTTGAGCAGAGCTTACGTACCACTTCGTATCTATAAAATCTGAATCTTCATGAAGTGGATCCCACTTTAGAAGCTCCAACCTTACATATGGAGAGAAGATTGCAGGTACACTTAGTGACATATAAGCATCATTGTAGCTGGATGGATAATCTCTTTTCCATCTTTCAAACCTTTCTTTCACCACTGAAAGTTGTGAATATTCCTCGGCTGCATCACTGAAAACCTGTTCAGCAATCTGAAGTAGTTGATCACGGTTAGATTGGTATGCAGTGCTCTCAGAATCGCTTTCATCAGTGCTTGATTCTCCTTCGATTCGCTGATTGGAATTATCATCTTCCATGGATGATAATCTCTTAGAATCTGATCGAGCTTTCCTGCGATGCCGTGCCTCTGCCCTTCGTGCCATGTCCATTCGTTTCTGCAGGTTCTCATCTCTACCAAACTCATCGAGCTTCACTGGAAGATGTCTTAATTCTCTTGAGGCAGAAGATGCAGCCTGAGCTGCACTTGTAGCTGCATCTAATATTGAGGCACTATTACCACCTCTATTAAAAACTGACATTGCTGCATTTATAGCAGCTTCTACCTCCACCACTTCATCATTACTATCAGCTGCTCTTCTTTCTAATGTAGTTGCTGCACGTTCTTCATGAAGCTTTTGCATCTGGTACTCAAGTTCCTCAATGAAAGGAGCTTTATCCTGAAAGCATAAAACTACCATACCTTAGTGTAGTCCAACAAGAGGGGATGCCCCTTCAACAAGGCAATTCAGGAAAAAAAAAGATAACAGCAACAGAAAGAAGATACCAAATCATGCATTAAAACTTGAAACTCTTAAATGCAAAGTCTAGATTATCGATAAATCAAGCTAAATTTGAAAAGTAATCGACTCCGCTTGGTATATTACAATTCCAAGTTTCATTCTGTTATAAACAAAAGCATGCCAAAAAACACTTACTTATAACATACCCCAAAAAATATAGTACATAACACCAAGTATTTACCACATGTAGAAAGCAGAATAGAAAACTTATTTCCCAAAAGGTTAAATATCTGCTGAAAACCTAATAATAATATTTGTTGTAACTAACAGAAATGCTAGTATATGCTATGGAATGCTCTGTTTTGTCATGAAACTTTACATAATTCTGAATTCTGATGCAACTCAAGAATTAAATTCCAGTCACTTACAGGATTATATTCTACAGATTTCCATGTTATCATCCACTTTATTATCTTTCTCTTCTTTTGACAGTTGAGTAAGAGAATATAAAAATTGATAAAATTTTGAAGCCATATGTATGTGACGGACTCACGCAATGTATGTGATAGTACATCGGTATCAGTATTTAAGCCAATCTATGTTGGTGAGTCAATCATTCTAGGATACTTTCATTTTAAATTTTTTATATATATAAAAAAATCATTATACTTTATTGCTAAAGCACCAAACATTTCATGTCAAATGTGTCAGAACTATAGGAGTAAATTGACACCTTTCAAAATAAGTGACGCTTAAGAGATTAAACTTGGGAGAAGCTGGGGTTTAGTTTAGAAAGTAAAATAGAAGCTGGACAGATGAGATTAGAAAGTAAAACAGAGGCGGACCCCCATTCTGCTGGGGAGCAAATGATCATCAACAATAAAAGAATGGCATCAGAAAACAGAACAAACAGGAGTTGAGTCTTTCCAGAACAACAATAATGCCAGAATCATTGTTAAATAGTAAACTATTCAAGCATACAATATACATACACATATAAATGTATATATATTTTAATATCTATAAGTACAATTCAAGCATATATCAACTAGCCTAATTAAAATAAACCTTCTAAATCACCACAATCAATATTGCAATCAGATATAAGGATTCAGGCCCCAGCCTCCACCCCCGCCAGTCTTATTCAGGTTTAATAACTACATTACCATCTTTGACATCTTTTATTATGGATCATAACTCATAATTCATAAATTACTGTCTTGTTCCAATTTATTTGGCCATTTATTATTTTTATTTTTTTGTGATTTCAATACAATTTTGAATGTATGCATTGTACCTTACTTTTTTCACATGTTTCTAAATTCTCATTACATTTTCAACTATATTAGAAACATATAAAAATATAATTACACAATTGTAATTCTAACAAATCTTAAAATATGTGCTTACCAAACCTAAAAAAAATTGATCATGCGACATCGGCCTGGGGGAGGATAAATTTGTCTAAACTAATAAACGGTGTTAAAAAAAAGGTAGAAACAGATGTAGTTTATATACATGCTCAAGAGCTTGGTGTATAAGAAAATAACCAAAAGTACAAGGTAAATTCATAAATCAGATAAACACATACCTGCAAAAAGTCGCATATAACAGAAACAAAATCACGAAGCTTTTGCATAAAGATGAACTTCTCACCGGCTGCAGATAGCGAATTTTCAAGGGCAGTGACCTTCAACAACGAGGCTGACAAATTTTCATCTGTCCTAGTTAATGATAACATGGTTCTGCCATGTGTTTCCTAATAAGATATAGATAACTGCATTAAAAATTATACTAAACCAAAGTTTTTACAATGCATAAAATATATAACATGCACTACGGCCAATTTTTTTAAAAATGCCTACCTGAGTACATTAAACCAGGTATCTAAAAAAAGTGTAAAGCAATTTAACATATCATGTGCACTTATTTTCCGGATGGTCATCTAAATTGGAGTGAAAAACCAGAACTTATTTGTTGCACAATCAACAACCAAATGTAGTATGTCAAAGGTTTTTCAAAAGAAAATAAAAAAATCTTCTATCTATCCCTACTTCTAATACTGACTTGTGATGGGAACTCATTATTAGTAACTGAGAATGGAGCCAAACAAATCAAAACATTGTTTGAAAATTTACCATGGAAGTTCATAGCACTTTCTGGTTGGAGCTTCATGAAGCTTATGCATTTAAAGCATATAGACTGGTCGATTTATCCAGTAATGGATGAGGATTCCCAACCACAATGGAGATAATACTAACCAGATGTGCAGAGGAAATTTTGTCTCACCACAAACAAATAGCTTATGTTAAAAACCAGTGTGATTTGAATGCCTGCTCTAATGAGTTTAAGCTCAATCCATCACTTAAGTAGATTATTATGTCACCTACTCACCTAGAGCGTGAGTTTTAGTTAAATTAGTATTCCAAAATTTTCAGAATGCAAGGTATAAGGATAAAGTTTTTCATGTCAACCAAATGGGCTTTCCAAGAGAGAGGAGGGGGAGAAGAAGAGGGGGAGGGGGGCTTACGCTATTAAGGTTTCGCAACAACCAGATAGGTGTTCAATTAAGATATGCTATAAACTTCATCAACAATTAAATCAGGTATTCGATGCAAAATATGTTTTCTTATTCATCAACAGAAGAAGTATATAAGATGTCATATTAATGTTATTTCAAAGGTGAATTAAGTTTTTATTTTCAGAAGAACATGTGATACCAAATGTTATCTGCTACTTTTGTTTATATATCGTGACTGCCTTCTATTTTCATATTGTCTCAAAAACCTCTCTTGTTGCTTATGTACACATACTACCTCTCTACTTATCAAAAAAAATATACACACAGTACCTCTCTAGCATCCATTAGTTATGCTACTAGTGGATACCTCAAGCTCTTATTAAATTACATATGCCCTCTGAATTCAACCCATTGATAGGCACAAGGTAAGGTAGCTACAAATGGTTCTCAGATCCATTTTTATTTTCTTTTTCCTTTTTCGTGGTTTTTGGCAGATTGGTTGGGTTTCAAGAACTGAGACAAACTAATGTTGCAACATATTTTGATTACGTTTTTTCATAGCATGAGACTAAAAAAACTCAAATCAGGAAAGCAAGTAAAGTATATGTTTAAAAGTGCTGTTTCAACACTCTACCAGCCATGAGAACAAAAGCACAAACCTTAAGCCTCCTCACACTCTCATGCAATGCTTTCTTAGATAGCTCAGCCTGCTGTGATATTGACATCACATCCAAACCCAGTAATGACCCAATTGCTCCTCCAATGCTTGGACCACCAGAAACACCAGACACAGAGTGATATGCAGCTGGTGCAGCTTGATACATCATATTTTGCTGCTGAACACTCTGAACAACAGGAACAGTAGTAATCACTACCCTACTTGACCCATCATCCATCCTCTTCCCTAACCCCTTCCTAAACTGTTCTTCTTCCCAAATTTTGTCTTCCTCGTCCTCATCATCAACTTCACCATCATTAATTTCAGTTTCCTTTTTCAACCCACCATCAATTGCCTCCTCAAATACACCTTTTTTCCCATTATCAGTCTTTGCTCCTAACATAGCAATCCTCCCTTGAAACTCGGGCTCCTCGTCACTCAATCCCTCAGCTTCGCCATGATTACTCCCTCCATCCAATGATATATAATCCGATGCGGCTGCCCCTGCCTGCCGTAGCCGTTCCCTTTTTGCCCTAATCGCATTAATAGTGGCCTGATCAAGAATCAAGGACCCAGATGACTCATTCCCTTGCTTTAACACTTTGTCTTTCCTGAACGAAGTAGTATCATTTGGGTCATCCTCATCATCCTCAGAATCACCTGTGTTGGTGCTATTATTGAGGGGTTTTATTAGGCCCTTCAGAATTATTACAGGCTCCGAGGGAGGAGGAGGGTTACGGGAGCTAACAGCCAGGGTTTTGGTGTTCTTTTGGAGCTCAAGGAGAGCTTCTTTGGTGTAAGTTCCTGCTTGGGGTTGGACATTGGAAGAGAAAGAAGACGTGGGCGGCGGAAGGCGGTCTTTTGCGGCGGTGAGCTTGTGAGAAGAAGATGACGATTGTTTGGAGAATTTAGAAGAAAAGGCTGGAGGTTTGGAGGCTGGACGAGAGATTGGTGTCTCTATTTCTTCGTCGTCGGCGAAGCTGAGGAGCTTCTTGGGGGTTTGGTGCAGCGGCGTTTTTTTAGGTTTAGCAGCGGCGACCTTAGTCGTGTTGGTTGATGCGGAGGTGGGTTTTGATGACAGTTGGGGTTTTCTGGTGATTGTGTTGTCGGACGCTGCGGGGGTGGTGTCCTTGTCGTTGCCGTCGTCCTCCTCAGCGCGACGGCGGAAATTCCTGCTCCTGCTGCTCATGCTTGGTGGTGATAGAGGTGGTGGCTTTTACTACCCGATGAAGCTAGATGCGATGGTTGCTCTATTTGCCTATTTCTTTCTAGATCTCCTTTCGCCATATGCCCAAGCGGCCCAAGCCCTTTTGTTTTTGGTACCTAACCACTACTACCATTTTTCCCTTCTTGTATTCTTATTTTATCTATTCCAACTTTTTATTTGATCAATTCGTATTATTAATGATCGATCCATATTTCATAGTTAGCCTGATTAAAAATTAATATTATTTCCATTTTATTTGTATTCTACCTTTTTACCTAGTTATTGATTTTTATGTTTAAAATTCACATTATATCATCTATTCTTTCGATCATCTTATGTTAAATAATTCTACCAATAATAAAATTAGAGAATTTATATTTTTATGTGTACTGTTAACGCCACAATCTCGTCACGCGCCTCAATCACGAAAAGCACTCTTTGTCCTGCACAATGAACACGTCAGCACCGGATCTCGACGGTTTTGGACCGTCGGGGATCGCTCCGGTGTGAGAATAAGCACAGATTTTGAGAAAAATGGTTTAACAATGGAGGTTGTGTGCTTTAGTGTCCTGAGAGAAAAATTACCCCCTCTCTCCCATGTAGTGCTTTTCCTCATATACTGTCTCACCACCTTGCATGTTTTCCCCCGATGTTTACGTCAGTTGGCTGCCTGCAGGCTTTTTCCCACTTGCTCTTCCCCCAGTCAACATTATGTCAACTCCTCATTAATGAAGGTGGCTTAAGACGGCTGGGCCCATCACCTCAATCAGCCGCCTGCTAATCCCACAGATTAGGGGTAATCTTTAGTCTATAAACTGCCACCTGTCCTCCACTACCAGCTACAACCTAAAGTTTATCTAAATAACCATTTAGACAATGGCCCAATACTCCAATAGTAAAAATGGGTCTGACCCGGAAAGCCCACAATGAATAAGAATTGACCACCCCGAGATATTCATGGCCCAACATTGCCCCCTAGTTTTTCGTTAAACAAAATGTTTAATGAAAGAGTATAGGAACCCGGGCCAATTATCAAGGAGAATCCGCACAGACTCAGCAAAGTCCAATTAACAGAAGGCCCATATTCGAAGGCAGACCCCTCGAACCCAAAATCAGACACCAATTTATTTAAATTTCAAAAATAAATGATATTTTCTCAATTCCGAGGGGACACGCCGGCGGTTAATCTTCCCCATCATTATCTCTATTAAATGTGCAGCCTTTGGACTTCGTGAATTTTCAGAAAGGCAATTCTATAAGATTTTCAAACCCCCAAATCAGACAATTTTACCCGTCCATTTGAAATTCGAAATATCCCAACTTTCTTCTTCTTCTTGCTCCGATTTTCTTATTAACTTGTCTGTCAACAATGGCTTCCCAAAACAAAGAAAACGCTGCTTTGACTTCCGAGATTCATTCATCTTCCATCCCGACTGTGCCAAACCCTAGGTCTATACCAGCATCCGGCAAAAATCCTATATCTCCTGTTTCTGTACCCCCCCCCTTTTAACTTCGAGGATGAGGAGCAGCACCCCATCGCCAACAGCTCTTCAAAACTAACAGAAAATGATCTCAAAACTATCCGAGAACGTTATTTTATCCCAGATACACATCATTTAAAAGCGCCTACCCTCTCCGACCGAATGTATCATCGTCCCGACGGTTGGACTGTCATGCCTCTCATTTTCTTAGAAAGAGGAATCCGATTTCCTCTTCATGCTTTTATCGTTACCCTTCTGGGGTTTATGGGTGTGGGGTTTGCCCAACTGGTCCCCAATTCCTACATCCACATTCTCGCTTTTATTGCTTTCTGTAGTGAATCAGGGGTTCCTCCCTCTATTGACTTTTTTTCAACCTGTTCGTTCTTGGCAAATCTCGCGAACAGGGTTTCAAGGTTCTGGGTAAACAAGCCCCAAGACCTAATTCTAAATTCAGTAAACGCCCTCTAATGGATACACCTTCGAGTAACAAGAAATGGTATGAGAAATGGTTCTTCATCAAAGGACCTGAAATATCATCTATTCCCGATTGGACCACTTCAGAGCATGCCACTGCGGACCTAGGCGACCTTCCAGACGATCGCATAAAGGAGATAGCGAAGCTCATGGAGAAGCTTCCCATGGAGGAATGGAGCTTCAACCTTCTAGGCGATCACGCCTGGTTATTCGATCATAAACGTAAGTTTTCAATCCAACTTTTGTATGATTTTCTCAATTTCTCTTTGATCATTATCTTGAAATATTTTTCTTTGTGTACAGTATCCTTGATCAGGCCTTCATTTCCTGACCGAAGAGGTATAGAGCAATCTCTGCCTGCCCCCTCAGCTCAAGATTTTCCTGAAGCTCAAGAAACCGAAGCACAAGCTTTCGAGCTTCAATCCACCGACCCATCAGTAGCCGAATTAAACCCGGCCGAAGAGGTTGGTCGGCCTCGCCGAAAAAAGAGAGCTGCCCGAAAGCCTAAATACACTTCAGCTCCTATCCTCACCGAGAGCCTCTTTGACATGCCCGCTGTTGATCGTGCCAAGATTCTTCTTACCAAGAAGCGAAAGGCTAAAGTCAACATTGTACCTCTCACAACCGAAGAATTGAGAGTGTCTCCTTCCAAATCGAATCTACATTCATGTCCACTCTTGCCCACAGAACCTGCCGAATTTGAGGTTGAACCTAGTTCTCCTCTTATTCGAAAGAAAAAATATCCTTCAGATGATCAGCCCCTACCTGAAAATCAGCCAACATCCTCTCCTCAACGAGCAAATCCTCCTTTATTTGGTTCAACATCTGGAGCTCCTCGGTCACCTAGCCTATGGCCTGACCAGAATGAAGACTTCCCCCTGCATCTCTATAATTCTTTCGTTCTGGATACAGACAACCATAGGTTCGGCAACAGTACCATAGCCGATCTGCTGGAAGAAGGTTTGGCCCATCAGGCTAGAGTAAGTTTTTGACCATTTCTGCTCATAGATATATATTCTTCGAGTATTTTATTAATTCAGAATGTCTGCAGGCAAATGGGATCTTCGGGCGTCTTTATCAGAAGTACAAAAAAGCCGAAGCCGAGGAAGAGGCAGCCCGAAGAGAAAACATCATTCTAAAGTCTGCATTGGCCAAGGAGAGGAGCGAACATGAAAATATTCGCTTCAATTGCAAGGGTCTTCAGAATGACCTCATAAGGATGAAAGAGCAGTTGGCCGCGTCTGAAGATTCTCAAAACACGATCATGCAACGAAATGAAGAACTTCAGCGGTCCAATAAACAATTAACTGAGAATAACCAAAATCTGGTCTTAATCGTGTCAGATGCTAAGAAATCCGAAGAATATCATCTGGATCTCCGAGGAAAAGCTGAGAAGGAGCTTCGTAATCTGAGGTCGATGGGTCCTCCTCTCACTGAGGAACTTCGCAAGGAGATTCAGGCTGAGTACCGGAAATCTCCTTCTTTAACTAACGAAATAATTCAAATGTACGCGGAGGGTTACGAAGCAGCCCGAAGCAAGGGTAAAGCTAAATTAGCAGCCGTTGCTGTAAACCCGTTGCTCCTTGATTCTTCCGAAGATGAAGATGAGGAGTAATGGTGACAGAAATTTATCTTTTGTAGACTGGTATAGATTTTAATGACAATGTACTGACTTTATTATGCTTAATGAGATATATTTTATTCCTTGTTGCTCCTTTCTTAAGTCGAATTTGTACTGTTGTTTAAACGATATATGATTTAAGCTCAATACTTCAAGTAAAATTAAACAACAATGTAAGACGAAACTTACTCATTACCGGAGAATATTATACGTCATTGTTAGACTGAATAATCCGCCAATCTTATAATATTAGTTCCGAAGAGCTTTATAATGTTATTCGGCTTCATAACAGTTTGGATAATCCCATCCCTCTCCGAAAGCCGAATAGGTTCAACCCAGGATATATTTCACTTCGCTACAAGGAGACGTAGGAATCCATCCTTATACCAAGCTGGCAACCTCGTTCTCTCCGAGAGCTGAACAGGTTCAACCCAAAAGATATTCCGCTTCGCTACGAGGAGTCGAAGGGATCCAACCTTATATCTGGTGACCACGTTCTCTCCGAGAGCCGAACGGGTTGGACCATCAATAGTTCACTTCGCTACGAGGAGACGAAGGAATCCATCCTTATACCAAGCTGGCAACCTCGTTCTCTCCGAGAGTCGAACAGGTTCAACCCAAAAGATATTCCGCTTCGCTACGAGGAGTCGAAGGGATCCAACCTTATATCTGGTGACCACGTTCTCTCCGAGAGCCGAACGGGTTGGACCATCAATAGTTCACTTCGCTACGAGGAGACGAAGGAATCCATCCTTATACCAAGCTGGCAACCTCGTTCTCTCCGAGAGCCGAACAGGTTCAACCCAAAAGATATTCCGCTTCGCTACGAGGAGTCGAAGGGATCCAACCTTATATCTGGTGACCACGTTTTCTCCGAGAGCCGAACGGGTTGGACCATCAATAGTTCACTTCGCTACGAGGAGACGAAGGAATCCATCCTTATACCAAGCTGGCAACCTCGTTCTCTCCGAGAGCCGAACATGTTCAACCCAAAAGATATTCCGCTTCGCTACGAGGAGTCGAAGGGATCCAACCTTATATCTGGTGACCACGTTCTCTCCGAGAGCGGAACGGGTTCAAACCAAAAGATATTCTGCTTCGCTACGAGGAGTCGAAGGGATCCAACCTTATATCTGGTGAATAAAAACTTCTATTGGAGAGACAAAGAGAGCCATCTTTATTAATAATTGTCGTTGTGGTTACAGACTTCCATATTTTGATATTAGCCTTACTGAAAATACTTGCGGAGCCTTCCGGCATGCCAAGTATTCTTGATTTCAGACCCATCTAAAGTTCTTAACCGGTAAGTTCCGGGCTTTGATACGCTGATGACTTCATAAGGGCCCTCCCAATTTGGCATGAGTTTACCCATATTTTGAGGGGTAGAAGCTTCTACTTCCCGAAGAACTAGATCTCCAACTTCGAATCTCCGAAGCTTTACACCTTTGTTGTAGTATTTAGCCACACGACGTTGATATGTGGCCAACTTTATCAAGGCTGCCTCTCGAACTTCTTCGATCAGATCTAAGTTAGCCCTGAGTCCCTCATCATTGTATAATTCTTTAAATTGACTGACCCGAAGACTTGTAGATCCAATTTCTATCGGAACTAAAGCATCAGTACCGTAGGCTAGTCTAAATGGGGAATCTCCCATCGTAGTCCTTGGTGTAGTTCGGTAAGCCCATAGCACGCTAAGTAATTCTTCGGGCCATCTTCCTTTGGCGTCATCCAGCCTTTTCTTGATTCCATTCAGGAGTATTCTGTTGGTTACTTCAACTTGTCCATTAGATTGTGGATGGGCAACTGAAGTATTTCGATGCTGAATCCCTAACTCTTTCAAGAACGCCTCAAATTTTGACCCCACGAACTGGCGTCCATTATCTGAAATTACTACCATAGGAATTCCAAATCGAAATACTACTGACTCTTTGAGAAACTTCAAGCATTCTTGTTCTGTTATCAGCCGAAGGGGTTTCGCCTCTACCCATTTAGTCATATAATCAATTGCTACTATAACAAAACTGACCTGGCCTTTTGCTTTTGGAAGGGGACCCAGTATATCTATCCCCCAGACAGCAAAGGGTATAGGAGATAAAACCAAGTATAAATTCTCTGGTGGCTGATGTGGGATCGAACTATTCAGCTGGCATTTGGGGCATTTTTTCACATAATCCGTAGCCTCTTTGAAGATTGTCGGCCAATAAAAACCTTGACGAAGTACTTTATATGCTAACGACTTCGCGGCCATATGATCACCACAGATACCTTCATGGACCTCCCGAAGGGCATATTCAGCTTCAGACGGGACCAGACACTTCAGTAATGGAGAGGAATAAGCTCTTCGATACATATCTCCATCAATCAGTATGAAGTTTGCGCTCTTGTATCTCACCTTTTTAGCCAACATCTGATCCGAAGGTAGTACGCCATCTGCTAAATAGTTTATGTATGGAGTCATCCAACAATTTGACCGTTCTACGCACGTTACTTCCTCTTTCTGGATGCTGGCTTGTTTTAGGATTTCCAAGTAAACGATTCCTTCAAAGGCGCTTGATTCAGCAGTAGCTAGTTTCGACAATGCATCAGCATTGAAATTATCAGTTCGACCAACACTTTTAAATACACATGAGCCAAAGTGTTGAAGTCGATCTTTCAATTCTGCAAGATATCTAACCATTTTAGAGCCTCGAGCTTCGTACTCCCCCGAAACTTGCTTGATAACCAGTTGAGAATCACTGTAAATGATCAGCTTCTGAACTTCCAGACTATGAGCCAGACGCAATCCTGCTAATACCGCTTCGTACTCAGCCTCATTATTTGTTGCCTTGAATTCAAATCTGACGGCCTGCTGTATTTTGAATCCCTCCGGGCTTGTCAGAATTATCCCGGCACCACCAAGATCCGAAGTAGAAGATCCATCTACATATAAAGTCCAAGAATCGTGCTCCTGCTGAAGTATGGCCACCGTTTCCGGAGATCCTTCCATTTCGATCATGCTGCCATCAGCTTCAGGAAACGAGCATTCTATCACAAAATCAACCAAGGCTTGGCCTTTAATAGTCGTCCGGGGATAGTATTCTATGAAGAACTGGGACAATTCCATCGTCCACGCAGCAAGCCTTCCCGAAACCTCTGGCTTCCCCAACACTTTCTTCAGTGGTTGGTCTGTATACACCACTATTGTCCGACCTTGAAAGTATTGCCGAAGCTTTCTACTAGCAACGACCAAAGCAAAAGCAAATTTCTCAAGGTCTGGATACCTTATTTCTGCATCCCTAAGGGCATGGTTTACATAGTAAACCGGGTGCTGCTTACCCCCAATTTCCCGCACCAAAACTGCTCCTACGGCAAATGAACTGGCAGCCAGATACAAATACAAAGGTTCCGTAGGAACTGGCTTCACTAACAGAGGTGCCGAAGATAAGTACCTTTTGATGCCTTGGAAAGCTTCCTCGCACTCCGAAGTCCATTGAAAAGTCTTCGCATTCTTCGGCCCTTTCAACGTGTTAAAGAACGGCAAGCACCTTTCTGCTGACTTAGACATGAATCGTCGCAACGATGCTATTCGACCAGTTAAACGTTGAACATCCTTGTATGACTGGGGTGATTTCATGTCTAAGATAGCCTGGATCTTCTCTGGATTGGCTTCGATACCTCTCTTACTGACCAAATATCCCAAGAATTTGCCTGCCCCCAGTCCGAAAGTGCACTTAGTAGGATTCAGCTTCAATTCATAACGGCGCACCGTCTGGAAACATTCTTCTAGATCATCCAGATGACCACGAACCGACATGCTTTTAACAATCATATCATCAACGTAAACCTCCATATTCTTGCCTAGCTGCTTCTCGAATATATGGTTCATCATCCTTTGATATGTAGCTCCCGCATTGATCAATCCGAAAGTCATTTTTTTGTAGGCGTACACCGACCGATGAGTAATGAAAGCTGTCTTTGGTATATCTTCTTTACACATAGAAATTTGATGATAACCTGAAAAAGCATCCATAAAACTAAGAAAAGCATACCCCGAAGTTGCATCAATGAGTTGGTCGATATGAGGCAGAGGATAGAAATCCTTCGGGCAGGCTTTATTCAGATCGGTGTAATCTATACAAACTCGCCACTTGCCATTATGCTTCTGTACCAGAACCACGTTGGCCATCCACTCTGGATAATCGATCTCGAAGATGAAATCTGCATCCAACAACTTAGTGATCTCCTCATCAATTATCTTCTGTCTCTCCAATGCGAAGAGTCTTCTCTTCTGTCTAACTGGCTTCTTAGTTGGATCCACTTGCAATCTGTGCTCCGCTACTTTTCGACTTACTCCCGGCATGTCACTGGGGATCCAAGCGAAGACATCGGCATAGCACCGAAGCAACTTCAGCAGGCTTGTTCGAAAAGGTTCTGGAAGTCCCGAACTGACTTTCACTGTTTTCTCTTTCTTCCCCGGAATCAGCTCGATCTCTTCGGTATCCTCAACGGGCACGACTAAAGGTTCGGTTCCGCTTTCTGTAAATGGTTCCACCTCAATGGCCATTGTATGCTTCAGTTTACTGATTCCTACCCCCAAAGTGATTAGAGCATTCCGATAGCACCTCCTTGCTAAGTCCAGATCCCCCGCCACTTCGCCAACTCCGTGGGATGTAGGAAACTTAATTTTAAAGTGGGGTATTGACGTAACCGCCTGTAGAGCTGTCAAAGTAGGTCTCCCCAAAATAGCGTTGTAGGCAGAATCAATATGTACAACATAAAATTTACAGAGGATTTGAACCTGTTGGGGAGCTGTCCCGAAGACAACTGGCAGCTCGATGGTTCCTACTACCTTGACGGGATCGTTGCTGAAACCATACAGAGGGGCCTCCTGCCCAATTTTCATCTTCTGGCCATCTGCAGGCATTCGGTGATAAGCATGAGCATACAATATATCCACCGAAGAGCCATTGTCAATCATCATCCTCTTCATATCCACAGAACCTACTTGGGCCGTGATTACCAAGGCTCCTTCATGTGGTTCGATAGGTTCTGTAGGGAAGTCTTCATCTGTAAAGGAAATTATGGAACCCGGATATGCCCTTTCGACCTTCGTAGGCTTATCCGCCAAAGACATCACAGAGTCCAGATACCCTCGTCTCTTCTTACCTGCAACCTTTCCTGTGTTCCCCCCAGATATCACATCCACAACATGCCGCACCGCCTGGTTTGGCACCGGTTGAACAGGCTGGGCAACTTGAGCCAATTCCTTATTCTCCGGTTGATTCCTTTGTTGTTCCCACCCTGTCACATAATGTATCAAAGTACCACTTTGAACTTTTCTCTCAATAAATTCCTTCAAACTCCAGCAGGAATTTGTATCATGCCCAACCGCCCGGTGGTAATTACAATATAAGGCAGGATCTCCGGACCCTGGTCGAAGGTTGTTTTTGGGCGTTTCGAAGTACGGTTGATTTTTAATCTGTTCCAAAATGGTGGCCCGATCCGTGTTAAGTTGTGTGTATACCTTGTTCACCTTTTGAGTCGAATGGGTGGACGATCTCCCCTGGGCATCCAGTTACTATTATACCTTTTCTGATTCCCTTCGGATCGATCATTGCCGGTATTATTTTTTCTCTGATTAGTGTCAGGCTTTTCCCTGTCTTTCTCCTTTACTTTTTCCGAAGAGCTTTGTTTCAAGCTAGCCATTGCCTCTTCCACCACGATGAAACCTTCGGCCTTTTCAAACGCTTCGGCCAGACTCTTTGGATGTTTGAACATCAGCTTTTTTACTAATTTTTTCCGATTTCACCAGATCTAAGCCATTCTGGAATAACCATATCGCCTGAAGATCATTAAGATCTGAAATCTGCCCTACAGCTTCTTGAAATCTCTTCACATACTGCCCCAGAGTCTCACTCGAATATTGCCTTACTTGGGCCAACGATCCCGTGGGTCTCCCTCTTCTCTTATTGCTCCCAAAGCGAGCATGGAATTTGTCACACAAATCCGCCCATGACGTAATCGAATCCGAAGCCAGAGTCCCCATCCATTGCCTTGCATCTTTTCTTAAGGTCAACCCGAATGTCTGACATTTAGCTGAATCTGAATAGTCGTAATAATCCATCAACCTATCAAATGCTTGGCTATGGTCAAACGGGTCTCCAGAACCATCATAACTTTCCATATGAGGTAACTTTTTGCTGGGATCCGCTTTCTCTTTAAGAATTTCAGACGAAAAGGGGGACGCCTTTTTTTCCGAAGCCTTTTTTCCTTGTTGAATCTCCGTTAGCTGCTTTCGAAGCTCTCTTATTTCTTTTGATAGGTCTTCCACCATCCCGGGCGAAGAAGTAGCTTTCTTCTCCGGAGATTTCACTTTATTATGTCTAATCCGGTCTCTTTCATCCGATTTAAACGACGCCGAAGGACTTCGTCTTGTACTTCGGCTGGACCAAGAACTCCCTGTATGGTGTATCCTCTTTGGACTTTTTAGAGAATGACTTCTTGATCGACTTCGTCGTTCATCCCTTCTACTTTCTCTATGATACTCAATACGAGGTGCCCTTTTCGAAATTCTGGGAGAATATTCTTGTAACATACTTGGTTTCCTATCAGGAGAATGACTATAAGACTCAATGTCATCTCGACTGGTATACTCATTCTTCCTTGCTCTTCGACCATGTGATCTACTCCATCTCTCCGGTCGAGTGTAACTGAAAGCTTCGTCTTTTTTCTCAGCCATAAGAATCATCTGTTTAGAAATCTCCTCCCTCTGTTGCAGAAGAGCTTTCAAAGCCGTGTCGGTTTCTTGAGCCTTCTTTGCCAAGATAGAAATCTTGTCCGTATGGCCTTCTCGATGCCGGGCCTTAAGTGGTGTGTCCATCATCTTTTTCCGATCGTTATCAGAACCTTTGCTAGCAGTAGAAAATAACTTCCTCTTGGCATCCCCATGGTCTCTAGCCTGAGAATCTCTTAGAACCCTCTGTGACCCAAGTCTATCATGAACGCTTTTTGAGGGTCCTAATCTATCTTTCACCGAAATTCTTTGCAAAGAAGAGCTGGCATCCGTTGGTTGTCCTTCAGCCGTGATCGTCTTACTTTTTACCATAGCTTCTGAGGTAAGTTGTTCAGTACGTTGTGATTGAAAAACAGAAACACTAAGCCCTCCTTCTAGCGCCAATGTTAACGCCACAATCTCGTCACGCGCCTCAATCACGAAAAACACTCTTTGTCCTGCACAATGAACACGTTAGCACCGGATCTCGACGGTTTTGGACCGTCGGGGATCGCTCCGGTGTGAGAATAAGCACAGATTTTGAGAACAATGGTTTAACAATGGAGGTTGTGTGCTTTAGTGTCCTGAGAGAAAAATTACCCCCTCTCTCCCATGTAGTGCTTTTCCTCATATACTGTCTCACCACCTTGCATGTTTTCCCCCGATGTTTACGTCAGTTGGCTGCCTGCAGGCTTTTTACCACTTGCTCTTCCCCCAACCAACATTATGTCAACTCCTCATTAATGAAGGTGGCTTAAGACGGCTGGGCCCATCACCTCAATCAGCCGCCTGCTAATCCCACAGATTAGGGGTAATCTTTAGTCTATAAACTGCCACCTGTCCTCCACTACCAGCTCCAACCTAAAGTTTATCTAAATAACCATTTAGACAATGGCCCAATACTCCAATAGTAAAAATGGGTCTGACCCGGAAAGCCCACAATGAATAAGAATTGACCACCCCAAGATATTCATGGCCCAACATGTACAATAAATTTCTTACAAGGTTATTTATAATTGTGGAAAACAAGTTACTTATCTAAATATTACTCCCGAACTAAAAATATAAAAAAAAATTGTCTATAAAAATACTAATCACATATCTTCAGGAATAAATTTAATTTTTTTTAATTATATTTTATATTTTTTGAGGCCGACACAATAATTTCCTAAAAATACTTATTATCAACAGACGACGATTCATTTTAGTGATTTACTACTAATTAATTTTAGTACTAATATTTATTTTCAGTCATTCTGTCCCCTCGTATAGAACAATAAAATAAAATAGTAGTAGTACTGTAGTAATTCAAAATTGAAACAGTCATTATCATAATTATAAAAAGTGGGAACTCGAAACTAAAAAAGAAAATCACCAATAAAGATTGCTCTCTTAGCATCATCTAGTAGACCTAAGAAAAAGGGGAAGAAGAACTGAAGTCGAAAGAAGAAAATAGATGGTTATGAATCTTTTGATTTGATTGTCATTCTCCCCGAGTCTCATGGCTGGGTAAGCAAGTCTCTCTCTTTCTCTCATACACATTACATATGTATATATGTATGCACAATACGTATTATAAATCAATGTTGAAGTTTCAATCAATGTTAAAGTTTCAAATTTTCCTAACCTATTTAGTGTAAATATTCGATCACAGTGTTATGAGCACTAGTTGAGCCCTAAGCTTACTGCTCACAGTATTTGACTTCTTTAATTATTTTGATATGCACAATGGAATGCTCCTATTCCTATATACAGTTCCTTTCTCTCCAAATCACCCACCAGTACAATGAGAGATCATTCTTGATTTGGCCTGAATCTTCATCTGAGTTGGCAAGCCCTCCCAAGTCTCTAAAAAGTCCACCATAGATGCAGGCATCACCTACACCGTCCCCACTTAAGAGACACCATCACCCACAAAAGGATCACCACCTTGCAATGTGTAGTATGACAAAATTGAACACAATGAGTGGTCACTGTATTTTTCTCAACACGATTGCTGTATGTCACAGGGCCTGCATTATTCAGTAAGGTTTGCCTTTGATTTAATTCTCAACTAGTGTATTTACTGATAGTTATTGGCAATCCTTGTTGGGATGTTAACCTTTATTAATTCTTACTTATTTTATTTGAATCATCTTTTGTAATTGTATAGAATGTGCTTTTGGTAATTCTTAGTCATACTTGAAAACTAGTCTTGCTTTTGGTCTAGGAGAATGTTCGAAAGTATTTCTTGTATTATGTATATGCTCATTATTATGACTAGTACTGTTATATTATTATCTGTAAACTATGCAGACGGTCATGGTTGGTTGATGGTAATAGATTTGCAACAAAAATCAAGAGTGCTACTGGCGCATGTGATCCTGGAAGAATCAGTTGGAAAAGCAACCCTACTAAAGCTTGTCCAAATTGCCAGCATGTTTTCGACAATAGTGATGTATAAATTCTTATTCATGCACTTAGCTATGAATCTGATATTAACAACATGATACTAGTATGGATAATGCTATCATAAATATTATGTTTGCAACAAATTGTGAACTGATATGTTAAACTATATATATAGGCTATAATGAATAATACTTCAGAACAATGGATTGTGGACATTCAAAAGTCCAATTTTATTTATTTAATTTGTTTTTTTGTTAAAAAAAAGGCCTCCAGATACTATGGACAGAGGGACTAACTTTTTAAAAAAAAATTAAAATTTAAGTTAGTTTTATATTTTAATCAACTTTTTCAACAGTTGTTATCTTCCTTATGGATACATTTCCTGTTAATTATGAGCCTTAAATATTCATGCTGTATCTTTGGTCATTGGACAAAAGCCTACGCCAATGTTGATAATCAGAGCATCTGACACATTCCTTTTTCAGGTCACACAGCTGTGGCCAGGATTACCCAGAGGGGTAAAATTTGATCCATCTGATAAAGAGATCATTTGGCATCTACTTGCAAAAGTTGGTGTGGAGAATTCGAAACCCCATCCTTTCATTAATGAGTTTATCCCAACTGTTGATGAAGATGATGGAATCTGTTATACACATCCTCAAAATTTGCCAGGTAGTTACAAAATTTTAGCTCGTGCTTTTCTCTCTCATTCTTAAATATCTTCAAATTATCTTAGTTCTAATTGTAGTAGTGTTTAGGAGTTATGCAAGATGGAAGTGTATCTCACTTCTTCCACAGAGCAATTAAAGCCTATAATACTGGAACTCGGAAACGCCGAAAGATACATGGTGATGATCTTGGAGATGTTCGTTGGCACAAGACTGGCAGGACTAAACCTGTTATATTGGATGGGGTACAGAAAGGGTGTAAGAAGATCATGGTTCTTTATATGAGCCAGGTCAGGGGTGGTAAAGCAGAGAAAACTAATTGGGTGATGCACCAGTATCATCTAGGCACAGGGGAAGATGAAAAGGAAGGAGAGTATGTTATTTCGAAAGTGTTCTATCAGCAACAACAAATCAAGCAGACTGGAAAAAGTGAAGAATATTCACATGAAGGAATTGATGCTACAATTTTAAAAGTGGACGCCGTCTCTCCCAAGTCAGTGACTCCTGAACTGTCACGTGTTGAAAGGCGATTTACTGTTTATGATGAGGAAAAAGACTTAATTGTTACTTCAATCAGTCCCCCTGCTAAGGTACACCAAACTTCTCCTTCTATTCTTACTATACTTTTTTATTATAAAAGTAAAATCCTATAAATAATCAGTGGGCCATATTCTGTGTGGTTCTTATGGTCTTTGTTTAGTTTGTTTTACTTTTGGCATAGCTAGGGATGCCATCTAGCTGAACTTGGATTATGTATCCTTTTAATACAAGGGTGTTTAGATATGAGTAACGATATGGCCTGATTATGCCAACTGGCTCAAGTGTTAGGTATGGTCATGTTCATGCCCTTGAGATGGGTTTCAGTTTCTGAAGATCTAATCTCTGACTTATCATGGGTGAGAAGAGGATTTACTAGTTCTAGTCATCCACAGAACATAATAATAAGTCATAGAGAAATGAAGAAATAAACTAATGAGGAATTAGTATTTAATGTTACACTTTCGCATTAATATAAAACTGCTCAAGGAAGATATATGCCATCTGTTGACTGTTGACTATAATACTTACTGAACTCTTTGAATTGCGTTTGCAAATAGAACTCAGTTTCTTTCCTATTCAATTTACTGATATATTTTAACCTTTATCTTAGCATTTTGAGATGGAGTGCCTTAAAGATGAGGTGCACACTGCATTTGAAAACCCTGATAATCAAGATCACCTCGCAGCTGAGAATGATGCTTATCAAATCGGAGATGCTATTGAGAATCAGGCTGGAGAAGAAACGAATGGTTGGGACAGCGGGTCACAGTATTTGTTAGATTCCCAGCAACTGGTGGAAGCAATGTCTTTGTGTGATGAGTTTCTTCATAGCCAGTCTCCAGATAGGAATGGAGTTGAAGGTCGAAAAATTGAGAACAAACCTCGTCTTTCTGATTATGCTCACCTAGGACCAGAAAATTTCAAGAGGGATTTAGAGGAGTGTCAAGCATTGATACTTGATCCATCAAATATAGAAGAAAACACACCTCCTGATTTCCGGCTGAGCCAGCTTGTAAGTCTATTATCCCTACGCCGTATTGTTTTCCCTGTATCGACCTTACCCAATTTTTTAGTTATCTTGTTTTCCATATTAGCGTCGTGTGATTTTTTTTTCTTTCGGTTTTTCTTTGCTATTGATTTTGATTCGTTGTATTTTTTTCTAACAAATTGTGACGTGTCTCACATAAATTTCTACAGGAGTTTGGATCACAGGAAAGTTTTGTTCCTTGGGGAGGAGTCAAGGAAGCTTAACTGAACATGATCCTACCATCTTTTGAGACATGGCCCACTAAATTAACTTTTGGATAGTTGTAAGAAGCACACTTATAGCAGTGAAAAGACTGTCTAAATAACCTATTATTTATCGGTAATCTTGTTTTTTGAGCAACTTCTACTCCATGTTTTACGTGTTCCCTTAAAGATACCTAAGTTCAACATGGATTTGTTACTTAAGTTTGCATCTGAGGGATCTCTGTCATTTTGTTATTGAGTTGTGCTCTTAGACGCATTAGATTTTTGCATATTATTATAGCTTTAATCTAGATATTGGCTTTTATGGTGAACTTTATTGTGGAACATACATCTAATCTTGGGTGTTATTAAGCAGAGTAGTAAAAATAAGATGTGATATACTACTTGTGAGGTGGTCAGACCGTCTCATTTTTCCTTTTTCTTGTTGAGAATTCTAGTCATCACTTTGAAAAAGAGATTCTAGGATTCTTGTTGATTGTATTCAACTTTTTTGACTTATCCAGCTCGGATGAGTGAAACATGTCTAGGCTTGGGTTGAAAGTGGCTTATGAGGGAGGCCACAGGAGCCTTGGTTTTGGGTTCATATATGGTTAAGTCAAACACCAGCGTGGTGGGAGATCTGATTTTTGGAAGCTTAAACTTTTAGGGTTGTCTTGAAAATGGATGGCTCGAGAGGATACTGGGCCTAGATTTCTTGTTTTAAGAGAGGGGGTATTACTTACTATTATTAGTTAGCACAGCTCCCCCTTCTTTTATTTTCCCCTGAATAAGATACTATGACAAGAAGAATATTTTATATGTTGATTACTTTTTATGTCAAATGAATGTGGATTGCGATTGAGGTGGGATTATAAGTGATAAAATATAATAATAATATACATTGATATTTTGTTTTGTTGTCATATATAATAAGACTTGTATATAAGTTATGTACAACATCACTCACATACCTTATACGTTGATATTTAATATTTATATATTACGACAAATTTTAATCGAATTATAATTGAATTGTATGTATAATATATGAAACATTAAGAATTAAGATTAGTAATACCGTAATTTATTCTATCAAATTGCAATAGATTATTATATTGATTTTGGTTCAATTTGTGCCATATTTGTAGTACTATATCATTTTCTCAAATAAATGGAGGAGGTAGTGGTAATTTTTAAATTTAAATATTGAAAACTAAAAGTGCGAAAGCAGACATTTGATGGGTAAAGGATTGTGTGAAGGTGCGGGGGTGCACGTGGGGGTGAGGATTAAAAAGGAGAGCCTGGGTGCGTGGGTGGGTGTGTGGGTTGGCTTCCATTTTCCTCTTATTTGACCGGATTGGTTAGGTTCTGTCGATCCGGGGGACTGTTTGGCCAATCAATGAGTGATGTGGCCGACACAGACCAGAATATAAATACTACTACTACACACTAGTGTGGTTTCATGTCATCAGCTTCCTTCTGACACCCACTCCGACTATAATTTCTACTCCATTTTGTTCACCTTCTTCCTTCGTGTGCGCGGCTTTTCTCAAGTGGCATCATGTATGTATGTATGTATGAATGTATGCATGCATACATGCCCAGCAGTTTAAGACGATTTTAAATGTCTTAATGTTGTTTGGTTAGGGGCAAGAAAATTAAACCAAGCTTATCTTAGATTAGAGCAGATCCTCTGTCCCCAAATTTTCTGTCTTCTTAGTGTCCCACCACTTAAATATTGACACATATTCTTTTACTTAACACCAATTAATTTTAAAATTAAAAAAAAAAACAAGTGTCAATATTTAAGTGGTGGGACACAAGAGAATAAAAAATTTAAGGACAGAAGATCTGCTCTCATCTTAGATACCGTTAATCTCATCATTTACTTAAGTTTAAGCAGTTTCACCTGTCTCACAATTTCTAAATATCACAACGGACAAATGAAAATGTAAATTGAAAGACTTGGTCAGTCTAGTGCGTGATTAATATTTATTTTAATTGCATCTTCTTCTTCTTCTCTCTCTCTTCGTATAAATTCTTAAAAGATTGTCCTTTAAGGTTTTGGCACATGAATTAAGAAAGTAATCGAATACTAATAAAATTTATTTGAAATTTCATCACTACCTTTTTATGAAAAATTAAAAACTATTAATACAAGGGAGAGAATTTATTGGGACAATGAGAGACGCTAGGGGTAATATAGAAAAGTAAATAATTTATTCTTCTAGGAAGTTGTAAACAACAAATTTTTTGAAATAAATTTTTTCTTCTAAAACGACAATCTTTTAGAAACGGAGGAAGTATTTGTTCAGTGGAGTATGTAACACCAAAACTGTGATTGAACAAATTTCAAATCGCCCTTAATTAAGACAATGTTGGACGTACGTGCTTATCAATACTTTGTGTGCGTGCTTATGACCAAAATTTATTAAACAGCGGTTAACCAATCGTTATCAATACCAGTTTAAATGATTAATGGGCCTAAATGGAGATTTACATAGCCTGCTTATGTTATCTTGGAATATTAATTTCTCATGCTTAGCTACTCACAGTCACAGGACCTACCAACATAAGCTTTAAATATCTATATATATACTATCTCCGTTTCTAAAAGATTGTCGTTTAAGATTTTGACACATACATTAAGAAAGCCATTTAATACTAATAAAATTTATTTGAAATTTCATCATTCCCCCTTTATGGGAAATTAAAAATTATTAATACAAGAGAGAGAATTTATTGGGACAATGAGAGAAGACAAGGGTAATATAGGAAAATAAATAATTTATTCTTCTAGGTAAACGACAAACATTTTGGAACAAATTTTTTCTTCTAAAACGACAATCTTTTAGAAACGAGGGAGTATAATACTCCCTCCGTCCCTTAATATAAGACGTTTTAGAGAAGTTTTTTTCCCCCTTAATATATGACGTTTTAGAATTCCAAATAAGCATTAATTGCTTAGTTTTCAATATTACCCCAAGTATTAAATATAAATTTAGTTCTCTCACTATTTTTTGCACAATAAATAACAATCTCTTTTTTTAATACAAAGACAATATACACACTTGATATTATATTTAATGCTATACAATCATTTCTTTAATGTTTTTGCACAATTCTAAAAAGTCTGAGGAAGTAGTAGTAGTAATAATAAAGGTCTAATTAGCAAGCAAAGATTGTGAAAGATTAATAATATTATAAAAAATGGAGGAGATAGAAATAGCTGATTAATCTTTGTGGCACAACATTAGCTCATTATCTGATCAATATATAATAAAATATTGAACTTTCTATTCAGGACTTGGTGTATAATAATCAGAAACTTGAAACTGGTGGCCGGCCATGAGACTAATTCTTAAACATCATCCCTTCCAACAAATTTGTAGCTGTAGGCTCTTGAAAATTCAGCTAACTGAATGGAAGCTCTTCTTAAAGATCCAAACAGGTAAGAAAAAATTGCATGCAATTACTGGAATCTAAATTTAAAAGAAAGTTGAAAAATATTGAAGTTGCATGAACTCTCTCTCTCTCTCTCTCTCTCTCTCTCTGCAAGAGGCTTTATGTTAACCAGCCCTATGATCTTCATTTTTCCAATCACCTCTCCATGCATCTTCTTGGGAACTTGAGAGAGAGAGAGACATCCACAATATATACTTGGAAGAATTAAACAAGATATTACTCCATGAAGCAAGTAAAACTCAAAAAACAATAATTATATCAGGGCCACAACCACCCAAACCAGAGATCATCATCATATTACTAGCTAAGCAATAAGATTAGTAGTTCCATAACTAATTAAAAACTCTCCGATGTACAAGAAGGTAGGCCATTTGGTACAAAATTGCGAAATCTATCCGCGCCATGCATCATCTTCTTCACTATTTAGTATTTACAAGAAGATATATGGGGAATATCAAAAAAAGAAGAAGAATGCATAATCTAGCTAGCTAATATATAGTATCTAATGGATGAAGGAGTGATCGATTCATTCATTCATGCCAGCAGATTAGCATGACAACACATCTTCGAATGATATAGAGCCTAGCCCTTTGCTGTCTAAGGACTCCTCCAAGTCCTCTGCTTGCAATCCTTCTCTTGGATCCTCCCATGCTACCACTGCTCATCATCTTCATTATTTTTTTTTTCTTTAAATAAAACAAACAAAAAAAAGTATAGAGAAAGAGAGGGAGAAAAACTGATGAGTTTTTTGGAGTTGAGCTTGTGAATGATCAAAGTTGAACTGAAGGGGAAATAAGTGGAAGGGGGTTCTTATAGGAATGGGGAGGCTTCTTGTATGTATAAATGTATAATTGGTCTAGTAAAGAGCCAACTATAGGGGGCATCAAAGGAGGAGCAATGCCCCCCTACCTCACCTGACAATACCTTATGGGTCCCACTTCCCACTATTGATTCCATATACCCCCAGGCCCCCAATCCACAAGGAAAGTGGTAAAAAGAGTCCACACAAGAAGCCCCCTTCTCAGCCTCCATACACTGAGAGACACACACAAACATTTGGGTAAGGGAAAAATATCCTCGGAAAAGTACACATTTGGGTAAGGGAAAAATAGTTACCGAAAAATATAATTCCATAACTAATTATATTTATTATAAAACTAGTTATTATGTGGAGACTCGAATTCGAGTTTGAATTTAAAATTCTTGAGTAGTTTGAATATAATTCAATCCTAGTCAGATCGAATTCGAGTAATAAATATTTGAGTCGAGTCTGAGTAAAATTTTTAAATACACTTTGAATTTGAGTCAAATTTAAATATAAATTTAACGCTTCGAGTCAAATTCGAACAACTCTATATTCGTCTCGTTTCCATCCTTAATCCTCACTAAAGTAATTGTATGCAGGGCATCACCAACCAACATAGTGGGTCTACAATAAGGTAGCAAATGCTTATTAGTTTATGAGCTGTTCTCCAACTTCTTGTTGATGATGAGGTGATAATTTGAGTCATTGTCTAAAAGTCTTTTATATATATATATATATACATCACATCTTTATATTTTTAAAATTTCTCGGATAAACCGACAAGGAAGGGTTTGAGTTGAATACTACTTAAGAAACCACATTTAAACGGACTTTATAAAGTTTATTGACTAATTAGTTCATCTTATCCTCTTTGCTTTTTGACTGTGGGGATCACCTGAATATAAAGAATTGAAAAGTTTTTTGCTGAATTGTAATTAGACATATGTGCATATTTAGTACAAATTAAAAATGACTCAACGCTAATTTAGTATGTCTTATCACATAAACTTTCATATTCGACATACATGGACATATATATATATATATATATATATATATATATAAAGACCCTAATTTTTATGAATAAAGATTTAATTTTTTTTATATATTATTTCGAAACAGTAAGGTGTTGTTTTGATAAATATAAAAGTTATGGGTGAAATGTGTAAATATTTTTAAAATGAGCAAGTAGGTTATAAAATATTCTTGTTGTCGGAAAATATTCGTTTGGTCGTGGAATATTCGTACGACGGCGCAGCTATTTGTGGGCCCCCACAACGGAATAACTGTCGGATTTAGAAAGTGACAGAAATAATTTTTTTACAAAATAACGGCGTAGTTGTTACTATTAGTACTGTTGATATACCCGGTGGTTAAAATACAATGATACGCGGTGTTGCACAGTAACACACGGTATTGCACAGTATTTTGAATTATTGAGTCTTACGTGAGAAGGAACTTATTCAATTATTGTTACAGTAATTACTGTTCAATATTTTATATTATTAACTCAATAATTGTTACATTAATATTTTATTGACTCAATAATTGCTACGTTGCTATTTTATATGATTGATTCAATAATGGCTACAGTTGATATTTTGATATTATTGATACAATAATTGTCATTGCACAGTATTTCACATTATTAACTCAATAATTCATATTATTTGAATAATATTATTAGATAGCATTATTGACAATGTCTAAAGAAGTTCTGTCTAGGAGGGGTTATTTAATTGCGCGCCAGTAAAGAGAAGTCCTTATAGGAAGGCCCCCTCTTTCCTGGGAACGACCTGGTGGTCAATATTGTAGTTCTGTAATATTATTTGTGAATAATTAATTATTGATTTATATGATAAGAAAATATTTATTTTGTGGATATTAAAGAAGGAATTAGCGCTGATG
This sequence comes from Panax stipuleanatus, assembly GCA_020205555.1. Taxonomy (NCBI): domain Eukaryota; kingdom Viridiplantae; phylum Streptophyta; class Magnoliopsida; order Apiales; family Araliaceae; genus Panax; species Panax stipuleanatus. The sequence continues at coordinate 137,854,010 of CM035119.1, read as the reverse complement.
AGTTTTTATCAGTATTTTGGTGTGAGAAATTATTTGTTTATGGATTTCGGATAATTTATGTTTGGAATTTTAAAAAACTTCCTTCTACAAAGTTGTAGAGAATTAAATTTCCTATGGAAGGACATAGAATTTGTATTTTTCTGACAAAGGGGCTATTTATTATGAATTATTGAAGTTTCTGAAAATAAATATTTTTTTAATGGGTAGGCCCCACTTTTGTTGAAAAAATTTTAGCCCCCAAGCGGCGGAATTTTTTTTAAAAAAAATAATATTTTATTATTTTAGTCTCCTTTGGCATCCTAAGCTTTTTCTATAAATAGGGTGCTTAGGTTAGAATTGAAAATCACACCAGAATCAGAAGTTTTCTCTCTTTATAATATCTAGCGTATTTTTGTGAGTATTTCAATACTTTGAGTGTTAGTATTCAGTACAAGTTTCCTTCGATATTATATCCGATATTTCAGTCAGAGGTACTATTCTTTTGAGGTAAGGGATATTATTTCTTTCATAAATGATGTTATTCTTTTCAATATCATTATACCAAAATATTGGCATAGATTTTATTATGAAATTCTTACTTTTTTCGTCGGGATTACTATTCACGTATACGGCACTATTCACGAAAAAATAAAATTTTCTTCTGTTTGTCCAAATTGCTTGTTAAGGTTCATATCTTTGATTGGATCTAAGTTTTGAGCTTTATTCTTGAATTTTGCTCCACAAAGTATTATTATGGAATATTCTTGAACTTTGATAAACTAAAATACGAATCCTTAATCTTATCCTTTATTTCACTGGATTCGTTATTTATATGGTTTTTCATCATCCTCAGTTCTAAGTGGTGATGTAACTGAATATCTTTGGCCTGTAGAGCAAAGATGAATGATTACCTGATGAATATCTTTGGCCTGTAGTGCAAAGATGACAGGTGTTGAGATGAACATGATCACTGATGATACAAATGAATATCTTTGGCCGTAGTGCGAAGATGAATATTTAATTTGAGATATATATTGATTGATGTTACAAGGATAAAATATTGATGATGGACTTTTAAATCATAGAAGATAATAGACTTCATTATCTGCTTAACTCTTCTAATGATTTGTTATTTCCGCTGCGAATATTGATCTAGAATTGGCTGTCCATTATATTTTATCTGAATTGTTGAAGACTAACGATAATTTATTTTCTATTATCTTAGTCATAATATTCTTTACTGAGCTAGTTGAGCTCACCCTTTTCATCTGTTGTCCTCTTCAGGAAATGAGAATGTCGCGGGAACTAGTCGGGGGACAGAGTGATGGTTCGAGTTAGAGCAGTGCCCTCACTATTTCTGATAAATAGTGTGATAATAATTGTAATGAGGACTTAGTTTGAATATTAATATTTTCTACATATTTGTATTGGCACTCACAGTTGTGTGGTCGTATTTTGCACGACCGTATGATATAAAGTTTGTATTTGAATTCTGTACCATGTATTTGGCGACTCAGAATGGGTTGGGTTGACTGGACCTATTCTGGGGGCGTCACAATATATATATATATATATATATATATATATCATTTCTCGAATATAAATCTTCACAGGAGGGTGAAAGTGGTGGTAAAAATGGAAAATGTAATTAAGTCTAGATTGAAATACTCTGCAACTTGCTAAAAGAAAGAAAGAAAGAAAGAAATAAAGAAATAAAAGCAGTCCAAAGCATCTCACGTGCATCTCCAATTACTGTGCCGAATTTTGATAAAAGAAAAAATGAAACCATTGGAGACTAAATTTGAAGTGAAGACCAAGATTGATATAAAGCAATTGAAAGCACAAAACCCAAGCAATTAATTAGTAGTAAGAGATTGGTTAATTTAAAGTTATATCATTGATCAGAAACAAAGCAATGCTAGCTGCTGCACCACTTGCTTTGTCTTGTGTTCCTCCCGTTTTACCTAGGAATTGAAGTGAAGGACACCAACTTTCCTTTCAATAACCCCAATACTCTTCCAATAATAATACAATTAAACTCTTCTCTTCTCTTCTCTTTTAAACAATTAATTTCAAGCTGTCAATATCGATATAATGGATGATATACCATGATCCAACCATGCATCAATATCTAGTTCTATAATTTGTTTGACACTTAGATTTATTTAATTTTTGAAAACAATTAAATCTTATAATTAATTAATGTAGTACTTTTTAGATAGTTACCATTACAATTTTACTGCCTAAAATTTAAATCAATTTTGAAATTGAAATTGAAAATATTTCAAATTGATTTCAGAAAACTAGAGGAGGAAGGGTGAGGTTGGTGAGTGATGGAGTTTTAAATATGCATGTTGATGGGCATGTTTAATTACATTTAGACATGGATTATGGAGTGAGATATATATATATATATATATATATATATATATATATATATATATATATATATATACACCCAAATTAAGCTTTGGGAACTCAAAGGGATGGGGCGGGGGGGGGGGGGGGGGGGAGACAATGTTGGTTAATTAACCAAGATGTAATGCGCTATAATCCAAGTGTTCCAGGCTTAGTTTCAAGTGTCCCATGCTGGATTTGTTGTACTGTTTTTATATATAAAAATAGCCAACAAGGTCTGGTTTACACGTGAACGTCTTGTGTTTATTGTTCGTGCTATCATCTAGTCTACTACTATACTCGTACTATATTACTCAATTAAGCCTTGAATCTTTTATTCTAGCTAATACTTAGTTTCTCCATGCATAAAAACAATGCAGTTGTTCATCATGTTTCTTTCTTTATTTATTCTTAAGCTCGTGTTTGAATCGCATCCTCGAAATTTCAGTTGAGTATGTATAATGTTTTCAGGACAAATATTGTTCAAGTTGTTTGAGTGTGTAAATCCCTCAATAATCCTCATGCCATTGGCACCTCCATGACGAACCTTTAGAAGTAACATTTTGGTTATTTTTACTAATCAAATCTATTTAATAATTATGATTGCCATAAGTGAGCTAGCATGAGCTTGTTTATAAAAAATTCAAATGGGGAAGGATATAATTCTTGGGCATGGTTAGCATTTATACAGTCGTGTGCATATAGGTTTTGATTGAGAGGAAGGACACAATTTGGATAATTATGAGTTACTCTAATTAAACACAGCTTCATTAGTGTAAGAACAAGTATTAGCATGTTTACGTGTCCGAACTGTTACTCCATCAACAACAGCAAGGTCTTTGCTGGCTGGCTGGCTCATGAATTCAAATTACAAGTGCTACAAAAAGATGATGGGAATCTGAATAAGATCAGTATAAATAAATATTCTACATGTTTGCAACACTTCATAATTATATATTAGGATTTAGGACACCAAGGAAAAGATTTTTTGGAAGCATTACTTGTTTGTGAAGAAATATCCCCCAGAATGCAAGGAAAATGCTGGCCCCGGGAGAAGGGGGTGGGCGATAATAATGCCAAAAGGCAACGAAATTAAACAGCTACTTAATTATTAAGTTTCCTCCGTGTCTTCTGTAAGTTGCTTGCTTCGTAGAGTTAAGATTATTGTAGAAGACGTGATACGGGTGATCCCTGTTCTTAAGGTCTTTATCGCCCCCATCACAATCGATTTGCTATGGATTGCAGACGATATACCTCCAGGATATATGTTAAGCCTCAAAACTGAACAAATTTGTGATAGCAATTCACATTTGTTCCACACGAACACTTCTTTGTAGTAGTTATTTGTTTGTAAAAAGAATAGCTAAAAGAATTAGAGATTTTTATGTAAGAAGAATAAATATACATATATGTAGTATATCTATATCTACACATATAGATACATATATACATATATCTATAATAGTTTCACCATTATACTATTATTTATTTCTATTTTAATTATACTTATTACTACTAATGATGTAACTATTAATGATGTAAATTACATATTAGTAATAAAATTATAATCAAATAGAATTTCAAAAGTCTCACAAGAATATCTCTTGTTCCAAAATAAAATAAAACTATACACTTGTACTTATAAAGTGTCAAGTAGTCTTTTTATTAAATGAGACTAGAAATAACAGTTTTATCAAATAAATTTGCACCTTATTAAATGTCTCACTATAGACACTAATCAAATGATTTCTACACAAATCAAATGAAATTCTCTCTTATTCTCCACGTATAATACATTAAGTTACACCTTTTATACTTACTTAAATTATGTCTACAGATGATTTATCAAACTTAAATATGATATATAACAAGTCACAAAAGTATAAAATAAGGTGCAATATATAACAATTCCCCACTTGTTTGGAAAAACTATTTTTCATTCAAACAACTTCCTATCAAACAACTCCAAGGCATGTGTGCATAAAAGAGGGTGCGACGAACAATGAACCTTCCCTTAGTGTAAATAACTCAAAGTCACATAAAAGTTGAAGGTGTCCGTAGATTGAACCTCTACTTCTATATGATATGACCGAAATTGTCACACACACAAAATCTTCCTACCACGGTGAGTATTCTTAATTGCTTTGCGCTAATATGGCCATGCGCAATATCCTGTTTCATGAACCTCTAAGAGAGTAAACCATAACCCTCTATAAGAAGCGGCTCCACTTCTAGTTCATATATATAGGCAAAGTGTTTCACAAGTGTTTCTGTTGCTAAGAACACAATAACTTTGTTAAGAGTATAACTCAGCCTCGGTCGTGCAACAGATGTTACTATCTTAAACTACATATGGAACCACATCGATAGTAACACAGTCAGCAACTGTGACTTATTTTTCCCATTGAACCTATAAACTAGGGGTAACCTAGGAATAGGTTGAGTTCCCCATCACCCCTGACTCAAAGTGGTTTAAGTTCCATATCACAAATAGTTAAACTTACTAAGCTTTCGTCAAAGTCTTAGTAAAAAGATATGTCAAGTCGTCACTTGGCTTCCTCATAGACAAAAATTATGATACCTTCTTGTTTCAATTGTCTAACAAAAATATGTTTATGACCAACATGTCAAGACTTACCTTTAAAGGTAATCTCATATGCTCTATACAAAAACAATTTCATTATCACAATATAATGAACAAAATAATTTTGAAAGCGGCCACAATTTGATGTTTCAACAACAAATTTCGATTCCAATTGCTTTCTACATCATATAAAGCAATAGTGTTACTTGAAGTAAATTATACCCTTCACAAAGAGTAATAATATATCCACCTACTTGTGAAAATATAAGAATATATTCACCTACTTGTGAATATTTTCTTACTTAATTAATCAAGATCACAACTGTAAGACCCCAAATTTTATGAATAAGATTTAATTTTCTTTATATATTATTTTGAATTAGTAAGGTATTGATTTGATAAATGTGATAAGTTATGGGTGAGATGTGCAAAGTTTACAAAGTAAACAAGTGGTTATAGAATATTCGTTTGGTCGAGTAATATTCTTTTTGTCGGAGAATATTCATACGATGGCATACATTGGTGGACCCCACAACAAAATAAATATCGGATATAGAAAGCGACAGAAGTAACTTTTTTATAAAAATAACGACAAAACTGTTATCGTTAGTACTGTTAAAATACCCAGTGGTTAAATACAATAATACGTGATGTTGCACAGTAGCACACGGTATTGCACAGTATTTTGAATTATTGATTCTTATGTAGGAAGGCACTTACTCAATTATTGTTACAGTAATTACTGTTCAACATTTTATATTATTGATTCAATAATTGCATATTATTTTATTGGTTCAATATTTGCTACGTTGATATTTTATATCAATAAGTGCTACTTTGCTATTTTATATTAGTGATTCAATAATTGTCATTGCACAGTATTTCAAATTATCAAATCACTAATTCATATTATTTGAATAATATTATTAGATAGCATTATTGGCAATGTCTAAAGAAGTTCTGTCTAGGAAAGAGGTTGATTAATTGTGCGCCAGTAAGGAGAAATCCTTATCGGAATGCTCCCTCTTTTCTGGGAACGACCTGGTTGTCAATATTATAGTTCTGTAATATTATTTGTGAATAATTAATTTTTGATATATATAATAAGGAAATATTTATTCAATGTGAATTTAAACGGAGGAATTTTTAACATGTGACATTTGTTAAAAATTGGTATTTTATCTTTTCCGATAAAATAATTCATTCAAATATATTGTTATAATATTACATTATAGTAGTATGATGTGATTATATAATAGTATAATTTTTATAATTAGAATGGTAACATTATTATAGTAAATTCATGGTATAAAAGTTAAACGAAGTGGAAGAGTGCAAATTGAATTTGAACTCTTATGATGCAAACAATGATGTCATCGGAGCGATGAGGTAAGCAAGGATGTCATCGGAGCGATGAGGTAAGCAATGATGTCATAGGATCGATGATATAAGCGATGATGTCATAAATTATGGCGAAAAGACTATTTTACCCTTACTCTGCCGAGCCTATAAATAGAAGCTAATTTCTTCATTATTTTTCACCAATTCACTAAAGCTATAGAGAGAGAAAGTATAGAGAGAATAAGAGAGAAAGAAAAAGAGTATTCTGCTATTACACTAATGCAGTCTTCAAATTTTTAAGGTAAGGGGTATTATTTTTTTTGTATTCATGTATAGAGTTATTTTTTTTCAATACTCGTAAGGGTTGTTATTCCATTCTTTATTATTCTGTTGAAATAATCTGTCTACGCGGACTACCGCATGCATAGTAAAATTCTGTTGTTATTCCATTCTTTATTATTCTGTGGGAATAACCTGTCTACGCGGACTACCGCATGCCTGGTGAATAACCATTCGTATTTAGTTGTTATTAAATTATAAAAATAATCTGTCTGAGCGGACTACCGCCTGATGGGTGAAAATCCAATTGCAGTTTTGTATATTGTTTTATTTCAGATTTCTAACTCTAAACTTACTACGGTAAGTATTGTTTCTATAATTCCTGAAATGATCAGAAATTCCTTAAGTTTTGCGCTTCATCTAATATCATTTCACTGGAATATTGGTCTGAACTTTCTTGTGAATTTTTTATCTTTTCATGTCGAGTTACTATTCACGGGATACTATTCAAGGTAAAAAAAATATTTTTTCTTCTTCTAAATCATCTTTGGTTGGATCCAGGTTTTGATCTTCATTCTTGAACTGTTAATAAATTTTCTAATATTTGTCCTTTATCTCACTGGATTTCTTTATTCGTATTATTTTTCATCATCCTCAGTCCTAAATGGTGATATAACTGAATATTTTTGGCCTGTAGTGCAAAGATGAATAATTACTTAATGAATATCTTTGGCCTGTACTGTAAAGATGAATGATTATCTGATGAATATCTTTGGCCCGTAGTGCAAAGATGGACATGTGTTGAGATAAACATGACCAACTGGTGATACAAATGAATACCTTTGGGCCGTAGTGCAAGAGATGTATATTGATTTATGTTATAGGGATAAAATATTGAGATGGACTTTTAAATCAAAGAAGATAGTAGATATCATTCTCTACTTAACTCTTCTAATGAATTGTTATTTTCGTTGCGAATATTGATCTAAAACGTGATGTTCATAATATTTTATCTGATTTATTGAAGGCTAACGATAATTTATTTTTCATTATCTTAGTCATAATATTCTTTACTGGGTTAGTTGAGCTCATCCTTTTCTTCTATTGTTCTCTTCAGGGAATGAGAATATCGCGGTTATTAGTCGGGGAATGGAGTGATGGTCCGAGTTAGAGCTGTAGAAGTCCTCACTATTTTTTTTTAAATAGTGTGATAATAAATGTAATGGGGACTTAGTTTGAATATTTATATTTTTTACATGTCTGAATTGACACTCACAGTTGTGTGATCGTATTTTGCACGATCGTTTGATATGAAAGATTGTATTTGAATTCTGTACCATGTATTTGACGACTCAGATGGGTTGAGTATTGAACCTATTTTGGGAGCGTCACATTAGATAATTAATTAAGTGAAATGAGTACACACTTAAATATTATTCAAAAATTTGTGTTTCAAAGACTTTCATTTCATAGGACTACAAAATCAAATTGAATTTCGCAACAAGAAATTCAGCCTTACTATTTTCTTACATAAATAAAATTATACTCTAAATATTTCAAAGGCCAAATTTAGTCTATAAATAAAAATCTTAAAGAATCACCCCACACTTTTAAAAAATTGAAACCTCATTGAATAATTTCACTTCATAATATTATGCTCACCACTTAAAATAAATTTTAAATTTAATTCTCTACAACTTTGTAGAAAAATTTTTTTCAAATTCCGAACGAAAATGACCGAAATTTACATACGGATGTTTTTTTTTACATTTCTTTCTCTTCCCTTTCTCTTTCTTCCTTTTCTATATTTTTCCACTAACTCTCTCTCTCTCCCCTTTTTCTTCTTTTCTCATCCCCACCATTTTTTCACACGCACACACCCCCACACATATACACACACGTATATATATATATATATATATAATATTTATAATTAAAAAAAATTCAATTCCATTTTATCCCTTCCACCTCATTTATTCATAAACCATGAATTTATTGTAAAAATATCACCATTATTATATTATTATATTATCACATCATACACTTATAATGTAATATTATAATAATATATTTGAATGAATTATCAAAGAGGATAAAATATCATCTCTCAATAATTGTCTCTTTAAAAATTCCTCCATTTATATCCACATTAAATAAATATTTTCTTATCATTTTTATCAATAATTAATTATTCACAAATAATATTATAGACCCACAATATTGACAATCATGTCGTTCCCAGGAAAGAGGGGGCCTTCTGATAAGGATTTCTCCTTACTGACGCGCAATTAAATAACCCCTCCTAGACAGAACTTCCTTAGACATTGTCAATAATGCTATTTAATAATATTATTCAAATAATATGAATTATTGATCTGATAATGAGAAATACTGTGCAGTAGCAATTATTGAATTAACAATAATATAAAAATAATGTACAATACCGTGTGCTACTGTGCAACGACACGTATTACTTTATTTTTAAAAATCGGATATTTCAACAGTGTTAACGGTAACAACTACGCCGTTATTTATAAAAAAAATTATTCTTGTCGTTTTTTTCATCCGACAGTTTTCCGTTATGGGTCCTACAAATGGCTGCGCCGTCGTACAAATATTCCCCGACAGTAAGAATATTCCACGACCAAACGAATATTCCCCGACAACAATGTATATTTTATAACCACTTGCTTATTTTAAAATATTTGCGCATATATCACCCTTAATTTAAACTTTTATCAATTTAACCATTTACTAAATAGAAAAACTGAATACTTTTATTTCATAAATTCAGGGTCTTACAATCTTCCCTCCTTATGAAATTTCGTCCCCGAAATTTACGTACCTAGTATTTTAAAAAGTTGAGAATACCTTACTTTCATTTCAGAATCCATCTTTTCTGTCATCATGATTTTTCCATTGCTCATTCTAGAATACAGTTTCAAAACAAAGGTTAATTGACATATCACAATTTATAGTGTAAGAAATTTCAGCTTAGGTAAGTCACACACTAGCGAAGTATATTAATCGTCTCTCCCCTCCTAGTTCTAGACTCAGATCTCCGCAAACGATCATATCCCTAAGCTCTGATACCAAAATATAACGCCCCCAAAATAGGTCCAATCCACCCAACCTATTCTGGGTCGCCACGAAATACACTAAATACAAATCTAAATACAAATATTCAAATTCTAACTTTTAAATTATTGTACAAAATACGATCACAGTTAAACTGCGAGTTATATAATACAAATATATGTAACTCTCATGGTGCCTCGGCCACAGCACCTTACAATGGTACTCTACATAAAGGTACAATCAATAACTGTTTTAGGATTTAAAATCTTTGGAAAATGCTCAAGGAATCATTCATACATAGGAGGACATGCATCTAAGATATCATAGGGCTTGAGAATTAACCTTGGTTGACCCAATAGACCCCAAAGAAAAATGAGAAGATTACTATTCTGTTCATTCCAATGGTGGGTCTTCTCTTACCATATAACTATCTCCATTGTTTTCAATTGAGAATTATATTTCAACCAAACTCCAAGATTATATAGGTAGTGCTCATAGATATAATCAGCAAGTGGATGTGCACAACTCTTTCTTATGATAACACGAGGTCGTATGTCATTAAACATCTTGTACGATAGTGACAAAACACCCTTCCAAAGTTGGGTTCACCTCACCCTATTCGGTTCAGCAAAATTAACGGTTAAATGACGTATAAAATACGACAACTTATCTAAAATTCTCAATAAAATTATTTTCATACTGTTTGGTGGGAAACTTCAACAGTTATAGACCCTCGTTCTATTTCTCTGTTATACACGCTCGATCCAGCTACACTCTTATTACCTGAAAGGAATTGTGAAGCAAAAGGGTGAGCACAAATAGTCCAATAAGAATATCATGACTAAAGATAATTAAATTATCAATAGTTTTCATCAGTAATAAATCAGAGATTTAACATATGGTAGATGATACAAGTTTTCAACCATAGTTGCAGCGGAACGAGTAATCCATTAGAAGAGTCAAATAGATCATAATGTTTATTATCTTATCCACGTTAAAAATCCACCAACAATGTTGTATCCTTGTAACATCAATCAACAATTCGTGTCCATAATCATGTAAATAGTTCATAATGATAATTGTGTTGATAAATTCCTCTTCGCACCCAGGACGAAGATAATTTTCATCATCTGTCTTTACCTGAAACATCAAAGATCATAGTTATACCAAATCACAGTTCCTGTTCATAATCATACTAATAAATTCATCTACGCACTACGGGCCAAAGATATTCATCAATAGTTTATCTTTGCACTACAGGCCAAAGATATTCAACAACAGGTCATCTTTGCACTACGGGCCAAAGATATTCAAATCTCAAAGAAATATATAATCATTTCAGAATTTATATAAACAATAATTATAACCATGTTGATCGATTCACCTTTGCACTTAAGCTAAAGATATTCAATTGTAAATTCAATGGTCATGATCATACCAGTTAACGATTCATCTTTGCACTACTGGCCAAAGAGAACTCATAGTCACGATCATACCAATAATCTACCCATCTTTACACTCAAGTCAAAGAGAAATTTCATCACCAGGATTATAAAAATATTATATATGATAATAAAAATAATATGATCAAAACATGAATCTGATTTCGAGAGTAAGATTCATAAATCAACGATAATTTGGTTAGAAAAATAAACCAATTTTGTGGTGAATAGTACTCCGTAAATAGTAACTCGTGCATAGTAATCACGTAAATAGTAACTCGTGCATAGTACTTTATGAATAGTGCCCTGTGAATAGTAACTCCGGCATGAAAAAGTAAAAATTTCATAAGAAAAATTATACCAATATTCCGGTGAAATGATATTCAACTGTAACATGTACCGTATTCGTGAATAGTGCCGTATACGTAAATAGTAACCCCGACATGAAAAAAAGAGAAATTTTATAAGAAAAATCATACTTCGTGAATAGTACCGTATTCGTGAATAGTGTCGTATACGTGAATAGTGCCGTATACGTAAATAGTAACTCCGACACGAAAAGGTAAAAATTTCACAATAAATTTCATATCAATATTTCGGTATAATGATATTAAAAGAATAACATCATTTTTGAAAAAAATAATATCCCTTACGAATACGAAAACAATAATACCTCTTACGAGTATAAAATCACATCATTTACCAAAATATCTTTTACGAAAATAATATCATTTACGAAAATAATATCATTTACGAAAAATAACCTCCTTTACGAAACATAACAACATCTCTTACCACAATGATATCCCTTACGAATACGAAAGCAATAATACCCCTTACAAGTATAAAATCACATCCTTTATCAAAATATCATTTATCAAAATAATATCATTTGAAAATAATATCATTTACGAAAAATAACCTCCTTTACGAAACATAACAACATTCCTTACCACAATGATATTCCTTACCACAATGATATCCCTTACAAGAATGATATCTCTTACCTCAACAGAAAGGTACTTCTGACTGGAATAACGGATATAATGATGAAAAAAACTTTCACTGCTTAGCAATGCTCAAAGTATTGAAATATTCACAAAAATACGCTCGATATTATAGAGAGATAAACTTCTGATTCTGGTGTGTTTTTCAAATTCTAATTCAGCACTCTATTTATAAAAAAATGCTTAGAACGCCAAAGTAGAAAATTTAATAAAATATTTTTTTTTCTTTACAAACCACCCGTCTACCATTCTTGAACCAAAAATTTCCCAGCATTTTTCACAAACTAAAGGACAAAAGTGGGGCACACAGTATATTTTAATCAAAAATTAATTCAGAACTTCAATAATTCATAATAAATAGCCCTTTTATCAGAAAAATACGAATCTTATGTCCATTCCATAGAAAATTTAATTCTCTACAACTTTGTAATAGAATGTTTTTCCAAATTCCGAACGAAAATGACCGAAATTTACATACGGATGTTTTTTCCCATTTTCTTCTCTTCCTTTTCTCATTCTTCCTTTTTCATATTTTTTCACTAACTCTCTCTCTCTCCCCTTTTTTTCTTTTCTCATCCCCATCATTTTTTTCACACACACACACCCACACATATACACACACGTGTATATATATATATATATATATATATAATATTTATAATTAAAAAAAATTCCAATTATATTTTCTCCATTCCACCTCATTTATTCATAAATCATGAATTTATTGTAAAAATATCACTATTATTATATTATTATATTATCACATCATACACTTATAATATAATTTTATAATAATATATTTGAATAAATTATCAAAGAGGATAAACTATCAACTCTCAATAATTGTCTCTTTAAAAATTCCTCCATTTATATCCACATGAAATAAATATTTTCTTATCATTTTTATCAATAATTAATTATTCACAAATAATATTATAGACCCACAATATTGACAACCAGGTCATTCTCAGGAAAGTGGGGGCCTTCGGATAAGAATTTCTCCTTACTGGCGCGCAATTAAGTAACCCATCCTAGACAGAACTTCCTTAGACATTGTCAATAATGCTATCTAATAATATTATTCAAATAATATAAATTATTGATCTGATAATGAGAAATACTGTGCAGTAGCAATTATTGAATTAACAATAATATAAAAATACTGTGCAATACCGTGTGCTACTGTGCAACGACACGTATTACTTCATTTTTAAACACCGAATATTTCAACAGTGTTAACGGTAACAACTACGCCGTTATTTATAAAAAACTTATTCTTGTCGTTTTTTTCATCCGACAGTTTTCCGTTATGGGTCCTACAAATGGCTGCGCCGTCGTACAAATATTCCCCGACAGTAAGAATATTCCACGACCAAATGAATATTCCCCGACAACAATGAATATTTTATAACCACTTGCTTATTTTAAAATATTTGCGCATATATCACCCTTAATTTAAACTTTTATCAATTTAACCATTTACTAAATAGAAAAACTGAATACTTTTATTTCATAAATTCGGGGTCTTACAACGGGTGATCCCTGTCCTTAAGATATATCTTTATCGCCCTCACCACGATCCGTTTGTTATAGGTTGCAGACGATATACCTCCATGATATATGTCAAGTCTCAAAACTAAACAAATTTGTGATAGCAATTCACATTTGTTTCACACGAACACTTCTTTGTAGTAATTATTTGTTTGTAAGAACAATAGCTAAAAGAATGAGAGATTTTTATGTAAGAAGAATAGATATACATATATGTAGTATATCTATATCTACACATATAGATACATATATACATATATCTATAATAGTTTCACCATTAAACTATTATTTATTTCTATTTTAATTATACTTATTACTACTAATGATGTAACTATTAATGATGTAAGTTACATATTAGTAATAAAATTAGAATTAAATAGAATTTCAAAAGTCTCACAAGAATATCTCTTGTTCCAAAATAAAATAAAACTATATACTTGTACTTATAAAGTGTTAAGTAGTCTTTTTATTAAATGAGACAAGAAATAATAGTTTTATCAAACAAATTTGCACCTTATTAAATATTCCACTATAGACACTAATCAAATGATTTCTACACAAATCAAATAAAATTCTCTCTTGTTCTCCACGTATAATACATTAAGTTACACATTTTATACTTACTTAAATTATGTGCACAGATGATTTATCAAACTTAAATATGACATATAATAAGTCACAAAAATATAAAATAAGGTGCAATATATAACAACAAAGGCCTATGAAAGATTACAATCCCACCTCTTTCGATCCTCGTAGTATAGGGGTTTTATTATTTTTCATTCATTAGATTGGCACAAGAGTAGGAGCGACGATCTAGAAACAGGCTTGAATACAAAGAGAGATTCATACTCTTTGCACTTGTTACTAATTAGGATGTCTGCACAAAAAAAGTTACTCCCTCCGTTTTTAAAAGATTGTCGTTTAAGGTTTTGGCACATGGATTAAAAAAAATATTTAATGCTAATAAAATTTGTTTGAATTCCATCACTACCCTTTATAGAAAATTAAAAATTATTAATACAAGGAAGAGAATTTATTGGGGCAATGAGAGAAGATATGAGTAATATAGGAAAGAAAATAATTTATTCTTCTAGGAAGTTGTAAACGACAAACATTTTGAAATAAATTTTTTCTTCTAAAACGACAATCTTTTAGGAATGGAGGGAGTAATAAAAATAGAATTTGATATATATTTACAAACTTCAGTACTCCTTTCTCGGAATCCACATGAGACTCTTCCCTTGTTGGTTCAGTGAAGCCACCATCATTCTTTCTTTGTTCCTAACTTAGCCATTACCTGAATAACCCATTTGGCAGCTTCCCGGTACGTAGTCCTAGGCTGTGTAGCTCCAAAAAATTGTAGCCTGCATGAGGTTCTTCATCATGAAGGACAAAGCCAATTACCCTTCGATCTCTGTCGAAATAGCTAGGGATGTGCTAAAGCTGCTTTTTCGTCAAGCTTTTAGAATGAATCATTGATGCTAGAAGTGCCCATCCTAATCCACCAGAGATCAGAGCTGACATGAGGCTCTTATTGGGTTTGTGGGGGTCCAAACCCATGAGGTCTTTTAGACAAAAGTCTAATTGGAAAAGGAATTAAGGGAATATATATCTCTTATATGAAAAAGGATTTGGGAATGGTGTGAATTCCCAAGCCAACATGAATTAGGATTCTGGAAGTATATATATTATATTAGAAGGCTTTGAGTGGGTTTTTTAATCCAAGATCAACTTGGATCAACTCAAGGAGTCTATATATATATACATGGACTTGTGATATAGTAGTACACACAGAACGAGTAATCAGAATTTGAGTGCTCTATTTTGAGATTAATACTTGGAATAGAAAGAACGAAAAACTGTGAGTTGCAGAAAAATTGAGAAGGTTTTGTGAAGGTTTATTCACATGTTGTCATCATTTTTCTGGATCAATTAATTGCTTGAAGACTTTAATTAATTCGGAGGTTCTGGGTGTTGAGGCAATTTGAGTTTGAGGTATTCTTGTATTCTTTTAATTTCTTAATATTTTAAGTTTTTAGTTATAAAATTTGGAAGGACTATTTGTAGTCACAGTTGATTATAGTGGAATTATTCGGAGTTTGGCCCGTGATTTTTACCTCTTAGTTTTAGAGGATTTTTCACGTAAAATTTGGTGTCTTGTGTTTGATTTATTATTGTGATATTATTTTCTAGTTTATTTAATTTTTTAAAGACAGTTATAATTGGAGGAGTTTTTCCAACAAAGTGGTATCAAGAGCAAAGTTCTTTGCGCGGTTGGTTTTTTGATAAATTAAATGGATGAATTAAGTGGCGCCATGATTAAATTGACATCATCTAATTTTTCGATATGGAAGCCTAGAATGGAAGACATCCTTTACTGCAAGGATTTGTATGATCCACTGGAGCTTAAGGGAAAAAAGTCAGTGGACAAGACCGAGGCTGATTGGAAAAAGATGAACAGAAAAATGATCGGTCACATCAGACAGTGGATCGATCAAAGTGTGTTCCACCATATTTCGCAGGAAACGGATGCTTATACACTGTGGACTACATTAGAGTCCATGTACGAGAAAAATAATGCTCAGAATAAAACATTTGTGATTCGAAAGATTATGAACCTGAAGTATAAAGATGGTAGCAGTGTATCCGAGCATATGAGTGAGTTCCAGGGATTGGTGAACCAGTTGTCTACCATGAAATTGAATATTGAGGATGAGATTTAGGCATTGTTGCTTCTTAGTTCATTGCCTAACAGTTGGGAAACTTTAGTTGTGTCATTGAGCAATTCAGCTCCGGAAGGAAAGATAACCATGCAGATGGTCAAGGACAGCATACACAACGAGGAAACAAGACGAAAGGAGCAGGGTTTGAATTTTGAGACACAAGCACTTGTGGCAGAGAACAGGGGTAGAAGTAACTTCAGGGGATCTCACAGGGGAAACATGAATCGCAGTAAAAACAAAAATTCCAGAAATCATAGGAGCAAGTCAAAGACCAGAGAAGGTGTTACATACAGGTGTTTTCATTGCAACAAGGAGGGTCACTTCAAAAGAAATTGCAAGATCTGGTTAGCCAAGGAGAAAACTGGTGAGCAAAGAAAAGTTGAGGAGAAGAATACTGCAGCTACAGTTACTGAGGATGTTGTGCTTCTTTCGTTCGGAGAAAAAGAATGCTTACATGTTGTTGATCAGAAGATTGATTGGGTTATTGATACAGGTGCTTCGTATCACGCTACTCCCAAGAGAGAATTCTTCACCACGTACAAAGCCGGAGACTTTGGGTTTGTGAGGATGGGTAACACTGATCAGTCCAAGATTGTTGGAATTGGTGATGTTTGCATACAGACAGATATAGGCTGCACTATTACTTTGAAGGATGTGAGACATGTTCCAGATTTGTGCCTCAACTTGATTTCTGGTATGGCCTTGGACAAGGAAGGCTATGAAAATCACTTCGGCAGCAGAAAGTGGAAGCTTACCTGGTAGTCGCTAGAGGTACTGCTTGTTGCTCATTATACAAAACTTATGTGAAGGTGTGTTCTAACGAGTTGAATGCAATTGAAGATGAATCTTCACCGAATATGTGGCATAAAAGGCTTGGGCACATGAGTGAGAAAGGGTTGCAGATATTAGCAAAGAGGTCCCTCATTCCTTTTGCTAAAGGTACTGTACTAAACCCTTGTGATTATTGTTTGTTTGGTAAGCAGAATAGAGTTTCTTTTAGCAACTCCTCTAAAAGAAAATCTGAGTTACTTGAGAGAGTATATTCTGATATATGTGGTGTGACGCCCCCCAGAATAGGTTCATTCAACCCAACCCATTCTGAGTCGCCAAATACATGGTACAGAATTCAAATACAAACTTTATATCATACGGTCGTGCAAAATACGACCACACAACTGTGAGTCTCAATACAAATATGTAGAAAATATTAAGATTCAAACTAAGTCCTCATTACAATTATTATCACACTATTTATCAGAAATAGTGAGGACTACTACTGCTCTAACTCGGACCATCACTCTGTCCCCCGACTAGTCCCCGCAACATTCTCATTTCCTGAAGAGGACAACAGATGAAAAGGGTGAGCTCAACTAGCTCAGTAAAGAATATTATGACTAAGATAATGGGAAACAAATTATCGTTAGTCTTTGTAAGAACCCGAATTTTCAGATATTATTAAATAAGGATTTAATAAATAAAATTCTTAAACCGTGAGATGGGTTCGAATAGAAAGATATATATGTGATATGAGGTATGTGGTATTATATTACATAGGGTAATATGGACTATGTAATATGTGTTTTTGTGATTAATGAATATATTATTAATATATAATTGTTACTTATCGTAGAGACGATTCAATTGAGGTAAAGGAAGTGGATAAATTCCTATCGATATTAAATAATTTATAGAATTATTTTATCATAGTAAGTTGGTGGCATTAAATAACCTTAATGTATAATCACCATATTCTTGTGTATGTGTACTAATAACTCGTATGTTTATAATATAGGTTATTAATAGCACTTAAGCTATCCGTGAATAGGTTTGGATAGTGAAGCATGAGTTAGTTAAGGAATTAACTAATAAGAATAAATATTGGTTAATTTAAGTTGAGAGTTATATTATGGAATAATATAATGTGAATATTGAACCTTAATTAACTAAGGTAATATGGTACAAGGTTTGATTTACTTAAGTAAAGGAGTGAATTAATATATATGTTGAATATATGATTATAATTAGTACCTTCTATATATTACTTAGAATGGTAATATGTGTGAAAGTCTAATGTACAAATAACGTTAATAGATATATATACGTTATTAAAGAGAAATGGAAATCATTATATGATTAAATGAATATTTGAAGAAATTGTTTTGGGAACAATTTATAGAAAAGAAAGAGAAATAATTATTATAAAGGATATTAAAATAAATTCTAATATTGAATTATTTTAATAAAGGAGGAAATATTATTTTTGAATAATAATATTACCCTATATGTTTTTGGTATGATGTAATAAGTGTGATTAATTAATATGGTAAATATATTAAAACGTATTTGCTATATGTAATTAAATTGATGAAAATAAATTATTATAATAGAAAATAAACTTGTTACCTATTTTCTATATATAATGTATGTACATGTGCCATACATGTAATTATTTTAGTAGATATTATATTAAGAATAATATCTTGAGACAATAAGTAAATTATTTCCTAACAATGAATATCTTTATTTGGAGAAAACATAATATTTTATGTTATGGCAAAATACATAATTCCTAATGTATTTTCAAGAAAGTTTATTAATGAAAGAAAACTAAGTTATTTCAATATATTAAATAACTTAAGTTATTATTTTATCGTAGATTTTATAATAATTAATAGAGTAAATATTAATTATTCTAGTGTAAAGGTTATACATATAATTGTTCAAGGTAGCTAAATAATTTAGCATTAAAGTGCATGTGTCACACAAACCTTATATTAAAAGAATATTAAAGTGTGATGGGAGTGATAATAAGCTTAAGGTAAGCTTGTGAGATATGCCTAGTGTGGCAAAGTGGTGGAATAAACATTCATTAAATAAATTAATGAATGAATAATTAATGGAATTAATTATTATTATTATGTGAATAAATTCCTATGTGCAATGATGTGTAATTATAAGTTATATAGTAGCTACATCTATATAATATGGAATGAAGTGTGACACTTCAAAGAAAACTATATAATATAAGAAACTATATGATTAAGTGTAATAATAAAGTTACAATAATGGGGTGTGACACTACTCAATTAAAATATATTAGGTATTGTCAAATGTACATGGATTATATGATTGGGTGTATGTGTGACCCTATCATATCATATGGTAATAACATTAAGTTATTAGATATAAGCTTGCAAGTTAGTCCATGTGAGAGCAATAATGGTCAATTAAGTGGTTAGGGTACATGAATAGTGGTAGTTGGTGGGAGTTAGCCACCAACTTCCCTTTTGCCCTTTGGGTAATAACCATAGGAGAATAATAGCTTGATAATGAATAGATGCAATACATTGGTGTGTAGAGTTTGTTAATTCAATTACTACATTGTTGCTAAGAAAGCATATAATAAGAAATGTAATTACACCATGAGCATGTTATAAGGTGTAATGATGAGGAAGGACCATGAATAGTAGTAGTTGGTGGAGTTAGCCACCAACTCCTCTTTGACCATTGGGTATTACCCATAGGAGGGTAATAAATTGATTATAATAGAGAACATGTAAATTAGTAATGTAATGATATTACTTTATGAACATATTATAAGATGTAACATTGAGTATAATATTATTTTAGGAGATTATATTATTATAAGCTTGTGGACTATTAAGTACTAAGTTCACATAATTATGCCTTGTGTGGCATAAATAATGAAGTTAAATCAAGGGGATTTAATGGGAAGTATTAGAAGAAAATGTATGGTTGATATTAATTATCATTATAATATTTGAGTATATTTGTGATAATAATTTTATGGAAAATGGTGGGATGATAGTACCCAACCATATTATATTTAGTCCAATTAGAATATTAGCTTAACCTATGTACATGAGGTACATGATTATATGTAGTAGTGTATATTTAAAATATGAGTATACAATAAAATAATATATCATGGATATATTATAAATAATTATTGAATTAATAAAATTTAATAATAAAGGAAACAATGTAATGTGATGATACCCGATAGTATTATTGGGACTACATTGTGACACATTAATTTATAACTTAAGTTATATAAAATGGAATGTGTATAACTTAAATATATATGGAATAAATATATATATCCTAAGTATATACTATATGTATACATATATAACATTAGTATGTGGGAAAACAAGTTGCTGAGTTTTCTGCCTTGTCCCTAATTGAGTGACCCAATTGCTTCTCACGTGTATAACTCATGAAGCCTAAGCCTATTTCTATCAAACTCAGCAACATTAGCTTCATAGTAATAATGATAAGGGAGTGGGGATCATGATGGATTTCAACAACTACTCCAACTACTCTCTATGAACCAATGTGCTCTTCTCATTTCTTTTGGTTTAATCTAAGGTGAAATTGCAATGTCTGGTTATTCGTTTGCCTATAAGTATAAGCTCTTCTCTTCTCATTTCTTTTGCTGGAAATTTTGGAGAATGTGAATAGAGAGTGAGTTATATACCAGTGTTAGCATTCTGAGATAACAGTGAGGGAAGTTAGTGTAGCAGCATTGTGAGAACCATTGTAGCAACAATTTCAGTCAAGAGGTATAACATTGTTCTTCAATTCTCAATTCTTGATTCTTGAATTTATCATGAATTAATTGATTAAGTGATTTGAAGATGTTTATTAAGTGTTATATGAAATTATAAGCATGATAGAATTGTTATATAGCATGTTTAAATTCGAATTATTGAAGAAATTTTTGAGTTGGGCTAAGAGACTGCCGAAGCAGAAAAGTTTCTGGTCTGGAAACGGGGACGCGCGGCCGCGCGTCTCCCTAGTACAAATGGGGCGCGGCCGCGCCCTCTGCAGAAACTGTTGGTGATTTTGTGTTTTCTAGTTGGTTAAGCATACTAGTTAGACTCTAATAATTTCATAAAGGGGTCTGACATGCGTACTAAGATTTTCATGCACGTAGTAAGTTGTATTAGTTGGTTTAACATGATTTCCTAAAAGAAAACTTAAAGTTTTGAAAATGAGACTTGACGAATTTTGTGTTCTTTGAGTCGGACTGTTGAGACATGTGTAAGTGTCTTGGTTATGTGCATCAATGGTTATGAAGGTAGTTGTTAATCAGTTACCTTGGCTAATAGTAAACAATTATACCTTGTTGTAGTAGAGTTTTTTAAGGTTTTATAAACAAATTGTGGCGTATATAAGTCATGTTTATATTCTGACTTTTTAAGCATGATTATATGGTTTAGATATGCATGATATGTGAGTCGAAGGTATTGAGCATACACTAGAACACATTGTTTAAATTAAAAATGATTTCAAAAGACAAACTTAGAGTTTTTGGACGTATATATAGGATGTCCACGTTCTGATCATTGAGCATGTATAGATGACTTATATATGTGTTCTAATACATGAGAATCATGACTATAAGGTACTTTGCATATACTTAGTTACCTTTGTTGACTTAAAGCGATTTTTATGAAATGTTTAGAATGTGTAAGATGATAGCATCAAACACGGAGTGAGTTACATTATGATCACACGAGCATGTATATTAGGATTCATTATGCCTATAGACATGTTGACATAAGCATCATGTGATGAAACATGGATTTCACCTATGCACGCATATACGAGAAAAATGAATTTCAAAAGCATAGACTATGTGATTAAGTATACATGTGTAGTATAAGCACGAGCATGCCTACTTAGTGTGGTTAAGCCTTGTTATGTGATAACATGACTTTAGTAGTTGAGCTTTATTGATTTAAGTAATTCAACGTAGAGCTACGCTATTCAAAGCTAAATAGTTCGAATATGAATTTGAAAACCTACTTAATGTGTGTGTATAATATATATCAGAATGCATGATATGTTAGGACCAAACTAAGTTTATGAAATCTAAGTTCTGGTTCTGGCAGGGAGTCGCGCGGCCGCGCCACTCCCAAGCTTAATTGCCGCGCGGCCGCGCCGTGTTGCAGAGCTGTCAAGAACAGTTTGTTAACTGTCTGGTCCTAAGTTATTTTCCTTAAGGACCCTAAGGACCAAAATAGAATGGTTTCTATAGAATAAGTATGAAGGTATGATGTGGTAACATCGTGGTTGTCCTAAGATGGAGTGAAACGGAACCAAGATTAGAAAACGATATACGAATTGTTATTCTATTAAGAGCATATGAAATGTATGACTGAT
Organism: Panax stipuleanatus; assembly: GCA_020205555.1. Classification (NCBI taxonomy): domain Eukaryota; kingdom Viridiplantae; phylum Streptophyta; class Magnoliopsida; order Apiales; family Araliaceae; genus Panax; species Panax stipuleanatus. The sequence continues at coordinate 137,831,434 of CM035119.1, read as the reverse complement.
TGGTACAAATCTATGATTATATAACTGTGTAGGAATACACGAAGCGTTGATAGCTTTAAGCAGTTAAGTCGTAATTGTTAAACTACGAATCAGGCAAGTCTTTCAGTTCCTATTTGATATATGAATTCAATAACTGTTAATTGAATTATATTATGTTGTAATAATGTGAACTTATATATGAACTGTATATGAGATATAAATGAGATTGAAAGTTGATCTTGATGATATACTTGTTATGTGAGAAGTAACATGCTTAGTAAATATAAATTGTTTATAAATGCATGAACTGAGTATGATGTTGTATGCTATGTGATGCATGAAAACTGTTAGAATTGCTGAGCTGTCGAGCTCACTCTTGCAAATAACCACTTTTGCAGGTTAAGGACTTACGATAAAGACTTCGTGCTTCTTGATTGATAAAGATAGATAGTATCGAATTGAAGAGTACTATTTAGATTATTGCTTGAACCCCGTTTAGGTTCTAGGAGTTGTACTTGATAGTTGTTTACACTGTTTAATACATGATGTGTTGTAAAGATGTATTAGTTAATCCATAGAGGATATCAAGTTGAGTTGTAAACCTTTATACGGTAATTTGAATAGAATGAATCATATTTTATAATTGATTCAAGGATATGTAATTGATTCAAGTTGTGGAATCAATAAGAAGAATTTATTCAAAAGATATTGAAAAGTTTAAATTATTCCGCATTTTAGTAACATCGAACGTGATGTAAAGATGAGATCTTGGATATAAATAGAATTTATATTCTAAATCATAATAAGCAAATTGTATTCTTTTAGTAATGAATAAAAGATATAATAGTTTGGCGATAGTAGTATCGTGACTGCACCGAATCCGAGGTTTTGAAGGAACATGGATTTGGGGGCGTCACAGGTTGGTATCAAAGCTGTAGGTTATAAACCTTAGGTAAATGTACCTTAGACTATAACCTGAGAAAGGAAAAGATAAGATTAAAATATATACGTGAAGATTCAAAGAAGAATCTCGAAGTATCTAGAGAATGAGAATCAGGAGTTTCCTAACTCCGGTAATGAAAATGTTAAGATGATGTCTATAAGATGTATATGACAAAGATAATGAGAATGAACTCAGATGGAGTTTGGTTGATAATAGGGAAAGAACCCTAAGGTATAGTGATGATCACGACATGATCAGATTGAATTGTAAAATGATAGATAGTCTGTAATGACTAAGTATGTATAGCTTGATGCTATAAGAGAATGTACTATGATAAAGTACGAGATGAACTCATGAGGAGTTGTATGTGATGAAATGTAGAAAGCTCGTAATGAGCAAGTGATAGAGTAAGATATGGTTAAGTGTTGGAATTCCATTGAGGACTCATGTGATGGCTTAGTTGTACAAACTTTTGTATGGGCAGAAGTTTTGTGCTTGCACTGAGTGTGTCACATTGATAATCGTTGGAATGTTAGTGTCGCGGTATCATTATACATATGGCGGAAAGGTGATTCTTTTCTCATATTTATTTTGATAGATAGAGATTTCTAAGATATAATTAGATAATATTAAGATTAGGTGCGAGTTCTTAAAACTCATGCCTATGATAAGTTCGTGACTCATAATCGTATGATGGGACCCCTCAGCGAATGGACGATTTTGGTCTGACTAGGATAAGTTCCTCAACCCATATGATTGTGGTAAGTTCCTGAGCTTCCATGGTGTGGTAAGTTGGTGAACTGTACGGAGAATATATATATTATATAAGTGTTTTGGAATAGTGAGCATTGATGGTGGTAAGAGATTGAAGCGATGGAGAAATTGGATTTTCCTAAATCCTCTAGCTACGCTAGATTTTCAATAATTATTGACTTCGTGCTAGTGTTTGCACTTCGATTTTCTTGAGAAAACATTGGGTCAGGTAACTGAACTAATGAGTTTTAAAAACAACACCGTTATTCGTATGTCTACGCTATTTGTTTCGGCTAAGACAAAAATGATTTGACAATCTTTCAAAATATATTTTAACCTTGTGCATCATTTGAAATGATGTAGAATGGTAAATGATGGAGTCATCAATGCAATCGAACCTAGTGTTGGTTGTGATCGAAAGATCGTCAGCCCACTATGGTATGTTGTAATATGACAAAGTCATAAAATGGCGGAATCCTCAACGTACTACTAATCTAGTATGGTATCATGACGTCATAAAAGAATTTTTGGTTTTCTTGTAAATTATAAAGAAGGTCAATTAAGTTGACTAAATTATTTCGATTGATGTCCGAATTGTTGATGGGAGTCTAAGCTATTTGATTCGGCTAGGCGACTGTTGGAAAGGGATTATAGAATTCAAGTATTCTTGTGTATGTATGCCAAACCAGATTGCTCTGGTGCGAATTTAGATGTTGAAAAGCTGAGGTGAACAACCCTATAAGGGGACATGTTTTCGGGGACAATGGTTCCGAGCGTAACGCATATAGTCGTTACAAAACACTACGTTGCGGCCCAACATAGTGGTACAATAGGCTGGCCACCTAGAGTACGCGTGGAGGGTGTTTTCAGTCTTTGTGATCGATAAACACTCTGGTTTGCGGTGTGAAGAATTGTGTTGAAGCATTAGTAAACCTGGAGAAAAGTTCACGGTCTTGTGACCCCTCAGCATAAATTGGAATCTGAGTTATTCATACTACTTCCCGATTATTGAAAAATCGTGGAAGATTCTTATTCTTCTAAAGGATGAATGTAGTAAGTAGAATGTTCCTTAGAAAGGAGAAAGTGGTAGAATGAGATTGAGAAAGTTATAGTAATAAAACTTCTGTAAAGAGAATGGATAAAAATTATTCAAGAGAATATACAATATTCGGAATAACACCGAGTAGAGGAAGTTTCGGTGATTCCGAGGACGGAATCCTTATAAGGGGGAGATGATGTAAGAACCCGAATTTTCAGATATTATTAAATAAGGATTTAATAAATAAAATTCTTAAACCGTGAGATGGGTTCGAATAGAAAGATATATATGTGATATGAGGTATGTGGTATTATATTACATAGGGTAATATGGACTATGTAATATGTGTTTTTGTGATTAATGAATATATTATTAATATATAATTGTTACTTATCGTAGAGACGATTCAATTGAGGTAAAGGAAGTGGATAAATTCCTATCGATATTAAATAATTTATAGAATTATTTTATCATAGTAAGTTGGTGGCATTAAATAACCTTAATGTATAATCACCATATTCTTGTGTATGTGTACTAATAACTCGTATGTTTATAATATAGGTTATTAATAGCACTTAAGCTATCCGTGAATAGGTTTGGATAGTGAAGCATGAGTTAGTTAAGGAATTAACTAATAAGAATAAATATTGGTTAATTTAAGTTGAGAGTTATATTATGGAATAATATAATGTGAATATTGAACCTTAATTAACTAAGGTAATATGGTACAAGGTTTGATTTACTTAAGTAAAGGAGTGAATTAATATATATGTTGAATATATGATTATAATTAGTACCTTCTATATATTACTTAGAATGGTAATATGTGTGAAAGTCTAATGTACAAATAACGTTAATAGATATATATACGTTATTAAAGAGAAATGGAAATCATTATATGATTAAATGAATATTTGAAGAAATTGTTTTGGGAACAATTTATAGAAAAGAAAGAGAAATAATTATTATAAAGGATATTAAAATAAATTCTAATATTGAATTATTTTAATAAAGGAGGAAATATTATTTTTGAATAATAATATTACCCTATATGTTTTTGGTATGATGTAATAAGTGTGATTAATTAATATGGTAAATATATTAAAACGTATTTGCTATATGTAATTAAATTGATGAAAATAAATTATTATAATAGAAAATAAACTTGTTACCTATTTTCTATATATAATGTATGTACATGTGCCATACATGTAATTATTTTAGTAGATATTATATTAAGAATAATATCTTGAGACAATAAGTAAATTATTTCCTAACAATGAATATCTTTATTTGGAGAAAACATAATATTTTATGTTATGGCAAAATACATAATTCCTAATGTATTTTCAAGAAAGTTTATTAATGAAAGAAAACTAAGTTATTTCAATATATTAAATAACTTAAGTTATTATTTTATCGTAGATTTTATAATAATTAATAGAGTAAATATTAATTATTCTAGTGTAAAGGTTATACATATAATTGTTCAAGGTAGCTAAATAATTTAGCATTAAAGTGCATGTGTCACACAAACCTTATATTAAAAGAATATTAAAGTGTGATGGGAGTGATAATAAGCTTAAGGTAAGCTTGTGAGATATGCCTAGTGTGGCAAAGTGGTGGAATAAACATTCATTAAATAAATTAATGAATGAATAATTAATGGAATTAATTATTATTATTATGTGAATAAATTCCTATGTGCAATGATGTGTAATTATAAGTTATATAGTAGCTACATCTATATAATATGGAATGAAGTGTGACACTTCAAAGAAAACTATATAATATAGGAAACTATATGATTAAGTGTAATAATAAAGTTACAATAATGGGGTGTGACACTACTCAATTAAAATATATTAGGTATTGTCAAATGTACATGGATTATATGATTGGGTGTATGTGTGACCCTATCATATCATATGGTAATAACATTAAGTTATTAGATATAAGCTTGCAAGTTAGTCCATGTGAGAGCAATAATGGTCAATTAAGTGGTTAGGGTACATGAATAGTGGTAGTTGGTGGGAGTTAGCCACCAACTTCCCTTTTGCCCTTTGGGTAATAACCATAGGAGAATAATAGCTTGATAATGAATAGATGCAATACATTGGTGTGTAGAGTTTGTTAATTCAATTACTACATTGTTGCTAAGAAAGCATATAATAAGAAATGTAATTACACCATGAGCATGTTATAAGGTGTAATGATGAGGAAGGACCATGAATAGTAGTAGTTGGTGGAGTTAGCCACCAACTCCTCTTTGACCATTGGGTATTACCCATAGGAGGGTAATAAATTGATTATAATAGAGAACATGTAAATTAGTAATGTAATGATATTACTTTATGAACATATTATAAGATGTAACATTGAGTATAATATTATTTTAGGAGATTATATTATTATAAGCTTGTGGACTATTAAGTACTAAGTTCACATAATTATGCCTTGTGTGGCATAAATAATGAAGTTAAATCAAGGGGATTTAATGGGAAGTATTAGAAGAAAATGTATGGTTGATATTAATTATCATTATAATATTTGAGTATATTTGTGATAATAATTTTATGGAAAATGGTGGGATGATAGTACCCAACCATATTATATTTAGTCCAATTAGAATATTAGCTTAACCTATGTACATGAGGTACATGATTATATGTAGTAGTGTATATTTAAAATATGAGTATACAATAAAATAATATATCATGGATATATTATAAATAATTATTGAATTAATAAAATTTAATAATAAAGGAAACAATGTAATGTGATGATACCCGATAGTATTATTGGGACTACATTGTGACACATTAATTTATAACTTAAGTTATATAAAATGGAATGTGTATAACTTAAATATATATGGAATAAATATATATATCCTAAGTATATACTATATGTATACATATATAACATTAGTATGTGGGAAAACAAGTTGCTGAGTTTTCTGCCTTGTCCCTAATTGAGTGACCCAATTGCTTCTCACGTGTATAACTCATGAAGCCTAAGCCTATTTCTATCAAACTCAGCAACATTAGCTTCATAGTAATAATGATAAGGGAGTGGGGATCATGATGGATTTCAACAACTACTCCAACTACTCTCTATGAACCAATGTGCTCTTCTCATTTCTTTTGGTTTAATCTAAGGTGAAATTGCAATGTCTGGTTATTCGTTTGCCTATAAGTATAAGCTCTTCTCTTCTCATTTCTTTTGCTGGAAATTTTGGAGAATGTGAATAGAGAGTGAGTTATATACCAGTGTTAGCATTCTGAGATAACAGTGAGGGAAGTTAGTGTAGCAGCATTGTGAGAACCATTGTAGCAACAATTTCAGTCAAGAGGTATAACATTGTTCTTCAATTCTCAATTCTTGATTCTTGAATTTATCATGAATTAATTGATTAAGTGATTTGAAGATGTTTATTAAGTGTTATATGAAATTATAAGCATGATAGAATTGTTATATAGCATGTTTAAATTCGAATTATTGAAGAAATTTTTGAGTTGGGCTAAGAGACTGCCGAAGCAGAAAAGTTTCTGGTCTGGAAACGGGGACGCGCGGCCGCGCGTCTCCCTAGTACAAATGGGGCGCGGCCGCGCCCTCTGCAGAAACTGTTGGTGATTTTGTGTTTTCTAGTTGGTTAAGCATACTAGTTAGACTCTAATAATTTCATAAAGGGGTCTGACATGCGTACTAAGATTTTCATGCACGTAGTAAGTTGTATTAGTTGGTTTAACATGATTTCCTAAAAGAAAACTTAAAGTTTTGAAAATGAGACTTGACGAATTTTGTGTTCTTTGAGTCGGACTGTTGAGACATGTGTAAGTGTCTTGGTTATGTGCATCAATGGTTATGAAGGTAGTTGTTAATCAGTTACCTTGGCTAATAGTAAACAATTATACCTTGTTGTAGTAGAGTTTTTTAAGGTTTTATAAACAAATTGTGGCGTATATAAGTCATGTTTATATTCTGACTTTTTAAGCATGATTATATGGTTTAGATATGCATGATATGTGAGTCGAAGGTATTGAGCATACACTAGAACACATTGTTTAAATTAAAAATGATTTCAAAAGACAAACTTAGAGTTTTTGGACGTATATATAGGATGTCCACGTTCTGATCATTGAGCATGTATAGATGACTTATATATGTGTTCTAATACATGAGAATCATGACTATAAGGTACTTTGCATATACTTAGTTACCTTTGTTGACTTAAAGCGATTTTTATGAAATGTTTAGAATGTGTAAGATGATAGCATCAAACACGGAGTGAGTTACATTATGATCACACGAGCATGTATATTAGGATTCATTATGCCTATAGACATGTTGACATAAGCATCATGTGATGAAACATGGATTTCACCTATGCACGCATATACGAGAAAAATGAATTTCAAAAGCATAGACTATGTGATTAAGTATACATGTGTAGTATAAGCACGAGCATGCCTACTTAGTGTGGTTAAGCCTTGTTATGTGATAACATGACTTTAGTAGTTGAGCTTTATTGATTTAAGTAATTCAACGTAGAGCTACGCTATTCAAAGCTAAATAGTTCGAATATGAATTTGAAAACCTACTTAATGTGTGTGTATAATATATATCAGAATGCATGATATGTTAGGACCAAACTAAGTTTATGAAATCTAAGTTCTGGTTCTGGCAGGGAGTCGCGCGGCCGCGCCACTCCCAAGCTTAATTGCCGCGCGGCCGCGCCGTGTTGCAGAGCTGTCAAGAACAGTTTGTTAACTGTCTGGTCCTAAGTTATTTTCCTTAAGGACCCTAAGGACCAAAATAGAATGGTTTCTATAGAATAAGTATGAAGGTATGATGTGGTAACATCGTGGTTGTCCTAAGATGGAGTGAAACGGAACCAAGATTAGAAAACGATATACGAATTGTTATTCTATTAAGAGCATATGAAATGTATGACTGATTGGTACAAATCTATGATTATATAACTGTGTAGGAATACACGAAGCGTTGATAGCTTTAAGCAGTTAAGTCGTAATTGTTAAACTACGAATCAGGCAAGTCTTTCAGTTCCTATTTGATATATGAATTCAATAACTGTTAATTGAATTATATTATGTTGTAATAATGTGAACTTATATATGAACTGTATATGAGATATAAATGAGATTGAAAGTTGATCTTGATGATATACTTGTTATGTGAGAAGTAACATGCTTAGTAAATATAAATTGTTTATAAATGCATGAACTGAGTATGATGTTGTATGCTATGTGATGCATGAAAACTGTTAGAATTGCTGAGCTGTCGAGCTCACTCTTGCAAATAACCACTTTTGCAGGTTAAGGACTTACGATAAAGACTTCGTGCTTCTTGATTGATAAAGATAGATAGTATCGAATTGAAGAGTACTATTTAGATTATTGCTTGAACCCCGTTTAGGTTCTAGGAGTTGTACTTGATAGTTGTTTACACTGTTTAATACATGATGTGTTGTAAAGATGTATTAGTTAATCCATAGAGGATATCAAGTTGAGTTGTAAACCTTTATACGGTAATTTGAATAGAATGAATCATATTTTATAATTGATTCAAGGATATGTAATTGATTCAAGTTGTGGAATCAATAAGAAGAATTTATTCAAAAGATATTGAAAAGTTTAAATTATTCCGCATTTTAGTAACATCGAACGTGATGTAAAGATGAGATCTTGGATATAAATAGAATTTATATTCTAAATCATAATAAGCAAATTGTATTCTTTTAGTAATGAATAAAAGATATAATAGTTTGGCGATAGTAGTATCGTGACTGCACCGAATCCGAGGTTTTGAAGGAACATGGATTTGGGGGCGTCACAGTCTTCAACAAATAAGATAAAATATAATGGACAACCAACTTTAGATCAATATTCGCAGCGGAAATAACAAATCATTAGAAGACTTAAGCAGAGAATGAAGTCTACTATCTTCTATGATTTAAACGTCCATCATCAATATTCTATCCCTGTAACATCAATCAATAAACATCTCGAATCAAATATTCATCTTTTCACTACAGGCCAAAGATATTCATTTGCATCATCAGTAGTCATGTTCATCTCAACACCTGTCATCTTTGCACTACAGGCCAAAGATATTCATCAGGTAATCATTCATCTTTGCTCTACAGGCCAAAGATATTCATCAGGTAATCATTCATCTTTGCTCTACAGGCCAAAGATATTCAGTTACATCACCTTTTAAGACTGAGGATGATGAAAAATATTTTAAAGAACGAATCCAGTGAGATAAAAGACAAAGATCAAGGATTCGTATTTCAGTTTATCAAATTCACAAATACTTCGTAATAATCAATTGTGGAGCAAAATTCAAGAATAAAGCTCAAAACTTGGATACAATCAAGGATAGTAACCTTAACAAGCAATTTGAACAAACAGAAGAAATTTTAATTTTTCCGTGAATAGTGCCGTATACGTGAATAGTGCCGTATACGTGAATAGTGTCGTATACGTGAATAGTAATCCCCGACACAGAAAAGATAGAAACTCCATAAGAAAAATCATACTTCGTGAATAGTACTCGTGAATAGTACCGTATTCGTAAATAGTACCGTATACGTGAATAGTGCCGTATACGTGAATAGTAACTCCGACGGAAAAAGTAAGAATTTCAACATAAAATCCAGGACAATATTTCGGTATAATGATATTGAAAAGAATAACATCATTTACGAAAGAAATAACATCCCTTACCTCAAAAGAATAACACTTCTGGCTGGAATATCGGATATAATACCGACGGAAGCTTGCGCTGAATACTAATACTCAAAGTATAGAAATACTCACAAAAATACGCTCGATATTATAGAGAGAGAAAACTTCGAATTCTGGTGTGATTTTCAATTCTAACCTAAGCACCCTATTTATAGGAAAAGCTTAGGATGCCAAAGGAGACTAAAATAATAAAATATATTATTTTATAAAAAATCCTCCAGCCGCCGGCTGCTGCCCAAATTCTGATTTTTCAACAAAAGTGGGTCCCACCCATTAAATAATATTTATTTTCCGAAACTTCAATAATTCATAATAAATAGCCCTTTGTCAGAAAAATACAAACTCTATGTCCTTCTATAGGAAATTTAATTCTCTACAACTTTGCAGAAGAAAGTTTTTCCAAATTCCCAACATAAATTATCCGAAATTCACAAACAGATAATTTTCCACACCAAAATACTGATAAAAACACATCAGTGCTAATTCCTTCTTTAATATCCACAAAATAAATATTTCCTTATCATATAAATCAATAATTAATTATTCACAAATAATATTATAGAACTACAATATTGACAACCAGGTCGTTCCCAGGAAAGAGGGGGCCTTCCGATAAGTACTTCTCCTTACTGGCGCGCAATTAAATAACCCCTCCTAGACAGAACTTCCTTAGACATTATCAATAGTGCTATCTAATAATATTATTCAAATAATATGAATTATTGAGTTGATAATGCGAAATACTGTGCAATAACAATTATTGAATCAATACTACAAAATATCAACTGTAGTCATTATTGAATCAATCATATAAAATAGCAACGTAGCAATTATTGAGTCAATAAAATATCAATGTAACAATTATTGAGTCAATAATATAAGATATCATCGTAGCAATTATTGAGTCAATAATATAAAATATTGAACAGTAATTACTGTAACAATAATTGAGTAATGGCTTCTCACGTAAGACTCAATAATTCGAAATACTGTGCAATACCGTGTGCTACTATGCAACACCGCGTATCACTGTATTTTAACCACCGGGTATTTCAACAGTACTAACGGTAACAACTACGCCGTTATTTTGTAAAAAGGTTATTTCTGTCGCTTTCTATATCCGACAGTTATTCCGTTGTGGGGTCCACAAATAGCTGCGCCGTCGTACGAATATTCCCCGACAACAAGAATATTCCATGACCAAACGAATATTCCCCGACAACAAGAATATTTTATAACCACTTGCTCATTTTAAAAATGTTTGCACATTTCACCCATAACTTTCATATTTATCAATTAACACCTTACTATTTCGAAGTAATATATAAAGAAAATTAAATCTTTATTCATAAAAGTTGGGGTCTTACAACCTCCCCTCCTTATGAAATTTCGTCCTCGAAATTGACGTACGTACCTGGTATGTCAAAAAGGTGAGGATACCTCGCTTTCATTTCCGATTCCAACTCCCAGGTCATTTCCTCAATTGCATGGTTTCTCCACAAAACTTTAACTTGAGGTATAATTTTCGAGCGTAAGACATGCTCCTTCCTATCCAAGATCTTGACAGGTACCTCCTCGTACGTTAAATCTTCAGCTATCTCGTCTGGTTCTAACTCAATAATGCGGTTTGGATCCTTCACATATTTACGTAACACGGATATGTGAAACACGTTATGAACACGAGACATGCTTGGAGGTAAAGCGAGTCTATAAGCCACATTTCCTATTCGATCAAGAATCTCAAATGGACCAATGAATCGTGGGTTGAGCTTTCCTCTCTTCCCAAACCTCGTAACTCCTTTCCATGGAGCAACACGTAATAACACATGGTCCCCAACATTAAATTCCACGTCCTTTCGATGAAGATCCGCATAACTCTTTTGTCGATCCTGTGCCGTCTGTATACGTTGTCGGATTATTTGGATCTTTTCTGTAGTCATACGTACTAACTCTGGTCCCAACAATGTTGCTTCACCCACCTCGTTCCAACATACTGGAGAACGACACTTTCTCCCATACAACGCTTCGAATGGAGCTACGCCTATACTTGCCTGATAACTGTTGTTGTAGGAGAATTCCACCAATGGTAAGTACTTATCCCAACTCCCTTTGAAGTCTAGAACACAGAGTCTCAATAGATCTTCAAGAGTTTAGATAGTCCTTTCCGATTGTCCGTCCGTTTGAGGATGATAAGCCGAACTAAAACGTAAGTCCGTGCCCATCGCTTTCTGTAAACTAATCCAAAATCGTGAAGTAAATCTGGGGTCACGATCCGAAACTATGGATACTGGCATGCCATGCAATCTCACAATCTCATTCACGTACATATGAGCAAGACGTTCAAGGGAATAAATCTCTCGTATCGGCAAGAAATGAGCAGACTTGGTTAATCTATCAACAATAACCCAAATCGCATCTACGCCTTGAGAAACCTTAGGAAGACCTGTAACGAAATCCATCGTAATATGCTCCCACTTCCATTTCGGAATCTCCAGTGGTTGCAATGGACCCTTCGGTACTTGATGCTCCGCCTTTACACGTTGACAAGTTAAACATCTCGAGATAAACTCCGCGATCTCTCTCTTCATATTGCTCCACCAAAATGTATGTCGAAGATCACGATACATTTTAGTACTCCCAGGATGGATTGCAAACGGTGTGTTGTGTGCCTCCATCATGATTCTATACTTTAAGTCAGAATCGTTAGGAACACAAAGTCTGGAGTTGACTCGAAGTATTCCCTCTTCATCGATTCTTGCTTCTGGAATGGCACCTTCTTGCACCTTCTTCTTCATCTTCATCAGCTCCGCATTCGTAGCTTGAGCAGCTTTAACTTTATCAATCAAAGCTGGTTCTACGCATATACTTGACATCATCGCATTCGTTTCCACATATGATCTTCTACTCAACGCGTCAGCTACCACGTTCGCTTTTCCAGGATGGTATTGGATAGTATGATCGTAATCTTTCAACAGCTCAAGCCAACGTCGTTGCCGCATGTTGAGTTCCTTCTGAGTGAAGAAATATTTAAGGCTCTTATGATCCGTATAAATCTCCACTTTCTCTCCGTACAAGTAATGTCTCCAGATCTTCAACGCGAAAACGACTGCTGCCAACTCTAGATCATGAGTAGGATAATTCCTCTCATATTCTTTGAGTTGTCGCGAGGCATAGGCTATGACTTTCCCATGTTGCATGAGAACACATCCTAACCCTTTGCCCGAAGCATCGCTGTAGATAACAAATCCATCCGAACCAGATGGTATTGTCAGAACAGGTGCCGAAATGAGCCTCCTCTTGAGCTCGTGGAAGCTCTTCTCACATTCCTCGCTCCAAACGAATTTCGTATCTTTTCGAGTCAACTGAGTTAATGGAGTAGCGATTCGAGAAAATCCCTCTACGAACCTACGATAATAACCAGCTAAGCCTAGAAAGCTTCGTACCTCGGTCACCGACTTAGGTTGCTCCCAGCTTTGTATTGCTTCAATCTTCGCCGGGTCAACAGATACTCCACGTTTCGATACCACGTGCCCAAGGAATGCTACTTCCTCAAGCCAAAACTCGCATTTCTTCAGCTTAGCATATAGCTTGTTCTCACGAAGCTTTTGAAGTACTAACTTCAAATGGTGTTCATGATCTTCACGGCTTTTAGAATAGATGAGGATGTCATCAATAAAGACAACAACGACTTGATCTAAATACTCCTTAAATACACGGTTCATCATATCCATGAAAGCAGCAGGAGCATTAGTCAATCCAAAAGACATGACTAAGAACTCATAATGCCCGTACCGAGTTCTGAAGGCAGTCTTCGGAATATCCTCAGTTTTAATCTTCAGATGATGATATCCAGAACGAAGATCGATCTTTGAAAAGAAATGCGCTCCTTGCAACTGGTCGAACAGGTCATCAATACGAGGTAACGGATATCTATTCTTAATGGTGACATGGTTCAACTCTCGATAGTCAATACAAAGTCGCATACTCCCGTCTTTCTTCTTTACGAATAAAACAGGAGCACCCCAAGGAGACGTACTAGGACGAATAAAACCGATGTCTAACAATTCTTGTAATTGAACCTTTAACTCCTGAAGTTCAATAGGAGCCATTCGATATGGGATTTTAGAAATGGGCTTTGTACCGGGCTCAAGGTCAATAAAGAATTCAACTTCACGTTCTGGGGGTAGACCGGGAAGTTCTTCGGGAAATACATCAGGAAATTCATTGACAACGGAAATATCATTCAAATCTGATGTATTCTGGTTTAGATCAGTGACATGAGCTAAGAAAGCTTGACATCCGTTTTTCAATAAACGAATAGCCTTGTGATTTGAAATGATATTGACTGATTTTAGTGGTTTGGTAGTTTGAATTCGTACAACAGGTTGATTAGGAATATGAAAACTAACAACCTTACGAAAACAATCAATTTTGGCATGGTAAGTGGTTAACCAGTCAATTCCTAAAATCACGTCAAATGCAAGTATTTTCAAAGATATAAGATCAACAGGTAAGGTAAGGGTACCAATCTGAATCAAGCAAGATTTGTAAACTGTAGATGTAACAAAGGTTTCTCCTAACGGAGTTTCAACAGATAAGTCAAAGTCTAACTTATCAGAAGTCAAGTTCAAACGTTGAGCACAAGCAGGTGAAATAAAGGAATGGGTAGCACCGGTATCTAACAAGGTGTAAACTTCGCAAGAGTTTATAATCAGCTTACCCGTAATCACCTCGTGCGGATTCTTCGCGTTTTGGGATTTCACGACAAACGCTCTTCCAGGAATCACCGACTTTGACTTGTCTGCAACCGCCTTTGGAATCACAACTCCAGCTGGACTTGGTTTCGCTATAGGACAATCTCGAGCTATATGTCCTTCTTTTCCACAGTTATAGCATCCTTTGAATAGTAGTGGGCAGTTTGGGCTGATATGTCCCTCTTTCCCGCATTTATAGCATACGACCGGTGGTCGTTCTCCTCCCCTCGAAACAGTTGATGCTGGTGCTGATGTCGACGTCTTCACGTTCTCATTGTTGTACCTTCTCTTCTTGAAATCTCCTCCCGATTCGCTCCTTCTACTATCATGACCACGATTACCACCGGAGTGGTTACCGCTTCTGTCATACTTTCCTCCTCGCTGGTTGTCATTGCTCCGATGACTGCTGCCACCGGTACGACCTTGGTTGTTATCACTATCTCGTTCTAACAACTGGGCCCTGTTCACTACATCCGAATATAAAGAAAATTTATGAGAAATGAGGTACTGACGTATTTCGGGTTTCAAACCTCTTAGAAACATCCGCGTCATACGTTCCTCATTCTCCGCCAAATGAGGTGCAAACCTGGACAGCTCCGCGAACTTAGCCTCGTACTGGGATACCGTCATGTTGTTTTGTTCGAGTATAATAAACTCTACTTCCTTCATATGACGAATACTTTCAGGAAAGTACTTGTCATTGAACAGTTTCTGGAACGCTTCCCAAGACATCTTGAGTGCGGCAGGCTGGGTACGCTTCACAGACTCCCACCAGTAATCTGCCTCTCCACGAAACATAAACGTGGCGAATGGAACCTTCTGTTCCTCCGTGCATCCCAAGACATCAAATATCTTGGTAATTTGTTTAATCCACGTCTCCGCCTTGATCGGATCTGGCTTTCTCAGAAACTCTGGTGGTCCCAATTCTTTGAACTGCTTGGCAGTAACAGCTCGCGTGTTGTTATTATCTCCACCTGCATGTTGCACACGAGTCTCCCTCGTCTGATTTTGCATGAACTGCAAAAAACTTCTAAACATCTCACTTTTATCGTCTGACCAGCGTTATTTTCAGGATGAACATTGCCTTCTTGTTGCACGTTCTCCTGGTTAACGATTAAAGGTGTCTCCACAGTCTCATTCACTTCGTTGTTAACGTTCTCAGCTGCCATTCTCAAATACTGCCATAAAACAAGGGTTAATTAAACAAGTCAACATATCACATATTAACCCTATGCTCCGACTGACCAATTAAATACCACATAAGCTTAGGTAGGACACACTAGCGAAGGATTTACTCGTCTCTCCCCTCCTAGTTCTATTCCCCGATCTCCGCCAGAGATCATATCCCTAAGCTCTGATACCAACTGTGACGCCCCCAGAATAGGTCCATTCAACCCAACCCATTCTGAGTCGTCAAATACATGGTACAGAATTCAAATACAAACTTTATATCATACGGTCGTGCAAAATACGACCACACATCTGTGAGTGTCAATACAAATATGTAGAAAATATTAAGATTCAAACTAAGTCCTCATTACAATTATTATCACACTATTTATCAGAAATAGTGAGGACTACTACTGCTCTAACTCGGACCATCACTCTGTCCCCCGACTAGTCCCCGCAACATTCTCATTTCCTGAAGAGGACAACAGATGAAAAGGGTGAGCTCAACTAGCCTAGTAAAGAATATTATGACTAAGATAATGAAAAATAAATTATCGTTAGCCTTCAACAGTTCAGATAAAATATTATTGATAACATGTTTTAGATCAATATTCGCAGCGGAAATAACAAATCATTAGAAGACTTAAGCAGAGAATGAAGTCTACTATCTTCTATGATTTAAACGTCCATCATCAATATTCTATCCCTGTAACATCAATCAATAAACATCTCGAATCAAATATTCATCTTTGCACTACAGGCCAAAGATATTCATTTGCATCATCAGTAGTCATGTTCATCTCAACACCTGTCATCTTTGCACTACAGGCCAAAGATATTCATCAGGTAATCATTCATCTTTGCTCTACAGGCCAAAGATATTCATCAGGTAATCATTCATCTTTGCTCTACAGGCCAAAGATATTCAGTTACATCACCTTTTAAGACTGAGGATGATGAAAAACATTTTAAAGAACGAATCCAGTGAGATAAAAGACAAAGATCAAGGATTCGTATTTCAGTTTATCAAATTCACAAATACTTCGTAATAATCAATTGTGGAGCAAAATTCAAGAATAAAGCTCAAAACTTGGATACAATCAAGGATAGTAACCTTAACAAGCAATTTGAACAAACAGAAGAAATTTTAATTTTTCCGTGAATAGTGCCGTATACGTGAATAGTGCCGTATACGTGAATAGTGTCGTATACGTGAATAGTAATCCCCGACACAGAAAAGATAAAAACTCCATAAGAAAAATCATACTTCGTGAATAGTACTCGTGAATAGTACTGTATTCGTAAATAGTACCGTATACGTGAATAGTGCCGTATACGTGAATAGTAACTCCGACAGAAAAAGTAAGAATTTCAACATAAAATCCAGGACAATATTTCGGTATAATGATATTGAAAAGAATAACATCATTTACGAAAGAAATAACATCCCTTACCTCAAAAGAATAACACTTCTGGCTGGAATATCGGATATAATACCGACGGAAGCTTGCGCTGAATACTAATACTCAAAGTATAGAAATACTCACAAAAATACGCTCGATATTATAGAGAGAGAAAACTTCGAATTCTGGTGTGATTTTCAATTCTAACCTAAGCACCCTATTTATAGGAAAAGCTTAGGATGCCAAAGGAGACTAAAATAATAAAATATATTATTTTATAAAAAATCCTCCAGCCGCCGGCTGCTGCCCAAATTCTGATTTTTCAACAAAAGTGGGTCCCACCCATTAAATAATATTTATTTTCCAAAACTTCAATAATTCATAATAAATAGCCCCTTTGTCAGAAAAATACAAACTTTATGTCCTTCTATAGAAAATTTAATTCTCTACAACTTTGCAGAAGAAAGTTTTTCCAAATTCCCAACATAAATTATCCGAAATTCACAAACAGATAATTTTCCACACCAAAATACTGATAAAAACACATCAGTGCTAATTCCTTCTTTAATATCTACAAAATAAATATTTCCTTATCATATAAATCAATAATTAATTATTCACAAATAATATTATAGAACTACAATATTGACAACCAGGTCGTTCCCAGGAAAGAGGGGGCCTTCCGATAAGTACTTCTCCTTACTGGCGCGCAATTAAATAACCCCTCCTAGACAGAACTTCCTTAGACATTATCAATAGTGCTATCTAATAATATTATTCAAATAATATGAATTATTGAGTTGATAATGCGAAATACTGTGCAATAACAATTATTGAATCAATACTACAAAATATCAACTGTAGTCATTATTGAATCAATCATATAAAATAGCAACGTAGCAATTATTGAGTCAATAAAATATCAATGTAATAATTATTGAGTTAATAATATAAGATATCATCGTAGCAATTATTGAGTCAATAATATAAAATATTGAACAGTAATTACTGTAACAATAATTGAGTAATGGCTTCTCACGTAAGACTCAATAATTCGAAATACTGTGCAATACCGTGTGCTACTATGCAACACCGCGTATCACTGTATTTTAACCACCGGGTATTTCAACAGTACTAACGGTAACAACTACGCCGTTATTTTGTAAAAAGGTTATTTCTGTCGCTTTCTATATCCGACAGTTATTCCGTTGTGGGGTCCACAAATAGCTGCGCCGTCGTACGAATATTCCCCGACAACAAGAATATTCCATGACCAAACGAATATTCCCCGACAACAAGAATATTTTATAACCACTTGCTCATTTTAAAAATGTTTGCACATTTCACCCATAACTTTCATATTTATCAATTAACACCTTACTATTTCGAAGTAATATATAAAGAAAATTAAATCTTTATTCATAAAAGTTGGGGTCTTACATGTGGTCCCATTGAGGTTGAGTCATTAGGTGGAAATAGATATTTTGTTACTTTTATTGATGATGTTTCACGTAAAGTGTGGGTGTTTTTGTTGAAAACAAAAGACCAGGTATTCCAGCATTTTCAGAGTTTCCATGCTATGGTTGAAAGAGAGACTGGAAAATTATTGAAGTGTCTTCGCAGTGACAACGGAGGGGAATACACTTCAAAGGAGTTTGCAGCATATTGTGTGAAACACGGTATTCGACATGAGCAGACAGTTCCTGGCACCCCACAGCATAATGGTGTGGCTGAGAGAATGAACCGCACTATTATTGAGCGAGTCTGATGCATGTTAAGAATGGCTAAGCTACCTAAGTCATTCTGGAGTGAAGCTGTTCGTACCGCTTGTTACCTAATTAATAGATCTCCATCAGCACCATTGGACTTTCAGATTCCAGAGAAGATTTGGAGTGGTAAGGATGTGTCCTATTCTTATTTGAGGGTATTTGGGTGCAAGGCTTTTGCACATATCCCCAAGGAACAAAGATCGAAGCTTGATGACAAATCTACTCCATGTGTGTTTGTTGTCTATGGAGATGCAGAGTTTGGGTATAGGCTATGGGATCCAGTTCAGAGAAAATTGTTCAGAAACAGAGACGTGGTGTTTCATGAGCACCAGAATTATAAGGATTTTGATAATGTTACACAACCCAGAGATAATAAAGTTTCAGACCTCAGCGGAGTTCCTTCGCCATTACAAAATGCCACAGTTGGAGAAGGAGGTCAGAATGAAGATGTGACTGATACAGATTTGCACGATGGTGATGGATCAGATGCAGAGAGTGTAGAGTAGGGGGAGCAGCCCCCTCAACTTGATATTGAAGAACCTCAGCTAAGAAGATCTACAAGAGAACATGTGCCATCAGTCAGGTATCCTTCGTCTGAATATCTTTTAGTTGCTGAGGAGGGAGAGCCATAAACTTTTCAGGAAGTTAAGACTCATAAGGAGAAGAACAATTGGCTGAGAGCTATGCGGGATGAGATGGATTCGTTACACAAGAATCACACTTATGAGCTGTCTACACTTCCGAAGGGCAAGAAAGTATTGAAGAATAAATGGGTGTTCAAGCTGAAAAAAGATGGTGAAAAACTAGTGGAGTACAAGGCTCGATTGGTGGTCAAGGGTTTTGCTCAAAAGCAAGGTATTACCTTTGATGAGATTTTTTCTCCGGTTGTAAAAATAACATCTATTCGAGCAGTGTTGGGGTTAGTAGCTAGTATGGATCTTGAGCTTGAGCAACTAAATGTGAAAACTGCATTCCTTCATGGTGATTTGAAGGAGGAAATCTACATGGAGCAGCTAGAGGGATTTGAAGTTAAAGGGAAAGAGCACTTGGTTTGCAAGTTGAAGAAAAATTTGTACGGTCTGAAACAAGCCCCAAGGCAGTGGTACATGAAATTTGATTCATTCATGATGGATCAAGGTTACAGCAGAACAATTGCAGATCATTGTGTGTATATTAAAAGGTTCTCAGATGATAACTTCGTTATTTTGTTGTTATATGTAGATGATATGTTGATAGTTGGGCAAGATGGTAATATGATTCGTAGGCTCAAGGGTGAGTTATTCAAGTCCTTTGATATGAAGGACTTAGGCCCGGCTAAGCAGATTTTGGGCATAAAGATTGCTCGTGACAGAAAAGCTAAAAGATTGTGGTTGTCACAAGAGAAGTATATTGAACGAGTGCTTGCAAGGTTCAACATGGGTGATGCTAAGCCAGTTAGCACACCACTGGCCAATCATATTAAGTTGACGAAGCGCATGTGTCCTTCTACTAAGGAAGGGAGAGATGATATATCAGCAGCTCCCTACTCCTCTGCTGTAGGGAGTCTTATGTATGCGATGGTTTGTACACGGCCAGATATTGCTCATGCAGTTGGCGTTATGAGCAGGTATTTGTCAAATCTTGGTATAGAACATTGAGAAGCAGTTAAGTGGATTCTCAGATACTTGAAAGCTTCTTCCAGTTTGTGTTTGGGGTTTGGTAGTTCGAGTCCAGTCTTGGAGGGTTTTACAGATGCAGACATGGCAGGTTCTGAAGAGAAAAAGTCTACTTCGGGGTATTTATTTACTTTTGCGGGGGGAGCTGTATCATGACAGTCTAAGTTACAGAAGTGTGTTGTCTTGTCTACAACTGAGTCAAAATACATCGCCGCTACGGAAGCAGGCAAGGAGATGTTATGGTTAAAACGGTTTCTCCAAGAGTTGGGTTTGACACAGGATGAATATGTGGTTTATTGTGACAGTCAAAGTGCAATTGACTTGACCAAAAATGTCACGTATCATAATCGTACCAAACACATTGATGTTCGTTATCACTGGCTTCGAGAAGTGATGGAGAAGGAATTGATGAAAGTGAAAAAAGTTCATACCGACGAGAACCCCTCTGACATGTTGACAAAGGTTGTAACTCGCGACAAACTAGAGTTTTGCAAGGAGTTGGTCGGGATGGACTCCAAGTGACGGGGTCACGGTGAAAGCCCCCTCTCATGGATTTGGAGGGGGAGATTGTTGGGTTTGTGGGGGTCCAAACCCATGAAGTCTTTTAGACAAAAGTCTAATTGAAAAAGTAATTAAGGGAATATATATCTCTTATATGGAAAAGGATTTGGGAATGGCGTGAATTCCCAAGCCAACATGAATTAGGATTCTGGAAGTATATATATTATATTAGAAGGCTTTGAGTGGGTTTTTCAATCCGAGATCAACTTGGATCAACTCAAGGAGTCTATATATATATACATGGACTTGTGATGTAGTAGTACACACAGAACGAGTAATCAGAATTTGAGTGCTCTGTTTTGAGATTAATACTCGGAATAGAGAGAATGAAAAATTAGGAGTTGCAGAAAAATTGAGAGGGTTTTGTGAAGGTTTATTCACAAGTTGTCATCATTTTTCCGGATCAATTAATTGCTTGAAGACTTTAATTAATTCGGAGGTTCTGGGTGTTGAGGTAATTTGAGTTTTCACTCAAATTGAGGTATTCTTGTATTCTTTTAATTTCTTAATATTTCAAGTTTTTAGTTATAAAACTTGAAATGACTATTTGTATTCACAGTTGATTATAGTGGAATTGTTCGGAGTTTGGCTTGTGGTTTTTACCTCTTAGTTTTATAGGGTTTTCTACATAAAATTTGGTGTCTTGTGTTTGATTTATTATTGTGATATTATTTTCTAGTTTATTTAATTTTTCAAATACAATTATAATTGGAGGAGTTTTTCCAACAGTTCTACAGTCTTAATTCCTCTATACAACCAAATCATATTCATACGATCTTTAGCTGACAGTTAAATTGTATGAGACCGCTGTCTGAACATAGTGCTGGGAATGCCTGTAATTAACAGGCCAATGTGACACAGTGTATTCTCAGTCAAGCAAGAAGGAAACTATGTGAGTAAAAGATGCTCCATAAAATCCAGAATACTAAGCACAGGATATTAACACTCATAGGTAAACAAATGTAAATCTTTTGCGAAAATGATATTGCAAAATCTAATTCATAGATACCTGCAGGTCGTTTAAATACTTCAAATCAATCAGGCTATCAGATCTAAACAAAACTTCCAATATCCTTTTACTTTGACAGGAGGCATTTAACGTTCGGCGTAGCAGTTTGAATGGTAATTTAAAGGAAACTATTGATAATATGTTAGGAATGAAATTTACTTTGAACAAAGAATATTGTCACTAGATCTGGAGAACAGCAAAGAGAAGTTATATTAACTAACTTTGAACAAGGAACGTTTGTATTATTAAAATGTAGGATCAATTAATTGCAGACATTCAGCGATTACCTTCAGATAATAAAATATATATATAATATTATATGGCTAGCTTAATATTTCTATAAACAAACCTTGTTGAGTGAAGACTATTAAAGCAAATAACAGTAGCCTAGAAATTGTTTGAATGATTATATTTTCCCTTTCGAACCCCTTTCGCTTCCACCTGACTAAATCCACCTCATGAGTTAAGCATTTTAAAAGTAACCACAACATTATGTCTATAAGTGACGCAAAACGAAAGTAAGATAAAGAGAAATCACCAACGTGATTAACTCTGATTTCACTGGAATCCACCAGAAAGTTACAAACAAGTTTGTAAGAGAAAAGTTTTCAATAAAAGTTGTATATCCCCCCTTTGTGTATACCCACATGCCGGGTATATATAGCACTCAATTTTAGGGCTGAGTCATCATAGGATATTCTAGGAGAGAGAAATAAATCTACCTAGGAGAAAATGACAGCCCTAACAACTTATTCCTAACAAACTTTCTGACAAATCAGAAAGGTACGAAAATAACAGCTATAAATGAAATAACAAAATACAAGAATTATTTTAATGCTTGAAGCCCAAACACCGGAAGTTCCGATAACCGAAGACATAACGCTATTTCTGAAGCCGAGGCCATATGCCGAAGCCGAGGCCATGTGCCAAAATCTTCTCTTTGGAAAAACTCCACTTACGACCGTCTCTTCGGACACTTACAACCATCTCTTCAGGTCGGCTTTCTTTTCACGTCTTCTGTCCAATTCTTCCTCGAACTCTAGGGCGAGTTGTCCTACATCAGTCTCCCCCACTTGCGAAGAACTCGACCTCAAGTTATAATCTGGATCAATTGGAACATCTTCTCGAAACTCATACAGATCAGATATATTGAACGTTCGGGAGAAGTTCATTTCAACAGGTAAGTCGATCACATATGCATTATCATTTATCCTCTTGATTACCTTGTACGGACCGTACTTTCGCTGCTTCAGCTTGTTATAGGACCCAATGGGAAACCTTTATTTTCTCAAAAATACCATAACTTGATCTCCTTTGTTGAACAATTTTAACCGTCTTTTGGCATCGGTCGCGGTCTTATACTTCTTATTTGTCTCTTCCAGCGTTGCCTTCACTTCGGCTTGCACATCTCGAGCTTGTCCGGTCAGATTTTCGACAGCGGCACTGTTTTCACCGATCTTAGGAAGTCGAGCCAGGTCCAGTGCATGTCTAGGAGATTGCCGATACACTAAAGCAAAAGGAGATTGACCTGTAGCAGTGTGAACAGCATTGTTATAGGCAAACTCTGCTTGTGCCAATGCTACGTCCCACTGCTTCAGCTTGTCACCACATAAACTCCGAACCAGATTGCCCAGTGTTTGGTTCAGATTTTCGGTCTGCCCATCTGTCTATGGGTGTGCAGTACTGCTGAACTTTAGGGCGGTATCCATCCTTCTCCAAAGAGTAATCCAGAAGTGACTAAGGAACTTTGAATCCCTATCTGAAGTGATAGACTGAGGTACCCCATGTAAGCGGACTATTTCCCGAAAGAACAACTGAGCCACGTGGGATGCATCCGAAGTCTTTCAACAAGAAATAAAGTGTCCCATCTTTGAGAACCGATCAACCACCACGAATACCGAATCCACTCCTCGTTGAGTTCGGGGAAGACCCAGTACAAAATCCATTGATAAGTCTTCCCAGATAGCACTTGGCATTAGAAGAGGCATGTAGAGGCCAGTATTCTGAGATTGCCCCTTCGCGGTCTGATATACATAGCACTTTCGAAGTATGTTGCCTACATCTCGCTTCAGTTGCGGCCAGTAATACCGTTCGGCTACACCACTGATGGTCTTATCACATCCCAGATGTCCACTTAAACTTCCACCATGTAGTTCCCGAACCAGCTTTTCCCTTATTGAACCTCAGGGTGATTTCCTCCAAATAAATATCCATCTACTACGTGAAATTCTCCATCTGTTTGCCTCTGAGCACACTTCTCCCATACTTCAGCGAAGTCTTCATCTTCCGAGTACAGCTCCTTTAGGAATTCAAATCCGATGACCTCTTGCTGTATAGTAACCAACAGACTTGCTCGCCGACTTAAGGCATCCGCTATCTTGTTCAGAACACCTGACTTATGCTTCAGAACAATAGAAATTTTTTGCAAAAAGGTAGTCCATCGGGCGTGCATATTGCTCAAGTTCCTTTGACTGTTCAGGTACTTCAGTGCCTGATGATCGGTGTAGAGGATGAACTCACGCTGAACCAGATAATGCTCCCAATGTTTTAAGGCTTGGACGATGGCATAGAACTCTTGCTCATACGTGCTCCACTTCTTTCTTACATCGTTCAGCTTTTCACTGAAGAAGGCCACTGGCTTCTTTTCTTGTGATAAAACTGCCCCGATCCGTATTCCACTAGCATCACATTCTACCTCGAACAGTTTCTCGAAGCTAGGTAAAGCGAGGATGAGTGTTATGCACAGCTTCTCTTTAATGACGGGAAAGGTCGTTTCAGCTTCTCCTCCCCATAGAAACTTTCCTTTCTTCAGACATTTAGTAATGGGTGCCATAATACTGCTGAAGTCTCTAATGAAGCGTCGGTAGAATGTAGCCAATCCGTGGAAGCTTCTCACTTCTCCGACATTCTTAGGGGTCGGCCATTCTCGAATAGCTCTAACCTTCTCTTCGTCAACCATTATCCCTTCGGAACTGACTACATATCCGAGGAATAATAGGCGTTCGGCCAATCAACTACACTTCTTAAAATTAATAAAAAGTTTATTTTCGGCCAAAACCTCTAATATAGTCCGAAGGTGTTTCATATGTTCTTCCTCATTCTGACTATAAATTAATATATCATCAAAGTATACGACAACATATTTGCCAATGAAAGGTCGTAATACCTGATTCATGACCCGCATAAAAGTACTAGGTGCGTTTGATAAATCGAAGGGCATGACGATCCACTCGAAGAGTCCATCCTTCATTTTGAACGTTGTCTTCCATTCATCCCCAGGTTTTATCCGAATCTGATGATAACCGCTTCGGAGATCTATCTTCGAAAATAGTTTGGATCCTCCCAACATATCTAACATGACATCCAGCCTCGGGATCGAAAAACTGTATCTGATAGTTATCTTGTTGATGGCTCGGCTATCAACACATATTCTCCAGGTGCCATCTTTCTTCGGCACTAGAAGAGTGGGAACGGCACACGGACTCATGTTTTCCGAGCAAATCCTTTTTCTAGTAGTTCTTCCACCTTCTCTTACAGGATCTGATTTTCTTTAGGGCTCATCCGATAGTGTGGTAAGTTTGGCAAGCTTGCTCCTGGGATCAGATCGATGTGATGTTGGATATCCCGAAGTGGTGGAAGTGCGTTCGGCAAATCTTCCGACACCAACTCTTTGAACTCGCCCAACAGAGACTATACCCGATCGAGTAACACTATCTTCAGCCCTTCTTTCCCTTCGACCATCAAGGCTTGTACCACCACGACATGTACTTCTTGTGCCTCTTTCATTTCGACCTCTAAGTCATCTGCCGAGGTGACGATGGTTAGCAAGGGTTGCCCCTCCTTTTGGCTCTTCGTCACGCCACTTCCCGAAGTCTACTTAGGGAATAAGGCGATCTTCTTTCCTTCCCAGTTGAACACAAAAACATTGTCGCGCCCTCGGTAAGTAACATCCACATCTTATTGCCAAGGTTGGCCCAGTAATACGTGGTTAGCATCCATATCTACAATGTCACAGACCACTTCGGATCGATAGTGATGTCCGATCGAGATAGGTACTCTACACACTTCGGTCACGTTCACCTTGGGTCCCTTCTGAATCCACCCAATTACGTAGGGCTTCGGATGTTTCTCTACCCGAAGTCTCAAGTGTTCTATCAACTTCATTGAGATGAAATTTTCACAGCTACCGCTGTCTATGATTAGGTCGCAGACCTTTTCTTGTACACTGCAGCATGATTTAAAAATGTTGTTCTATTGTGAAGGTTCTTCAACCTTTGTTGAGCACATGACTCTTTGAATCACACAGTTGACGTGCTCTCCATGCTCTTCGGCTATTACAGCTCCTTCCCAGAACTTACCCATTTCTGCCTCCTCTTCGGCATATTGTTCGTCTTCTTCTCCTTCACCAGCCTCCACAAGATTTACAGTATTCCGCATAGGGCATTCATTGGAGCGATGACCTAGCTGACCACATCGGTAGCACTTAAACCCGCCTGATTTAGCATAAGGGTTCGGTGCTTGTGGTGTAACCTTATTTGCCGAAGTCGTGGGTTGGTTATTACTGGGAGTTGTAGGACCCGAACCTCTCTGTTGTTGAATGCCAGTAGCCTAAGTCTGGTTCTTCCCATCGTTCGCAGGAAACCTACTTCGGTTGGTAACTGCGTTGGACGCTTCGGTCGTGTCCTTTTTGTAATAGGTATATCGGTTGGACGTTTTCTCCATTAACTCTGCCTTCAATGCCATGTTGTGTGCTTTGTCCACCGTCCACACAACTTGTAACCCGAATCTGTCTCTAATGGATGGCTTCAGTCCCTCTAGATACCTAGAGACCTGCTGCGCTTCGGTCTCATTGAGATTGTTCCGCACTGACAGCCTCGTCCATTCTTCTGTGTAGTCTGCTACACTTCGGTTCCCTTGTTTACAGTTCTGATAACTTCAAAAAATAAACTGTTCATAGTCTGGGGGTAAAAACCTGCTCATCATCATCTGCTTCATCCGTCTAAAAGAACGGATAGGAGTTTTGCCTTGCCTTCGCCGATCTCCTTGCAGCTTCTCCCACCAAACAGCAGCTCCGCTCCTTAGCTTGTATGCTACCAGAGTGACTTGACGGTCTGGTGCGACCTCTGTCAACTCGAAGAACCTCTCCACCTCCGAGATCCAATCCAGAAACTCCTCAATCTGCAACTTACCATAAAACAATGGTATATCTGCACGGATGCGATAATCTGAGGGGTTTTGATTTCTGGGTTGATGATTTATGGGCTCACCTGCACCATCTTCATCGAAATCTTCATCACTGAACCCTCTGACTAGAACTCATCGGGCCTCTTGTTGTTGACGGCCACCTTCGTGGTTGTTAAGGGCAAATCCCCCGCCTCCGTCTCTGTTGCCGTTTAGGCCGGGTCGTTGGACCAACAGTTGCTGCACCATGGCCTCCATTCTCGCCATAGACTGTCGTTGTTCGTCAATCGCCGCCCAGATCTCGGCATCCCTGCGACCAGCGTCGTCAAGGATGTTCCTTCCTCCTTCATTGTTGGCCATAATCAAGGCAAAATCCTTGGCTTTGATACCAATTGACGCAGAACGGAAGTAAGATAAAGAGAAATCACCAACGTGATTAACTCTGATTTCACTGGAATCCACCAGAAAGTTACAAACAAGTTTGTAAGAGAAAAGTTTTCAATAAAAGTTGTATATCCCCCCTTTGTGTATACCCACATGCCGGGTATATAGAGCACTCAATTTTAGGACTGAGTCATCATAGGATATTCTAGGAGAGAGAAATAAATTTACCTAGGAGAAAGTGACAGCCCTAACAACTTATTCCTAACAAACTTTCTGACAAATCAGAAAGGTACGAAAATAACAGCTGTAAATGAAATAACAAAATACAAGAATTATTTTAATGCTTGAAGCCCAAACACCGGAAGTTCCGATAACCGAAGACATGGCACTATTTCTGAAGCCGAGGCCATATGCCGAAGCCAAGGCCATGTGCCGAAGTCTTCTCTTCAGAAAAACTTCACTTACGACCGTCTCTTCGAACATTTACGACCTTCTCTTCAAGTCGGCTTTCTTTTCACGTCTTCTATCCAATTATTCCTCGAACTCTAGGGCGAGTTGTCCTACATAAATAAGTTATTGCACTTCAGCTACCCTTGCAGAATGAAAGTATTTAAGAGAGTATAATCAATAATATAATCCTCTTGTAGGGCCATCAGCTCTATTTCATAACGCTCATTAAAATGAACCTAAGGGATCTTTCGCATGTGATCATATTACATATTACATATTACATATTACATTCATGTGCATGCACACCTGAATATAACCCTAGTACATCGTGTAATGATCTGCAGAACCATATATTTGGACATACAAATAAACATAGCGGAGCATTTCAGTATCAACTGTATAAGCAAAACCTGCAGCAAGAAGACAAGGCATCTCATTACTTTACGGAGCAATTTATTTGCATCTCTGTTCTCATGTAATGCTTCTCTTTCTCTACATGAAATAACCTAAAGGTACTTTATAGTATAATGGTGATTACCTAAAATCAAACACAAGAAGCTGGTAATATATATGAACAAAACATGGATAAAAAAAACTACACTAGGAACCCTACTTCAAAAAAACAGTAAATTAAATATGTGCCCAATAAACCAATTTGATTAGTTTGTATAGAAGTTAAAGAACTCCCTCCCTCCCTCCCTCCCTCCCTACCTCCCTCTATTACTCCGTACTTCACAATCCAGACTCAGTGGGTAAAGGAATGTTGAAAAAGAACAATACATACATCTAGTACCTTAAATATGACTAGTTTAAAAGTACATAATAATCAAGATACTACGTACGTACAGACAGTGCTAATGAAAGAAAGTACCGACATTGCAGGGAAACTCTTTACGCTGCTTTTGTTGAAAACTCTGATATCCCTTTGCAAATACAAGTATACTTGGGTAATGAAACAGAAAATGTATATATAATAATATGAGTATATTTCCAACTGCTTTAAATCCTGAGATCACGAAACCTTAATATGTATTATAGCAGTATCAGACATAATAGAACACCACCTCAAAAAAACCGTAAACAAAATCATACACCATATTTAGTGGCCTTTTCCAAAACTAAATTCCCTTCCTTTTAGCAAACCAGAGAGAATATATATATATATAATACTTTATCATGCCATCACTGCAAAAAAAAACATACATAAACATTGGAATTTCAAGAGAGAGAGAGAGAGTGAACAGGTGAAGGGATGCAGACAAGCAACTAACAATTAGATTATGTACGGCCATTATTGTTCTGAAGCTATAACTCAATTAACCCCAATCTTTTTTTTTTAAAGGGCTAAACACACTTACGCTGTATTCATAATTAGACACTCAATTTAGTACATAAATTGAGTAATTGCATACAATGTTTAACCCTAAATTCAGATTTCGACAAAAATTGGACTCCTCCGACCAGATGGAATTTTGACCTTGAAATAGTCGTAAAATTTTGGTTTTGAGGTGAGGGAGTCCAGCAGCAACAGTTGGCATGATGAAAATTTATTTGTATATGATTGACGATTATTTATTTGAGTCCTTAACACTAATATACAACAATTAGAAAATAATTACAATAACAGTGCATCTACAAAATAATTACAAAAATAACGCAATTCACATGTATAAGTAAACCTAAAATAAAGGAGAAATAACTACCATAATTAATAATTCAAATTCAAATATTTGGGATCTAACAACAAAAACAAATTCAAATATTCAAATTCAAATTCAAATTCAAATTCAAATTCAAATCTTCATCTCCCTCACAGTAGCCATCTCCTCCGCTACTTCGCCGCTACTCCGTCGCGAAGCATACATTCTAACTTTTGTTTTCCATCGCTCCCCTGGCAATCATGAAAGAACATAGTCACCGAGTGAAGAAAAAGACAAAACGCTGATTAACCACAAGAATGGCAGACAACAAACATTATAAGAAACTTACATGTTGAAATCTGGAACAGCCACTATTTTGAAGAGATCAAGATCATACTCGATACCAAAAACATGTTGTATGTGAAAAGCAAACAGCAAAGTAATGGTACCAAAATCTCAAAGGTAGATTACAGAATTATTGAAAAGACTATTCAAATAAACAAAAAACAACTAACATCTTCGTCCCATTGCATGATAAAGTTATACACGTTTTGAAGAAGATGAACTGCTAGATTTCATGATAGAAAATAATACTGTAGACAAGACACTAGAAATTGATAACCTAATAAAACTGAATTGGTTACTTTGGTATGAAGGTTTGGCTACCAACTGCATGAAGGTTTGGCTACCAACTGCATCACATTCAAAATAAATTAGGTAACCTAATAAAACTGAATTGGTTACCTTGGTATAAAGGTTTGGCTACCAACTGCACTATAAAAAAACTGCATATGTGAGGTGGATTGGTTACCTTGGTATAAAGGTTTGGTTACCTTGGTATGAAGATTTGGTTACCTTGGTATCAACCAACTGCATGAAGGTTTGGCTAGCAACTGCATTACATTCAAAATAATTTAGTAACCTAATAAAACTTAATTAGGTTACCTTAGTATGAAGATTTGGCTACCAACTGCATTATGAAAAAATTGCAGGTGCGTAGGTGGATTGGTTACAACTACACTATGAAAAAATTGCAGGTGTGGAAGTGGATTGGTTACCTTGGTATGAAGGTTTGGTTACCTTGTTATGAAGGTTTGGTTACCTTGATATGAAAGTTTGGTTACCAACTGAAATTGATACTTCAACCAGTAAATAGCATTAGTTTAAGTAAATGCCATGGATTTGTCAGATTTGATACTCCCTCTGCTGCGGCTTTAGCCATTAGTCACATGAATGGGAACCAAATAGATGGTCGCATGGCTATTAAGTCACATGAATGGGCACCAAATAGATGGTCACATGCTGGCCGTAAAAGTAGCTGGTACTCCACCAACCACAGGATCTTCATCCATGAACCTTCTTCTGGCATTTCCTGGACCTCTAGCAGCTATTCCCAATGCTCCAAGCTGGCAAGGTCCGCCTCAGTATATGATGCCCAATCAACCTTTTGTAATCCCAATTGGCGAGAATTTATATATACATGTATGAAAACAGAACCTTTTGTAATCCCAATTTAGAAGGAAGCCATCAACATATGGGCATACCTTTACAACCATCAACATTATCCATATTTCGGCTGATTTCTGGATGCTATCTGGCCAGTGGGAGCTTTGCGAGGGATAGAGAAATAGAAAATGGCCAGAGAGATATAATAGCGAGAGAGATTGAGGATAAGGCAGTTGAGAGAGAAAATGACGATTGACCCACCTAAATTAAAAGAATCTTA
This sequence comes from Panax stipuleanatus, assembly GCA_020205555.1. Taxonomy (NCBI): domain Eukaryota; kingdom Viridiplantae; phylum Streptophyta; class Magnoliopsida; order Apiales; family Araliaceae; genus Panax; species Panax stipuleanatus. Next base: position 137,800,245 of record CM035119.1, on the reverse strand, counting down.
ATTACACTAATTTTGTAAATAAATATGTAAAAATGTATTACTTTTATAATTATTTTATCTATGTATTATTTTTATAATTATTTTTAAAAATATACTAAAATATGTAATTGTTCCTATTTATTTCAGGTACATTTTGTGGGGGTGAGTGGGCTCCAACGATTAGTGAATGCCCACAACTAACACATAGTTAATGACGTGGACCACTGATGACGAGGAGAAGGAATTACTCCTATAAAATTTGTTTGAATGGCGCAAGGATGGAAAGCGGCCTCTTCTCTTCTGTCTGTTGATTGTATATATTTACTACTATTAGTATTAAGTAGGAGGCGATCATGATTCATGTGTGCGTGGTAAATATTACTACTAATTTTATTGGTTTATTTATTTATTTATATTCATATTCAATGAAAATGGTATAATATAAAATTATCAATATATTATATATTATATATAAAGCAGAAACACTATCAATAAGTTGGCACCAACGGCCGGCCTTTCTAAGGGCGGGCCGGGCCTCCTCTCTCTTACTAAATTTGGAGTAGTTATACAGGCTAGCTAGCTAGCTGTTCAATTGACATTAATTTTGGACATCTAGCTTAGAGAATCTAATACGAATATATATGGGGTCCCACTCATGCACGAATATATATGGGGTCCCACTCATGCATGGTGGTCGTTTAAAATAATGGTGGGTGTTTCATCATTTTATTCAAGTTACTTTATAAAGTTGGTTTCTCACATTCTATATGATCTTATTTTATCATTTATTCAATCCAATCCCACCCACGGCTTAGTGCTATTGGGTACTAGCTGCTGCTATATTTTAAATAATAATTGTTCTCCCATATAAATTTAATATACTCTAAAACATATCAAGAATCCAATTACAGGATTAGAAATAATGATATTATCACATGATTTTGGGTGACATACACAAATATATATTGTGGATTCTGCGTAACATGCAAGATCCATAAATATATATATATATATATATATATATGTGTGTGTGAGTTTTATGTGACTTAAATTATATAATAGTAGCGTTGCTCTAATTAAATACGAGTAATGCTAGAGACACAATTTATTCTATAACTATTTTATAATTTGTTGATGTGGCATACTCCACCTCAACATATAAATGAATAAATTATTTTAATATAGTTTTCGACCCCACATAAAAACTGAGATAAAATATACCACATCAATAAATTATAGAATAAATTTTGTTTGTATCATTATTCAATTAAATACAAAGTTGTAAAATGATTTCCAAAATACGATCGAGAGTCACAAGCTAGCTCCCAGCCATCACCTGACAAGTCCATTGACTCGCCTCAAGCTCAGTGCCTCACCCTAGCATAGCATTGCTCTAATTTTGAGGTCCTGGTCCTAGTTGGCAGTTGTATATAATGGGATTGGTTAGAAATGTTTCCCATGTTATAACATACTTCATTTAAAATACTCTTTCCGTTCCTTAATATAGGTCGTTTTAGACATGTGCACAAGAATTAAGAAAATAATTAAAAAATATTAACTACACTATCAATTGTCCATAATACCATTTACTTCACTTATCTCATACTCTTTCTATGATAAATATGAACAAAAAATTGTGGAGTAATAAGGAACAATTTGTGAAAAATAATGATCAATTCTTTTAAATAATCACAAACGACAAATAATTAAGAATAACAAAAAAAATTTAAAACGATTTACATATAAGAATGGAAGGAGTATAATAGTAGGATTAATTTTGACTTTTTAAATTAAATCAAGATGTTTTTAAATTAATCAATGAACATGCATGTGAGTTTGTGATGTTAACTCAAATGCAGACAAAATGACAAAAATGGTCAGCTGAAACTTAATGGGCCAAAATAACTGCCACCAGTATTCTGTAGTGTGGTAGTACAAATACTTATATTCTTGGTTTGGGTTAGTAGATCCTTAGAATTGAGAATTCTTTTAATACTATTCTCTTTACATAAATTAATAAAATAAATTTTATATTTATATATTTGAGATGTTGTAAAAATATTATTGTGACATAATAATTTTCTAAATTCAACGACCGGTGGTTGTTACGTTCCTTTTTAAAACAACAATTATTAGGATCAATAATCTATATTTTCAAATGTAGCATCTTAATACATACTACAATAAGTTTAGAGGAACATTATTTTAGTGATATTTCTAATGATTTTTTTTTTTAGTAACTTTCAAAAAATGAGATTATACATTTTTTGTATGTATTCAAATTATACTTAAAATATTATTTTTTATAAAAAAAATTAATTAAAATAAAACTATACATTTTTTTAGAATACTCGTGTGAAGCTATAACTGATACACTTTTTGGAATAGTTGTGTAAAGCTAAAAGTTTTGTAATAGTTGTGTGAAACTATAAATGATACACTTTGTCTTAATAAGTTATGCTACTATCACATAAAATAATCACATAATTCTTACATATTGCTGAAGTGACAGTATGTAATTTGTTGTTGACATGACCCACTTAACTCAACAACAAATCATATATTGTCACCTCACAGTATGTGAAAATTATGTCACCATATTTATGTGATAATAGCATTATTCTTGTCTAATTAGATGAGAATGTGACACCTACACTTATAGAGTAGGTGATGTGCAACCTAAAATCATACTCATTCTCTCACACTTATAATGTATGACGTTTTATATAATTTTATTTTTTTTAAAATTATTTATCATTTTATATAATTTAAGAGAATTAATAACAATTTTTTTAAAATTACTTTTCATGAAAAAATATTATAGAAAAATAAAATCTAATAAAAAATAAGTATAATAATTATAAAAATTTAAAAATATTATATACAATTAATATTACCTCCGTCCCACAATAAGTGATTTTTTAGGCTTAATATTTTTTCACAAAATAAGTGATGTGTTAGAATTTCAATATAATTTTTATAATATTTTTCATATGTGCCCTTATGTGCAACCAATGGTATTTATTGCGTATTTATTAGGAAGTTGAAAAGTTGAAGAAAGAGAAAGAGAGACCAAAAAGTAATAAAAAAAATCTCAAATAAAACAAAAAAAATATATTAAAATTATTTTTGTTATTTTAATTTGTATATTGATATATATAATTTAAATTAAAAAAATAATTATTATGGAACGAAAATAGTACTATATAATTATTTTTATAATTGTGATGCACAACTTTAAAAGTAGTACTAGTATTATGGAATAAATTGGCCAGCCAACAAACCAGTTCATCCAATCCCCACTTTTCAACTTTGGTGCGAATAAATGTTGATGTTTGACATTTCGCTTCTCTAGCTTCGATATTCGTACCATGTATATTAACTACTGACCCTAAACCTGCTGACTCTCTCTCTCTCTCCCCACATAACCTGCTGACTCTCTCTCTCTCTCCCCACATCTTATTAGTCTGTAGAGAATTAAAGCCGCTCACGTTCGTGATGCAATTTATTTCTCCCTAATTCTTTGCGACTGCCAGTTTGGGATTACGAGTTTTTTTTAACAATAATACTAGTAGCAGCAGTACTCCATCTATCCCTTAATATAAGATTTTTTAAAATTATATATAAATATTAAAAAAATAATTATATAACATTAAATATAATATTAAATATTTATATTATCCTTGTATTAAAAAAATAAATTATTATTTATTAAATAAAAAATAATGAGAGAATTAAAATATTAAAAATTAAGTAATTAATATTTATTTAAAATTATAAAACGTCATATATTAAGGGACAAATTTTTTTTTTTTAAAACGTCTTATTAAGGGACGGACTAATATTTTGGTGATTGAATCACATATACCAAAATAACATAAAAATAATGCATTGAAGGTGTTTTTATGATTAGTTATAATTATTGGATTTGCTTTTGTACGTTGAGATAATATACTTATAATATAACAATAAATTTTTATTCAGTTTTTTTACTATTCACTACAATAATTATTAGTACTATTATTCATTAGAATTTGGAATGGGTTCCGAGCAGGAACGGTTGAATTCAAATTAATCTACTATTTTTTTAGTTATTGTATTACCTTCGATTTCACCTTATATAATTATTAGAGAATTGATATTTTTATTTGTCAAAATAATTTTTTTACATGATCACTTTCGCACATGAATAGTGGGTGAGTCTCGTATTTAAGTGAGAGAAATTCATGTGGAAATATTAATTTCTTAATTTTTACTCCCTTTGTACCTTTTTAATTGTTTTAAAAAATCAAAATTAAGAAATGCAATTAATGCTTTATCTAATTGACCAAAATAGTTATAAAAATGTCAATATACCCTCCTAAAATTTATTTAAAAAGATAAAAGAAAAACAAATTAATATTTAATATAAGAATGATATGAGAAAATAACAATTAAAATAAATAAATTTTATTCTCTAAAATGACAATTAAAAACAACGGAAGGAGTATTCATTTAATGACGAAGGTGGCCTCCGTCTTTTTCTCTCTTTTCTTTCTAGCAACAAAAGTGTAGTCTCCATCTTATATATGGGTTCCCGTCTTCTATTTTTCGAGAGATATTCCCTAGAACAATGTTTCTTTGTAATAATTATAATTATAATTATGTAATTATAATTCATGTGATTATAATTTTAAAATTATAAATTTATTTTATAATTTGTAAATTAATAGTTTTAAGTCTAAATTTATAAACAAACAAAATACTTGGGTTTGATATTTTTATCCCATGTATAATCATTACAAATAAATATAACCTATATCTCTTATATTTCGCTATTTATTACTCTATGTATCTTAATATAAGTCGTTTTAGAGTTGTGCATAGATATTAAAGAAATGAACGTATAGCATTAAATATAATATCAATTGTTTATATTGTCATTGTATTTGAAAAGGAAAGATTTATATTTATTAGGAAAAAAATAATGAGAGAACCAAAATTATATTTAATACTTGGAATAATATTGAAAACTAAGCGATTAATGTTTATTTGAAATTCTCAAACGACATATATTAAGAGACAAAACACTTCTTTAAAATAACTTATATTAAGGGACGGGAGTACCTAGTAATAGTTCTATTCTTGTAGAGTTTTTTTTTTCCCTTTTGATGGGACTTGTTTTTTTTCTTCCATAAAATAATTTATTTTTTTCTCTTTTAGTGAGATGGGTTCATTATCATCTCTTAAATTATTTTGGTTTCTATATTTTGGAGAATATTTTTATCGTCTGTGATGAAGATAGATTATTCACATTTGAATATACTACTATCATGACAACTTGTTCTTCTGCTATCATATAGACGAACAACTTAGGTCCGTGTTTATGATTGACCCTGTATATAATTATTTGTTATTTTGTTTGAAACAATCACTATTTTTATACTACTTGTTCAAAAAAAGGAAGATAATTTGTATCCATTTATTAAAATAATTTTGAGTTTAAACTGTTGGGATTTGCGATTGAGGAACATCGCCCTTCCAATGATATTTTGGTAACAAAATATTGAATATAAAAAGTGTGACGCTCCCAAAATAGGTTCAATACACAATTCACCTATTCTGGATCGTCAGAAATACACTTAACAAAATTCAAATACAAATCTTTCTTTTTACAACTATTACCATGTCGTATATAGTATGACATGATTCGGACCCAAATTTTTTATAATGTCGTATCAAATAAAGCAACATTTATTTCAAGTCCTCAAAAGAACTCGAGAAGATTTCTGCTCTCATTATGTTAATGGGGTGCATTTTGACGCTTTTAAAGTCGGGTTCACATCACCCTATTTGATTCACCAAAATCAACAGTTAAATATCGAATAAGGTACGATCCCCACATTTTTAAGTTCTCAGTATAATTATTATGTCACGCTATTCTATTACTTGATGAGGACCGTGACTAATTTGAAACACCACTTTCTACCCAGGTTCTCTCTACTAGTTTCAGCTACATTTTTATTTCCTGAAAGGAATTGTGAAGCAAAAAGGGTGAGCACAAATAGTCCAGTAAAGAATAGCATGACTAAATAATTAAATTATCAATAGTATTTATCAGTAATAAATCAGAGATTTAGAACATATGGTAGATGATAAAAATTTTCAATCATAACTGCAGCGGAATCAACAATCCATTAGGAGAGTTAAGTTGAACACAATGTCCATTGTCTTCTCCCAATTAAAAATTTATCATCAATATTTTATTCCTGTAATACCAATCAACAGTTCTTTGTTGTACTCAAGACAAAGAGAACTTTCATCACCTGTCTTTACCTGAAACACCAAAAATTATGGTTATACTGTGACGCCCCCCAGAATAGGTCCAGTCAATCCAACCCATTCTGAGTCGTCAAATACATGATACAAAATTTAAATACAAATTTTATATCACACGATCGTGCAAAATACAACCACATAACTGTGAGTGTCAATACAAATATGTAAAAAATATTAATATTCAAACTAAGTCCTCATTACAATTATTATCACACTATTTATCAGAAATAGTGAGGGCTACTACTGCTCTAACTCGGACCATCACTTTGTCTCCCGACTAGTTCCTGCAACATTCTCATTTCCTGAAGAGGACAATAGATGAAAAGGAAGAGCTCAACTAGCCCAGTAAAGAATATTATGACAAAGATAATGAAAAATAAATTATCGTTAGTCTTCAACAATTCAGATAAAATATTATTGACAACAAATTTTAGATCAATATTCGCAGCGGAAATAACCATTTATTAGAAGAGTTAAGTAGAGAATGAAGTCTACTATCTTCTATGATTTAAAAGTCCATCATCAATATTTTATCCCTGTAACATCAATCAATATACATCTCGAATCAAATATTCATCTTTGCACTACAGGCCAAAAATATTCATTTGTATCACTAATGGTCATATTCATCTCAACACCTGTTCATCTTTGCACTACGGGCCAAAGATATTCATCAGGTAATCATTCATCTTTGCTCTATAGACCCAAGATATTCAGTTATATCACCTTTTAGGACTGAGAATGATGAAAAATATTTTAAAGAACGAATTCAGTGAGATAAAAGACAAAGACTAAGGATTCGTAATCTAATTTATCCAAGTTCAAAAATACTCCATAATAATACTTTGTGGAGCAAAATTCAAGAATAAAGCTCAAAACTTAGATCCAATCAAAGATAAGAACTTTAACAAGTAATTTGAACATATAGAAGAAAATTTAATTTTTTTCGTAAATAGTGCCGTATACATGAATAGTAACCCCGACAGAAAAAATAAGAATTTTATAATAAAATTCATGATAATATTTTGATATAATGATATTGAAAAGAATAACATCATTTATGAAAGAAAATAACATCCCTTACCTCAAAATAATAGTACTTCTGACTGGTATATCGGATATAATACCGATGAAAACTTGCACTGAATAGTAACACTCAAAGTATCTAAATACTCACAAAAATACGCTCGATATTATAGAGAGAAAACTTTTGATTCTGGTGTAATTTTTAATTCTAACTTAAGCACCCTATTTATAGGAAAAGCTTATGATGCCAAAATAGACTTTTGAATAAAATAATATTTTTAAAAAAAAAAAATTCAGCCGCCTCCAAAGAAAGCCATCAGCATTCACCAACCAAAAGTGGGGCCCACCATTTTATAAAAAAAATATTTATTTTCCGAAACTTCAATAATTCATAATAAATAGCCCCTTTGTCAGAAAAATACAAATTCTATGTCCTTCCATAGAAAATTTAATTCTCTACAACTTTGTAGAAGGAAATTTTCCAAATTCCAAACATAATTTATCCGAAATCCATAAACAAAAAATTTCTCACACCAAAATACTGATAAAAACTCATCAGCGCTAATTCCTTCTTTAATATTCACAAAATAAATATTTATCCTTATCATATAAATCAATAATTAATTATTCACAAATAATATTACAGAACTACAATATTGACCACCAGGTCGTTCCCATGAAAGAGGGGGCCTTCCGATAAGGACTTCTCTTTATTGGCGCGCAATTAAATAACCCCTCCTAGACAGAACTTTCTTAGACATTATCAATAATGCTATCTAATAATATTATTCAAATAATATAAATTATTGAGTTGATAATGTGAAATACTGTGCAATGACAATTATTAAATCAATAATACAAAATATCAACGGTAGCAATTATTGAATCAATCATAGCAACGTAGCAATTATTGAATCAATAAAAATATCATGCAATTATTGAATCAATAATATAAAATATTGAACAGTAATTACTGTAACAATAATTGAGTAGTGACTTCTTACGTACGAATCAATAATTCAAAATACTGTGCAACACCGCGTATTACTGTATTTTAACCACCGAATATTTCAACAGTACTAACGGTAACAATTACGCCGTTATTTTATAAAAAAATTATTTATGTCACTTTTTATATCCGACAGTTATTCCGTTGTGGGGCCCACAAATAACTGCGCCGTCGTACGAATATTCCCCGATAACAAGAATATTCCACGTCCAAACGAATATTTTCTGACAACAATGAATATTTTATAACCACTTGCTTATTTTAAAATATTTGCACATTTCACCCATAACTTTTCACATTTATCAAATCAACACCTTACTATTTTAAAATAATATATAAAAAAATTAAATCTTTATTCATAAAAGTTAGGGTCTTACAACCTCCCATCGTTATGAAATTTTGTCCTCGAAATTGACGTACGCACTTGGTATGTCGAAAAGGTGAGGATACCTCGTTTTCATTTTCGATTTCAACTCCCAAGTAATTTCCTCAATAGCATGGTTTCTCCACAAAATTTTAACTTGAGGTATAATTTTCGAGTGTAGGACATGCTCCTTCCTATCCAAGATCTTGACAGGTACCTCCTCGTACGTTAAATCTTCAGCTATCTCGTCCGGTTCTAACTGAATAATGTGGTTTGAATCCTTCACATATTTACGTGACACGGATATGTGAAACACGTTATGAACACGAGACATGCTTGGAGGTAAAGCGAGTCTATAGGCCACCATTCCTACTCGATCAAGGATCTCAAATGGACCAATGAATTGTGAATTGAGCTTTCCTCTCTTCCCGAATCTCGTAACTCCCTTCCACGGAGCAACACGTAATAACACATGGTCCCCAACATTAAATTTCACGTCCTTTCGATAAAGATCCGCATAACTCTTTTGTCGATCTTGTGCTGTTTGTATACGTTGTCGGATCATTTGAATCTTTTCTGTAGTCATACGTACCAACTCCGGTCCCAATAATGTTGCTTCACCCACCTCATCTCAACATACTGGAGAGCGATATTTTCTCCCATACAATGCCTCAAATGGAGCCACGCCTATACTTGCCTAATAACTGTTGTTGTAGGAGAATTTCACCAATGGTAAGTACTTATCCCAACTCCCTTTGAAGTCTAGAACACAGAGTCTCAATAGATCTTCAAGAGTTTGAATAGTCCTTTCCGATTGTCCGTCCGTTTGAGGATGATAAGCCGAACTGAATCGTAAATCCGTGCCCATAGCTTTCTGCAAACTGATCCAAAATCGTGAAGTGAATCTTGGGGCACGATCCGAAACTATGGATACTGGCATGCCATGCAATCTCACAATCTCATTCACGTACATATGAGCAAGACGTTCAAGGGAATAAGTCTCTCGTATCGGCAAGAAATGAGCAGACTTGGTTAATCTATCAACAATAACCCAAATCGCATCTATGCCTTGAGAAACCTTGGGAAGACCCATAACGAAATCCATCGTAATGTGTTCTCACTTCTATTTCGAAATCTCTAGTGGTTGCAATGGACCCTTCGGCACTTGATGTTTCGCCTTTACACGTTGACACGTTAAACATCTCGAAATAAACTCTGCGATCTCTCTTTTCATATTGCTCCACCAAAATGTATGTCGAAGATCACGATACATTTTAGTACTCCCAGGATGGATTGCAAACGGTGTGTTGTGTGCCTCCATCATGATTCTATACTTCAAGTCAGAATCGTTAGGAACACAAAGTCTGGAGTTGACTAGAATTATTCCCTCTTCATCGATTCTTGCTTCTGGAATGACACTTTCTTGCACCTTCTTCTTCATCTTCATCAGCTCCGGATCCGTAGCTTGAGCAGCTTTAACTTTATCAATCAAAGCTGGTTCTACGCGTATACTTGACATCATCGTACTCGTTCCCACATATGATCTTCTACTCAACGTGTCAGCTACCACGTTTGCTTTTTCAGGATGGTATTGGATGGTATGATCGTAATCTTTCAACAGCTCAAGACAACGTCGTTGCCGCATGTTGAGTTCCTTTTGAGTGAAGAAATATTTAAGGCTCTTATGATCTGTATAAATCTCCACTTTCTCCCCGTACAAGTAATGTCTCCAGATCTTCAACGCGAAAACGACAGCTACCAACTCTAGATCATGAGTAGAATAATTCCTCTCATATTCTTTGAGTTGCCGCGAGGCATAGGCTATGACTTTCCCATGTTGCATGAGAACACATCCTAACCCTTTGCCCGAAGCATCACTGTAGATAACAAATTCATCCGAACCAGATGGTATAGTCAGAACAGGTGCCGAAATAAGTCTCCTCTTGAGCTCTTGGAAGCTCTTCTCGCTCCAAACGAATTTTGTATCTTTTCGAGTCAACTGAGTTAATGCAGTAGCGATTCGAGAAAATCTCTCTACGAACCTCCGATAATAACCAGCTAAGCCCAGAAAGTTTCGTACTTCGGTCACCGACTTAGGTTGCTCTCAGCTTTGTATTTCTTCAATCTTCATTGGGTCAACAGATACTCCACGTTTCGATACCACGTGCCCAAGAAATACTACTTTCTCAAGCCAGAACTCGCATTTCTTCAGCTTGGCATATAGCTTGTTCTCACGAAGCTTTTGAAGTACCAACTTCAAGTAGTGCTCATGATCTTCACGGCTTTTAGAATAAATAAGGATGTCATCAATAAAGACAACAACGAATTGATCCAAATACTCCTTGAATACACGATTCATCATATCCATAAAAGCAGCAGGAGCATTAGTCAATCCAAAAGACATGACTAAGAACTCATAATGCCCGTACCGAGTTCTGAAGGCAGTCTTCGGAATATCCTCAGTTTTAATCTTCAGATGATGATATCCAGAACGAAGATCGATCTTTGAAAAGAATTGTGCTCATTGCAACTGATCGAACAGGTCATCAATACGAGGTAACGGATACCTATTCTTGATGGTGACATAGGTTTAACTCCCGATAGTCAATACAAAGTCGCATACTCCCGTATTTCTTCTTTACGAATAAAAATAGGAGCACCCCAAGGAGACGTACTAGGACGAATAAAACCGATGTCTAACAACTCCTGTAGTTGAACCTTTAACTCCTGAAGTTCAATAGGAACCATTCGATATGGGATTTTAGAAATGAATTTTGTACCGGGTTCAAGGTCAATAAAGAATTCAACTTCACGTTATGGGGTAGACCGGGAAGTTCTTCGAAAAATACATCAGGAAACTCATTAACAACGAAAATATCATTCAAACCTAATGTATTCTGGTTTAGATCAGTGACATGAGCTAAGAAAGCTTGACATCCATTTTTCAATAAACGAATAGCTTTGTGACTTGAAATGACATTGACTGATTTTAGTGGTTTGGTAGTTTGAATTCGTACAACAGGTTGATTAGGAATATGAAAACTAACAACCTTACAAAAACAATCAATTCTGGCATGGTAAGTGGTTAACCAGTCAATTCCTAAAATCAAGTCAAATGCAAGTATTTTCAAAGATATAAGATCAACAGGTAAGGTAAGGGTACTAATCTGAATCAAGCAAGATTTGTAAACTGTAGATGTAACAAAGGTTTCTCCTAGCGGAGTTTGAACAGATAAGTTAAAGTCTAATTTATTAGAAGTCAAGTTCAAACGTTGAGCACAAGCAGGTGAAATAAAAGAATGGGTAGCACCGGTATCTAACAAGGTGTAAACTTCGCAAGAGTTTATGATTAGCTTATCCGTAATCACCTCGTGTGGGTTCCTCGCGTTTTGGGCTGTCACGACAAACGCTCTTCCAGGAATCACCTACTTTGACTTGTCCGAAACCGCCTTGGGAATCACCACCCCCGCTGGATTTGGTTTCGCAACAGGACAATCTCGAGCTATATGTCCTTCTTTTCCACAGTTATAGTATGCTTTGAATTATTGTGGACAGTTTGGGCTGATGTGTCCCTCTTTCCCGCATTTATAGCATACGACCGGTGGTCGTTCTCCTCCTCTAGAAACAGTTGATGCTGGTGCTGATGTTGACGTCTTCACGTTCTCATTATTGCACCTTCTCTTCTTGAAATCTCCTTCCGATTCGCTTTTTCTACTATCATGACCACGATTACCACCGGAGTGGTTACCGCTTCTGTCATACTTTCCTCCCCGCTGGTTGTCATTGCTCCGATGATTGCTGCCACCAGTACGACCTTGGTTGTTGTCCCTTGGTTGAACATAATCACTATCTCGTTTTAACAACTGGGCCATGTTTACTACATCCGAATATAGAGAAAATTTATGAGAAATGAGGTATTGACGTATTTTGGGTTTCAAACCTCTCAGAAACATCCACGTTATACGTTCCTCATTCTCCACCAAATGAGGTGCAAACCTGGACAGCTTCGCGAACTTAGCCTCGTACTGGGACACAGTCATGTTATTTTGTTCTAGTCGGATAAACTCTACCTCGTTCATATGACGAATACTTTCAGGAAAGTACTTGTCATTGAACAAAATGCTTCCCAAGACATCTTGAGTGCGGCAGGTTGGGAACGCTTCACAGACTCCCACCAGTAATCTGTCTCTCCACGGAACATAAACGTGGCGAATGGAACCTTTTGTTCCTCCGTGCATCCCAAGACATCAAATATCTTGGTAATTTACTTAACCCACGTCTCCGCCTTGATCGGATCTGGATTTTTCAGAAACTCTGGTGGTCCCAATTCTTTGAACTGCTTGGCAGTGACAATTCGCGTGTTGTTATTATCTCCACCTGTATTTTGCACACGAGTCTCCCTCGTCTGGTTTTGCATGAACGACAAAAAATTTCTAAACATCTCATTGTTTATCGTCTGATCAACGTTATTTTCAAGATGAACATTGCCTTTTTGTTGCACATTCTCCTAGTTAGTGATTAAAGGTGTCTCTACGGTCTCATTCACTTCGTTGTTAACATTCTCAACTGTCATTCTCAAATACTGCCATAAAACAAGGGTTAATTAAACAAATTAACATATCACATATTAACCCTATGCTCCGACTGACCAATTAAATACCACATAAGCTTAGGTAGGACATACTAGTGAAGGATTTACTCGTCTTTCCCCTCCTAGTTCTATTCCCCGATCTCCGCCAGAGATCATATCCCTAAGATCTGATACCAACTGTGACGCCCCCCAGAATAGGTCTAGTCAACCCAACCCATTCTGAGTCGCCAAATACATGGTACAGAATTCAAATACAAACTTTATATCACACGGTCGTGCAAAATACGACCACACAACTGTGAGTGTCAATACAAATATGTAGAAAATATTAATATTCAAACTAAGTCCTCATTACAATTATTATCACACTATTTATCAGAACTAGTGAGGACTACTACTGCTCTAACTCGGACCATCACTCTGTCCCCCGATTAGTTCCTGCAACATTCTCATTTTCTGAAGAGGACAATAGATGAAAAGGGTGAGCTCAACTAGCCCAGTAAAGAATATTATGACTAAAATAATAAAAATAAATTATCGTTAGTCTTCAACAATTCAGATAAAATATTATTGACAACAAATTTTAGATTAATATTCGCAGCGAAAATAACTATTCATTAGAAGAGTTAAGTAGAGAATGAAGTATACTATCTTCTATGATTTAAAAGTCCATCATCAATATTTTATCCTTGTAACATCAATCAATATACATCTCGACTCAAATATTTATCTTTGCACTACAGGCCAAAGATATTCATTTATATCACTAGTGGTCATATTCATTTCAACACCTGTTCATCTTTGCACTACGGGCCAAAGATATTCATCAGGTAATCATTCATCTTTGCTCTACAGGCCAAAAATATTCAGTTATATCACCTTCTAGGACTGAGGATGATGAAAAATATTTTAAAGAACGAATCCAGTGAGATAAAAGACAAAAACTAAGGATTCGTAATCTAATTTATCCAAGTTCAAGAATACTTCATAATAATACTTTGTGGAGCAAAATTCAAGAATAAAGCTCAAAACTTAGATCCAACCAAAGATAAGAACTTTAACAAGCAACTTGGACTTATAGAAAAAAATTTAATTTTTTCGTGAATAGTGCCGTATACGTGAATAGTAACTCCGACGAAAAAAGTAAGAATTTCATAATAAAATCCATGATAATATTTTGGTATAATGATATTGAAAAGAATAACATCATTTATGAAAGAAAAAAACATCCCTTACCTCAAAAGAATAGTACTTCTGACTGGTATATCGGATATAATACCGATAAAATTTGCACTGAATAGTAACACTCAAAGTATCTAAATACTCACAAAAATACGCTCGATATTATAGAGAGAGAAAACTTCTGATTCTGGTGTGATTTTCAATTCTAACCTAAGCACCCTATTTATAGGAAAAGCTTATGATGCCAAAGTAGACTTTTGAATAAAATAATATTTTAAAAAAAAAAAATTTCAGCCGCCTCCAAAGAAAGCCATCAGCATTCACCAACCAAAAGTGGGGCCCACCATTTTATAAAAAAAATATTTATTTTCCGAAACTTCAATAATTCATAATAAATAGCCCTTTTATCAGAAAAATATAAATTCTATGTCTTTCTATAGGAAATTTAATTCTCTACAACTTTGTAGAAGGAAGTTTTTCCAAATTCCAAATATAAATTATCCAAAATCCATAAACGGATGATTTTCCACACCAAAATACTGATAAAAACACATCAACACTAATTCCTTCTTTTATATCCACAAAATAAATATTTTTTTATCATATAAACCAATTATTAATTATTCACAAATAATATTACAGAACTATAATATTAACAACCAGGTCGTTCCCAGGAAAGAGGAGGCCTTCCGATAAAGACTTCTCCTTACTGGCGCGTAATTAAATAACCCCTCCTAGACAGAACTTCTTTAGACATTGTCAATAATGCTATCTAATAATATTATTCAAATAATATGAATTATTGAGTTGATAATGTGAAATACTGTGCAATGACAATTATTAAATCAATAATACAAAATATCAACGGTAGCAATTATTGAATCAATAATAGCAACGTAACAATTATTGATATAAAATATCAACGCAGTAATTATTGAATCAATAAAATATCATGCAATTATTGAATCAATAATATAAAATATTGAACAGTAATTACTGTAACAATAATTGAGTAGTGACTTCTTACGTAAGAATCAATAATTTAAAATACTGTGCAATACCGTGTGCTACTGTGCAACACCGCGTATTATTGTATTTTAACCACCGGGTATTTCAACAGTACTAACGGTAACAACTACGCTGTTATTTTATAAAAAGGTTATTTCTGTCGCTTTCTATATCCGACAGTTATTCCGTTGTGGGGCCCACAAATAGTTGCGCCGTCGTACGAATATTCTCCGACAACAAGAATATTCCACGATCAAACGAATATTCCCTGATAACAATGAATATTTTATAACCACTTGCTTATTTTGAAATATTTGCACATTTCACCCATAACTTTTTACATTTATCAAATCAACACCTTACTATTTTAAAATAATATATAAAGAAAATTAAATCTTTATTCCTAAAAGTTGGGGTCTTACATATACCAATTCACAGTTTCTGTTCATAATCATGCTAATAAATTCATCTTTGCACTCATGCCAAAGATATTCATAAATCAACAGCTCATCTTTGCATTACAGGCCAAAGATATTCATCAATAGTTCATTTTTGCACTACATGCCAAAGATATTCATAAATTAACAGCTCATCTTTGCACTACAGGCCAAAGATATTCATAAATCAACATCTCATCTCTGCACTACAGGCCAAAAATATTTATAAATCAACATCTCATCTTTGCACTATAGGCCAAAGAGAAATTTCACCACAATTATATATAATCAAAATAATAAGATAAAAATAGAACTTATTAATTTTCAACTTAATTATCCAGAGTCTAAATTACCAACACGATATCTAGAAAATCAATCTGAATATAAAGTTCAAATAAATGTAAAGTTACCGGATCAAACATAATAACTTAAAACTGAATAGAAAGATTCAGGTAAAGATATTAGATGAATCACAAACTATTACGGATATTCTAATCATTTTAGAACTTTTCACCATTTAATAATAACCTGAAGAACGAATAATAATCTTTTACAATAATATGGAGTATAAAATAAAATGATATCCCTTTATCATATTATGAAACAGTGATCGTGTGTGTTTAGTTACTCAACCAAGTAACATATTTATACTAAAAATCGAAAAAATAACTAGCACACCCGCTTTGACAAAATAATCAAATGAGCTATATAAAAATAGTAGGTAGTGAAATTTGTGGTTCCACAGAAAAAATTAAATAAATTTGTACACGTTTTAACAAAATTTGTTTAATAATAGAGTTGTGGTCCATACTAATTTAGAAAAAGTAG
Source organism: Panax stipuleanatus (assembly GCA_020205555.1). Taxonomy (NCBI): domain Eukaryota; kingdom Viridiplantae; phylum Streptophyta; class Magnoliopsida; order Apiales; family Araliaceae; genus Panax; species Panax stipuleanatus. The sequence goes on along the minus strand of CM035119.1, from coordinate 137,783,503 downwards.
AGTGTCGACAAGTGATGCCAAACTTACTTTCGTAACAAGAAAATAATTGAACAAACATCTGCATATCATACTTATCTTAATCAACACCTTTATTCATCAATTATTTACGTATTTTTAATCTTTCAACAATTATTCACAATCATTATTATGGACTCACAATACTTTCAATTGGTCTTATAATATCATAATTGTTATTTATTAACATATGTAATAAATAATTACATGCATAAATACATGATCTCCAAAAAATTTAGAGACTTCAGCGGTGTCTTTATTGGCACAACTCACTTACGTTAATGAAAATTTATGTCCGGCTTTCCACCACTAAGCCACCATCTCAAGTGATGATAAAATTAATACAATAATATAAATATATAACCATTTATTAAATCAACACCTTACTATAAATAATTTAATTTCTACTAAATGTAGGGGTCACCAAAACATATTTACCTTGAATAAAATATAAACCAACTAATAATTCATAATTCATTCACGGTGCCTTTATTTATCTAATAAAATTTTTATTTTTATTTTTATCATAATTCATTTGTTACTTATGCGTTAATTTACATCTCGACACCTCATGAGCTTACTAACACTCTTAAAATATTATTCTGAATTTCCAAACTATTTTTCCATTTTTCGGATTATTCAAAATTTTCTACAAATAATTTTATTAATAAAAACTATCATTTAATAGCTTCAAAATAGAAATACTAACTCCACATACTTTTATATCCTTCAAACATCATTAATATTAATCTTATATTATAATAAGATTTTCCAGTAAACTTCATAATTTCGACCATTCATAGAATTTGTTATTAGTTTCCTCTATTTTTAAACTAACTATAAATAGCTTAAAAATACAAGAAAATATTTTTGTTATTCCATAATTTTCCAAAACTGTCCAGAAATTATAAATTAATATTATAGGTTTTTTCACCAAGTTTCATAATTAATATACCGAAACTTGTAAGTTAATAACCAAATTCAAGAAACCCATATATGACAATTTATTTTTAAAACGTCAGTCCATTATTATGGTATTATCACCATTAATTAAATTTTTTTTGTCAAAATAATTAATTTTAACAGCAACTAGATTTCAAATACTACAATTTAGCCTCAAGAATCACCCAAATCAGATTTAAAATCATTAAGTTATACATTTTTTAAAATTTAAGGTATGTTGCTGAAAATTCTACTACAAAAATTTTGAATCAGTCACCTCTTAAAATTCATAACACACCATACGTTAATCTTTAAATGTTCAAAATTTGTGGACATATACTCAACTTATATATGTATAATATATCCAAAAATTACCACAATCCAACGATCGGATTAAAAATTATAATTTACGCAATAGAACTTAAAAAATTAATTTTTCAGACTATAAGTCATTCAAACCAGTTTCCTTCAAACAATCACCACAGAAAATTCACAAGGAATTTATGGGTGATTCAAATTTCTGTAATTAGCTTACTTCCAGAGCTTTCTTTTGATATAAGGCTTATCTTCTAACTCATTATACACAAAGAGTTATAGATTTTATAAAATCAAGTAGTAAACAAATTTTTTTAAAATTTTTAGATTTTGTTCTTCTTTTGATTTCTTGATTTCTTTCATTTGATTCATGTTTATGTAAATTTAATCCATCACAAATTAATAAACATAACATAACCTCTTCCATGAATTTTCATAAAAATTAATAACAAAAAATAACAAAGATTTTAATTTTACCTTATTCTTCTTTCTTTCTTCTTCTTCTCTTTCTCTATCTTTTCTTTTTCTTTTTCTTTTTTACTGAAATTGGGCTACGGGAGGGAAACAATGAGGAGAAGGCTCATTATTCTTCTCTTTTTAGGCTAATAATTAGCCATCATTCAAGACCCACTCAAATGGAATCAACCAATGGGAGAATAGGTTGGTAAAAAAATTAAGAATTTTTTTGAAAGTACTTGAGAAATAATTATCAACCATTGCCCTTTCTTTGTCGTAAAATAATTTCATCTCTCCTTTTTCCAACTTTGTCTACGGGAGAAAGTGTATAAAAAAATGATGAGATGCTTCTAAAATTATTTAATAACATCTCGTGTCCTATCATTCTAAAAATTTAATTTCTCCTTTTTTATTTACTCAATTATCAGTTTAATTGTCATTTTGACCATTTATCAATTTAATATTTTATAATTTAAAAATAATAATCATAAATTAAATTAGATTTTTATTTTATAAAAGTCGGGATCTTACAAAAAGAGAATAAAAAATAATGTGGATAATATTAATTGAACTCATCAATGTATAGTGAAATATAAACTAGTTATAATCTTTTATATATATATATATATTATTTTTAGTAGTCATCTTTTATTACGGTAACATTTATAAGTTATTTGTTATTATTTTTTTATTTGACAATTAATGACTTAATATTTTTTTTATATTTTAATTTTAAATTATTTTAAAATAAATCGATGGCAATGGGCTGTTAGAACTCTTTCTCGATAAAGCATATGTTGTCATATCAAATACTACTACTATTCAGAGCATTCACAATAGTTTTTTTATTTTTATTTTTATTCTGCAATTTAATAAGTCAATTCTGCAAAATAGGAATTCAATTTTTTTACTATGTACCTAACAGGTTTCTTATATTAATTATTTAAATAATAAAATTTGAAAATTAAAAGTTAAAAGTTGAAAGTTCCAACAGTCAAAACATCAAATTAATAATAATCTTATAATTTATAAAAGAGAGAGTATAATTTATCAATTTTATTTCACAGTAAAATAATTTTTATTTTATTTTAAATTTTAAATAATTTATGGAGTGAGTATTGAATGGATTGTAGCTGCAAATATACATTAAAAAGTTAATTTGTGATATTTTTAAATTTAAATTTAATATGATTAATTTAAATTTTGAAAATAATAAAATTTATAATTAATAGTACTTTTATAATATTTATAATTATACTGACATAAATTAAATAAATTTATATCAATTTTAAATTAGAATATGTTTGATTTTTTTTTAAAAATAAGTTAATATTAATTTTATAATTTAAAAATGAAATAGTAAAAAAATGTCAAGATGTGTATGATAGATGAGTTATCCACTTAAACGAGGGTGTGAAATGTCATTTTGTATATATAGAGAACCGTCTTTTGATTCTCTTATACTAGGGAGTAAAATTCTATATAGGAATTACAATAGAGAGTCAAATAAGAATAAAAAAATATTAAATAATAATAATTTATTGATATATTTTTTAAAATTAAAAATGAAGAGTTGATTAAAAAAAGTGTCCTGAACACTCGCTAATTCCCCAAACAAATAAATTAAAATCTAGCAACTGATCATATTAGAAGCTTCCATTAGCTTCAACAATGGCGCAATATTAGTCATAAATTTTGTCTCTCTCCTCTCAAGTCTCAACCTACCTGTCTTACTCACTCCGTTTACCTCACTCTCACCTCCTCCTCCCACTAATCACGCCCTTTTCCCTCTCCTTTACCCTTTTCCCTTCCTCATGTCCAGACAGCTAACATAACAACAGCATAGCACCCACAAAATTAAGAATCTCCATTATCACCAACAAAATTACATGATGATGGGGTCTCCTCCTCCCCTCTTCTTCTCCTTTTTCCTCTTCTCCTTCTTGCTCCTCCCTTCTTCCCTCTCCTCCTATCCCTTCGGTAAGCAATCACTTTCTCTGCCTATATCTATATCTATATCTACATCTATATATGTACACATTAATTAGATTGCATTTTAACGGTCTGTAACTAACTTTTCATTCCCCATATTTACACTTCCTTCTTCTTCTTCAGACAATGCTTATCACATAGACTGTGGCGGTTCGACTGACTCTACCGATAAATTCAACACCACTTGGCTCTCCGATCGGTTTTTCACCTCCGGCTCTGCCGGTCTTGTCTCTGAGCCGCTCCGCTTCCAGAATCTCCACGAGAAGACCATCCGGTTCTTCCCTATCTCCTCAGGTAAAAAGAACTGCTACACGATTCCTAATCTCCCGCCCGGCGGTCGCTTCTATGTCCGTACATTCACAGTCTACGATAACTACGACGGCAAGTCACATTCTCCCTCCTTTGAAGTCTCCGTCGAAGGTACCTTAGTTTTCAGCTGGCGCTCGCCCTGGCCGGAGGACATCAGCAGTTCAGGAGCATACTCCGATATCATTGCCTTTATCTCCGACGGCGAAGCAAACATATGCTTTTACAGCATTGCTACTGATCCACCTGTAATCGCCTCACTCGAACTCATTCAAATCGATCCGGCTTCTTACGACGCGGTTTCCACGGGAAACACCTCGATATTAGTGAACTACGGCCGGTTGACTTGCGGTTCCGACCAGTGGGGTCCGGGCTTCAGCAACGACACCGATCTGTTTTTCCGGTCATGGCAATCAGACGCCGAATTTCGGTCACCGAACTCAATTGGTATCAAATCCCTCTCCGCAGTCAAAAAAGTGGTCAACACGAATCAGAGCCCGAATTATTTTCCAGCCAAATTGTACTCAACGGCTGTGACTGCGACCGGAGCTGGGGGATTGGAGTATGAATTGCAGGTGGATGCGAAGCTGGATTATTTGTTGTGGTTTCATTTTGCAGAGATTGACGTGAGTGTGAATAGAGCTGGGAAGAGAGTTTTTGATGTAGTAATAAACGGAAAAAATGTGACTAGGGTTGATATTTACAAAAAGGTGGGGAGTTTTGCAGCGTATAATTGGCACTATACAGTGAAAAATTTGAGTAGTACTGTCTTGAGAGTGAAGCTTGTTCCTGTTGTTGGTTCCCCTTTAATTTGTGGCCTCGAAAATTATGCTATTGTTCCGGCCGATCTCAAGACTGCGCCTGATCAAGGTATATGTGTGTATATAGATATATCTCATCTAGTTCATAAAACTAAACTTACTTGCAGGGTATGCTTAAAAGTTGAAAAGAAAATAAAAGAAATGATGTCTAGATCTTTATAAAAAGGACATTTGGTGGGTAGTTTCACACCAACTCCAATAAATAATTATGATTTTACAGTAAATGTGTTACTAAACCCAGGCTTTTTTCCAGTATTAGAAACAAAATGAAACTTAAATGTTCAATATCAGCAAGTAGGTAGATAATTGTTGATGGCTAAACATAGGAAAAAAGGATTCTTTTAGGATTTGTGCTAACTAGGCCTTTTTTGCAGTTGTTGCTATGAGAGCACTGAAGGAATCACTCAGAGTTCCGGACAGAATGGGTTGGAATGGTGACCCTTGTGCTCCAACTACTTGGGATGCTTGGGAAGGTGTAACTTGCCATCCCAATAAAGCTGAGTCCGCACTTGTGGTCTCTCAAATGTAAGCACTGTCTTCTACTTATGATATTTACTACCTGGATAAAGAAATATGAGTATATAATCCAGTGGTTACTTGTTCATTTAAAAAGACAATTAATTGTGTTATTTTGAACTTGTTGGTTTTGTTGACTCTTCTTTTCATAGTTGAAGAGTAAATGGTTCTAGCAAATCCAGAATACTTTCAATTGGTAGCAGGCTCGTATCATCTCTTACTTCTTTATCTGTAAATCAATTACCTGGCAACCTAGTTAACTGCATTGGAAAATTAGTGAAATTTGTTAGTCAATGTGTAATATCAAATATACATTAGCCAGGTCAGCTTGCATTGACCGAATCTTTTTAACTGAACATGAATATAGCAGGAAATTTAAATTAGAGATTTTTCGTTGTCATATGCCTCTTCATATATCTAGAATTATCGTCATGGCTAAATTTAACAATCACCAGTTACCCTAGTGGATTTATTACATGGTTTTATTTTGATGCATCTAATTGGTCTATCAAGGGTTGTCTCATATGATGCCTTGGAGTCTCTTTCCAGATAGAGTTGCTTGCTCCCTTTTAGATGCACTGATGTGCAATGCAACATCTTTCAAGGCTCTAGCATTTAATTTTTTTTAGTACTTTTGAGTTGCTATTGCTTTAGCAGCTTTGCACTCGATGAATATTATCGTCACATGTTTTAGTATTTTATAGGTTGATCTTCCTCTCTTTGGATAAAGATTCAAACTCCTTGTGAGGTGGTTAAATGATTGAATTCATATAGTTGAAAATCTTAAAATTTCCAGAATCGTTTTTAGAGCTGCTGAGGATTTCCCTTCAACATTTAGTTCCTTTGATGCATTTCATAGCTTTAATATAGCGTCTCACAGTTTTCTAGCGTTTTCCTCCAGTACTCTTGAACTTCGAACATCTTTAGCTGTTTCATGTTTAACGTATGTCTCCACAAAGAGTATTATCTCTGTTGGTGTTTCTTTTTTTCAAGAGACTGAAAAGTTCAGACTCACAGTTTGAAGGCAGATAGGAATTCTTCTATTGTTATGATTTGACCAATAGACATGAAATTCGGGATGTGGCCTATAACTGTTAGTGTAAGTTTTGGCCCTTACAAAACCAGCTGAATCGTTTTATTTTGAATCTACCAAATGGCCGACAAACAATAGAGGGTTTCCATTGGGTTTCTGATGCAAGAGTTTATTTTATTTTATTGTTTAATTTGTTTAACATTTAGAGTGCCATTTTAAATAAAAATGCTGCAAATAAATACTATACCAAAAATTCTAAGTATACATCTTAAACTCTGTGTCGTCAACACGGTTTTCAACCATGCAATGCAAAGTGGAACAAAGGGAGTATTAAACTATTTCACCATTTACTGTGTACTAACTTCCTCTCCAAGATAATTTGCTCTTCAAAAAAATCAAATCTAAAAGATATTCTAGAAATCCTACTTTCTTAAAATAAATTCAATAATTCCTAACAACTTTCTTAGGCTGCATCATCTTATTTGCTTCAAAATAAATTATTTACTCGAATTTTTTAGGAGGTGGGCGACACAATCTTCCTCTGGTAATTTTCTTTAACTCATGTCTTGTATTTTTGAGATTGGACGGATGATGAATTTTCCAACCTTGACCTCATAATCCTTCCAATTCGACCATTAACTTGCAATAAGACTGTATGCTTTCGTCACAACTGACGAGTCACAAAGACTGATTCTATTTATAAATAGCAAATGGATCTTTAAATGGATGCTCGAACTTAAACTGTGGTCGGGATGGACTCTTTGCAACTGAGTTATTAATCAATAGCATGGAACCAAAGATAGATTTGACCTCACAAATGTCACATAGCCCAATAATTTAATGTATGTTGGTGGTGAAACATGATCTTCCAAAAGGTTTATAATTTCACTTTGATCTTCATAAAATCTCGGTGGTTTATAGGGAAGATCCATTGTTTCTGCCATTGAGCAGAAGTTGCTGATTTTTAAAAAAAATTATATTTTCAATGTTCTGGTTGTTTGGACATTGCTTAATGACGTAAAGGCCTTTGTTGCGGTCTGAGCTGAATTTTTTAAAAGGACTAAAAAAAAGCAAATGAGGGCTGGACCAAGGTGAAAATGGGCTAGCTTTTACTAAATGAGCTGTAATGTTTCACACAAAACAGAGGGAAATGAAGTCAGGCTCCTTGCTCACCTTGATAAGCAAAGAATGAAATAATTAACCTAAAGTGTTACCTGTAGTTCTTTTCTTTTGTTTGAAATACTGACTTATAATTTTGTCACTGATTGTAACAAAATGTTTTGTACTATAATGATGAATGAGGTACGATGTCAAATTCTCAAATGTATTGAAATAGGTGGGGAGGCAATCTAATTTGTTATCTTTTTTAGACCAGAATATCCCTGGATTATGTTATTTAGGGCCACCCCGTAACAACTTGGCCTCTCAAATCCCAATTAGGTTATATCCCCCTCCCAGTTAAGCACAAAAGAAACCCCCAAATGAAAAATCCTGGCTCTCCTCCCCCTTTTCTGGCCCTACCATTAATTCCTAGGATCCATTCAATTATGATTTTTCTTCATTTTCCTAAGAAAATCATGCGTGCTTTCTATTTTTTTGTTATACTAAGATGTAATGAGTGGTTGTTGATTTGCAAGTTCATTATATACTTTTTTTGTATTTATTTTTCAGAGATCTTGGGATCCAAGGCTTGAAAGGGTTTATTTCTGATCAAATCAGTCTTTTATCAAATTTGGTAAGCCTGTAAGTATCATCAGTTATTCTCTTTTGCCATTGAAAAAGATTCTGTTATTACATAGCCTATGCATTGCTGAGATTTGTTTCTCTGTTGCAACTGAAAGTGTATCCAATATAGAGGCAAAGTCCAATATAGAGGTACATGGTTTCTGTGAGATTTTGGCAAGTGATATACATTTGGTTGAACTTTGAGTTTGGAGTTGCTTGTGAAGTAGGCACTTCTAAATTGGTTATATTTTCAAAATGCATATTCTGATTACAGTTCCTTGTATGCTAAATTGCTAATATGTTAATATTTTCATATGAAAACTCATTTGTATGTAGGTTTGTTTTCTATGCAGTAAGGCTCTTCTATCAAGCATTTGGGAGAAACCACAAAAAATTGTAGCTATCATCTTATTTTATTCAAGAAATTTACTTGAACCTCTGACCTTGTGGGACCATGCCTCTAGTATCATGTTAGAGTAGCAGTTGCATGAACACAAGCTTTGAGAGAAAGTGGTTATCTGTTACTTTCTCTGTATCATCTTTAACTCATTTTTAAGTCTTCTATAAGCTTATCCTATGTTTTCCCTGTAGGGAAATCTGCAAAACTCTCACCTCATGTTTACCCACTTTTGCAATGTGCTCTGTGATTGGAGAAGTAATTTGACTTGCCATTTTAATCCAACCTCTTACAATTTGTTACTAACCTTTTCAATTGGAGTTGCATAAACGAGTATTCAAATATTGTTGGTTAACTAACCACAGTTGGTGGACCTTATAAATAACTATTCTTCCTTGTAATCGGGAAGGCAACTCCCTTAAAAGCGTTGGAGTTTGTTTTTATTAACCATAAGTTGCTATTGATTAATGTAGAGTTGCAGTTATGGCTTTTGTGTGTGTGCATGTGTGTTTTCTTTCTGCATTTCAGTTTTAATAACCCCCAGTATGATATATTTAACTTGTAGTTACTTTTTATCAATGTCTTGTCAAGTAATTAACTAATTACCAAATAGTTATTCACATTTGTGTATGATACTTCGGGTTGTCCATATCTTTTCTTATGGATTAATTTTAAAATGTCTTTTCCTCTTGATTGCAGGAATTTAAGTTCTAATTCTTTGGGAGGTACTTTACCCTCAGGGTTGGGTCAGAAATCTCTTGTTAAGCTGTAAGATTTTATAGTTATGCCTTTAAGTAATTCTTACTTTTTAAGAGATGTTGTGGTTTGTTGCCTTGCAGAAGTAATGTCTCACTTGCATATATTTAATATCAATTCACAGTTTCAGCATTGTGTCAATGTAGGGATTTATCAAGCAATAAGTTTTCTGGACCCATACCGGATAGTTTAACTTCTTCAAACCTGCAGCTTGTGTAAGTTGTATGCATCTTTTGTCATTCAAAATCTCCCGCAGTTCTGGTCATTGTTTTGATAGAGCGAGGGATTCACATAGTTTCTGATCAAGTTTACAACTTGGCTAATTTGTTTGAAAGAATACCTTAATTTTCGTTCATACAAAGTAATGGATTGAAAAAATTAGAAATGATGTCAATTACTTAATATTTCGATAACCCCTCTGATTATTCCTCTCTAGGTGTTAACTATATGCCATTTTATTTATTTCTTTATTGTTTATCTCATATCAATTTGTAATAATATCTACTTTCCAACTATGACCTCTTTATTTGCTTTACTAGATAAAAGATACGAAGAAGGAAATTGGGATGAGAAGATAATTTATCGTTATCCTTAAATTTCAATGAATCCTTGCACATTTTTTTGGCACAAGCCAAACATAAAAAATTGTTGAAATTTCTTTTTAAATCCTTCTTTAATCAAATGTACCTTCTTCGCTCATATGTCAGGCTGCTGAATGATAACTCACTAGATGGGAGAGTACCAGAGGAACTTTATTCAATTGGTGTCCACGGTGGAGCTATTGAGTATGTGATAATTTGGTGATTGCTTTATTCATTTCCAGTTTGTTTCTTTTTCATGTATTGAGAATCTCTGCAATCTCAAAATATGCTGGACGTTGGTTGCTTCTTTTTTTTTTTTTCAGTTGGTGCTCAGGGTATCTACTTATCTTCTTACAAGGCCATATATTTATTCTGTTAGCTACTTAGTACCTTCAATTTGTCTTCTTATGAGGTCATACTAGTACTTTCTTGAGTATGGGCTCTAAAATAAAATAATATGATACAGAGATAAATCTTTGAGCACTTCAGTTAGTCTCTTACTTTTGCCTTTTATCTCTCCTTCATTGCTTCTTTTGTCTTTTTAAGGTCCATTCTCTTTATCAATTTCACAAATTTACAACTTGGGATTTTATTTAAAACGGTAAAGCTGGGGTGCAGATAAACAAGAGGTGTCTATGGTAAATCGAGATTTCAGCACTCAGTACTGCATGGGTAGTTGTACCTGCCAAACTGGCACCACCCTTGGTGATTTGGGGTTGAACTTTAATTGCCAACATTTTACGTGATATGGATGGAGTTTTCAACTTCAAAGTTCAAAAAGTGGCATTTGCAATAATCAAGTTCTTCAACTTTTAACCACAAATGGAGTCTGCTTGAAAAATGTGACGGTTGATTTTTTTTTTATGTTCATAGAAATTACACTCGGATTTCTCCTCAAGTTAAATGAAGTAATGAACAAAGCTTTAGCTCCCAACTACTTGAGGTCAACCATGTGTTTATCATTCAATTTTCAAAACCCGTTTTACTCTACCCTTACCGTTCTTGCTTGGCGTTTGCAACGTCTGAGGAGAAATCGATTGCATAACCTCCGAAACTGTTGTATATATGGAAAAATAGCAAATATAGTACACAGTCAACTGTTGTGATCAATACAGAGATTCAAATTTCATTTGAGAGGAGTGTGGATGCATATAAGATATTATTACCGACTTTAATTTCAAGTTTCATTTTAGCATAAACGTTTATCTGCTTCATCATCTTATCTAATCAGAATAATTTTTCCTTTTCGCAGCCTTTCTAGTAATAAAGGCTTATGCGGTGTACCTTCTTTGCCAGATTGCCCTCTTTTCTGGGGACATGGTGGTTTATCTACCAGTGGTAAAATTGCAATAGGCATATCATGTCTTGTTTTATTTTGTTTGCTGTTGTTGGTGGTATACTTATGCTGCATCAGAAGGAGCCGTAATGATTATGATTTTGGTCTACCTCAGGAGTTGATGTGTAAGTTCTACTTCAAAACACTTCTTGTCTAATCTTACTCACTTAGCTGAAACATTTTTGTAATATTCATTTTTTGCTTTCATGTAATTTGCCTATAATTTTTTTCCCCGCTAAATAGAATCAGATAAACAATGAATTTAAATTTTGGTAACTTGTACATCTGTGGGATTTCTTCTGCATAGTAGGCTCTCTGTTTTGTTTTCTTGTATCATTGGATGCCGTCTCTCACTCCCCCACCCCCCCAACACAAAATAAAAATAAAAAATTGTCCTGTCAATTTTAGGTATTTATTTTCCAAGAATTCTTGCCTTGTTTTTCTCATGAACGAAATTTAAACAACTTACTTTATTTGGGTTGATACACCCCACCATGTTCCACTGTTCCTTTTCAGTGAATTGTTTTGATTTCATATATTATGCTTAGAATCCTACTTTGCTGTTGATGTTTTATTCTCATGGTGTAACGTCTTTTCCAGCACTGGCCGCAAGGAGAAACAGATATCATAGGCAGAAGTCCTTAATGGCTCTTGAAATGGAGAGCCAACACGCGAAAGGATTTATACCAACTTATACTTCAAACTAAGGGTGTCCTCTTGAAGAGGATAATTTAAATTTTGATTGACTGGCAACAGGGTGTAGAGGGGGGGGGGGGGGGGTGTGAATATGTTGACAAAAATTGAACAGAACATGACCACGGCTTCAGAAGATGTGACTTGAGGATTTGGCTTTGTTTCAGAAATCTGTATGGGAATGGGGTCCTGGAAAACCAGGCAACTGTATAATGCATTGAATCTCATTATATTTTTATGGATCAAGGGGAAACAAAGCAAATGTCCCAAAATGTATAATGCCAAATTTTTAGCAGTCGATGAATGTGTATGTATGATAAAGAGTTGAAATCCATTACATGTAGCTAGATAAGAAACCCCACACTTGTATCAAGTGGTCCCCGACTTCATTAATGCGTTATCTACTTGAAAAACTTCTGGCACATCCTCATCTCCTTATCGTATATACACCTGTTGGGCATGGATCAATGATCGGCTATAAGATTCATATTTTGTGTTTTTTCTTGTCATAAATCTGGATGGTAATACCCTACAAGATTTTGTACTGCAAGATTCTATATACAGGTGGTGTTTTTAACTATGTTTTTGGTGGTTCTGATGAAACTACTATATTATATACAGGTGTTGGGAGAGTTGCTACCCCTTTCTAACCAGAAACAGACCTTGTACAGTGTGTATGCGGGTGAAACAACATTCGCAAGGCGCTTTAGGGCTACACATGCAATTTATACTATATTTACAACAAATTTCAGGATTCTTTCCTATTGACTTGACTCGGTTATAAGTTTATTTACAACAAATTAAAGAAAGACTTGACTTTTCAGGTCGGTCTTAATAGAGTTAGCTCAAACTCTACATAATTAATTGTGTGTTGTCTTCTTTGAGCTGGCTAGCTAGCTAGCTAATCATGGAATACAAATTTTAAAAATACTTGACGTCTCATTTTTGTAGGAATATTTATATTATGTACTGCTTAGCCTTAAAATTTATTTATCCAAGAGGGAGTACGTAGTACGTATAATGAAAGTCTACATGTTTAATTAAGCAACTTCTGTTCCTAGTTTATTACTAAGCCAAGTGATTTAAACATATCCACGTAGTCGTTCAACCCACTACCAAGATATAAATTGAATTTTAATTATCAGATTTCTTATTTTAAATTTAAAAATGTCTTAAATTAATATTAAATTTGAAACAAAGCAAGTATATTATACATGGATTTAAAAAAAAAGTCAAGTTGGAGTTATCTCCCTGTTCTTTCGTCAATCATAAATTTTGAATATATTTATTAGTGTCATCATAAATTAAACTGACAATCAAAGCGAAGAGAATATCTCAATTTCATTCAATTAGTTGACATTTTCGCAGCAAGTTGAACCATATATATATATATATATAGAATGCATGTGATATTTGGTTCCCAACTTGTACGCAGTCACACCGCAGCGCTGAAGTTTGAAAAGAACATAGAGTGATGAGTGACTGGGTGAGTCGTATGAACGAATAATAATGGAAAACGCGTTAAATTGGAATTAGAATAATCAGCAGTCGACTCCTCTTCTTCTACTTCTACTTGACTTCATTGACCATTTCACATTCATGGATTAGTTTTCAAAGTTTTTTAGTCAACCCAGTGAAATTTTATATACTAAAAATTGGAATTAAGAGGTAAAAATTTAAAAGCAAAAGAATATACAGAGAAAAAATTGTATACTCTGTTTTAAAATTTGTTGTATCGCGCTTGAGCTTTTGAATTGCAAAATTCTGTCTTTCTTGATTTGAGATGAACATGGCCTGTTTTCTGTAGGAAAAGGCCTGGTGGGAGAAGCAGTGGACCTGAATCAACACGAAAGTTAGGTAGAAAACAATACAGCATCAACAAATTGGCACCAGAAGACGTCTGTCTCTTTCCTCTCTCTTGTGTATATATGTTTATATGTTGTATCTGTGAATAACTTTCAATGTCGCTCCCAGTATGCTTCTATGTTCCTCATTTATTCCTGTTTGTCTTTTATGGTTTCAGTTTTAAAGAAAGCTTATTCTTATACTTGGCTATTTTTACCTGCACCGAATTTACCGGTCAGAACTCAAACTGCTAATAAAATAAATGGAAGTGGTGTAGATAACGAAAAAGAAGATATTATCTTAATTTGGAGTCCCTGAAGCCATCAATTGATTTAATGGAAGATGCTTCTCACATAAAGATTGCATCTCCTGGGGACATTCCCTATTCACTTATTCAGGGCCATTAGTTGTTTTTGGTTCAAGTGGCTTTGCATGGGCAAAACGACGATTAGATTATTCATCCATATTATCACGCAGTATGATTAGCTCTGTTATAGCCATGGATCATGTATGACTAATGTTGATGAGAGAGAAAGAAAAGGGAATTAGAGATGGGCGAATGATAAAGAGCAAGGGAGGAGAGAATGGAGAAGGAAAGGAGAGAAGGAAGAATGGTAAAAAAAAATTAAAATAAAATAAAATGAAGTTGCGCAGTTTAATAATGCGGAGTTTAAAAAATAAAAAATTAAAATTAAAAGTTGGTCAATATGACGTCGTTTTTTAATTGATCAACAATACTTGGCGACACTTAATTAAAAACGACACCGTTTCCCAATTGACCAGCCACACATAGCGTCCACAGTTTAATACGGCGGACGGAAAACTTTTGCAAGGAGGGTATTTTGAATATTTGTCTCTTCTGCAGTATTAAACTGTGAAATATTGGATATTAATATTCGGATGAAAGATCAAGATTTGTTATAAGGAAAAATTATTTTTTACAACGTTAACTATAAATCAACCCTTATATATATATATATATATATATACGTGTGGACTTCCATACCCAACTACACAATAACACAAAGTATATAAAAGCATAAATTTTTTTAATTGGTTTTATCAATCAACAATGGTACTATCACATAAAAAATCACACATAATGTTCACATACACACACATATATACTGTGATTCCCCATCTAACATATGGGATCTGCAGTATGTATGTGCGTGTATATGAGTATTATGTGAGATTATTTATGTGATAGTAGTATTATTTTTTATCAATTGAAACTCTAGAGACAGAAGGTAAATGTAACATATATATTACTACTTTTGGGTCTCTTGATGGAATTTTATACCCAAGTGTCATTATGATAAAGTATATTTTAAAGGGTTCTTAACACTAATATACAACAATTAAAAAGTAATTACAATAACGGTACATTCATAAAATAATTACAAAAATAAGACAATAAATTCAAACCACCTAAAATCAAGGAGAAAATAACTGCCATAATTAATAATTCAAATTCAAATATTTGGGATTTAATAACAAAAATAAATTCATAATTCAAATCAAAAGGAGGAAGAATAAAAAATTATCTTCTCTTTCTTAATATTCATCTCCCTCGTCATCATCTTCCTCCGCCAATATTCATTTCTCTCGTCATCATTTTCCTCCGCCGCCTCCGCCGCGAATAAAACAAATACGTCAATAAAACAAATAGACATTGCACCTTCTCACAGTGTTTACACTGCAGGTAAAAGCTAAGATTGGAAGCAAAGCCTTCGTGCTTAACTTCGCACTCTTCCCAGTAACTACCTAGCTTCTAATAAAGCTTCTGGATAAAATATATAAGATGAACAAGAAGTAAGTACAATCGCCACTATGCTCACACAAAAAATAGATACACACTAGAAATTGACCACCATACTGAATAGAAAAATGAATAAACATCCTCCTCCATCGTGAATTTTCGAAAGTACCTGAGTTACTGTTCTGAATTTTTTTTTGACGATTTGGTTACCCACAAAAACTAAAATGGTAACCTTTGTATGAAGGTTTGGCTACCAACTGCATCACATTTAAAATAAATTTGTAACCTAATAAAACAGAATTTGTTACCTTGGTCTGAAGGTTTGGCAACCAACTGCATGAATGTTTGGTTACCAACTGCATTCCATTCAAAATAATTTAGCAACCTAATAAAACTGAATTGGTTACTTTGGTATGAAGGTTTGACTACCAAATGCACTTGAAAAAACTGCAGGTGTGTAGGTGAATTGGTTACCATGGTATGAAGGTTTGGTTATCAACTGCATTATAAAAAAACTGCAGGTGTGGAGGTGGATTAGTTACCTTGGTATGAAGGTTTGGTTACCAACTGCATTATAAAAAAACTGCGGGTGTGGAGGTGGTTTGGTTACCTTGGTATAAAGATTTGGTTACCTTGGTTTAAAGGTTTGGTTACCTTGGTATGAAGGTTTGGTTACCAACTGCACTATGAAAAAACAGCAGGTGTGGAGGTGGATTGGTTACGTTGGTATGAAGGTTTGGTTACCTTGATATAGAGGATTGGTTACTATGGAATAGTGGATTGGTTACCTTGGTATAAAGGGTTTGGTTACCTTAGTATAAAGGGTTGGTTACCAATTTGATGCAATACACTCTGGCAGTCTATTGAAAGCAAATTACAAAAAAATAGACATTTTTGGGCTTGAAATCCCAACTGAAGTGGAGGGATAATACACTCTGGCAGCCTTTGATTTATTATTGTGATAAGAAAGTTGAATTTAATCTGGGAGTAAATGTAATTGACGAAAAGCAAAGAAACAAATCAAACCTAAATCAATTTCTCTCTCTGTTCAAAAAAAACAAACAAACCCAAATCCCTCCCTCTGTGTTCAAATCCAACCAGACCAAATCCCTCTCTATGTGTTCAACAAACCAAACCCAAATCCCTCTCTCACCATAGGAGATCAAATTGGAAATGCCGGAAGGGGAGATCGTGTGGTGATACAAGCAACAATTGTTCTTATTCTATTCATCTTTATCTTCTTCTTTTTCCTTTGGACCTTCGTAGGTAGATGAAGGTGACGACCGAGTTTTCTGGCTTGAGCGAGAGAGAGAGCTATGAGAGATAGAGATAGAGAATGACGAGAGAGAGAATGAGAATGAGGATAAGGCCGTTGCCAGAGACAGATAATGACGATTGACCCACCTAAATTAAAGGAATTCTAATTGCATTAATTTTGTAAATAAACATGAAAAAATGTGTTACTTTTGTAATTATTTTATGTATGTACTATTTTTGTAATTATTTTTAAAAATGTACTAGAATATGTAATTCACCCTATTTTAAAAGCATACAAAATGTTAATTTTGAAAAAGAAGTAAACTACTCCTTTCATCCTACAAATGATGTCAAAAGTAGTACTTTGTATTATGTACAAAATAAATTTGGCACATCTTTAGTTAATTTGAAATTGTTTTTTGTGTTTTCCATACCAAATGAGGAGTACCTACACTATTTAGGACATAAATCTTTCATAGTCATATATATATTTTTAAATATAACCCCCTTTAAAATATAATATAAGATTAATATTAATTTTTTAAAGAACAATGTTACTATCACATAAAAATTTATACATAATATTCACATACACACACATACATATTGTGGGACCCCGCTTAACATGCGGATCCCGTAGTATATTTGTGTGTGTATGTGAACATTATGTATAAATTTTTATGTGATAGTAGCATTATTTTTGTACAATATTGATGGAATATTTCCAAGAGAAAATTCTTCGTGGAAGTTCTTTTCATACATAATTCATAGAGTAGCGTCTACGTACTTCATTATACAGAGTCTGTGTTATTTATATAGTTGTATATACACGTACATATATATATATATATATATATATATATGTATATGTTGCATGGGTGTCTGTTGGAAACTAAAATAATAATATCATAGCCTTTTATATTTTCTTGTTATTCCAATTAGTGATAAGAATGCATGAGCTTAGATGTGGATTGAATTGACTAATTAAAGAAAGAAAGATAAATGCATGCTGCTTATCTGAAAGTAACAGAAGAAAACAGGACAATTATATTATTGGTGTGCCAACTAAAATACCAAGTGGCTATTAACATATTTTGACTTTAATCGTAGACTTTGTAGTTATATATATATATATATATATATATATATATATATATAGTATGATCAAGGTAAGTTGGTGCTTGACATGTCGGCAACATATAGTGAAGTATACATTTCATTTTCTTAATTTCTTGCCCATAATTTACTTGGGATTGTTTTTAATGTGACAGTTTCAAAGGATGGGATGGGATGGGATTGGAGGTCTCCCTTTTCTTTGAGGTCATGGTATTTATATTAAAAGTAAATATATATTTATATATATTAAATCGTCAGTAGTTTCATAATTCATGCATATTGGAACTATGATGGCGCATAGCTATGATCATCCATCACCCTCTTAACTATGTGACGTTCTAATGGGCCAACTAACACATGATTCAGGTCCCAACTACTACTAGTATATATGTTTGAGCATATTATATATTTATTATTTATAAATATGAATTATAATATAATATGATTGGATATTTTACTAACAATAACAAAATTGGAAAGAAATATATAGCTAGGATTCCATTGAACTAGTCAAGGGATTGAAATGATTTATGATACCACCTATTGAATCAAGGAATTTTTTAACATATCTCCTTAAGCCATATACTAAATACACAGTTTCAGAGAATATTTTTTTAAATTGTATGTATATCCTCTTTGAACTTTGTGCAAATGTAAAAATCAAAAAATATATGCACACAGTTCAAGAGAATATTTTTTTAAACTGTGTGCTCAGCATGTGCCCTAAATGCACACGTTAAGAGTACCCTTGAATCAATACATCTAGAAGGGAAAAACGAAAGGAAGAGGAATAAATTAGTGACCGTCGTGCATGAGAAATTAAAGAAAACTTTTTCTAACTTATTCTTTACTTCTCTAATAATAAATAGTAGTATATATTATTACAATAAATGTGTTGAATTACAATTACAAAATAGTATATTAATACATAAAATTAAATAAATTTTATTTATTACATATTATTTTCAAAACAATTATTACTCGTGCTTATTCGCATAACCAAAAAATCAATATTAACTTTCAAAATATATACTACCATTTTCCAATAATAAAAGAGAGGAAAAGGAGTCTCCTCCGGATCAGACACGTCTTCTCAACCAATGAGAAGGGTTATGTGGCACACAGGGGTTAGTAGGTCCCGTGCGTTAATTAGGCAACAATTCAAAGAATCCTCCTAGCAACTAGCAACCCCTCCCGGTCAATAAAAGCAACTCCCTTTGTTTGTTTGTTTGGATAGGATACTCCTAAATTGGTATTGGAGTGGTCCCAATAAGAAAACCCTCCTACTCATAACATACTACTTTTGTTTAGCTTGTTTTCTTCAAAACAATGGCCAGCCTGTACCTTTTTTTATATATCCTCCATCCATTCGAAAAAAAGAGTCTATTTTAGCTTTGATCCATTTAATTTGTAAATTTATTTTAATCTTTTAAAAATCCTTATTAGACATACACTATCTATACAATTGAAAATAAGAAGTAACGATCAGGATTAGAAATTAACAATCGACATTTGTTACTGTTAGTAATGGACCGTAAAAAACACACACAAAGATAAGGGTTTGACTTGATCAATAAATGTTTACCAATAACTATTTAGGATTTATTAACTAGGTTTATGGTTTATCAACCAAGATTTAAAGTTTATTAACCAGAATTTAAGATTTATTAATCTCGAATTAATAAATTCTAAACCCTGGTTATAAACCTTAAATATTTATTGGTCAAGTCAAATGGTATGTGTTTTTATTTATCATCCGCTAGCAGCAGATGTCAATTTTATATTCAGAATCTTGACCGTTCTTTCTTGTTTTCAATAGTATATATAGTTGATGTATATCTTATAAGGATCTATAATAAATACATGTTATGAATCATTATTCTTTATAATATTATTACTCTATACTCAAAATCAAATATTAAATTCATATCAATTTAAAATTTTTACAAATTAATTAATTAAAATTTTGCTTTTAAAATTTCACCAAACAGTATTACTTTACGTATATTTTATTTACATGAGTCGTTGTGGGTTAAATACTCGTGATTCTTACGGTATAATATGAACATGGAGTAAATTATTTAAGTTAATGGTGTGTTGTAGTTGCGTGTGAACGGAGTGAGAAGATAAAGTTGACAATAAAAAAGTACGGCGGTCGACGCCGCAAAACCAATTACCGACTCCGTGTCTTAATAAGTTATGTACAAATATTAAGAAAATAATTATATAATAATAATTATTTATATTATCTTTATATTAAAAAAAAGTGTGTTATATTGAAGTATTGTGTAAAAAATTGTAGGAGAAATAAAATTATATTTAATACTTGGTATAATATTAGAAATTAAGCAATTAATGTTTACTTTGGGATGGATTTGATGTACAGCTCATTAAATTGAAGAGACTGATGAGGCACAAAATATGAAAGTAGCAAATAATACTTTTCAAATTGCCATGTATATCAACAAACTTCAATTTAAAGAATTTTTTTTGCTACTACTCTTGGAGATGCTCTTATATTAGAGGACAAAAAATACTTCTCTAAAATAACTTATATTTAAGGTCGGAGGGGGTACTACTACTAATTTGGAACATTTTCTATTTTGCTGTCCTAAAATCAGCTGTTGACCAATTATATACTCCCTCCGTCCTTTAATATAAATCGTTTTAGAATTATGTATAAGTATTAATGAAATGATTATATAGCATTAAATATAATATTAATAATCTATATTGTCCTTGTATTAAAAAAAGAGAATATTATTTATAGACGAAAAATAATGGGAAAACTAAAATTATATTTAATATTTGAAGTAATATTGAAAACTAAACAATTAATGCTTACTTGAAATTTTCAAATGACACATATATTAAAAAACAAAAATACATTTTTTTAAAACAAATTATATTAAAAGACGTATCAAGTAATTTCTATTCAACCATTCAATTGAATGAACAAGAATTCTCCGGCTCCTTTTGTTGAATCGTATACCCTTTTTTCCCCTACCATATCTCACTGTTATCTTCATGCATATCTCCATATCTTTTTCCTATCGCCAACTTAATGGTACAAGAGTAAAAGACATGACATGATCTCGAATCCTTGGACACCTACCAAATTACCTATTCACTAATTAATTATAACCTCTCTCATTTTGTAGGCGAGCCGCCTTAGGTTTTAAATAAACTCATCATAAACGAAGATAATACTATCTCGATATCCAAACAAAGATTTCATAATATCAAGGTCATTATCAAACACTCTTCATGATAACGAAAGAATTATACTTTCTCCACATCCAAACAAAGAATCTTGTATGTTAGTATCAATGTCGTCGTCGTCATCATACGCGTAAACATTTTTTCCCGTAAAAGTATGTCATGGCAGTAGTTGCAGCATCCATGAGAATGACGTGGCATTCTAATCTTAAGTCGTCTCCAACTAAAAAGGTGCCCCCAGGAGTTCGAAAGTGGGAATATGGAATACATTCATTATATTTTTTGTTACAAAAAATATATTCAATTATTATATAACCACGACGCATAATTTAGTAGAGTTTTTGAGAGTTCTAATATCACCCAACAGAGTCATGCTAATATTAAGAGTATCATATGACATTATATTAAATATTTTATTAATAATATATAATACAATCAATTATATAAAATATAATTAATTAATTTTATAATAACACCTCATTTAAGATAGTTAAGATGTAATTTTTAATGTTTTATTTGTAGGTAATTTCAATCATTTGATATCTGTTTATTGATATATTTCGTTGTTTACTTGAAAGAAACAATCAAATACATATTGAGATTAATTCACGTCCAGACGACGTGTTAGGTCCGCTACTATAATAGTAGCGAATGACGTTGAATTAAAATAGTAACGTCGTCTGCTATTATTAGTAGCGAGCATGAATTTTTTAATTTTAATTTCAGTTGTTGATTTCTATATTAAACGATAAAGATAATGTATATATTTTTTAATTCATAACAAATGCATACTATATATGGATCATATTACCCTATATATTATCCAAATGAAATGGATAGCCGGGGGGTCACATTCACAACAAAAGATAAGCCATTATGATCTAGATATATCATTTTGGGAAAAACTTCAAAATCCATTATAAAATCACCAAGTGTAGATGATGATGGAAAGAATTAAAAGATGAGTAAGGAAGCACCAAACATGACCTAAGGTTATTCATGTTCAATTGAGATTATCCTCATGCTTAATTGTAAGAGGTTTAACATTAATAACTAAAATACTCTCTTAATCTCTAGTGGTAACGGAACGCTAGATAAAGATAACATAAAATATGTGTAGATTATAATTCTTATAAGTTTTTAATTTAGTGATATCATAGAGCAGACAATAGTATGTATACAAAAAGGTGTTCTTGAGATAGGATTCATGTTGTTGAGACTTGTAACTCATAACTTAGAGGCTATTGAAAAAGGCTAATGCGGAGCGGAGCATAACGAAACGACGCACTCCGCACTAGCTCATTAGGATTGAACCAAAGGTTGGGGGTGCAGGGGGCGAAGCTCTCTCACATTACGATACAGAGTTTCTGCAAGACCGGCGCGGGAGGATGCCAAACGCGAACAAGTTTTGGAACACTAGCACGAGGCGTGCTGCTGGCACCCTGACAGCCTAAAAGCAGCGCGGCTCGCGCCGGATGGTGAACAGCAGTTTTCTGATTTGATTAAAAAAGAACATTATGGGGTATTACGGTATAATATAAATTAGGGTTGGAATAAGAATCGTAGTTAATTTATAAACACTATCTATTGTAAAGCTCTAGGTAACGTTTTAAGTGAATTATAATAAGAAAAAAGAACGCCGCTCTCGTGGATTTATCCAAATTGGAGAATCACGTAAATTTCTGTGTTATTCTCTATTGTTGTGTACGTGTGTGTGATATAATTCTAACACATTGTCTCATTCAAACTAAAAAGATTTTATGGGTTTAATGCATCATTGATCATTTAGGATGATCAGCAAAGCTAGAACATAGCTACCACCACTAAATTAAGGCGATGATGATCTTAGTATACGTAGAAAGGTCATCTAAATTTCTAGTAAAGGATTAGCCACCTCAAAAAAGCAACATTTATTTGAAATCATCATCATTAATAAAAGTAAATTGGAATGAGCTCATATATATGAAAGTGATTTACATTGTTGGATTCTATTTTTTGATATTTTCTCAATCTCCAGCGCACTAACAATTAATGTTGATTTAATTATTCAGCGCAGCCTATGCACCAAAAAATTCTCCATCTATTTTACATGTTTAAGTTACCTCCTAATTTTCCACATTTCTTATTGTAAATGGCTTTCTCAAGACCACTGTATGACCATAATATATGACCGCGTTTTAGAGTTATACATCAAAATTAAAAAAATGATTGTATAGTATTAACTGTCTTCAATACTATTTATCATATATTTATCTAATATTTTCTCATGAAGGATCATTTTGAAAAGATTGCGGTTAGTTCACCTAGATTATATAAAACGTCAAATAATTTTAAAAAAATAAAATTATCTAAAACGTCATATATTATGGGACGGAGGGAGTATCTAATATATATATATATATATATATATATAAAGACAAATAATAGAGTTGATGGAATCGAGAACTCAATTTATACTCGGGTGTTGACATACTTTAAGCTGTTTATTTATTTATTTCTTAATAATTTATATTATAGAATTTTAATTTTAAATAAAATATATTCGAACCCGCTGGCTTTATCATACATAATAAAAAGAGATTTTTGACCCTTTATTACCTCACAACATAGTATTGCAATATCCACTAGCAATATACTTGTACTATTGTAGTACATACACAAGCAATAATTAAATATACATTAAATCATCTATATTTAAACATAGTTTAATATTTTCAAAAGGGTAATAGTTTTTGTTAATGCCAAGATTTCACCACGCGCCTCAATCACTCAAACGCGTTTAATTCTGCACAGTAAACACGTCAGCACGGGATCTCGACGGCTTTGGGCAGCCGAAAATCGCTCCGGTGTGAGAATAAGTACAGGCCGGAGAAAGGATTAACAATGGAGGTTGTGTGCTTTAGTGTCTGGAGAGTAAAAATGTTTTGTTACCCTTTTTCTTTGTGTAGTGTTCTGTACTCATATATTATCTCACCAACTTGCATGTCTTCCCCCGATGCATACGTCAGCTGGCTGCATGCAGGCTTTTTCATACCTTACTCTCCATTGAGTCAATATTATGTTAACTCCACATTAATGAAGGGGGCTTAAGACGGCTGGGCCCATCACCTCAATTAGCCGCTTGCTAATCCCACAGATTAGGGATAATCTTTAGCCTATAAGTTTCCACCTGTCACCCACTACCAGCTCCGGCCCAAGCTTTATCTAAATAATTATTTAGCTAATAACCCAATGCTCCAAGGATAAAAATGGGTTTGACCCGGAAAGCCCAAAATGAGTCCGACCCGACCGGCCCAAATAGCCACGACCCAACATTGCCCCTAGTCTTTTATCAAGCAGTATGTTTGGTGAAAGAGTATAGGAGTCCGACCCAAACGCCAAAGAGAATTCAAACTAATTTGGCAAAGCCCAATCAGAGAATTCAAACCGGATGCTAACTCTTCAAATTCAAAAAGCATACGATGGTTTCTCCATTATCAAGAACAGACGCCAGCCTTTTCCATCATTAGCTTCATTAAATGTGCAGCCCTTGGGTTTTGTGAATTACCGAAAAGACAATCCTACAAAGCCTCAAACCCTTCATTTTGGACAACTTTACCTGTTCACTTGAGATTCAAAATCCTCTAGCTTTCTTCTTCCTCCGGCTTTCTTTTTCAATCAAACTGTCAACAATGGCTTCCCAAAACACAGAAAACCTTAACCTGACTTTTGAGATTCCTCCTTCTTCCAATCCGACCGCTCCAAACTCTAAGTTTGCTCCATCTTCCAGCAAAAATCCTACACCTCCCATCCCTGTACCTCTTCCTTTCAACTTCGAGGATGAGGAACAACACCCCATTGCCAACAACCCTTCTAAACTGATAGAGGATGACCTCAAACTCATCCGAGAACGCTATCTAATTCCTGACACCCATCATTTGAAAGCACCTGCCCTCACCGACCGAATGTATCATCGCCCCGATGGCTGGACTGCTATGCCTTTCATTTTTCTAGAAAAAGGAATCCGATTTCCTCTTCATACTTTCATCATTACCCTTCTAGGATTTATGGGCGTGGGATTTGCCCAACTAGTCCCCAATTCCTACATCCACATCCTGGCCTTCAGTGCTTTCTGCAGTGAGGTAGGAGTCTCCCCCTCAGTTGACTTTTTCTTCACCCTTTTCGTCTTCGGCAAATCTCAGCGAACAGGGCTTCAAGGTGCTGGGTAAACAAGCCCCAAAACCTAATTCCAAATTCGGGAAACGCCCTTTGATGGACACACCTTCGAGTAACAAGAAATGGTATGAAAAATAGTTCTTCGTCAAAGGACCCGAAATCTCCTCTATTCCCCCGATTGGACCACCTCTGCGCACGCCACTACAGATCTTGGTGATCTTCCCGAATATCGTATAAGGGAAATAGCAAAGCTTATGGAGAAGTTTCCTATGAAGGAATGGAGCTTCGCCCTTCTAAGTAAGCACGCATGGCTATTCAACCACAAATGTAAGTTCTGAACCCAATACTTGTATAATTTTTTAATTTTTCTTCGATCACTATTCTGAAATATTCTTCTTTGTGTACAGTGTCTTTGATCAGGAATTCTTCTCCTGACCGAAGGGATTTAGAAGAGTTCCTTTCTGTTCAACTAACCCAAAATTTTCCCGAAAATCAAGAAACTGAAGCACAAGCTTCTGAAGCCCAGCATACCGAACCCCCAACGGCCGAATCAAACCCTGCCAAAGGGTCTAACCAGCCTCGCTAAAAGAAGAGAGCTGATAAAAAGCCCAGACATACTCCAGCCTATGTTCTCACTGAGAGTATCCTTGACATGCCCATCTCTGAATGTACTCAGGTTCTTTGTATAAAAAAGAGAAAAACCAAAGTTATCCCCCTCACTATCGAAGACCTGAGAATTCCTTTTACAAAACTTTACCAACCAATTGATGAAGATGAGGCCGAGGCCAGTTCTCCCCTTAAACGAAAGAGAAAAACATCTTCTGATAAACAATCACCCCTACCAGTTGACCCTCCAACAAACTCCGACCTTCCTCCACCCAATCAAACAATATCTTCTCCTCAACGATCAACCCCTCCTTTCTTTGGATCAGAATATGGAGCTTCCCGATCACCCAGCTTATGGCCTGACCAGAACGAGGACTTCCCTCTACATCTCTATAATTCTTTTGTTCTGGACACAGACAGCCATCGGTTTGGCAACAGCTCCATTTCTGATCTGATGGAAGAAGGCATGGCAAACCAGGCTAGAGTAAGTATTTAATCATTTTCGTTTCTGTTTACAAATATCTTCTTTAGGCCTTTTATTAACTCAGGATAACTGTAGGCAAATGGAATCTTCGGGCGTCTCTATCAAAGATATAAAGAAGCCGAAGCTGAAGAAGAGGAGGCCCGAAGAGAAAATGCCATCTTAAGATCTGCTCTGGCCAAGGAGAGAAGCGAATATGAGAATACCCTCTTCAACTCCAAGGGTCTCCAGAATGACCTCCTTAAATTAAAAGAACAATTAACTGCATCTGAAGCCCTTCAACGAGCAACTGCCCAACGGAACGAAGACCTGCAAGGGGCCAACGAGCGGTTAATCCAACATAACCGAAGCCTAACCCTATCCGTAGCCGAAGCCAAAAGGTTAGAAGAGCGACATCTTGACCTTCGGGGCAAAGTCGAGAAGGAGCTTCGGGATCTAAAATTTATCGGCCCCACACTTATCGAAGACCTCCGTAAATAAATACAGATTGACTATTGCAAATCTGCCGAACTTACAAACGAAATAGTTCAAATGTATTCTAAAGGCTATGAGGCGGCCCGAAGCAGCGACAAAGCTAAATTAGCCGTCGTTGCGGTAAACCCATTGCTCCTTGATTCTTCTGAAGACGAAGACGAGGAGTAATGCCGAAAATGACCCACCATTACTTTAGCTTCATAAACTTGTAAACTGTCAACAATATTGTAATTCCCTTTTTGTTTATTTAATGCAATATATTTTATTCCTTTTTACTCCTTTTCAATTTAAGTCATATTGTTATCCAAACAATATATAATCTGAACTTAAGACTTTAAAAGAATCAAGTAACAATGTAAGGCGAGACTTACTCATTACCAAAGAATGATGTAAACCACCGAGACTTACTCATCACCAAAGAATGATGTAAACCACCGTTAGAATGAACAGATTACCGAACTTCCAATAAGAGTAGTTGTGAAGAGTTTATAATATCATTTACCTTAATGACTGGCAACCTCGTTCTCTCCGAGAGTTGAACGGGTTTAACCCAAAGATATTCCTCTTTGCTACGAGGAGTCGAAGGGATCCATCCTTATAAAGATTTGGTAACCTCGTTCTCTCCGAGAGCCGAACGAGTTCGACCAATTAATATTTCTCTTCGCTACGAGAAGACGAAGGAATCCAACCTTATTCCCAGCTGGCAACCTTGTTCTCTCCAAGAGCCGAACAGGTTTAACCCAAAGATATTCCTCTTCGCTACGAGGAGTCGAAGGGATTCATCCTTATAACAATTTGGTAACCTCGTTCTCTCCGAAAGCCGAACGGGTTCGACCAATTAATATTTCGCTTCGCTACGAGGAGACGAAGGAATCCAACCTTATTCCCAGCTGGCAACCTCGTTCTCTCCGAGAGCCGAACAGGTTTAACCCAAAGATATTCCGCTTTGCTACGAGGAGTCGAAGGGATCCATCCTTATAACTACTATGTAGTAGACAGATCAGTCTTGAAGAAAAAAGCCATCTTTATTGATAATTGTTGTCATAATTACAGACTCATGTACTTTGATAATGACACTACTGAAAATATTTACGAAGCCTTCCAGCATGCCAAGTATTCTTCATATTTGATCCATCTAATGCTCGCAACCTATAAGTTCCTGGCTTTAGTACATCGATAATCTCATATGGGCCTTCCCAATTTGGCATCAATTTTCCCATATTTTGTGGCGTGGAAGCTTCTACTTCACGAAGAACGAAATCTCCAACTTCAAACCTTCGAAGCTTTACCCATTTATTGTAATGCTTGGCAACACGACGTTGATATGCCGCCAATCTCACCAAGGGTGCCTCCCTAACTTCTTCAAGCAGATCCAAATTGAATTTGAGTCCTTCATCATTATACACTTCTTTGAACTGACTGACCCGAAGACTTGTAGACCCAATCTCCACAGGAACCAGGGCGTCTGAACCATAAGCCAGCCTAAAAGGCGAGTCCCCTGTTGTAGTCCTTGTCGTAGTTCGATAAGCCCACAGCACACTGAGCTACTCTTCAGGCCATCTACCTTTCGCTTCATCCAATCTTTTCTTAATCCCATTTAGGAGTGTTCTATTAGTCACTTCAACTTGCCCATTAGATTGGGGATGAGCAACCGAAGTCTTCCGATGTTGAATTCCCAACTCCTTTAAAAATGCCTCAAACTTTGATCCCACAAATTGGCATCCATTATCTGAAATTACCACCATAGGAATGCCAAATCGGAATACCACTGACTCCTTCAGAAACTTCAAGCATTATTGTAAGACCCCAAATTTTATGAATAAAATTTAATTTTCTTTATATATTATTTTGAAATAGTAAGGTGTTGATTTGATAAATGTGATAAGTTATGGGTGAAATGTGCAAAGTTTACAAAGTAAGCAAATGGTTATAAAATATTCGTTGTGTCGGAGAATATTCGTTTAGTCGAGGAATATTCTTTTTGTCGGAGAATATTCGTACGGCGGCGCAATCATTGGTGGACCCCACAACGGAATGAATGTCGGATATAGAAAGCGACAAAAGTAACCTTTTTATAAAAATAACGACAAAACTATTACCGTTAGTACTGTTGAAATACCCGGTGGTTAAAATACGGTAATACGTGGTGTTGCACAGTAGCACACGGTATTGCACAATATTTCAAATTATTGATTCTTACGTAGGAAGGCACTTACTCAATTATTGTTACAGTAATTACTGTTTAATATTTTATATTATTGATTCAATAATTGCATAATATTTTATTGGTTAATATTTGCTATGTTGATATTTTATATCAATAAGTGCTACTTTGCTATTTTATATTATTGATTCAATAATTGTCTTTGCACATTATTTCAAATTATCAAATCAATAATTCATATTATTTGAATAATATTATTAGATAGCATTCTTGGCAATGTCTAAGAAAGTTCTGTTTAAGAAATGGGTTGATTAATTGCGCGACAGTAAGGAGAAATCCTTATCGGAAGGCTCCCTCTTTCCTGGGAACGACCTTGTTGTCAATATTGTAGTTCTGTAATATTATTTATGAATAATTAATTTTTGATATATATGATAAGAAAATATTTATTCAATGTGGATTTAAACGGAGGAATTTTTAACACGTGACATTTGTTGAAAGTTGATATTTTATCTTGTCCGATAAAATAATTCATTCAAATATATTATTATAATATTACATTATAGTAGTATGATGTGATTATATAATAGTATGATTTTTATAATTTGAATGGTAATATTATTATAGTAAATTCATGGTATAAAAGTTAAACAAGGTGGAAAAGTGCAAATTAAATTTGAACTCTTATGATGCAAACAATGATGTCATCGGAGCGATGAGGTAAGCAAGGATGTCATCGGAGCGATGAGGATAAGTAATGATGTCAAAGGATCGATGATGTAAGCGATGATGTCATAAAATATGACGAAAAGACTATTTTACCCTTACTCTGTCGAGCCTATAAATAGAAGCTCATTTCTTCATTATTTCTCACCAATTCACTAAAGCTATAGAGAGAGAAAGTATAGAGAGAATAAGAGAGAAAGAAGAAGAGTATTCTGCTATTACACTAGTGCAGTCTCTAAATTTTTAAGGTAAGGGGTATTATTTCTTTCGTATTCATGAAGAGAGTTATTTTCTTTCAATATTCGTAAGGGTTGTTATTCCATTCTTTATTATTCTGTTGGAATAACCTGTCTACGCGGACTACCGTATGCATGGTGAAATCCTGTTGTTATTCTATTCTTTATTATTCTGTTAGAATAACCTGTCTACGCGGACTACCGCATGCATGGTGAAATTCTGTTGTTATTTCATTCTTTATTATTCTGTTGGAATAACCTATCTACGCGGACTACCGCATGCCTGGTGAATAACCCTTCGTATTCAGTTATTAAATTGTGAAAATAATCTGTCTGAGCGGACTTCCGCCTGACGGGTGAAAATCCAATTGCAGTTCGTATATTGTTTCATTTCAGATTTCTAACTCTAAACTTACTACGGTAAGTATTGCTTCTATAATTCATGAAATGATCAGAAATTCTTTGAGTTTTACGCTTCATCTAATATTATTTCACTGGAATATTGGTTTGAACTTTCTTGTGAAATTTTTATCTTTTCATGTCGAGTTACTATTCACGAGTTATTATTTATGAGTTACTATTCACGAGTTATTATTCACAGGGTACTATTCACGATAAAAAAATATTTTTTTTCTTCTTCCAAATCATCTTTGATTGGATCCAGGTTTTGATCTTCATTCTTGAACTCTGAATAAATTCTCTAATATTTATCCTTTATCTCACTAGGTTCGTTATTCGTATTGTTTTCATCATCCTCAGTCCTAAATGGTGATATAACTGAATATCTTTGGCCTGTAGTGCAAAGATGAATGATTGCTTGATGAATATATTTGGCCTGTAGTGCAAAGATGAATGATTACCTGATGAATATCTTTGGTCCGTAGAGCAAAGATGGACGGGTATTGAGATAAACATGACCAACTGGTGATACAAATGAATATCTTTGGCCGTATTGCAAAAGATGAATATTTGATTCGAGATGAATATTGATTGATGTTACAGGGATAAAATATTAATGATGGACTTTTAAATTATAGAAGATAGTAGACATCATTCTCTACTTAACTTTTCTAATGAATTGTCATTTCCGCTGCAGTTGTTGATCTAAAACTGGTTGTCCATAATATTTTATCTGATTTGTTGAAGACTAACGATAATTTATTCTTCATTATCTTAGTCATAATACTTTTTAATGGGCTAGTTGAGCTCACCCTTTTCTTCCATTGTTCTCTTCAGGAAATGAGAATATCGCGGGTACTAGTCGGGAAATGGAGTGATGGTCCGAGTTAGAGCTGTAGAAGTCCTCACTATTTTTTTTAAATAGTGTGATAATAAATTTAATGAGGACTTAGTTTGAATGTTAATATTTTTTATATGTCTGTATTGACACTCACAGTTGTGTGGTCGTATTTTGCACGACCGTTTGATATGAAAGATTGTATTTGGATTCTGTACCATGTATTTGGCGACTCAGAATGGATTGAGTATTGAACCTATTTTGGGGACGTCACAATTCTTGTTCCGTAATCAGCCGAAGCGGCTTCGCCTCTACCCACTTGGTCATATAGTCAATTGCCCATATATCGAAGCTGACTTGACCTTTCGCCTTTGGGAGTGGACCCAGTATATCTACCCCCCAGACAGCAAAAGGTATAGGAGATAAAATCGAGTACAGCTCTTCTGGTGGCTGATGTGGGATCGGACCATTTAACTGGCATTTCTGGCACTTCTTCACATATTCAGTAGCCTCTTTAAAAATTGTAGGCCAATAATATCCTTGACGAAGCACCTTATATGCTAATGACTTCGCAGCCATGTGATCACCGTAAATTCCTTCATGAACCTCCCGAAGAACATACTCAGCCTCAGATGGAACCAAACACTTCAGCAATAGAGAAGAATAAGCTCTTCGATAAAGATCTCCATCAACAAGCATAAAGTTCGAGCTTTTATACTTGACTTTCTTGGCTAACAACTGGTCCGAAGGTAGTACGCCATCTGCCAGATAGTTTATATAGGGCGTCATCCAGCAATTAGATCGCTCGATGCACATCACTTCCCAGTGCTGGATGTTAGGCTGCTTCAAAACCTCCAAGTAAACTGACCCATCAAAAGAACTCGATTCAATTGTAGCCAATTTTGACAAAGCATCAGCATTTGAATTATCAGTTCGACCAACCCCTTGAAACTCGTAAGAGCCGAAGTACTGAAGCCGATCTTTCAACTCTGTAAGATATTTAACCATTTTCGAGCCCCGAGCTTCATATTCCCCTGAAACCTGTTTGATGACGAGCAGGGAATCACTATAGATGATCAGTTTCGGAACCTCTAAACTCTTCGCCAGACGTAACCCTGCTAGCACTGCTTCATATTCAGCCTTGTTATTCGTTGCCCTGAAGCCAAATCTGATAGCCTGCTGCACTTTGAATCCCTCCGAACTCGTTAGAATGATCCCAGCACCACTGATGTCCGAAGTAGAAGATCCATCAACATATAATGTCCAAGAATTGAGCGATTGCTGAAGTGTCGCCACCGTTTCCGTAGATCCCTCCGCTTCATTCAAACTATCATCAACTTCGGAGAATGAGCATTATACCACGAAATCGACCAAGGCTTGACCTTTAATAGCTGTCCGCGGATGATACTCTATAAAGAATTGAGATAGCTCCATCGTCCACGCAGCAAGTCTTCTCGAAACCTCTGGCTTCCCCAATACTTTCTTCAGTGGTTGATCTGTGTATACTACTATTACCCGACCCTGAAAATATTGCCTAAGCTTTCGACTGGGTATTATCAAAGCGAAGGCAAACTTCTCAAGATTTGGGTACCTTGTCTCTGCATCCCTAAGGTCATGGTTCACATAATAAATCGGGTGTTGCTTACCCCCAACTTCACGCACCAAAACTGCTCTTACTACCAATGAACTTGCAACTAGATATAAATACAAAGGCTCAACAGGAACCGGCTTCACCAATAAAGGTGCCGAAGACAGATACCTCTTGATTCCTTGGAAAGCATCCTCGCACTCCGAAGTCCACTGGAATGATTTCGGGTTTTTCGGCCCTTTCAACGTATTAAAGAACGGTAAGCACCTTTCTGCCGACTTAGACATGAATCTCCGCAACGATGCTATTCGACCAGTTAAACGTTGGACATCTTTGTACGACTGTGGGGATCTCATGTCCAAGATAGCCTGAATCTTCTCTGGATTCGCCTCGATACCCCTCTTGCTAACCAGATAACCCAAAAATTTACCTGCTTCGAGTCCGAAAGTGCACTTGGTCGGATACAGCTTTAAGTCATAATGTCGAACTGTCTGAAAACACTCTTCTAGATCGTCCAGATGACCAAGAACCGACATGTTCTTCACTATCATATAATTGACATAGACCTCCATATTCTTCCCCAGCTGCTTTGTGAAGACGTAGTTCATCATCCTCTGATAAGTAGCTCCCGCATTTATCAAACCGAATGTCATCTTCCTCTAAGCGTACACCGAACGATGAGTAATAAAAGCTGTCTTCGGGATATCCTCCCCTTGCTCATAGAAATCTGATAATATCCTGAAAAAGCATCTATGAAACTAAGTAAGGCATACCCGAAAGTTGCATCAATGAGTTGATCGATGTGAGGCAAAGGATAGAAGTCCTTCGGGCACGCTTTATTCAGATTGGTGTAATCTATGCAAACCCGCCACTTTCCATTCTGCTTTTGTACTAGGACTACATTTGCCATCCACTCCGGGTAATCA
Organism: Panax stipuleanatus; assembly: GCA_020205555.1. Classification (NCBI taxonomy): domain Eukaryota; kingdom Viridiplantae; phylum Streptophyta; class Magnoliopsida; order Apiales; family Araliaceae; genus Panax; species Panax stipuleanatus. The sequence continues at coordinate 137,749,827 of CM035119.1, read as the reverse complement.
ATCTCGAAGATGAAATCTGCAGCCAGCAATTTTGCAATTTCCTCATCAATTATCTTCTGTCTCTCGGGTGCAAAGATCCTCCTCTTTTGTCGAACTGGCTTCTTCGCCGGATACACGTGCAGTCTATGTTCGGCCACCTTTCGGCTCACTCCCGGCATATCACTAGGAATCCAAGCAAAGATATCAGTATAACAACGAAGCAGCTCCATCAGATTTGTCCGAAAGGGATCTGGCAGCCCCGAACCGATCCTCATAGTCTTTTCTTTCTTTCCAGGTATCAGCTCAATTTCTTCGGTTTCTCCTGCTGGCATAACTAATGATTCTGTGCTGCTTTCCGTAAATGGCTCGATCTCGATGGCCATGGCCTGTTTCTGCCTACTGATTCCTATTCCCGAAGTGATCAAAGCATTCCGATAACACCTTCTCGCCAAGTCAAGATCTCCTGCAACTTCGCCAACTCTATGTGGCGTCGGAAATTTAATCTTGAAATGGGAAATCAATATAACTGCCTGAAGAGCTCTCAAAGTAGGTCTTTCCAAAATAGCATTATATGCAGAACCCACATGTACAACATAAAATTTACACATAATTTGAACCTGTTGATGAGCCGTTCCGAAGACAACTGGCAGCTCGATGGTTCTCGCCATTTTGACTGGATCGTTGCTGAAGCCATACAAAGGAGTGTCCTGCCCAATTTCCATCTTCTGACCATCTAAAGGCATCCTATGATATGCATGTACGTACAGAATATCCACTGAAGACCCATTGTCTATCATCATCCTCTTCATGTCCACCGGACCCATTTGCGCAGTAACCACCAAAGCTCCTTCATGCGGTTCAATTGGTTCTGGAGGGAGATCATCATCTGTAAAGGATATGTCTGACCCTGGATATGACCTCTCAGCCTTCAGAGGCTTATCCGTTACCGCCATCACCGAATCCAGATAGCCTCAACATTTCTTCCCCGCGGCCTTACTAAAGTTGCCTCCGGTAATCACGTCTACCACATGTCTTGCCTGTTGATTCTGAATTGGTTGCACTGGCTGGTTAATTTGAGCTGGTTCCCTATTCCTCGGACGCCCTCTTTGCTGTTCTCGTCCTGTCACATACTGAACCAAAACTATACTTTGTACTTTCCTTTCAATGAATTCCTTCAGATTCCAACAAGAATTAGTGTCATGTCCAATCGCCTGGTGATAATCACAATATTTAGCGGGATCTCCGGATCCTGGCCTAGGATTATTTCAAGATTGTTCGAAGTATGGCTGATTCTTTATCTGTTCCAAAATGGTAGCCCGATCTGTTCTGAGCTGAGTATATACTTTATTCACCTTCGGTCTAGGAAAAGGTGGACGATCTCCTCTTTGTCCCCATGCATTGTTGTACCTCTTTTGGTTTCCATCAGATCGGTCATTGTTGCCGCTATTCTTCTTAGGATTACCGTCAAACTTCTCATTATCTTTGTCCTTCACCCTTTCCGAAGAACCACGCTTCAAACTGTTCATTGCCTCTTTAACCACTATGTATCCTTCTGCTTTTTCAAACGCTTCGGCCAAGCTCTTCGGATGATTGAACATCAGCTTCTTTACCAACTTCTCGGACTTCACCAAATCTAAACCGTTTTGAAATAACCCCATAGCCTGAAGATCGTTGAGATCTGATATTTGTCCCACCGGTTCTCTGAACCTCTTGACATACTGGCCCAGAGTTTCGTTTGAATACTGCCTTACTTGTGTCAGTGATCTTGTGGGCTTTCCCCTTCTCTTGTTGCTTCCGAATCGGGCATGGAACTTGTCACACAATTCAACCCAGGATGAAATTGAATCCGAAGTCAAAGTTCCCATCCACTGTCTTGCATCCTTTCTCAACGTCATTCCAAAGGTCTGACATTTAGCCGCATCCGAGTAGTCATAGTAATCCATCAGCCTTTCAAACGCTTGACTATGGTCGTACGGGTCCCCTGAACCATCATAACTTTCCATGTGGGGAAGCTTCTTATTAGGATCCGCCTTCTCCTTTAGAATTTCAGAAAAAAAAGGAGAAGTTTTCTTACCCGGAGTCTCTTTCCCCTGTTGGACCTCCGCCAATAGCTTCCGAAGTTCCTTAATTTCTTCGACCAAGAGTTCGACTCCTTTAGGTTTCGGGTTCGATAAAACTTCCTCCTTGGGAGAGCATTTCTTCCTCTGATCAGTTTGGTCGAGGCGAGAATTCATAGGATGGTGTGCTCTCTTTAGAATCTTTGGAGAATGACCACCTGAAATGCTTCGGCTACTATCCTCTTCACTATACTGAGAATAATATTCAATACGAGGTACCTTCTTTGAAAGTTCGTGAGAGCATCCTCTAGATCTGCTTCGCCTTCTGTCATTAGCATCACCCTGAAAATCCTCATTATGAGAGGTTCTCTTCGGATCTTCAGGAATATGGCGTCTTTCTCCACTTCGGACAGGAGAACGGCTCCGCAGCTTATTCTTCGGACGCCTGAAATGTTCATCACCCTTCGTCCGCCTACCCAAAGATCTACCCGGTTCTTCAGGTTGAGTATAACTGGATGCACCACCTTCCATCTCAGCCACAAGAACTATCTGTTTAGCGATCTCTTCCCTTTGTTGCAAAAGTACCTTCAAAGCCATGTCAGTTTTTTGTGCCATTTTAGCCAGAGTAGACGCCTTGTCCGTCTGTCCTACTTGGTGTTGGGTTCTAGGCGGTGTGCCTTCTACCCTTTTCTGATCTTTAACAGGTCTTTTATCGGGAGTAGCGAATAGCTTCCTTTTAACACCACCATGAACCTTTGTACGCGACTTCTTTGGAACAACTTGCGATCCAATCCTATCATGGATACTTTTTGAAGGACCCAACCTATCTTTCACAGAAATTCTCTGTTGAGAAAAACTTGCGGCCGTAGGCTGCCCTTTAGCTGTAACTGTCCTACTCTTCACCATAACCTCTAGTGCAGGACGTCAAATAACTGTGATTGAAAACCAGAATCACTAGAAAAACCCTCCTTCTAGCGCCAATGTTAACGTCAAAATTTCACCACGCGCCTCAATCATCAAAACGCGTTTAATCCTGCACAGTAAACACGTCAGCACCGGATCTCGACGGCTTTGGGCCGCTGGGAATCGTTCCGGTGTGAGAATAAGTACAGGCCGGAGAAAAGATTAACAATAGAGGTTGTGTGCTCTAGTGTATGGAGAGTAAAAATATTTTGTTACCCTTTTTCTTTCTGTAGTGCTCTGTACTCATATATTATCTCTCCAACTTGCATGTCTTCCCCCGATGCATACGTCAGCTGGCTGCATGCAGACTTTTTCATACCTTGCTCTCCATTGAGTCAATATTATGTCAACTCCACATTAATGAAGAGGGCTTAAGACGGCTGGGCTCATCACCTCAATCAGCCGTCTGCTAATCCCACAGATTAGGGATAATCTTTAGCCTATAAGTTGTCACCTGTCACCCACTACTAACTTCGGCCCAAGCTTTATCTAAATAATTATTTAGATAATAACTCAATACTTCAAGAATAAAAATAAATTTGATCTGAAAAGCTCAAAATGAGTTCGATCCGATCGGCTCAAATAATCATGGCCCAACAGTTTTTTTAATAAACTGAAATGATTGTGAATATTTCAAATTAAGAAGAGCATGAAGTAGGGAGGGTCCATTAGCAACGATAGAGTTGAGACCCATCACATAGTCATGGCGTCTCCCTCTGTTCCCATCATGACAATCCAACCTGAGTTAGAGTAGGAGTATTTACTTCCCCACTTATGGGGAGCGGGGTGGAAATAACGGAAAGACAGGTTTTCCGTATCACTATACCAATAATACCGTACCCCCTACCTATACTCATGTACTGGCCTTAGAAAAAAACACATGCATGCATGCATGCATGCATGCATAAATATAAATATAATAATTCAAACAAAAACTCTAATAAACCAATTCATTCATATATTCTGATCATCCTCTTAATTATTACATGCCTTGATATAGCTAGTATTATGAGTATTTTCTTTTGATTTATTTAAATATAAATACTTAGATAGATAGATAGATATTATACTCCTTCCTAGTACAAGTAGTTGTTTATTTTTAGTAAAAGGGTATATCTCCAAGTGGGACCAACAACATATTTACAACAACCTCGACGACAACCGATGTTAGAAAGTAGAAACTAAAAGCAAAGGCCACCGGTTTAAGTGTTAGCCCTCGGTTTACATCAACTTGCCTGTGGGGCCCTCCTATAAGACATAGGACTCCTCCGTACATAATCCTGGACTAGTGGATTGTACGCTTTATACTACTAGTATAGTTTCATTTCATGATGTGTTCCTAGCTCTTCCAAATTTAGAGTTTTAAAAAGTGACGTGTTATTATTATTATTATTATTATTTATAAAATAAAATAATATACTTTTGAATTATTATATAACACGTCATTTGATTTCACAATTTAAAAGACCCTCAATATTAATCCACTTCATAATTACTACACCAAATTATCCACACATACCAACAAAGTATAAAATATAAATATTGCAATACTAGTATTAATTCTTCTGGAAATGCAGGTGTCAAATATGGTTCGACTTTTGATATTCTTAATATTCTCGTCTTCTGTCGGTGGATGGGAGGATCAAGTTAAATGTGATTTTATAAATGGATTAAATATATATACTACCGCAAGCAAACGAACTAAATACTAGTAAAAAAATTATGAGAAAACTAAGGTGAACCTAGCCAATAAGACAAACAGGGGGAGGAGGGCGGGAGGGGCAAAGTAGGAATCAAATTCATGCCAGGCAGGCAGGTAAGATTTATGGGAATTATTTGTTGGGTGTGCTTATATAATTTGTCGTCTCATGGATATCCATGCCTCTTAAACATTCATTGGCCCACGGCCATCACCCCCTCCTGCTGCATACTTAAGCTTATGAAACACACACGTTCCCTATAACAATTTATGTAATTTAATTAGCTTTATAAATTAAATAAAAGGATACAAAAAGTAAAACCTAAATCATAAAAAATACAAATATCATTAATTAGATTTATAAAATATAAAAATAAAAAGGAAGAAAGACTTTCACTCACATGAGTCATGAGCGTGGTGAGAGGGACTTTATAGAATTATCATTTTTATTTGTGTAAATATTAATTCTCTTTATATATTGTATATCAAAAAATATCATTTTTAATTGTTTTTATCTAGTCCTATCCTACGGATTCTTGATCAAAATCCCTTTTAATATGTGTCCCTACTTTTAATATATACACACCAGCACTAGAGTATTGTAAATTGCAATATATCCAAATAATGATTACAGAGAGAAAGAGGAGGGAGGGAGAGAAGAGATGGATTGGAGGTAGAAGTACTGAGCAGCAAAACTCAGGGGAGATGAATTTAAGTAAAAGACGCGGTCCACAGTCATGTGAACCCCCACTCCCCATCAACTTGCTCATCTCATCTTCTGCGTACCCCACCTTTTACACTCGCCCCACAACACAAGCATACCATTACCATTCACCATCCTCCCCTCCAACTTAATTTCTCTCTCACATACATCCCCCCCCCCCCCCACCCCCGCCAATGAATCTTCCTAGTTACTACCTCTGCTTCTTACCAGCTCTTAACTTTGACCCACCCAAATCTCCATATCATCGTCTCCTTTAACCAAACTATACTATACAATCTCTAACCAATTTTATATAATAATAATATTAGTATTCAAATATACCACATGTACACCCATAACCAAAACTTAGCTGAGTCATTTTCTTTCCTATATATATTCAACCATCTCGCAAAACCCACTTCAATATCATCACACTTCTCTTTCTCTCTCCACAATTAATCTCTTCAATAAACAAAAAAGCATAAAGATGGATGGAAGCAGCATAGATGGGAGCACAACAAGTGACTCCATACCCATCACACCAACAACATCTATATTCACTTCACTCGCCGTGACGACTAAGTCACCAGAAAGTCTCTGCCGAATGGGAAGCGGCACCAGCGTCGTACTCGACTCCTCCGACTGCGGCCTAGAAGCCGAGTCAAGAAAGCTCCCCTCCTCAAGATTCAAAGGAGTCGTCCCTCAGCCTAACGGCCGATGGGGCTCTCAAATCTACGAGAAACATCAGCGAGTTTGGCTGGGTACTTTCAACGAAGAACACGAAGCCGCCAAGGCTTACGACATCGCCGCCCAACGCTTTCGTGGCCGCGATGCGGTTACAAACTTTAAGCCATTATCCCAAATTCAAGAGGAGGATGATATGGAAACAAATTTCTTGAATTCCCACTCCAAGGCCGAGATTGTGGATATGCTTCGTAAACATACTTATAGCGATGAGCTTGAGCAAAGCAAAAGGAACTATGGTTTCCAAAAAACTTGTAACGGTGAGGGAATTTGCGGTTCATTTGGTGCTGAAGGAAGAATCACGAAACCACGTGAGCAGCTGCTTGAAAAAGCAGTGACCCCCAGCGACGTGGGCAAGCTGAACCGGCTTGTGATTCCAAAACAGTACGCGGAAAAGCACTTCCCGTTGCAGAGCGGAAGCACTTCCAAAGGCGTGCTGTTGAATTTCGAAGATATGAGTGGGAAAGTATGGAGGTTTCGGTATTCTTATTGGAATAGTAGCCAGAGTTACGTGTTGACTAAAGGATGGAGCCGGTTTGTCAAGGAGAAGTGCTTAAAGGCCGGTGACATTGTCACCTTTCAGCGATCAACCGGGCCGGATAAGCAGCTTTACATTGACTGGAAGGCCAGGAACGGGCCGGGTATTGGCGCGTTGACCTGCACCACCCCGGTTCAAAAACCGGTTCAGATGGTGAGACTGTTTGGGGTGGACATATTCAAGGCACCAGCTGGGGGTGCTAATAATAGTGTTGATCCTAGTAATGGTAGTTCTTGCAATGGGATTAAGAGGGCGAGGGAAATGGATTTTTTGGCAGCAGATTGTAGAAAGAAACAAAGGGCTATTGATGCCTTGTAGTAACATTTTATGTTTTTTGTTTTGGACTTAATTTGGGTACGACGTATGTAATGTTTGTTACTACGGGGAGGAGGTGGTACCAAAGTCGAGGAATTGTATATTACTTTTTAGACAAAAAACCAGCCGAAGAGAGCTGTTCAACTTTGGTGGAACAATTAATGTAATAGTAAAAACATATATAGGATTAAAAAAAAATGCCGACTTGTCTGAATTGTTTTTTAAATCTCTTGTTTAATTAGTACTCCACTCGACTGGTTGTATTGAATTCTTTACCTTAATTCTGGCGGTGTTGCTTTCCGGCCCCCAAATATTTCAATGTTGATCAAGTAGTACTATTGTTATGTATGTATATGCCTCCTCATGTGTTGTGAGGATCGGAGTTCATATTCCATTTTCTAACCTAGCTTATTTATTGTCTCTCATTTTATAGTGTTGTGAGTAATGCATGCTTATATGAGATGAGCAAGCTGGAAATAAACTAATACTTCAGAAATAAGACGAGAGGTTTGGACGACTCTGTATGAGAGAGAAGAGGAGATGGTTAATTTGTATTTAAAAAAAAAGAGAGTCGGGATGAGATTACAGAATATGTACGTGGCTGCGCTGTCCAAAACAGAGGTGGCTTCCTTTCCATTACTAGCTAATTAACAAGGAAGATTCGATAGCTATATCATTCAATTAAAACATGCATGTTCTTTTGCTTCCATAGGTTTCGTGTATACCATTTACTTTTGGCCGCCGACCCTAAACGCCATATATTAAGGTTAATTTAACGTTAATACATGTCATTGGGTTAATATACTCTCTCTCTCTCTCTCTCTATATATATATATATATATATATATATATATATATGCTACAAAAATATTTCAGTTTTAACTTTTTAAAATTAGTTTACAAAATAGTAAAATATGAGAATTGATATTTCCATCCACAAGTTACTCATCACATGAATACTGAGTTGACAGAGAGTATTTTGTTGAATTAACACTTTCACTCGTAAAAATATCAATTTCTTAAAATATCTGTACTATTTAATATTTATACGAGGTATTTTTGAAAAAAGAAATTATAATTGATTCATTATGTATTATTAACTATAACTAAATGAACTCGTCAATTTTTAATATTTTGTAAATTAACTTCAAAAAGGTAAAGTAGGACTTTTTTTTAATCGGACTTTTCAAACACATGTCCACTGTTATCGAGATTTTAGTGAGTGATGAAGTTTAGGAGGTTTGAATGAATGAACGTTTGAGAAGAAGTAGCACATATATCACTTTAGTATTATTTTTTATTTCTGATATGACATCACTTTTATTTTTATGTATATATCACTTTTTAAAATCATCATTATATTACTCCCTTGTTGCTGTGATGTTAGTTTATACTAAACCACGGATTATCAACTCGGAAACTTACGGGAACCACGTTCTTTATATAGGTATTTATAGTGATGTGCACATTCTGCCTGCGCTCTGGCCTTGATTCAGTCTGGGCTTGATCTGGTTAAAGCCTGACTTGATCAAGCCCATACTTAATCAAGGCCAAACTGTCAACATACCAAGGTTTTGGACTCTAAGCTCACTCTGGATCAGCCTGACAAAAAATATGGCCATCCGACTTGTAGCCTGAGTCCGGTCTAGGCCTGGGTGTTTGATTCGGCCTGGTCCAGCCCACTGGCATGACACATGTCTTTTTTTCCTTGAATGAAGGTAGACCAAATACAATTAAAAAACAAAATTGTAACTTGTCAACATACCACCAGACACACTCCACTCCCCAGCCAGCCTGCAATTCAAATATTTGAATTTTCAATTTCGAAACAAGTACAACCCATGAAACTAGCTTAGTTGCCCTAGTCCCTAGACCAGATTAGTTAATATTGCAAAGTTTACTTAATATTAATAAGTTGGTTGATTAAATTTTAATATTACTATATTACCTAATTTACTTAATATTAACAAGTTAGTTGATTAAATTTTAATATTATTATATTACCTAATTTACTTAATATTAACAAGTTAGTTGATTAAATTTTAATATTAATATACTAGTTAATTTATTTAATATTAATAAGTTAGTTGATTATATTTTAATGCGAGTATTGCTATATTTACAAAGAGTTTTTACACAAATTAACTTGCAAACTGATGTGTCAACGTATAATTGGTGACTAAAAAATTATTACAAAGAGAAGATATTAAATGATGCGTATGGTTTTAGTTGATTACAATCATTAGACCCACCGATATATGGTATACTATTTGTCAATTATACCTTAACACATTATTTTGTAAGTTAATTTAAGTAAAAACTCTTTGTTAGTGTAGCAATACTTTTAGCATACTAGTTAGCTTATTTAGTATTAATAAGTTAGTTGATTATATTTTAATATTAAGATACTAGTTAATTTATTTAATATTAATAAGTTAGTTGATTAAATTTTAATATTAATCTACTAATTAGTTTATATAAAATTAATAAGTTAGTTGCCTAAATTTTTACTAATAATTAATATTTTATAGACATAATTATTTAAATAATTAAATATAATGTAGGTACAAATTGATCAACATAGAACATGGGCCTTACATGCACATTAACATAAGTGTAAGGTTATAATTGCTATAGTGGATGGATCGGACTTCGAAACAAAGAAAAAAAAGGGACATTTATACTTTCTAGTATATTTTTTTAAAAAACTGACAACAAAAATGTATCCAAAAAATATTTACACAATTAATATATTTTTAATAGTTTATTTACAAAATTAATGTATTTAGTATCCCTTTAATTTAGATGGGTATTTTAATGGGTTGCTGATGTTGCAAATCAGTTTTGTAATTATACAACTGTTCTCGTTTTTTTCGATCGAATACAACCTAATTGTGTAAATATCATCTTCATTGCTGTCATCATCATCATCATCATCATCATCATCATTATCATCATCATCTCCATAATCAATCCTCATGCTCAGGTCCGACCTTATTCACGAAAACCTGAAAACAACACAACGGCTAACATTAAAGAGGTTGCCCTCATCTCAGGCCCATCAAGCCCATCATGCACCACAATGTTCCAGCATTAGTATTCAGTACAGGAGGTGTATACATCAGAAACTGATTCCACGAGTTTAACGATGGGTTCATTCCCCTCTTCATCACCGTCCGTTCGGTCTTCCCTAATCCAGACTTCATCCTGGTGATCTCAGAAGCACAAGATTGTGGCTAAGAAAGTATGCAGATTTAGTTGGCAGTTTTACCAAGCACCCGATTACAGTGGCAAAGCCAGGATTTTTCTTGGGTAGTATGATTAACGGGTTTGCGCTGCCTTTGCAAAATTAATACATTTTTTTTCATAGTGCAGTTAGTAGCCAAACCTTCATACAAAGACAACCAATTCAGTTTTATTTGGGTACCAATTAATTTAAGAACAATTTTCAAGTGTTACCTGGATTTGTTTTCTTCAACATGTGCAACCATGAACAGTTTTATTAGTTTCTACAATAGTTGCCGTCGGTACATTTTTTTCCATAGTGCAGTTGGTAGTCAAACCTTTATACAAAGGTAACCAATTCAGTCTTATTAGGTTACCAATTAATTATAAAAAATAGAAGAACTGAAGGTAATGTATGTATGATCAATTTTAAAGTGATGGTAATGTATGTATGATTAATTTATTTTTTTTAACAGAAGGTGCAGATGGTATCCGAAATGTCATGTAAGAGTTCCCATTTATGTAGTTGTTGGTTACTTATAAATAACCTTTTAAAAATAAATTTATTTTGAATATGGTGCAGTTGGTAGCCAAACCTTCATACAAAGGTAACCATTTTAGTTTTTGTGGGTAACCAAATAGTCATAAAAAAATTTCAAAACAGTAAGTATTTGTTTTCAAAATTATGTTTGTGGGGCGAATCTTCTCCTGCTTCTCATTGACGTTTTGGACAACGGTTTTGAGTTCTTGAAGTGTTTCGGGTTAGAGGAAAACCTGAGTCTGAACCTCATGGGTGCCACTCTAATTGGAGATGGTACGGAGGTCCTCCGGGAGAGGGGCATACCGGAAGATTTGGGCTTTTTTGTGTTTGGCGTTTTCGGGGAAAGGGAAAGAGAGAAGATATTTTTTTTTGTTTTTCCATCCTTTTGATTTGAATTATGGATTTGTTTTGGTTGTTAGATCCTAAAGATTTGGTAACTACCTGCTGGGTTTGTACGAAATCGTAACGCAATCAAATTGCAAAATAAGCGAAAGCATGATATATCAGAGTTTAAAAAATTTATACAAAACTATTACCCGGATCATCCTTTATGCATATTATTAATTTAAAACGATAAATAAGAAGTTATGGAATCATACCCTTGTAGAACGAAGCTTCCACAGGTACGAGTTCAACTCCTTGTTCTTCGTGATCTCCTTAAATTTCCGGGTTAGATTTCTTCCTTTGATCAACGTTAGCCACCCAAGTGTTTGGCCTCTAGAGGTGATCCACCAAGAAAGAGAAATTATCAAGGAGTATGGTTGGCTAAACTCTAATTTTTTATCCTACTCTCCAACAATTAAAATTGCATCATCTGATCTCTATTATAAGACTCCTCTTATATAGATATTGGTCAACCCTTCTAATCCTATTAGACATGGGGTTTCATTTAATTTATTAAACTCCTTTAATTAATTTAGGCTTCTCACCACATTGGGATTAATTAATTAAATTCATTTAATTAATTTGCCTCCTTATCTTATTAGGAATAAATGAGAGTACTAATATTAAATTAATTTCTAAATTACTTTAAAAATTAAAATAATAATAATTATAATACTATTAATAAGACTCCTCTTATTAATTTATATTTAATATTTTCAAAATATTAAATAATAAACATTAAGATATTTAATTTATTCTATCACCATAGATCAAATTAATTACACTTAATTCATTATTACGATTATGCCATTACCTTCTTAAATAATTATTCTTTCTTTTATGGTGTGATCCTTTAGGTTCTCCATATTAAACCTTTTATGAATAAATCAATTAGAACAATTCTAATCTTATTTAAATAAATAAATTAAATTAATAATCTATTTAAATAAATAATATTTATTCTACAATAGGGATAAGTCTCCCTAGCGATCAACGACTTTTCAGATAATATAGATTTCAATATTAATCATAAAAGAACCTGTGAGTAAATAGTAACCGTACAATTCAATCCTTCCATCATACAATGTCCCAATTAAATATAAGATATGGAATTATTGTCAAGTCTTATTTTATTTAATTATATGTATTTCGATTAAAAAATGCACAACTCCAAATAATGCAAATTAGAAACTCTTTTCTAAGTTCATTTTGCCTTGGCCAATGACTACTGAGTTGTCATTTAACGAATCACATAGGACACATCTCTTCTTTTACTAGAAGTGGTAGATTCTTTATTGATCATTCATTATCTTCATATGTAACTCATTATACCCAAACATACCATTTTATATACCCTAAGGGTCTTAAAGAATAAGTCAAAGTATAATTCATTACACACAAGATACTATGATGATCTCAAGTCCAATGATTACTTGTACTACTATCACATTAGAAATTCCTATTGACAGGCAAGTAAAACTCCATTAGGCTATTCCATAGCGAGTCACGTTCAGTGAACTTATTCTCCAATAAGCACGTACATACTTGCTTTAGTGTCTCCATATAAATGATCATGAGATCAATCATCCTCAACCAATGAGCAGGTAACATATGTACCAATCTATCCAGATTTACTAATCCCCATTTTTTGTAATCCAACGATTGAAAACTATTTTAGTTTTAAGCTTTATAAGAATTTAGATCTCATTAGCATGATCATCATCATGATTCTAAAAATATTGCTTAAAACTATGAGTTATTTACATATTATAAAAACATCATGTAGATAATTTAAATGCCTTTAATAAGTTAATACTTTTATTAATAAATAAATAAGATCATCTCCAAAGTAAATGCTTTATCATCATACATGATTGGCTTGTATGCATACTATTTTCACTACCGTATATGACTGGTTACTTCTTCTTGATTTCAGGTTTTCTTATTTATGTGAAATTGAATGATCTGATTTTGTTGCCCTCTTTTTAAAAATATTTTATGGACGCACTAATATTATAAATATTTTATAAATGTTGTATAGTAATGTAAAGAATCCAAGAAAAAAACACTCTTAAACTAAGACATAAGTCCAGTAACTAGTAAGGCTATAAGCCTATAACTACTCTAAGTCAGTAAGTGTAAGCCTCAGGCCCCCAACGATCACACACGATATATTGACATGGACCACAATTCCACAACATCCAAAGGCTCCTAACGGTCCAAAAACAAAAAGGACTCGCACGTGCAATGCAATAATATACTTAATATTTAAAAGTTTTTTTTATTAAAAAAGGAGGCTACTTGGGCCTGGCCTGGTCTGACAGACTCAAAATCAAGGCTTGGCCATATTTAATCAATGACAAAAACTTGACAGAGTCGAACTGGATTAGGCCAACCTATTTTGCAACTATGCGTGGGATAATGCAAGATTAGCCATAAGTGTTTTAGATTGGAGTTCTGAACCATATTGATATGGCCAATAATACGTACTACTTTACCGTCCTAGTCCTAGCTAAGCTCCTTTTTATTTGTTTAATTATGTATATTTATATGCTTAATTCATTCTTAAACAATTAAACATTTGAATAAATCTACTTGCTTCCGGAGTAAAGTAGCTTTGAGTGTTTCTTTTTTTAAATTTTTTGCCCCCCTTCTCCTACAGACCATTAATCTTCTACCTGCGTCTCCCTCTCCGGTTGATTCTCTGTCCAAACTCACTCGCTTTTGTTGGCTCAACCTCTCCGATAACTTTTTTCGATCAAATATTGGATTCAGGCGGATCCCTCTCTTTCCTCCTATAGAACCTTGCAGAGAATGAAAAACCATACTTTGCTCAACATAATAATTAATTTATAGAGCTTTAATAAGGTAAATCCTTTTTTGAGTCATTTCTATTTTCAGTTGATGGTACTGTTTAATTTGAATTTCTTCCACGGTTTTTTTGTCAATTTGAGTTTCGTCTTTGTGTTTCTTGTCTAATTTAGGTTTAATTGGTTATTCAGAATGTTCACTTTATTTCCCAAAAGAAGAAGAGGGTTTTTTGATTATCTAAGTAATCTCTACTTTGTGTATCTTTACAATTTAATTTGGGTTTCTTTTATTATTTCTTGTCTAATTTTTTATGGTACTCTTTAATTCTTGATTTTCTCTCTATGTATGTCATCCAGGATTTTTGATTTTTTTATGATTGCTGTTAATAATTTGTATTGTTGTGTAAAATAGATTTCTGATTGGCCTTTAAACCTAAATTAGACAATAAACAAAAGACGAAACTTAGATTGACAAGAAATCGTGGAAGAAATCCAAATTACATAGTACTATTAACTGAAAGTATAAATTATTCAAAAAAAGGTTTACCTTATTAGAGCTCCAAAGATTAATTATTGTGTGGAGCAGAGCATGGTTCCTCTTTCTCCTGCAAGGTTCTAGGAGGAAAGGGAGGAATTCCGCATGAATCCGATATTTGACTGAAGAGAAGTTATCAGAAAGGCTGAGCCGGTGGAAGTGAGTGAGTTTGGACAGAAAGTCAAGGAGTCAGCCGAAGAGGCAGAAGCAAATTGGTCGGTAGAAAGGGGACAAAGAATTTAAAAAAAGAAAAACTCAAAATGACTTTACTCTATGCGTATCGGTAAGTAAAGAGTATATTAAATGTACCTATATATTTATTTTAAACAATTTGCTTTTATATAATTCTAGCAGTTACTCTCTCCCTCTCTATATATATTATATTAAGCGAATCAAAATCATATCATGATTTTTTCTTGATAAGGGTGCTTGCTAATTGTCCAAATTCATGTACTGAGACGAGACGAGACGAGACTGTTAAAAAAATCTGCGATCTTGCAACCAATTCTGCCTTTGAAAGGCTGTGCTGTTCAATCAAACCCGCCAATTTAATTATTAAACGTTTTTATTTTAAGCTACCAATTATCTAGAAAATTAATATTTTTATATTATTTTTTAATATTTTTACATGCAGGCCTCATATATTACTGATGTTTCGAATTTTTATTAACTAATATGTGAATCATACGTGTGAAAATATCAAAAAGTAATTTAGAAATATCAATTTTCATCATCTAAAAGGAATTATTACACACACAAACATAAAATAAAATAATTTTTGGTACTTCGTAGTTATAAATGAATATTTACAGACTTGATATTATAATCCAAATTCGTTATCGTGACATATTTTTTTTCATGTGAGAATAACAATTTTCATACTAATCGAAGAAATCCTTTTGACTAACATGAATATACTTAAATATGTCAATTATGTAACAAAATCCAAGTAAATAAACTCAAATCAATTAATATAATATTTATATAAATTTTATTTAACATTTAACTCAAAAGAAATTATATTGTCATGGTGTTTCTTTCTGAACCACAATACAACTACTCCTAAAACCTATTTTATTTAGGAGAACACTATTTTCACATGTAATTTTAATATTTCTACATGGTCTTTTCTTACAAGAAAGTAGAGTGGGTCTTACCTTTATGTGAGAGGAACACATGCAAATATATCAAAATTATATGCCGAAATATCATTTCCCTTTCATTTAACTTTGAAACATTCAAGGGGAGGACCTTACATCAAAAAATCTGAAACTGTCAAGATATATTGCACTTTCTTTTTGAAATAGAATCTTATACTTTAAATATTAAAGTTTGTATAAGATTTTTAAATATTAAAATTTAAAGAGCTAAAAATTATTATTTTGAAAAAGTTTAATTATATCCAAGTGTATTAATGATGCTACATATTTGTCTTAAACAAAAAATGGTGTAAAATAAGATAATCTGAGCCCAAGACTTTATAAAATGATAATGATATCTGCTTATTGAACAATGAACAAGTTTATGATCAATTGCTTCAAGAATCTAGACTAATCTAACATTTAATTTAGTCCATCATTTATGGACTAAAATTTAGGGTCCTTTACACTAATATACAACATTTAGAAAGTAATTACAATAACAGTACATTCATAAAATAATTACAAAAATAACGCAATTCACATTAATAAAAAATCTAAAATCAAGGAGAAATAACTGTCATAATTAATAATTCAAATTCAAATATTTGGGATCTAACAACAAAAACAAATTCAAATATTCAAATTCAAATTAATAATTCAAATTCAAATATTAAAATTGAAATCTTCATCTCCCTCACAGTAACCCTCTCCTCCGCTATTCTTTTCGCGAATCTCCTTCTTCACAGGTTTCGTTTTATTTTTGGTTGCAGAACCTGTTCATCCTCAGTTCCTCAACTTCATCGCGCTCATGGTTCCAACTACCTGATTGCTGGACATCCATAAGGGAATCTCCAGACATGGTGATTTCCCTTTCTTCTAATTCATCAGACTGGCAGAATTAAAAAAAACAATAAGCAACATATAGAAACCAATAATTCTAATGTAAAGCACTAACAAAGATGAAAAGAAACATACCAGCCTTTTCGAAAGAGAACTTCAAGCACTAACAAAGATCAATTACCTTGGTATGAAGGTTTGGTTACCTTGGTATGAAACTTTGGTTACCAACTGCACTATGAAGGTAACCTAATAAAATTGAATTGGTAACCTAATAAAACTGAAATTGTTACCTTTGTATGGAGGTTTGGCTACCAACTGCATCACATTCAAAAACTTAATAAAACTTAATTGGTTATCTTGGTCTGAAGGTTTGTCAACCAACTGCATGAAGGTTTAGCTACCAACTATGAAGGTTTGGCTATCAACTACACTATGAAAAAACTGCAGGTTTGGAGGTGGATTGGTTACCTTGGTATGAAAGTTTTGTTACCTTGGTATGAAGGTTTGATTACCAACTGCATTATGCAAAAACTGCATGTGTGGAGGTGGATTGGTTATCTTGGTATGAAGTTTTGGTTACCTTGGTATGAAAGTTTGGTTACCTTAGTATGAAGGTTTGGTTACCAACTGCACTATGAAGGTAACCTAATAAAACTGAATTGGTTACCTTAGTATGAAGGTTTGGCTACCAACTACATGAAGGTTTGGCTACCAACTGCATCACATTCAAAATAAATTGGTAACCTAATAAAACTGAATTAGTTACCTTTGTAAGAAGGTTTGGTTCCTTTGGTATGAAGGGTTGGTTTCCTTGGAACAAAGGTTTGGTTACCAACTGCACTATGAAAAAACTGCAGAAGTGGAGGTGGATTGGTTACCTTGGTATGAAAATTTGGTTACCTTAGTATGAATGTTTGGTTACCTTGGTATAATTGTTTGGTTACCTTGATATGAAGGTTTGGTTACCTTGGTATGACTGTTTGGTTACCAACTGCATCTTGTGACACTGCACCTTGTTGACTAATACTTCAAGTAACAATAAAACGAAAGCTGTAAGAATTGAGAAAAAGCAGGTGCAGTGTTACTTTGGAGAAACTAAATGATTGAAAATGAGATTGACCCGCCAAAGCACAAAGGTTTGGTGTCAAATCTCACTTGCATGTATGCTGCTCAAATTTGAAGGCCTAGCATCATTATTCTCCTCTTCCTCTCCGATTCCATTAGAATCAAGTATTGGTTCTTTTTCTCTTGTTCCTCTGCATGTTGCTCAAAAGAATGGTGCAGAGCATACAAAAAGGTTTTGATGGCATCACTAAGCTCTTCCGACAGCAAATCTTTGATTCCAGCGGACCAATCTCGACCGAGAACAATTATAGGTGGGGCTAGAACTCTACGAGGCGAAAATGCCCTTCTGCCCTTGGACTTTTCCCTAGTCTGCATAATGCAGTTTTGCAGCCAACCATTGAGAGCTTCCACATATTAGGATAACAAAATGAAAGAGACAGAGAGAGAGAAAGAAGGAAGTCGGAAACATTGAGCGAAAGAGAGAGAGAACTGTGAGAGACAGATATAAAGAATGGCTAGAGAGATAATGGCAAGAGAGCGAGAGGAGAGAGAAAGCAATGGAGATGCTATTTAAAATTTAAAATATCCACCTAAATTAAAGGAATCCTAATTGCACTAATTTTGTAAATAAATATGTAAAAATGTGTTATTTTTATAATTATTTTATCTATGTTCTGTTTTTATAATTATTTTTAAAAATGTACTATAATATGTAATTATTCCTAAAATTTAAAGGGTGTGCTCAAATATATGTATGGGCCTGCCCAAGTACTACTCATTAATTACGATCAATACCCGAAAGTAATTAGCCCATAAAATTCTGAGTTTACATGGCCAGTGGCCCAGTTCTCCATTCTTACTTATCCTCATTCCCTGTTCGCTCTCTCTCTCTCCCCCGAAAATGGCTTCAGCAGGAGCAACTCTGCAACTCTCATCGTTTCTCAAATGGAAAGCCTTCTCGTCATCTTCTAGTCTTTTCATGGGGACCCACCTTACCTGTTCACCTCCTTCTTTCTCTGGTATGTGCCCCTTATCATACTTTCTTTTCTAATCATCATATACAACTATTACACTAAACTCGCTAACTTTCAGTATTAATTTCAATTCTTGGATTGGTAAGAATTTGTTGAATTGTGTTCAATTCAGGGAAAGATTCTCACTCTCAAAAGCGACTCTTTGTTTTAGCAAAGAGGGTATCGGGTTTGGAAGAAGCTATGAGAATTAGAAGGTATTCTAATTTGATCACACAACCTTTTCTTTATTAATACTCCTGACTGGGCATTAATTTGCATTTTCAAATTTTAACAAAAAGATACTACTTTTTGGTTAATTGAAGCAGGAAAACTTTGCTACAATGTGCAATTTGTGAGGGTTAGAATGACCCTTGTATTCAACTTCTGGTGCTCATGCCAGGGATAGTTAGTTATAATACTCCTTTCGTTCCACTTTGAATGTCATGATTGTATAAACCGTGTTGTGGCATGGATATTAAGGCATGGCCACATATTATCTTAACACTTTGCTTGTTCTATTTGATGTTCAAACGCTTTCCAAGTGGTCCACTTAGTTTGCAACCACATCAATCTTTCATGATAAACTTTGATGTGGTGGGATTGAATAAGTCATATAATGGGGAGCCACAATTACCCATGGGCTCCACAGAAAATCCCCCTCCCTTTTACTTCTAATTTGTTTTCTTTTTCTTGTTTTCTTAATACCTAACAACGCAATGGCTGGCTAACGCTGCAAAGAAAATTTTAAAGGCTCTCACTTGTTTAGTTTCTCATTTGATACTAATCAACCATGTGTGAAGAATTTTGAAGTAGGAAGATCTTGCAAAAAGTTTCTTTCTTTCATCATTTGGTTGTAAATGCTACACTCTTTCTTTTTCATGTGTTTTTATAGTTTAGATTAAGATGCTTTATGTAGATATTATGCTCTCATGATATAGAAACCATATGGTTGTACATGTCCTTCGCAACTTGGTTGACATTATTTGTCTCATTGCTCTATGAAGGTTGAAGTGGGGCTTAACTCGTCTTCTTGGTTGATGTTTACACATATAGGGAACGAGAGCTTAACAAAACATTAACATCTCCAAGACGAAGGCCACCTTTAAGACGTGGAAAGGTATCGCCACGTCTTCTTGTGCCTGATCACATACAAAAGCCACCTTATACAAGTTTAACTTTGCTGCCAGAAATTTCTAGTGAATATCAAGTTCACGACGCTGAAGGCATTGCTCACATGAGGGCTGCATGTAAGCTTGCAGCTCAGGTCCTGGAGTATGCAGGAACATTAGTTAGGGTGAGTTTTTTGAATATTTTTTTGGGTATTTACTGTCATTCATCAATTGTCTGTCTGTCTTGCATTCACTTGCTGTAGAATCTCTTGCTTTCGGTTGTATTTTTATACTTTTGTAGATATAGACTTCCATTTGGTATAGATCTTTAAAAGGTGAGTGTGAAAGGATTGGGGATTCTGCAAGTAATTTTTTTGTGGTTGGAATATTACATCCAAAAATATATCCTTATTTGTTCCTCGTTTTGCCATTTTATTACTCCCTTTACCTTGTTGGAAATTTCAACGACAGCCTGTTTATGCTTTGATTTGATAGTCTTAGGTAATTTTATAAGACATGTGATTTAGATGCATTATTTTTCTTATCAGCCATCAGCGACAACAAATGAAATTGATAAAGCAGTGCACCAAATGATTATCGATGCTGGTGCTTATCCTTCCCCACTTGGCTATGGACGCTTTCCGAAGAGTGTATGCACTTCAGTCAACGAGTGTATGTGCCATGGAATACCTGATTCTTGCCAGTTACAGGTTTTGTGATATCTTTGCTGATTATTTCATTCTCAAAATTGCACAGCATTCCTCAAAATGATCCTATATTTGCAGGATGGAGACATCATAAACATTGACGTGACTGTATACTTAAATGTAAGTTAACTGAGTAATTTACTTATCTTTTCATTTAGTTCACTCAATAATGACATACTGCTTCTTTTGTTGATTAGGTTTCAGTGTTTACCATTATTGGTGATAATTAACATCAATATTGGCTTCTTATGTATAGAATTAGTTTCTCCGCATTCATTTTTTATTGTTTTCGTAGTATCTAACTTATACACTTCTTTTGGTGTTAGGGTTATCATGGAGATACATCAAAGACTTCTCTGTGTGGCAATGTTAATGAAAAGACAAAGAGGCTTGTGAAGGTAACATTTTGTTTTTTCTTTCTTTTGGTGCGGAAGGTAACCTTTTGTTTTCTTTTGTAGAGTAGTGACTGAGACTAGCTATTGATTCCCTTGGCATTAATCATCACTGGTAACTTAATTTATAACTATAGTTTCCTTACATAAAAAATCTTTAAAATGCTTATGGTAGCTGATAGAAATTGAAATTCTAGTTCCTGTCCACTAAATTATGTTAAAATTTGTAAATCATGTGACAAATGCCTCTTTAAGCCTTGCTTTGTTGTGATTGTTTGCTAAGTTGAATTTCTGTAAACCTTTTTTTTCCATTTATGGCAGGTGACAGAAGAGTGCTTGCAAAGAGGCATTGCTGTCTGTAAAGATGGTGCTCTTTTTCGGAAAATTGGGAAGAGGATTAGGTATTTTATCTTGCAAATGATGTCATTGATGTGTTGGATCAGAATGGGAGTTGCATTTTATGTAGATAGACTATATGGCCAATACATATTTAACATCACTCTTTTCTTGAATCTAACATGCTTGATGGCATATTTTTTTGACAATCTACTGGATCTGTGTATCAGTGAATATGCTGACAAGTTTGGTTACGGTGTGGTTGATCGTTTTGTTGGACATGGTGTGGGGACAGTATTTCATTCTGAGCCGCTGATATTTCATCATCGTAAGTAACTTCTTTGGTTAATATTTTGAAATCTGAATTTGGCATGTGCTATCATGTTGTAGCATTGCACTGCATTAGGAAGAGTGAATCTATTATCTATTGTGAAAGAATTGCTGAATATCTGGCTGCACTGAACTAAACTAAACTGTTATTACATTAAGTGGTCAATGACTCGGTATACAGGTTGTACCAATGTTTTCTTATAGGTAATATTGGCCCTATGTATGGGGATTGTTTACCAATGTTATTACAAGTAACAAATTTGATTTGCTATTAATCTAGATGTTAGTGCTTAACTAGTTCATGAATGGGTTGATACTGAATATTCATATATTAGCTTAATTATAAACCATGACTCTGAAAGTTGTGCAAGACTGTGATCATACTTTGTAGCTGTTTAGAAGTTTAGTGATCTCAGCTTTTTTATTTCATTTTTTGTTGGACTTAGTTTGTGAGGCATATGCTTCTGTTCTGAATGTTATCTGCTTTAATTTAACATAAGAAATCTTCAATAATTTAAAATTTAATGAGCATAACAGTTATATAATGAACAGTCGATCCAAAATTCTGTTTGACATAATATGAGTTGTACAAAAAGTCCTTGAGGGTGTTAGGATCAGAAGTTTTACACGGAATGTAATTGGATCCTTCCTTGTACATATTCTGACACACATCACATGCTTCTATCATTGTTCTAGCCTTTGCCATTGATGTTATGCATTTTTCTTTTTTTAAATATACTTGTATATTTGCTCTGTAGGCAATGACAGACCTGGTTCCATGATTGAAGGGCAAACTTTTACCATTGGTGAGTGCATTATTGCCTAATAATTTGAAAATTATTTTGATTATTGGTGCTTGTTTCAAAATATGAACGTAATTATGCTTAAGAAGCCCTTATTTTTACTCAAACGTCTATCCCTTGAAGATAAAGAGATATATGTCAGCAATCGTGCGTGAAAACTGGCATATGTATGTTTGCCGGGACTATTAAAATTCCTGGCCTTTTCTTTGTTCTTTTTATTGTTATATATTTATGGGTGGAAGGTGGAGGTAATAGTCCAAGCTGTTGTTTGAAAATCACTCACACTATGCTAAATCCAAATTTGTGCTCGGTCTAGAAATTTTTATTTGGCTGATTGACTACTTTGTTTGCTTTTAAAAGAACCGTTGATATGAATTATATGATTATCATCTCATAATCAATCTAGAGCTTAATCTGACTTGCCTTCCTTCCATTTCACTGTTTCCCCGAGTACGTAGATTTAGAGGATGATTTGATTCATGCTTTGTTGTATCTGGAGTGAGAAATTCCGTGTGGTAAGTTGATTAGGTGACCCATCTGTGGAGTGTAGGGTTGGGAGGGTGCTGAATTCAAACAGGCTGAGATCTACTTGGTGAGTTTGTTCCTGTAGATTTCAATTACTTGAAGGTCTTTCTTTTTTCCGAGAATTGCGATTTGTCAGCAGTAAGGGTTATATTAACACACTGTTGTAACTTCTTTTTGACATGAGCAAGCTCTTGTCTGCACAACCTTGATGCTTCAATTTACAGATGTCTCGGGCCATGTCTGAATGGCCATCCTGCCCCCCAGCCCACTCGGCTCGTTTCTCTATATAGTTCACATGGACTAACACGATTGTATGTACATACCTATGGGATGCATGCAAAAAGTTGAACATATTAGCATGATCTATAAAACCTAGTAGCATGTTTGCACTTCACCTTGTGAGCTAAATCTTTATCACACTCTTGCTGTATTTAACCCATGAGATGAATTTCAATTTGTTTAACAAACTAGTTTGAATCAATATGAAATTTTGTGAACACAGATAAAACAATTTATTTATAAAAAAAATTGTAATGCTTGAATGATTTCTTGCATTCTGTTTTGGTGTTTTGTCATTCTCTTTCGATCCGATACCATCCGTGTTTGGTCTTTCATGAAGTTACTAGAACTTGTATTTATAGGTTAAATAATAATGAAGGTCTGGAAATTGATGTTGTTGGTATATTTTTAACATTTCTTGCTGCTGCAGAACCAATTCTTACATTGGGAAGTACCCAGAGTATAACATGGGAAGATAATTGGACAACTTTAACCGCCGATGGCAGCCCTTCTGCACAGTTTGAGCACACAATTTTGATTACCAGAACTGGGGCAGAAATTTTGACGAAATGTTAATTAAATTGATTCAAAAGTGTTCTTTCCTTGATCGGCTTCAAAGAGAGATTGTTATTCCGATATTCAGGGGTTGATGGAAGTGCAACTTTGGCGGCATTCACTTGTTCCAAGAAGTATTTTTGAATATCAGGGGGCCTTCACATCAAACATATTGGGAGAGAATCACAGTTTTTCAATGTTTATAGATATTTTAGAGCTAGAAAGCATTATAGCTTCTTTTCTCAAGCATGCACTGATTGGCAATAGCTGGGGAATTTTAGGAAGGGTGAAAGATTTGGTCGCAATACCAAATGATAATAGGTTGCGGCTGAATCTTTTGTACTTGTAAATTTTGATGGAAATACTATTTCTAGTTTAATGTGTAGCTATTGATATAAGGGGATCTTAAGTGTAAAACAAGCATTTACAAGTTGAATAATGCTACTATCACATAAAATAAGTTACATAAAGGTCGCATATTGCGAGGTGGCAGTATGTGATTTGTTGATGAGTTAAGTGGATCATGTCACCAACAAATCACACACTGTCACGTCAGAAGTACGAGAGCGTTATGTGATTGTAGCATGACTCTTACAAGTTTTATAGATTTATTTAGGAATTTATTTGATTGTTGGTAAACCTCTGCTTGATGGCTTAAACCTTCTGTAATATGGTCGTGTAATCCTTTGTTCATCACGTGTATGGACACTCTTCCCCATCACGCACGCACCAGAGGCAAACCACAGCACCGAAAAATGTTAAAAGAGGGAGGGAGGGGAGCCTTGGATGCCCCGAAAAGCCAACATTAATTGTTTTGATTCAACAACGAACGCTCACAGTTTCATCTCATCTTACACCACCACCTAATCATACGCGGCGTGGCCACGCGTGTCGAACCACGATCATCCTTGAGATTCTCCCACCTTTAAACAAACGTCCTCGTGATTCCTCAAACCTAACCCCCTCCCTAGTCACAAGTCACAAGTATATTCCATCAAATTTCGCATCTCGAGAAAGAGAGAAAAACAGCCATTTTTATTTGGGCCTATTAACACGTGCCTTAAGCACACAGTTCAAGAAAATATTCTTTTGAATTGTGTGTATATTCTTTTAATTTTTATTTTTGCACAGAGTTTAAAAAAATATACATACAATTCAAAAAAATATTTTCTTGAACAGTGTATTTAACATGTGTACTAATACTACTAATATTAAAGGGACTTTGATCTTATCCCGAAAATATAACGCTATTGCCAGCCAACCAAGCCCACAATCGCTCCCTTCGAATATTCAAAGTCCAGTAAAATTACACGCTTTCTCTCTCTAAAAAACAAAGATTCGTTTGTACGCGACGCCCCGACTTCGCCCCACCCCCCCACCCACACCCACACCCACACCCACACCCTTCGATTTATCCCACGCCAATTTTCTCTCTTTCCTCCTCAACAAATATAAATATTTTTCGTGTATCCCAAGTTTATTCCTTTTTCTTGATTCTAGTTGGATCCTTTATCCTTATATTCTCTCAATGATTTCATAAAAATTCCTATCAATTTAATCTCTTGGTCCCCGGTTGAAGAAGAATTATCATTATCAGAGAATAACCCCAAAAAAGCAAGATAAGAGAGAGAAGAAGGACAATTACACCATGATCATCAAGAATACTCAGTGTGATAATTATAAAGAGCAAATGCAGAGATGTCTGGAGTATGTTGATTCTTTAGAAGAAGAACGCCGCAAGATTCAAGTGTTTCAACGGGAGCTTCCCCTCTGTCTTGAGCTTGTTTCTCAAGGTATATACGCATATATCTATTTCAGTTTATCCCGGTAGAAGTTTTATGGGTTTAATTTGTGTGACTGGGTTTTGGATATTTTGAATTATTTTTTTTGGGCAGCTATTGAAACATGCAGGAAAGAGTTGCATTTCCAGGGTCAATCTGAATGTTCTGAGCAGACATCAAGTGAAGGGCCTGTGTTAGAAGAATTCATTCCTATAAAAAGAACAACTTCGCAGGAGCATGTACAAAACCAACAGCCTAAAAAAGCGAAAAATATTGTTAGCAGTAAAGATAGCAAGAGCAGTGACAAATCATCTAAGAAATCAGACTGGCTTAGATCTGTTCAACTATGGAATCATACCCCAGATCCACCCACCGAACAGGTAAAGTTAGCAAAAAGATTGAAATTTAATCAGATTCATTAGTGGGATTTGGTTCAATTTAACTAAAAATTGGAACTTTTTAATGTTTTAGGACACACCAAGAAAAGTCTCAGTTGTAGAGGTTAAGAAAAATGGTAGTGGTGGCGCTTTTCATCCTTTTAAGAGAGAGAAAAGTCTTGGGGCTGCTCAATCCGCAGCTCCGGTGGCCGCGGCGAGTTCCACGGCAGAAACTGGTGGCAGTAGTGGTGGTGGAAGTAAATGTGAAGACAAAGAAGATTCTCAGAGGAAGGCCAGGCGATGCTGGTCACAGGAGCTGCACAGGCGGTTCTTGCAAGCCCTTCAACAACTTGGCGGTGCTCATGGTTTGTATTAATTGAAATCTTATGGAATACTGGTAAAATTTGTTGGGCGTAAATGTAATTGAATTAAACCAAATTGTACTAAGTTTTGACCAAACTTTTGCAGTGGCTACACCAAAACAAATTAGGGAGCTAATGAAGGTTGATAGGCTTACCAACGACGAAGTCAAAAGCCATTTACAGGTTTGTATACATGAATCACTCTATTTTCTTTCCATGATTTAATTCTTTCGCTTATTGATGGTGCAGAAATTTTATTTGTACAGCATTGGGGGTGGGGGAGAGGGGGTGGGAGAGGGGGTGGGTGGGGGGGGGGGGGTTATAAGTCATTTTCTGTTTGGTATTACCTCTTAATTATGGGTCCAATCCGACCTCTGAAGTGGATCGATGATATCATGATAGTGGTGGTAACTTGACTTGCTAAATGTTCATTGAATTTTTAGTTAAGTGATTTCCAAATTCCTCGTGTTAATTCAATTATTTCTTTCTAAAATTAAGAGGAGAATAGTTCTTGAAAGTATTAGGGAAAATATACAAAAAGAAAAGGAAATTGTAATTTTAAGATGTGAAGAATTGTCCTTGCTTTCCCTCACACTTGTTGTCTCCTACATTTCAATGTAACCGAGAAAATAGATTCCTTTTTATTATCTTTGTTTTCCTACATAACATCTGCTTATAGAAAGGAGCAGCCAAGAAATTTAAGAAAAGCATGCATAAATCAATGTAACGCACGCAGACTTATGGATGCATTTGGCATTAGCATAAAAGAAAAAAAGACAGATGCATAAGGCCATCTCATACACTATAAACCTGCAACAAGCATTTTCATGTGATTTTAGTTATGTATGCATGACATAAAATTTATTTATATGTATTCATGGGATCATGTCAGAAATATCGCTTACATACGAGAAGACCTAGTTCTTCAATTCATAGCAACAACCCTCAAGCACCCCAGTTTGTTGTAGTGGGAGGAATATGGGTGCCTCCACCGGAATATGTGGCATCGACTGTTGCTACAACTAAGGCAGCAGGGGAAGCTGCTCCGGTACTTTCCCCTCATAACGGAGTAGTCTATGCACCAAGAGCTACAGTGGCATCAGCCCTCCAGGAGACGACGGGGTCTTTTAAGCACAGCCACCAACAAAGTAAAGAATTTAATTCTAGTGAAAGAGGCAGCCATAGTAGTGGTCGTTCTAATTCTCCGGCTACCTCTTCTTCCACACATACCATCAAAGCTTCGCCTGCATTTTGATCTTTTACTGTGAATGTGATATGTAGGAATTTTGTAATGAATCTTTAATCTTGTAATCTTTTTGACATATAAGTACGTAGAGAAAATAAGTTATGGAGTTTAGTGTTGTGCTTCTCCTTTCTACTTTAAATTTACATTTTCAAGTTTGGCAGGAATGATTGTAATCCTTTGCATGCTTTCACAGTGGAATAAAAAAGATTCACAACAAATTTCAGTTTGAACGTCTGGATCAGGAAATAATTTTCAGAAAAAAGTAAAATAAAATTAAGAAAGAGAATAAAGAAACTAAATTTATTGGCAAGTATTTGATTAATTTGCATTACAATTTAAAGAAAAATTAAGGTTTTTAAAGCTTTACTAAAACGACCATATTAATTGTCATATATATATATATATATAGTGCCAAAAGGTTCACATATTTTCAATTTAAAATAACTATCATCTATATATGTTAATGGATGTGGAAGAAAGAAAAGAAAAAAAGAAAAAGAAAAAGAAAAGAGGTTATCAATATTTCATTGTTGATTTTTTAATTTCCGTGATAAGATTGTGTGAGAAACGACTTTGATTTGTGACATATATATATATATATATATATAGGGTAAGCATTCGTAACAACCGGTTGTCAGATGCACGGTTGAACAACCTATTTTTTAGCCCTTGATCTGAATAATGAAAGGTCAAGATTGTTTTTTTTCCTCCCCTGCCGCTATAGGCTGTAGCGGCAGACACTTTATATAAATTTGCATGTATTTGATATGGCAAGTTACTGTTCTGCCCCTCAGTAATTAAGCTCCTGCAGCACCAGCCTCCCACGACAGGGCCCCACGACCTGCCCAGCTGACCTTTGCTGCTGACTCACGTGACTGTTGGAGAGTGGTGTGTCATGTGCGTATAGTATTGGAAAGTATTATATTTGTTCAAATGATGTACGTGGTATTAAATACTAAAATAAATGAGTCTTCCTACACCTAATTGAAATAATAATAATACATAACTTCCTCTATTTCGTAATTTTTTTTATAAAAATATGAGTCTTATTATTATTACTGTATTATAATATATTAATATATGAGTCTTATATTAATATTATTTTTTTGTATTATTATTAATATAATACAGAAAAATAATATTAATAATCTTGATCTTTCATTATTCAGATCAAGGCCTAAAAAATAGGTTGCTCAACAGTGCACCTGACAACCGGTTGCTACGAATGCTTATCCTATATATATATATATATATATATACATACATATATATATATATATAATATCAAACGCTTTTGGGATTATGTTATAAATTACTGGAAATTAAACTCTGAAAAAATGAATTATTATTTAGAATGAATGATAGTATTTTGAGAAGACGTGCGTGTAGGAAGAAAGGAAGAAAGGAAGAGAAGTTTGGTAGGTGTTATAATCAATCAATTTTAAGATGATACGATTCCATTTCTGGAAATTTATAAATTGGCAAAAAAGGGAATATATTCATTAACCTTTTATTATATCTGGAGGAGGAGGAGGAGGAGGGCGGATCCGTCATAGACTATTGAGTAATCAGTGCAACCACAATGTTTGAATCTCTTGGGAATTTAAGCCAGTTTTTCTAATTCTAAAGAGGAATAAAAAAAATAATAATAATAAAAGAATGGACTCCAGTCGAGATCAATATACAGGTAGCAATCTCTGGCTACCATTGCATGTTCCGTACACTAATACCCTAGTTGTGGCATTGCAGCTTTAATTAAATACTATCGAGTTGCACTACTATCCATTTATTTTGTGTTAATGGCTCAAAATACGAATATTCTGTTTCTTCATGTATTCATTTGTTTTTTTTTTAGTGTATATTAGATAAATTACATAAAGAAATTCCGCAAACCATCAATTCATAATAAAATATATATATATATATGTTCGAATGATCCAAAAATATCATTACTTTGGTGAAGTATTATATTATATCATGGTTTATACTGGAAAGAATTTATTCAGTTTCAATAAAAAGAATAATTGGAATATTCGAAAGCTTTTTGGCATATAGTTAGTAATGGTGATTATATTTGCTGGCAATTAATATATAGATAGATAGGCAAATGGCAATAGAGTTGGAGGAGTAGTACAAAGTAGAAAATAAAACTAAAAATAATGAACTTGGGCTTTTATCGCAACATTATTCTCTTCGTTTGTCCGCATAGCATAGCATAGCATATACTTTAAGCTACCTTGGTCATGCATGCCATGAGTGTATACAATACATAATTGTTTTATCATTATCATGTTAAACATGATCACGACTTGTGCCCATGGGTAGAATACACAATACAACTTCAACTTTACAATTTACAAACTTGATAAAATTAACTTTTACTCTCTGTTCTTAGAAATTACAAGAAGAAGAAAAAAAGGTATTTTTTGTTTTTCTAGGATAGACGCCTCGGAGTAATTAGCGAAAATGTTTTGAATGGAAGAGCAATAGAGCATTGCAGTTGCACATAACCACCAAAATAAGGGGTGTTTGATAAAAAATGAATGAATCTGAATCTGAATGAACATGTCTGAAACATCTGAATGACATAAATTTATTATTTTATCCCTCTGAAAAAATTCAAAGTTGTTGTAAATTTATTTAATATTACTTAATATAATAGTTAATATTTTGTTTAACTTTATTCAGTTGCTCATTCAGCCAAAAAAATCTGACTTAGCCATTCAGCTCAATCGTCTGACCGATTCAGTCATTCAGACGTTTTTTTTTCAAAACAAACGCACTTAATAGCTGACCGATTCAGCCATTTAGATGTATTTAGTCCTCAACAAACAGCCCCTAAGTGCATAAATTAAATGTACGGCGGAAGAATAAGTATTACTACATTAATGTAGCAAGTGCATATTCTCTCTATGCGAAAAACTTGCCAAACACATGATTGTGGTGGTTATATGATGTTGTACTATCATTCATGGGATTGCACATTGAAAATATAAAGTGTCAAGACTCCGCACCAACACAAGAATGAGTTTGTATTAAAAATATTCATTACACAAATGAACAATAATAGCTTTTGCCTCAAGCCCTCAACTACATTTGCATAACAAACATGCCCCCCAAGGGGCATGCTTTAGTCATGCAGCCATAAGGGGGGGCACCATAAATCAAGTGCTTACAAGAATGAAATAATAGGCATGATCAGGGTCTACGCACCCAGTGCCCCTTTACTCTCCAAGATCCTGCCTGAATACGTATTTTTACTATTTCTCATCAAATGTAACTACACAACTCTAATTAGCATGAAAACAGACATTCCGGTCATTTTGAAGACAATCAAATGTAAATAAATTTGGAGCCCTGTAATTTTAAGATGCCAAAATATCAAGTGGTATACCGGGGGTAGGCTCTAGTACTTTTGCATCTGCCACTTCCTTTGATAAAAGCTCCTGCACAATGAAGTAACAAAACCTTCATTCGCTACATAAACATTTCTCAGGAAGATATTGGCAACAACAAGTATTTAAAATAAATAAATTAATTAATAAAAAGCTACCTGAATGAATACACACAACAGCACAGATATACTTATGATCACCTTAAGGACCTTTTTTGTGGCAGCTTTTCATTTGGATGTGTCATTAACTACCTTTCAGAAAGTGATTATTTACCAAGTTAAATTTGAACATGTTGGAAAAGGTCCTCAAAAACAATGTATGTTCCTGAAATAAGGGTCAGTTCGGCCAAGAAAAAGGCTGCTGCAAAAACTAGCATTTTTTATTAAGTCGAAGGTATTCCAAATTTAAAGTCAAGAATCTCATATCATAAAACTGATGAAGATCATTTCCTCAATTTTAAATTTTAGTTGCATATTTGAATGAGCTCTATACTGTAAGAACTTGTGCATATAGCATCCCTCTTATAATCTCTTGGATACCTCCTTCCTCACTCAGAGAGACATCAGCATCATATTTGCCTCCATGGTTTATCCAGAGAATTATTTGCAAAAATTCAACTCTTCGACTGCATCAGACTAGCGGGGGCCTTAATCATATCCGTAGGAATACCGGCAAAGGCTCATTAATTCTAGCTTCACCTTTTACAATTGTGATAAAGAGTTATTTTCCTGATACTAGAACACCTCATACCCTTTGATCTTCACAGTTGTTCCAACTATCCAGTATGGAATTCTCTTGGTGAGGGCTAAAACAACAAGAGTACATCATGGAAAAAATTTCCTAACTACCTTCCTAGTCCACAAGCATTCACTTTTATTTAATAATTTCTTAGGGGAGTTATAACTTCATAGAATCCGTGTCCAATGATTGATATTTCAGGAATTCGTTGCCATTTCTAAACACCAGAAGAAAGTACAAACTCCTAGACATACTGGCTATTCTCTTCTTCTTTTTTTGAGTTAAATATACTGGTTATTCCCTAATATATTGCGAATCACACAACTTAAAGTACTTCCGAGTTCAGCACAGCATCATATATACCTAAATTAGAAACGGGAGTACTTTTTTTGCTACCGGTAGATTAGAATAAAGACTGCCAACGGGGAAGAACCCATTTATGAAAAAAGAGGGGGGATAAACTACTCAAAAACCCTATAGAATGGAATCCAACCTCTATACATCAAATCAACCAAAACACCCTAATGCAAGGGAAACAGCCCCGACAAAACTTTCCTATGGATCACTACAATGCTAACGAACAAAAGCTATCTATGAATGAATTCCTCCAATGGATCAAAATATAAAGATAAAACCCCGGGTAATTAAGCCAAAAAGTAACAAACTCTATAATAATCTGATTTCACAAACCGAACTCCCAAGGAACCACATCAAATAATGAGGAGATATATTCTACCTCATGCTCAGCCCCTTGTCCTCCCGAAATCCATGCCAACTACACATCAACACTCTCACTGACCGAGGCATGACACAATAGATACCATAAAAGAGTCAGCAAAGTATCTTAAAATTTCTAGCCACCGCACAATGAATGAGCATATGATTCACACTCTCCGCCCCCTTGGATTAGCTGCACTACTAAAAATAATTCTTCTAGCCGTCTCAAATTAGCAAGGGTGTGTACTGAGAATAACTCCCATAGCCAGTCTAATGGAAATATTTTCATTAGACCATAAGACACAACCTTCAACAAGTATTGCATAAGATGAATTATCCTCTCTCTTCAATCTCGTTCTCTCCACTCCAGGATGATGAAGCTCGCCACCAACTGCAATATAAGAACGAATTTGGGGTTTAGGAAAGAGCGAAATCAATTTCATAAACCCTAATTTTAGAAATCCCCAATCCATTTCAAATCTAGAGAAGTCCATTTTGGACACCGAAATTCGCCTTTGTGGATTTTTCGATAAAACCATAAGATTTGGGTCGTTAAACAACAAATAACCAGCGTTCTAAGAACAATACCACAGGACCAGAAATCTATCTTTGCACTGTCATTAACCTTTCTTCGCAAGAATCTCCGGTAGCCACGTATGTCGGAGTATTGCAGAGGGTAAGTAAGAGTCTATCAGGTCGGATTTGATCCTTGACCGCACTGAGACCGAAATATGCGATGACATTGTTTCTGGCAATGAACTAGATTTTTGGTTTTTAGGATTCACTTAATTGCACTTTTTAGAAGTATTGTCTTAGTCTAAAAGTAGGGTATTTTGTCATTTTACTTTGAAAAATTAAATATCATTTGTAGGTAATGTCAAATATATTACTACCTCCGTCCCACAATAAGTGCTTTTTTAGGCTTAACAATTTTTTCCAAAATAAGTGATGTGTTAGAACTTCAATACAATTTTTACAATATTTTCCCATATGTGCCCTTATGCATCCAATAGTATTTATTGAGAAGTTGAAATGTTGAAGAAAGAGAAAGAGAGACCAAAAGACAATAAAAAAAGTGTCAAACAAAACAAAGAAAATATATTAAGGGTATTTTTGCCATTTTAGTTTGTGTATTGGTTTGTGTGATTTAAACTAAAAAAGCACTTATTATGGGACGGAGGTAGTAATTAATTATTAATATCCATGTTACAGTATCCATGTCATTTATTATTGGGAAAATAATAATTTTAAAAGTCACGTCATCAAAAATAAACTGTCAAACAAGATCAACAAACGTAATAATGGAAATTTTAAAGTTTAATTTTATACTTGGTTAGTTAAAACAAAAAATAAGTGTAAGTTTGTTGTTTTTAGAGTCATTTAGTCATGATCCAGTTATGTACTTGTGTGCATCAGCCACCGGCCCACCGGCAGTGAAAATAAGTGGCGGTTTCATTTCAAGTGAGAAGAAACTTTCAAATCTCACCCATATTTACCACAATCTACCAAAATTATACCTTGAATGATTCAACTGTTCCATCAGACTGAACCAAAGTTGCAAGAAGTCCTTTGCTATCAAGTTCTCCATTTTGCATCGGCACAATAAACCTAAAAGTAAAAGCCAATAACATTAATAAATAACTATGTCTGGTTCACCTGACAAGACAAAATAATGTTGCATACTTGGCACGGAGCAATTTTGCAAGTTGAACAGCATCTTCTTGTCCAGAAACCAATGTAAATTTTGGTAAAAGCTGCTTTATAACAGGTGTAATGACAATGTCAGCTCGTTCCTTCTCTAGAAAGGTTCTGTTGTAGACACAGTGAGGTTCATAATAAAGAGTCAACTGGCCTTGTGGAGAAGTGACAAGATACCTGTAATATATTTTATGATTAAAGGAAAACAAGAATTTGTAAGTACTCAAAATAAATTGGAGTCAAGCAAAAAGGATGATCTAACATAAAGTCCACAAAATGTTGTATGTATATACCCATTCTCAGGGCGCTGCCAAGGAGGACCCAAAACCGGCCCTGAAGTAGCCTGAACTTTGACTTGAGAACCATTGCTTGCTTCAAGTTCAAAGCTCTGACCAGGCTCTAGATACTTGACCTGAAGTTGAAAGTCAACGTGAGCCACTAGAGAATACTGTTAAAAGTCAGGTTAACTGATTCATGTAGTAATTATTTGAGCTCCAGAAAGAAGCGTAAGAGGACAGCGAAAATTTTAGGCATAGCATTTAATAGCAACAAAATAAGCAGCAAATGGTGTTAACGCATATTCAACATCACTGTACCTCTTTATTTTTTATTCAATATTTTTGCAGCAACCATTACTTTTTGGCCAATCCCATAAACGATCTCTCATTCATTTCCCCTTTCAAATGATTGGGGCTCTAGGCACAAAGGGTCAAGACTCGAGGGTATCAAAAAGTTGGGAAAGTACAAATGCATGCATTACTCCCATTAACAACATTGACCTGTTATTTAATAATTTCTAATAGTCAAAATCTATGTTGTTGAGGTTTTGAATCATTCTGAAAGCACTAATTAAACCTTTAATCATATACATTCAACAATTTACTACTGCTCTTTTAACCTAACCATCAAACCCACCTTCTATTACACCCCAAAGTGATGTGAGGGTATCGGTGCAAAATCCATGCTGCATAAATATAGAATTTCTTTATCAGGAAATTTATATTGTCATCCAGAATCTAATGCAAGTATCACCAATATGTAGGCATCACTTGTTAGTACAACAATCGGCGTCAGAGAGACCTCCTACACCTGGCTACTATGTGACTGGTAAGGTGAGTAGTAATGATTTCAGAAATCACTATACCATGGGAATGTACTAGTTTCTCATAGGTACCATACAGTTCAAATATAAAAATGTCTATTGACCTAATTTGAGTGCAATCATTTGATTCAGTAAAAATCTGCAATATGATAATCACAGGCCAAAAAATTTAAGAAGAAATGTTGAGTTTGAACATCTCACTTACATTCTTGAAAAGAGGATCCAACAGTGCCTTGGCATTTGGCGTCGCTATTACTCTAAGATTTGGTAACTTCTGAGCGAGTGGCTTTAAGGTCTTCAAATGGCAGTGATCATCAAGGCTTTGTGTAATCAACAAGTAATCTATCTCCGGAAGATCGGAAAGCTGCATGAGAATTTTGTCTCATGATAACAAACTTAATAATTACTACCTCCGTCCCACAATAAGTGATTTTTTAGGCTTAACATTTTTTCCCAAAATAAGTGATGTGTTAGAATTCCAATACAATTTTTACAATATTTTTCCATATGTGTCCTTATGCAACCAATGATATTTATTGCGTATTTATTGGGAAGTTGAAAAGTTGAAGAAAGAGAAAGAGAGACCAAAAGACAATAAAAAAAGTCTCAAACAAAACAAAGAAATTATATTAAGGGTATTTTTGTCATTTTAGCTTGTGTATTGGTATGTATGATTTAAGCTAAAAAAGCACTTATTATGAGACGGAGGTAGTACTAAAACATAATATTCAGGAAGTGTGTACAAACCTACTTAATTGCCATAGATACTAATAAAGCTATTTGAACTGGAAGGAAACCTAGGGCATCTGATCTGAAGACGAAGAATCCCCTATAAAACAGCCATTGAATTCGTTTATGTTATTGGTACTTAAAGTTCTTTAAAGAGATCGAGGAGAAATCACTCACACTAGGAGGGACAGCAAAGAAAAAAATTAGAAGGGTGCTTAGCTTACAAGGGCATCTGGGCATAGGAGGGACATGGATGTTTTGTTCTCTAGCTCTACTACCTAGCTATAAAATTTTATTGACGTCTATTTTTCCTCATCCGGGAACTTAAAAGGACTCTCATCCTCCTTGCGCTGTACTCTTCATTTAACCATATTAGACTAGGGTTAAGCACAGTGTTCTAAAAATTCCAGCCTAGGTCCGCCTAGGCCCCGCCTAGGCGCTAGGCCCCCTCCTGGCGCCTCGCCTAGGCACTAGGCTCCCCTAGCACCTCGCCTAGGCCTAAGGCGGCAAAAAAATTCCTCCAGAAAATTAGATGAGGCCTTGGCGGAGAGGTTTTTTTTATTTTAATAAATACTCAAACTAGATCTTAATATATTTATTTTTTTAATGATTTACCATATTCATAATGCAGTTTGTAGTATATCAAATCACAACAAGAAGTGAACAAGATCAAATCAAAATAGATAATTTTATTATAGTTGTAATTTTTTGAACTTGCATCAACTTCAAATTATATAAATGATGATACATTTGTAATATTTAGTTTAATTCAATATAATTCTTAAATTTATATTAGTTTCTGAAGTTTTAATATTGAAATGAATTTTTAAAATTTTAAATTTTATTATTTAATAGCAATTTTGTTTATGAATAAAACTAATACGTTAAAGATATGTTTGAACTTTGAACAATTGCATGTTTGTGCTTGAACTTTAACATTGACAATATGGATATGTGCTTGAACTTTAAGTAAAGGTCTTTATTATCTTTATTATAGATTGTTTTGCTTTATATTATTATTTTGTTTGGATAAATGTAAGATAAAATATTAAAATTGACTTAAAATAAAAAAAATCCCGCCTAGGCCCCCCTGGCCACCCGCCTCCCGCCTCCCGCCTAGCGCCTTTAAGAACATTGGTTAAGCATCATTGAATTTGAGCCAATACTCTTTACCTAGAAGCAATTCATAGCTCATTTACCTGGAAAGTCTTCAAGAACTTCTTGGCAGCATCATAAAGCCATGGGATTCCAAAATCCAAGTTACCCACCAAAATTGGATCAACCAAAATTCTCAATCCACCCACTTCCCATAACCAACTATTGCCCTAAGCCAAATATTCATTTATATCCTTAATCAGAAATCAAAATTAAAGACAGAAAAACATAAATTTACCCAAATCGGAATTTTCAGATCCCACCTCCAAGTAAGTGAGTTTGAACATGTCAGTCCCAGAAGAACTCGAGCCCACAGCTTTTTCTTCAGAAACCACAGCAGAAATAACTCTGCCCAACCTATAAATTAAACTAAATGAGAGTTGTAGACACTTATAAACTTCAAAAAAAAAAAACAATCGGCCACATAAATACACACATCTAATAAAAGAGAAAGAAATGGAGAAACCTATTGGGTGGGAGCTTAAGTGTGTTGGCATTGACATAAAGTGGTGTCTTCTGAGTTGAGATGAAAAGGGCAGATGAGAATGGGAACATGGGGTTGGCTATACATGGTTTGTAGGTGTAGCAATGAAGAGAATTGCATTGGACAGCCATAATTGCAAAGAAACAAGGAGAAGAGTTGGAATACGTTGGATAACTTTTTGCAAAGTAAATATCCTACTGGTAAGTATGGTGGATTCTTCCCGCGAATTGGTTCAGGTGATCGGTTATTTATAGCCACCCATGTCGCTAACCTGGGTTAATGTATGTGAATGGTTCAAATTTTCGCTACATTGCTGTTGCTAACCCACTATTTCCATCTTTTTCCTTTTTGTTTATTTTGGATTTGTACTCGGATGAGTCCTCCAGTCGTTAGGTCATTTCTTTGTTTTCTATTAATCATTTCTCTTTACTAATAACTAATAGTATTACGCACAACAAATCTTTTTACTGAATTAATTTAGCCTCACATGAATAATAAGTTTAGTATTAAATAATTAAATAATATCTTAATATTACTAATAGTATAAATAAAAATATAATTACATACTTGTGTATAATTATTTGTATTAACATATTTTTTTTAATTTTTTTAATGGAGTGCACAGGTCTACGCAATAATATATAAGACTTGTTCACAAATAATATACAAGACTTGTTCACAAATTATTGTTCGCTCCTAAAACGGTTAAATTAATATGGTGTGGGGCATTGTTCTCCATTAGCTCTTAGCCGAATGACCAAGATTTTTTTTAATAACTTGTTAATCATAATTTAGCAATAATAAGTTTAGTTTTAAAAATAACAATATAATTGTCTCTTGACAAGTGATGGCGTGGTGGTACATCAAATCCTAAACGACAGTGGGGGTTTTTTCTTCCCCTTTTTTATCCGTAAAAGCTTGTTTGAATTACAATATGGTGAGTTGCTAAATATTTTTCTTTAACTTTTTTATTATACTAACGTGTTTTTT
Organism: Panax stipuleanatus; assembly: GCA_020205555.1. NCBI lineage: Eukaryota > Viridiplantae > Streptophyta > Magnoliopsida > Apiales > Araliaceae > Panax > Panax stipuleanatus. Next base: position 137,711,464 of record CM035119.1, on the reverse strand, counting down.
TTTTCATGCTGCAACTCCCTTACAAATTATAATACTGCAGCGGCCAGCGGGACGAAGGGTGTCAACTTTTAAACCTTTACGTATAACAACATTTTTAGCCACATTTTTACTCTATTTATCTCCTACATTGACATCTTTGTTCAAGCAATTGACTCCATTGAACGCATCCAAGTCATACATGGATGCTGTTTGTTAGAATAGTTATGGAGACCTTTCTGAAAGGTTCAGTTTTGCCTAAACACCATGCGATTTCAATCATTATATTGCTCCAGTGTAACTTGAAATTCCCTGATATAAAAAAAAAACACTACTATTTGCAAACTGGAACAGTGAGGAATGTCAAGAAACTCTTGATCCACTTGCTGTACAGTTCTTTGTAAATTTACATTTTGAAAGAAAATGTACTCTCCGATCTCCGTCGAGTATAAGGTATCAAGTTTACAATTTTTTTACCTTCGGGTAAGGGCAAATCATGGTGGGTCGGAATCTTATCGTTCCAGACAAAATTGTTTTCATGTTCAAACTTCCGCATCAACTCAGCCATACTATCAACCTCTTGCTTGAGAACCAATCTCCAAGTCTCCTTTCCTGGTGGCTTATTTTTCTGTGCAGTAATTATAGCACGCTGAAGAACTCCCAGTGCAACGCCAATCTGACCATCAGTCTTTAGACATTCTGCAAAGTACTTGTAACTTCTCAACTCATGTAAGGCTTTGCATGACGACATGAATTCCTGCGCAAACCAGAAAGATCACCTAGAGAAATTGCACCGCAGGAATTAATTTATCAAAGAAACTAACTCCGAAAAATGCTATATCCACAGAGTACTAGTGTCAACTGGCAAAAATAAGGTATAAGCAAATAACGAGGCAATGATGGTTGACCAAGGAGAAGACATCCTCTGGGAAAATCTCGATTTAAGATGATCACAAAATTCCCCATAAAACTTTAGGAAGACCTTTGGTGGTAATAAAATGTCAGTAATAGTCGGATCTTTTAGTTGTCTTAAAGCTGAACTATATCTGGCTTTACAGCTTCTCTCAAAAGAATGTTTTGCTTGGTTTTTTTCTTTCACATCTCTCTATTGTTTTATACTTATATTTTTCCTGTCATCTGTTTTACTATGCCCTTGATCATTGCAGTGGCTTCTACCAGAAATAGTATATAGAAATAAATAAGGCAATCACTCTTTCAAACTAAAATAACAAGATGGTAGAAATATATAGTGACAAGTATAATGGAAAGCTTAGATAATTTGATATGAAAGATAACCCTATTAAACTTTACCACTAAAAGATTATGCCGATTGAATACTTACCACAAAGTGCGCTGAAATATCTTTGCTATCTTTGTTTGCTGAATGTATAATAATTGTTGCTTCATCTAGTATCTGTACAACCCCATAATGCAGCTTTGCCAATAGACTTCCTGTGCTTCCTTTTTTTTCAGCCTTCATTATAGTTACAGCCTGAAAAAAATGTTTGGGTTCATTATTAAAATAAACAGCATAACCATTATCGAATGTTAAGAATGAGATGAGCGAGCAATAGAAAATTGTGTTCTTTCACAGCTAACCAAATGACAAAACAACCTCTAACCTGGGCCTCAGCCAAGCAAATAAGGCTCATAACAGAAGACACAGATGATGTAGTTTCAGGAGGCCTTTCCGGAGGCAATGCAGGCTGTAAACAGGGAAGAACCTCATGAGCCAAAGAGTGATAAACTCCAGCAGCTTTTCTAAATAGAGTTGCAGATTGCACCAAATCTACAATGATGCATAAGAAGTACGCAAATCAATAGCTATGCAAATGTAAACAATGGGTAAAAATTTAATTCCTACCTTTGGACAGTACATCAGAAGCACATTCTCGTAGCAGAGCGCCATAGAGAAAAAGCATCATATTGACCTCAAACAGCAAATTATCAATTTGAAAGAACTTTTGACACTTGAAATTGAAGAAAGATGAAGAAGTAAGAGCACTGCTCCATCTGATCTTAAGGTCTGAAGTCCAACGAAGCAGTCCGGGGTTATCACTAGCCAGATTAACATGGTGAACCAAGTTTTCCAATAATGGCAAGTACTTCTCCAACTTTTGAATGTCCTGAATAATTTTTGCAGAAAAAAAGATAAGAAGAGAATTAGTTCAACCTACCTTGTGTTGTCAGATACTGTTGGGATTTAACAAGAACATGTAGTTAAATAACCATTTAAACATTAAAGGCTATCATTTAGCAAGTTTTCACCACCAAAATCACCAAATAGAATAACTAAGAGACCTAAACAAAGTAGAGTGAAACAGTAATAGATGAAAGTTCTCAATTTTCCAGATGGTCATCTTGACATTTCTACTACTGATATGCTACCTGGTCACATTGCAAAGTCGACCCTCCAGAGATTTCCCTTGCAACGGCTTTTGTGATCAAGCTTTTGTTATTAATGGACTCCTCAATTACTCTACGCGTGGAGCTTAACTCTTTCAGTTGCTCAAGTGTGCCAGAATCACGAGCAAAGTATGTTTCTTCAAAAACAACCTGTAAACACCAATATCATGTTACAAGTGCCATAAGTTATTATTAAATCATCCCCTTAATTCAAACAGTAATATTAATATACATCACACTTATTCAAAGGATATAAGCAAATTCATAATTTCATATTCCTCTCAAAAGTACTAAAACAAAGTTTGAATCTACTGTAGCAAATTTCATATTTTAATGCCACCCTCAAGGCCAAACATGTCAAATCAAACAACACTTGTAGCTACCAAGGCCCGAACATCATTCAACCAAAATTCAAAAATTAAAGATGGCACTAGCACTACAATATTCAGCCACCACCAAGTCAACAACCATAGTTTCAAATATAGATTACATGAAAATATGAATGCTTTCTCTTTCGTAAAAAAGTCTGTTTTGATGGATTCTTCAACTGCACATTCAAAAGCCTTATTTTAACTCCCACTCAACCCATGTTGGTACTTTTTTCCCATGTACTTTGACTCGAACTTCAACGGTTCAACTTCTAACTTATGTCTCCCTCCCAACCTTTAAATCCTCTATAAGTCCAACCAAACACCAAGAAATTAGTACATCCAAAGTAGCATAACCTTCAAAAAAATCCCAACCGCCTGCTTTCATAGAAGTCATGATCTTGCAATTCTTTCAAAATTTGCCATTATTTTTGAAGATATGTTATAGGCCCACAGATTAGATGGAACCAAGTAGCACTTTATGCGTCCAATACAGAACTCTCAAGTCTAAAAAATGTATATAAAATCCCCAATAGCAATGGAACCAACAAGTTTACTTATATTCTTCTATATTATATGTATGTATATATATATATATATATAAAGAGAGAATGAAGGAAGTAAGAGGTGTGTCATACCTTCTTGGTTTTGAGCTTCGGAGGATCCGCAAAATGTAGCATCATGGCTACCAATCTGTCGCCCCCTTCACTTCAATTTCATAATAACATGCAAAATAATGTAATTGCCTCCTAAACCATATTAATTTTGGATAATCAGAAATACCCTATACTATTCAGTCTCGACTAATTCGTCTCCTACTCCAACTGAAATACTGGATGGAGAGAGTCCTTGCTGAATGCTGATTCTAAACTCAAGTTCCCCTCATTTTCCTTCTTGTCTAACAAGAATACGGATAGTTTGAGTGGGTCCTAGCGGACTCCCGCCATTCCTGAGTCAACCCCGAGTTTGGGCCTCACACGGTTCAGCCCAGTTTATAATTTTAATTGCAAGTTAAAATTTTGAGGACTCTAGTTGAAGTTATAAAAATAAAATAGAAATTATCATAAAAGTTGAGAGGCATAAAAGAGAAGGGATTTAGAAACTCGAAAAAAGTTTGTTAATATTTTTGAAAAACTATAGACTTTAAAGTCTTTAATCAACTAACTTAAAAAATACACCTTCGCCTGCCTTTTGTTCTAATTATGACTATTGACTAGTCAGCGCTTGGGCGACAAAAGTCAACTACGTATTTAGCTGCTAAATAAACATTGATGTTTTGGTAATTAAAGAGGTAAAAATGCAAAGGAAATAAAGAGAAATTGAAGAGGAAAATGCACAGGAGGAACAAATTGAAGCCGTCCATCTAAATTTTGCCAATTGGATTCATAATTTTTTTCGTGCGTAATTATCGTAAGAATATACTCCCTCCGTCCTTAAAAGATTGTCGTTTTAGAAGAAAAAATTTGTTCTAAAATATTTGTCGTTTACAACTTCCTAGAAGAATAAATTATTTACTTTCCTATATTACCCCTATCTTCTCTCATTGTCCTAATGAATTCTCTTCCTTTTATTAATAGTTTTCAATTTACCATAAATGAGTAGTGATGAAATTTTAAATAAATTTTACTAGTATTAAATAATTTTTTTAATCCATATATCAAAACCTTAAACGACAATCTTTTAAGAACGGAGGGAGTAATAAAAGTTTTATCAATAGAATAAAATAATAAAAGAATAGAAAACGATAAAATTGTAATAAAAGTAAACTTGTAGGGATAAAAAGGGAAAAGAAATATATGACACAACCTCAAGAGATCAGTTATTTTCTGCGGCTCTCCTTTAATAAATAGTAGTAGTAGCTTAATTCCAGTGACACGCGCGTTGCATGAGCAACTACCATGAGAATATAATTGGAGGTATATACAATTTTATTTTAGGGATAGAATAAAAAATAAAAAAAATATGAAAGAAAAAATTGTAATAAAATAAAACTTGTAGAGACAAAAAGAGAAAGGAGATTTGTGAGGCAACATCAAGATGACGGTTTTTCACTACTCTCCCTTCATAATAATAAGAGATATAAGCATTAAATTGGTATCTAAAACTAGAATTAACTAATAGTATTAGAACATTTAGTTTCAAATAATCAACCGATCATAAAAGAAAAATCCAAACATGAGAGTACATTACATATATGTGGATCTTTTATATTTGTAGCCAAGTATTATATATCTCATTTTGACTTTTTGAAATTAATTTGTGAAATTTCAAAATATAAATTTATTTAAGTTTAGAAATTAACAAAAATGATAGCAAGTACAATTGTTTTTTGTTAGTTTACAGAAATCATATTTTTTTAGAAATTCTTAACATGTGTCTTTAGGACACATGCTAAGCACGCAGTTCAAGAAAATATTCCCTTAAATTGTGTGCATATTTCCTTGAACTTGATGCAAATGCAGAAATCAAGTGAATATGCACACAGTTCAAAGGAATATTTTCTTGAAGTGTATGTTTAGCATGTACTCCCTCCATTCCTAAAAGATTGTCGTTTTAGAATAAAAAATTTGTTCCAAAATGTTTGTCGTTTACAACTTCTTAGAAAAATAAATTATTTACTTTCATATATTATCCCTATCTTCTCTCATTATCCCAATAAATTCTCTTCCTTGTATTAATAGTTTTCAATTTCCCATAAAGAGGTAGTGGTGAAATTTAAAACAAATTTTACTAGTATTAAATGACTTTCTTAATCTATGTACCAAAACCTTAAACGACAATCTTTTAGGAACGGAGGGAGTACCCTAATGGCACATGTTAAGAGGACCTATTTTTTAATACTAAAATCCAAAAATTCCGTATACCGAGAAGCTCATTGACTGTCTTGCTAAAACTGTTATTGCCTAGGAAGACATGCTTCAAAATCCGATTATCATAAAGTTAACTTCATCATAAATTAGTCAATTAATTAATACAGTGCTGACACGTAGAGAGAGATCATCTCCTGACTTACGTGCATGTCGATATTGTATTAGTCAATTAACCAAAATTAATTTCATGCTAACCACTGCTCATGCTTTAGTTTGTGTTTATAATATTAATCTTAATTTTATAGCAGTCCTCCTGTTTTTGTTCAATCTATTATATATGACTTTTGATACGGAATGGAAGGCCACCGTGGTCATAAACTAACGCTTAAACCTGATTTGTTTGCTTTGATGTGATGCATATTTAAGTTTGTGTTTGTTTGCAGAAAAAAATAAGAAAAGATTTCGTCATGAATCTGTGGGGTCTTGGATTTTATATTATATACTACTTCCGTTCTTTAAAGAGTACAGTTTTAACATAAAACACACAAATCAATAAATGAAAATAAAATGATAAAAATAACCTTATGTAGTTTCTCTTTCTTTGTATTGATTGAAACTTGTCTTTAGGTTTATGGAGTAATGAACACAGATCCCAATTTCTTTCCGCTCTGTTGAGAGAATGAAGCTTTCAACTTTCACTTTTTTTCCCGCCATCTCCCATCGCCCAGATTACTTCCAAGTTTTGATTTTACTTCCATCACACCTTTTTTTGCAATTTCTCGTCTTCCATTAATTCCTTTTGTCTTCTATTGCAATTTCTGATTCTAAGCCATCTCCCATCTCCAAAATTCTAAGCAATTTTTTGCCAAAAGAATAAAGATGGAGTTAAACAAATCTCTTCTACACCCGTATTTTCCATATTCAATCAAGGGTTTGCAAAAGAGAGGGTTCTCTGAGTTTTTTGCCAAAAGAATAAAGGAGTTACTCATGAGATGTTTTTATGGCAGAAGAAAAGAGATGGAGTATCAAGTATGAGCAGGCTTCAGCTTTGGAAAAATTGAATGGAGCGGCTTACAAAGCGTCAAAAGCTTGAAGAGAAAAAAACGTTGGCAACCACAATAATAACTCTTTGGTTACAAAAATTAAAATAAGGGCATATCTGGAAAAAAAAACATAAACAAAATATATTGGATTTCTAATGTTGCATTCTTTTAAGAATAATTTTTTTCTCTTCAGACTGCACTCTTTAAGGAACGGAGGTAATAGTGATTATATATACAATTGGAAGAGGATTAATTAGGTAGCTAGCTAGGCCCCAGATGGCATTATAATTTTTATCACTTTAGTGGAGTGCAGTGGCTTATGGTGACCTTTCCGTCTCCAAAAGTTACCGAGGGACCCCTAATATACTAATAGGGAGGAAGAACAAGTCTCCACCATCACCTTCAGAGAAAGATACCAATACCATCCTCAGATCCTCTTCCTCCCTTTAATCATTACTGATGAAACTAGTTCAACTTTTCTTAAAGTTGGATCATTTTAAGATAGATAGATAGAAATCCACCAACCAACAAAACTTAATTTGCATCATTTGTCCCACTCCTCCTGGTAATATAATTGAAATCAATGCCCATTAACTACATCTTTACCGCTTATACCAATGTCTACCATCTAACTTGGTGTTATTTTTCACTTATCCAGAAGACTAGTAGGTAGTTGAACCCATTACTGTTTTTTTTGGTGGTGGTGGTGGTGGTGGGTGGGGGGGGGGGGGGGGTTAGTTTCTTAATTTAAATATACACCATTGCAGGAAAATGAATCTGTATATATTTATCAATCCATATTTGACATCAAAAGATGGAGCTACTTTACTTAAAGTGAAGAATATTGAAGGCTCTACTATAACTACAGGGGGAACAAGTAGAGACCTCCATAGCTAGAGAGCTTGGAATTGGCTTCCTTGTCTTAATTTTGGGACTAAAAAGTATATAACTTTCGCTAAAAGTATAACTCAAGTATTAACTACTCCTCGCTTAATATAAAACGTTTTAGAGAAGTATTTTTGTCCCTTAATATAAGACGTTTTACAATTTCAAGTAAGTATTAATTACTTAGTTTCCAATATTACCTCAAGTAATAAATAGAACTTTGGTTCTTTCACTATTTTTGGCCAAATAAACAACACACTCTTTTTTTAATATAAGGGCAATATAAACAATTGATATTATATTTAATGTTATACAATTATTTTCATAATATTTGTGCACAACTCTAAAACGACTTATATTAAAGGACGGATGAAGTATTAAGTTATGGGGACAGATGGCGTTTGAAATGAAGTTTATTTTTTACTAGTCATGGTGGATAGATATATAGAAGTTGACATTTTTATGACACTGAAATTTGCTATTTTTACCAACATTGTATTGTATATATACTGGAATTCTGTCTTGATTCAAAAGATGATGGGAGTATATTTTTGTGAAAGCAACCAAAAAAGAAAAAGCAGAGGTGACAAATAAAAGAGACTTAATTTTGTACTTCACCTTTATTCCATCACATGTTTGAGGGATCCATCAACTACTACTGCTGCTACAAATACATACATGATGATTGAATAAGTATCCCTCAACTCCCACATTCTAGCTAGCTACCTACCTCCCTACATACTACTATTTCTTTTTCTTCTTTAAAGATGGTCTCTGCAGCTTCTCCTCCACTTCCAAAGGTAAGATTTTGATCATTTCATGATACTACTAGAAGTCTAGCTAGCTAGTTGAAATTTTGTGCTAATATATATTGTTGGTGTTTTTCTAAACGTGGCTCGCAGGAAGTTCCAACAGATGATCAGTGGAAAGATGGACCTCCTCGGGAAGCCAAATGGTGGTACTCCACTTTTCATACCGTCACAGCCATGGTTGGTGCTGGCGTTCTCAGCCTGCCTTACGCCATGGCCTACTTAGGATGGTACGCATACGTATAATATATCCTTTCTAGAGTTGGTTTTTATAATCCTTTAATTTCACCGTGAAAATAAAACTCAGTTGTGATATTTATTGCAGGACGGAGGTAGCTAGGTAGTGAGTAGTAGTAGTAACATACTCCTATATAGTTGTTGTGCTAAACTAATTCTCTCTCTCTCTCTCTCTCTCTCTCTCTCTATATATATATATATATATATATATATATATATATATATATATATATATGTTAATGTGTATCAGGGGTCCAGGGGCCATGTTTTTGGTTTTGTCCTGGTGCATCACCTTATATACAATGTGGCAGATGATACAGCTCCATGAATGTGTTCCCGGAGTACGATTTGATCGCTATTACAACCTGAGTCGGTATGCCTTTGGGCCAAGACTTGGGCCGTTGATTGTGCTTCCACAACAACTGATCGTCCAAGTTGGGTGTGATATTGTGTACATGGTGACCGGTGGCAAGTGTCTCAAGAAGTTTTTGGAAATAACATGCACCCATTGCACCAGGCTCCGTCAATCCTACTGGATTTGCATTTTTGGTTCCATCCATTTCGTGCTCTCCCAACTCCCCAATTTCAACTCGGTTGCTGCTGTTTCACTCGCAGCCGCCATCATGTCACTCAGGTTACTCGTTCATTCATTAAGTGCTCGCCACTGTTTTTAGACATCATCAACACCGTGTAACAAACTTGAAATTTATTCCGATATTTGCAGCTACTCAACCATAGCTTGGGTAGGTAGCTTAACTCATGGAAGGGTGGAGAAAGCTGAGCTACGCATACAAAAATACGAGCGGAGCAGATTCCACATTTAGGGTGTTCAATGCGTTGGGCCAGATTGCATTTGCATTTGCTGGCCACGCCGTGACCCTTGAAATTCAGGCCACAATTCCATCCACCCCTGAGAAGCCCTCGAGAATTCCAATGTTCAGAGGTGCACTTGCGGCCTATTTTGTCAATGCTATTTGCTATTTCCCGGTTGCTTTTATTGGATACTGGGCTTTTGGTCAAGATGTTGCTGATAATGTCATTGTGGGCCTCCAGAGACCATCCTGGCTCATTGCTGCAGCCAACTTAATGGTGGTCATCCATGTCATTGGCAGCTATCAGGTAGTACGGAGGTTTATGATTATACTAATAATTAATTCCAAGGAAATACTACTATTAAAAAAAGAATTCTAACACCAAATGAATCGACACGTGGCATCCATTCTCTGGACAGGTTTTCGCCATGCCCGTGTTTGAGTTGGCTGAGAGAACAATGGTGAAAAAGTTCAACGTCCCGCCGGGAATTTTACTCAGACTCGTCGTTCGGTCTGCTTATGTTGGTAAGAATTAAGAATATGATGTTGTTGTTACGAGCTACTACTGCACAATAAAGTCACGTATATATATAAACCATGATTCTAACATTGTCCAAATTAATAATCTTGTAGCATTCACTTTGTTCTTTGGTGTCACGTTTCCTTTCTTCGGCGATCTTCTTGGGTTTTTTGGCGGATTTGGCTTTGCTCCCACTTCCTATTTTGTAAGCACCATCCTCCATTTCCAGTTTTCATTTGTCAATAATTAAATGTGCTAATATGATTTTATATATATATATATATATCTCCTGACTTGCTGAGAGATGTTCCAGCTGCCTTGTATAATATGGCTCACAATCAAGAAACCAAAGAGATTCAGTGCCTCATGGGTCATCAACTGGGTAAGTAAATTAATACATACATACTCTGTAGCGAATATATATATATATATATATATAGACTCACACAAGAATATATTCTTCTTAATTTCTTGGTAATAATTAATTCAGGCTTGCATATTCACTGGAGTGTTCATAATGTTGGCGTCAACCATTGGCGGTTTGCGAAATATCATTGCAGACTCTTCCACTTATGAGTTCTACTCATGATTTAAACTACAGCCACTTGAAGACCTCATTAATTATATACTACCACTCCATATGGAGAATATATAGTCTTCTACATTACACTCATCGATTTCTTCTTTCTATAATCATGTCTGTACTATTGACAAAGATTGCAGTTTTATTGGAAAAGATTTACCTTTCATTTCGCCCAAACCAAACCATAATGTTCAGCAGAATAATAGTTGTGCCGAAGAATATATATAATTCCACCAATCTATGAATATATATATATATATATAGTGGAAATCATGAGTTTGCATTGAAATTTATTTGCTAAAATCCACCAATGTTTCGTCAAACAAGGTCACTAGTAATTTCCATATAATCATCTTCAACCAAATATCTGGATTGGTGAAAAACATTTTCAACCAAGCTGTAATATTTTAAACAAATGGTTTTGCCTACTAGTACAATATATTGGCAATTCGTTGAAGTGGAGGCACAAGCATGAAGTAAAATAATCAAGTAGTTTTGTGAGTAATGAACTGACATCTCACGAACTGTAGCAGTTGAATGATATTACTTACCTTACCAATTAAACTGCATTATTATGAATTTTCTCCGTCTACATATTGCACTCATTTGGATGCGAACAATAAATAATACTAATTCGAGTAGGGACTGTGGATGTCACGTCTAGACGGAAAGAAAGAGAACAAAAAAAATACATGCTTCCGAATGTAAGCCTTCTATCACGACATAGGGGTTTTGATAAAATTGAATGAAACACTTCTCTATGTTTAAGTAATTCGAATGAAGCAAAATTCTAAATACTGAATGAAAAAAATTATTTAATAATTGACATGTTTAAAACATCTAAATAATATATTTTTATTATTTTACTCCTCGGAAAAAATTTAAAATTATTATAAATTTATTTAATATTACTTAATATAATAATTAATATTGTAATATATATATATATATATATATATATATATAATACTTCATTCAGGTCAAAAACATTACATTTAATAATTCAGCCCAAAAATTTGACTTATTCAACTATTCAGAGAATTTTTATTCAAAACAAAAACACTAAAATGATTGACTGATCCAGCTCCATTCACCTCTAAACAAACACCCTCTTAGTTGTCCACCAAAATTACTTGTCCATTATTTATTTATTTTTTTCTGTCGTCCCAATCATGACAATTTAATATTGTAATTAGAAAATTTTGAGGTCAGGTTCAAAAAAGGGGTAATTTTTGAACTTAATAAAACCTTTTTTAAAAAAATTATATAAAATCTGTTAAAATGGGACGACTTCTATGGGAAAAAACTAAACTGGGAGGTGGTTATCAGAGACCAAAAGAACCAACAAGATGGTGTATCTTGCTGTTTTTTGTGCTTTTTTCACCTTATATCCATTTCAACCCTATAGTGAATGTATACCTCATGTAAAAATGACTCAACACCTATTGAAGACAATGATATCTAACCAAACTTCATAGAAGTACAAATCAAGGTAGTAGAATCATTAAATAATCCATAGCAACAGTTAGCATGGCACAACCCTGATTTTGTAATTAAAAAAAATAGAGAATCAATAATGTCATTGCTCTTTATGATATCAATAATGACTTGGACCTTGAATCAGTTACTTTCTGATAATGGAATTTCTCTTTATGATAAAATAATAATGCCTTGGACCTGGAAAATGAAAGATATCAACAATGTCAAAATGTAGTTCTCTTCTTCAACTTCTCTACACCGCAATAGGGTCTAACCGCCAGGTTTGAGAAGGATTCTGCGTACAAGAATGGAGAGGATCAAATAACTGTTGAGAGATCCAAATAAAGTAAAGGGAGAGAGGGAGGGGAGGGAAGGAGGGTAAAGACGTTGTGAAACAACGACAGTGCAAATTAGATTTGGCTCAATTAGTTACAAGTAAGCTAGACTACCATATGGCCCATATATGACCCTTTTCTATACAGCAGCAGTATAATTACTTACTGTTAACATGCTACACACTACCATCCCATATTAAGCATGTTAATAATATCTGATTGTGAATGCAGTGATGGGGGTATAATTACCAAGACTCATGACTCTACCATTGCCAGGAAGGATTGGATTCCGAAAACAATGAATAGAACTCCACCTGAGAGTGCAATCTGCATGAGAATGTATATACAACTTTAGTGTTATGAATGCTTGATTAAATACAATATTTTTTTTGTGTGTGTCGGAGAGGGGGGGGGGGAACACAAGGTGGATATAATGGATTATACATTCCGAAAGAAATAAAAACAGGTTTGGCTATTTACGAGTTTCTCAGATATCTGTTTTGCCAAGCTCTTTCCTCCCAGGACGGCAGCAGTGGTACACAAAGCTTGTCCTCTGAAACCGGAAACATCATCAAATACTATATAGTAAAGAAACTAAAAGGAATGTTACCTCAGTACCTATGAAATTAGCAGTATATACAACAAATACTATTATATATAGGAACACCATGAATACGCTACACAGCCCAAATACCCAACCAAAGCCTGAATTATGCTCCAACAAGGATTTGAGCAAGTAGTCAAGGAACCAAGGGTTATATATCAACTGGTTGGGTTCCCGCAAAGCATGCAGCTAAGTAGTGTTGGTCTTAGGAACCACTGTAATATGGTAGTTTATCAACGAAAGATACTAAGATTTAATTTCTGTTCCTAATTTGGATAATTTGATAGGGCAGATAAAGAGGATGGAGCCGGCAGGCGCAACTCATCACTCCCTTCTCATTTAATGGAAAGGGCTTTGTACTTGCAGGGGAAATAAATGGAAGAGGGCATTTGCCAAAAGGGCTGTATAATTAGAAGTAGCAATTAAAAGAAAACGTCTCAGGAAACAGCTCCAAAAAATAAATAGAGAGATAGGTAACTTACAAGATTCCACCGAGTACAACACCAAATGGATTTTCATCTGCTGCCAAACCAATGGTAGCTAGCTGAAAAGGTAGTAAGATAGTGTTAAAGAGGAATGAAACAACAGTTATGGAAAATGTAGAACATGTCCTGTTATATGTTATGGCATTCGGAATCTGATGCTAACCTGGCTCTTGTCACCCCATTCACCAAAGAAGGTTATAGAAAATGCCTGTACAGTGCAATAATATCTGCTTAGATAATAATTATTGCATTTTATCTTAACTAATATTTTACAGGAATAGAACCTTCAGAAGGATAGGCGAGAAGAACTGAGTGAGGAATGGTTGCCTCTGCTTTTTAAAATCATCATCAGCCTGGAAGAACACGATACATAGGATACTTCAAAAAAAAAACTTTGGGCATCTTTAAAAACAAAACTTAATACATTCAAAAACATTCAATATAAACTTTACACATAACAAGTGATGAAGAATGACAGTGGACCAGTAGAGAACACATTTGGCCTCTTCAAAACTTTCAATGAAAGACTCATAATAGCATACCAAACATTCACAAGAGATCTTATCACCGTAGTTCATGTATTATGGAAGGATTAAAGAAATAGAGCACTTTAATGCAAGCTTAATTAACAAGTACTTTTCTCTTTCCAAGACATTTGAAAAATCTCACAAATAAAGCACGTAAAGATACTTTTGTAAGTTTGTTACTAGCCAGAATAAATTTGATATGGCTTTTTCACTTTCTTTATAACATAGAAGAACAATATTATAGAGTCAAATGCGCAAGAAGGTACTGTCAGAGTTCATAAAAATTCTATGTCCCGGCAATACCTTGCTATTTTCTTTAGCTGTTCCATTAGCTTTTAAATCAGCATCCTAGTTAATACCATGAAAGTAAGATTAGAGAAAAAAATCAGGGTCAACATGGGTAACTCTGAGAAAGGAAAAGAGATGAACCAATTCTGCTTCAACTTCAGCCAATTCTTCAGCCTCTCTATTAGCAGGGAAAAGAGATAAGAAAAAAGAAAGACTCCGTTACAAGCAAATCGCATTAAGCCAAGGAGAGAATTATCAAAGCAAAAGATAGTAAAAAGGAGTGAATATATGAATTACCCTTCTTTAAATGCATCCCACAAAGACCATAGACCAAATCCAAAAAACAATAATGTTGTTATATGATGAGTGAATTTACGAGGAATCTGCATAGTTTACCATCAGAAACATTTATAAACAGGGTATAACAAAGAAAGTAAAATGAGAGGGAGATTGCCTCTCAAAAAGAATCCTAAATTAGTGGCACAAACTGTTCACAAACCACAAAAGACCATATGAATTACCAACAAAAGTTATGCTAGTTTATAGGTTAATACTTAAATCCATATACTAGTATTATACGCAATGAGCACGAAAATGTAGCGGGTACAAATCACAGCATGAAACTTCCATTGAATTATAGCTTTGCTGTCTAGGTTTTGCTTAAATATGTTTAAGTATGAAGGAAAACAAAAACAAAAAACTCTGGTGGTGTTGTATAACTATAAATTTCCCTGGACCCAATACTTCAATTATATTATGATTGATACCGTGACCAAAGCACCAAAGCTGGCAACAAATTCAATTAGACAGAGTACATCAGGTTGAATTCCATTGTCTCCACTGTAAAATAGCACAAATGAACTTTCTGCATTCAATCAAAGTTAAATCAAAACCCTTTAGCCACACACCACACATATTAACTTTGAGACTTCTGATGGGCACACCGCACACCTCTCAATCTACGTATCATTTTGCAACTCAAGATATCATTCTATCTTTTTATTTGGATAATCATGATTGTCAAAGTTACTAATTAGGTTCATATCCTAAATCCTTGGTGCTGACTAAGTAACTTAGAAATCTGCAGAATGTTGAAAAATCTCCACTCACATAAATATTAACGAAGCAATAATGCTACAGCCATGCAACACATTTAACTACATACACACGTGTCGATTCTAGCTGTAAAGAAGATAACAGGTATTGCTTTCCTGCAGTATTGTTAAGTTTCTCATATTCAACTCTATTACAGTACAATAGTCTTCTACAGAAGTGAAGTACATCTATAGGTTGTCTGATTAATGGATAACTCCAAGGGGTTAACTCAAGTGGATGTGAGCCTCTTACAAGTGCCTCTAGTAGGTACAGGTCATGCGTCCAAACTCTTTGAAAGCACTTTGGGGCTAGGTGATTTACCCATTGCACCCGAAGAGTAGTATCTGTGGGTGGCTCCTTTTAGATATACACACACACATATTTACATATATATTAGACATCCAATGCATCCATAAGCAACCACATTAGAATCTTTAAAAGCACTTAAAGTGAAACCAATCTTACCAAATTTGGAGCAGCCCAGCCAAGAAGAGCCGAAAGAATAGTCATAACCTATAAAATGGCAAATATATTCTGTAATTGTAGAGCCTGAAAACGTGGCTGAGATCAATAACAAAATGAAAGTAAAAGATGTGGAAAGAAAATATATTACAATCAAAGCAGACAGGCAGCCTAACAAGACAAGTCTCCTGCGATGTCGCATTGCCAATATCTAAAACAAGTAAAATATGTCAGATTAGCACAGTGTTGTATTTTCTTTCCTCTTTCATGCAAAGACCAATGAGAGTCGGTGTCCTGAATTTGTTGATTGAACGAAACAAAAATAAAGAAAGAAAGATATCAGATGCATAAGAAAAACCAATAACATATCATAGAATGATGTCCACAAGTACTTTCACATTTTCATAAAAATGTCGCCATATGCATAAAATTCGCAATGTCATAGACCATCCAATTTGACCAGGGAAGTGCCCAAGCAGATCCTTGGAGATCTGGTTAATAGTTTAACAAATTTTCAGGTTATTTTCTATGAGATGAGGTTAAGACAACATATTAAGTCTTATGACGGAAGGTTCAGTTAGACACATCATACACTATTTATTAAACTATAACATGCTCACACGGTCACACCCTAAAATGCAGTCAGGAGCACATGGTGGTTAGTATGAATATCAAATAGTCATAAAAGATGACTTCCTTTTTCTTTATGGAGGGGCAAGAGACCGGAAAAAAAAATACATGGTGACCAGCCTAATTATGGTAACATCTTGGCAATAAGGGTGTCATCTTTTTGTTAAATTTAATCACCTAAATACCATTTGGTGCTTCAGTTCCAGGTGGCCAACATAAAACATACTATTAACTAACAAAATGAAGCCAACAACAAACAAATTTAGCATGAACATTATAAAAAAAATAAAAGGCCATAACTTGGCTATGACAGCAAAATGACATACTTTAAGGTGTTGCATTAATGTCAGCTAGCCATTTCACCATTTTATTACTCAAAACTACAACTTTTTGGCTCTTGCCAAAACCCAAACTAAGTAACTGAAAACTTTCAATTGAGCCAGCTCCCCAATAACATGTAAATTACATAAAAAATACAAAACTAACATCAAGTTCAAAAAAAAAAATAGTTGAACAGATAAAAAAATATGGCAATAAACATTAGATTAGATATGATTTACTCACCGCAGCTGCGAAAAAAGTCTTGTCTCCGATCTCGGAAAGCACAGTCATAGCAAGAGACTTAGTAAAACCCTAATTACATTCAAAAAAATCACATTGTATTAAAAACAAATCTCAATTTTAACATATATGATATAAACAGAGGCTATAATACTTACTTGTACAACAGAGTAACTCATTTTGGTCAGCTAGATAGACAGGAAAACCAAGATTTATGGGGAGATTATTGTGTATTACAGTATTAGTATTTGGTATGAGTCCGGCCTCAGCTGGTCGGTTAACTGAGTCTTGTCGAATCTGTTAAGTGGTAGTGCTCGGCAGTCAATACTCAGTAGGATTAAAAAAAAAAAGAGAGAGAAGCAAGAGAAGCAAGAAAATATATTTTCGGTGCGGTGCTATTTGGTTTGGTTTGGTTTCGTGGGGGTGGGGGTGGGGGTGGGCGTGGAGTTGGGGTTGGGGTTGGGGTTGGGGGTGGAGTTGGAGTTGGAGGGTTTGTACGAAATCGTGACGCAATCAAATTGTAAAAATTAGCAAAAGTATGGTATATCAGAGTTTAAAAAAATTTCTACAAAATCATTACCCGGATCATCCTTTATGCAAATTATTAATTTAAAACGATAACAAGTTATGGAATCATACCCTTGTAAAACGAAGTTTTCACAGGTACGAGTTCAACTAGATCTCCTTGAATTTTCGGATTAGATTCCTTCCTTTGATCAACGTTAGCCACCCAAGTGTTTGGCCTCTAGAGGTGATCCACCAAGGAAGAGAAATTATCAAGAAGGAGGGTGGTTGGCTTAGTTTTCTATCCTCTATAGAAAAGGAGTACTCTCCAATAATTGGAATTGCATCAATCAATATCTATTATAAGACTCCTCTTATATAGATATTGGTCAACCCTTCTAATCCTATTAGACATGAGATTTCTTTTAATTAATTAAACTCCTTTAATTAATTTAGGTTTCCCACCACATGGGGAATAATTAATTAAATTCATTTAATTAATTTGTCTCCTAATCTTATTAGGAATAAATGAGAGTACTAATATTAAATTAATTACTAAGCTCCTTTAGAAATTAAAATAATAATAATTATAATTATATTAATAAGACTCCTCTTATTAATTTATATTTAATATTTTCAAAATATTAAAAAATAAACATTAAGCTATTTAATTTATTCTATCACTATAGATTAAATTAATTACACTTAATGCATTATTACGATTATGCCATTAACTTCTTAAATAATTATTCTTCCTTTTATGGTGTGACCCTTTAGGTTCTCTATATTAAACCGGTTGTGAATAAATCAATTAGAACAATTCTAATCTTATTTAAATAAATAAATTAAACTAATAATCTATTTAAATAAATAATATTTATTCTATAATAGGGATAAGCCTCCCTAGCGATCAACGACTTTTCAGATAATATAGATTTCAACATTAATCATAAAAGAACCTGTGAGTAAATAGTTACCATACAATTCAATCCTTCCACCATACAATATCCCAATTAAATATAAGACATGAATTTACTGTCAAGTCTTATTTTATTTAATTATATGTATTTCGATTAGAAAATGCACAACTCCAAATAATGCAAATTAGAAACTCATTTCTAATTTCATTTTACCTTGGCCAAGGATTCCTGGGTTGTCATTTAACGAATCGCATAGGACATATCTCCTCTTTTACTAGAGGTGGTAGATTCTTTATTGATCATTCATTATCTCCATATGTAACTCATTATACCCAAGCATACCCTTTTATATACCCTAAAGGATTTTAAGTAATAAGTCAAATATAATTCATTACATACAAGATACTATGATGATTTCAAGTCTAAGGATCACTTGTACTACTATCACATTAGGAATTCCTATTGACAGACGAGTAAAACTCCATTAGGTATTCCATAGCGAGTCACGTTCAGTTAACTTATTCTCTAATAAGCACCTACATACTTGCTTTAGTGTCTCCACACAAATGATCATGAGATCAATCATCCTTATCCAATGAGCAAGCAACATATGTACCAATCTATCCGAATTTACTAATTCTCTTTTTAGTAATCCCACGATTGTGAACTATTTTAGTTTTAGAGCTTTCTAAGAATTTAGATCTCATTAGCATGATCATCATCATGATTCTAAAAGCATTGCTTAAAACTATGGGTTATTTACATATTATAAAAATAGCACCATGTAGATAATTAAATGCCTTTAATAAATGAATATTTTATTAATAAATAAATAAGATTGTTTACAAAGTACGTGCTCTATCATCATACATGATTGGCTTGTATGCACACTACTATCAATCTCCCACTTGCACTAAAGCCAATCGCCATGGTATCTCATACCCATCTTCTCTAAGTGACGATCAAACTGCTGTTGTGTTAAAGCTTTAGTAAATGAATTTACAATGTTGTCTTGAGAGTCTACACGCTCCAAGGTGACGTCTCCTCTTTCAATGATCTCCCTGATCAAGTGAAATCGCTGCAACACGTGTTTAAATTTTTGATAAGACCTTGGTTCCTTAGCCTGTGCAACTGCTCCTGTGTTGTCACAGTAAACGGGAACTACTTCTCCAATGCTAGGAACCATACCAAGTTCAGTTATGAACTTTTTCATTCAAACAGCTTCCTTTGCAGCTTCACTTACAGCTATATACTCTGCCTCTGTCACTGAATCAGCAACTGTTTGCTGCTTGAAACTCTTCCAACTCACTGCGCCTCCGTTCAAGGTAAAAACATACCCCGAAATAGATTTACTGTCATCTTGGTCCGTTTGAAAACTTGAGTTTGTGAAGCCCTCGAGTTTTAATTCAGACCCACCGTAGACAAGAAAAATATCCTTAGTCCTTCTCAAGTATTTTAGGATATTTTTCACTGCCTTCCAGTGCTCTTCTCCTGGATTTGACTGGTATCTGCTCGTTACACTAAGTGCATGAGCAACATCCGATCTAGTACATATCATACCGTACATGATAGATCCTATTGCAGAAGTATAAGGGATCTTACTCATACGGGCTCTCTCCTCGGGTGTCTTTGGGGCCTGTTTCTTGGAGAGATGTATTCCATGGCTCATCGGCATGAGACTTCTTTTGGAATCTTCTATGCTAAATCTCTTTAGCATTGCATCAATGTACGTTCCTTGGGATAAACCAAGCATCCTTTTAGATCTATATTTATAGATCTTTATCCCCGAAATATAGGATGCTTCTCCCAAGTCCTTCACGGAAAAGTGTTTAGATAACCAGACTTTAATCGATTGTAGCATAGGAATGTCATTCCCTATCAGTAATATATCATCAACATATAATACAAGGAATGAAACTGCGCTCCCACTAACCTTCTTGTACACACATGGTTCATCGTTGTTTTTGATAAAATTAAACTCTTTGATTGTCTCATCAAAACGAATGTTCCATCTACGAGAAGCTTGCTTCAATCCATAAATGGATCGTTGCAGCTTACAGACTTGATTTGTTCCAATCTTTAAAACAAATTCCTCTGGCTGTGTCATATACACATCCTCCTCAAGTTTTCCATTGAGGAAGGCCGTTTTCACGTCCATCTGCCAGATCTCATAGTCGTTATAAGCTGCAATCGCAAGCAAAATCCGAATGGACTTGAGCATAGCTACTGGTGAAAAGGTTTCATCATAGTCAACTCCTTGTCTTTGTTTGAAATCTTTTGCAACCAGTCGGGCCTTATAGGTCTCTACCTTGCCGTCCGCTCCAGTCTTTCTTTTAAAGATCCATTTACACTCAATAGGCTTAATGCCTTCAGGTGGTGAAACCAAAGTCCATACTTTATTTTCGTACATGGAGTCCATTTTGAATTTCATAGCTTCAAGCCATTTTTCTGAGTCTTTATTACTCATAGCCTGTTCGTAATTCAATGGATCATCATCATTCACGATGTGTACCTCATCGTCATCCTCTATAACGAATCCATACCTCTCAGGTATCTTCGGTACTCTTTCAGATTTACGAACATGGTGTGGTATAGTTGGTTCTTCTACTTGGTCAGGTACCTGACTTTGATCCGTGGTAATTTATGGTTCTTGAACTTCTTCAAGATATATCTTACTCCCACTGACCCCTTCATGGATAAACTCCTTTTCCAAGAAGGCAGCATGTTTCGCAACAAACATCTTTTGATCAGTTGGATGATAGAAATAATACCCTAAAGTTTTTTTAGGGTATCCCACAAATCTACACTTATCGGATTTAGTCTGTAGCTTATCATTTTCAAACTTTTTGACATAAGCTGGGCAACCCCAAGTCTTAACATACTTAAAATTTGGTTTCCTCCCCTTTCACATCTCATATAGAGTCTTTGGGGCGGATTTGGTAGGTACCTTGTTAAGTAGGTATGCAGCCGTTTATAGGGCATATCCCCAGAAAAAAATTAGAAGGTTGGTAAAACTCATCACGGATCGAACCATGTCCAACAGTGTTCGATTTCTCCTTTCAGATACTCCATTTAACTGTGGTGTACCTGGAAGAGTTCATTGTGAGATTATACCATTTTCATTGAGACAATTGAGAAACTCGCCGCTTAAGTATTCTCCACTTCGATCTGATCAAAATATCTTTATACTCTTGCCCGTTTGTTTCTCTACTTCACTTCTGAACTCTTTGAACTTTTCAAATGATTCTGACTTATATTTCATTAAATACACATATCCAAATCTTGAGTGATCATCAGTGAAAGTAATAAAATAAGAATACCCACCCCGTGCACTTGTTGTCATAGGTCCACAAACGTCTGTGTGAATCAATGTCAACAACTCTGTAACTCTTTCTCCTTTTCCACTAAAAGGAGATTTAGTCATTTTACCCATGAGACAAGATTCACAAGTTGGATATGATTCATAATCAGATAACTCAAGCAGCCCATCTTTATGCAATTTGGATAATTTGGTTTCATTGATATGACCGAGTCTACAGTGCCTCATGTAGGTATAATTAATATCATCTCTTTTTCTTTTCTTAGTTTGTTCAATTTGAAAAATATTTTCTTGTAAATCAAGTGTATAAAGTCCATTTCGCAAATTTCTAACACCATATAAAACATCGTCTTTATAAATAGAACAACTATTGTTCTTTATAACAACGTTAAATCCTTTCATATCCAATACAGAAATTGAAATAATATTTTTAATAATATTCGGAACATAATAACAATTATTAAGATAAATGGACTTGCCCGAAGGCATTGCTAAATAATAAGTTCCTACAGCTAATGCAGTAACCTTTGCTCCATTCCCCACTCGTAGGATCATCTCATCGTTGTTCAGCTTTCTACTTCTGACCAGTCCCTTCACATTATTACATATGTGAGAACCACAGCCGGTATCCAATACCCAAGTAGAATTTTGACTTTCTAAAAAATTAATTTCAATCATGAACAAACCTTGATTGGAAGTCGAAGCTTCTCCAAGCTTCTTCTTTGCTATAAACTTCTTGCAGTTCCTCTTCCAATGACCCGGCTCGTTGCAATGGAAGCACATTCCTTTGCTAGCTGGATCAGATTTCTTTTGTTCCTTTATGTTCACTTTGCCCTTGGTCATCCGAGATCGGAAGAGCTCCTTAGATATCTCATATCTAGCAGTCCTACTTTGTTCACCATACAACTCTTTGAGGTGAATCAACATAGTAGGAGCATCCATGTTTTCGTGATGACGCTGAAGCTCGTTATTCATGGATGCGAGCATGATGCATTAAGCCACAGATGCATCATCTTGCCACTTTACAATGGTGGCAATCTCTTCCTCAGAGGCTGTTTCTGGAACAGTTCCAGGGACAGGTGAGTTTAGGACATAAGAAATCTTTTCAGCAGTGAGAACTATTCTCAGATTTCTTAGCCAGTCCGTATAATTCGGCCCGGTAAGCTTATTAGCATCAAGTATGCTTCGCAGTGAAATTAGTGATTTTGACATTTTTAAAATTCTGCATGTGAAAAATAATATTTTAGCAAACATTCATTTTATTAATTTTGCATACCAAAATAAATTTAGGTCTTTATTTTAAATTGGTATCTCCCACTATTTTTATCAAACTATATTACCCTCACTTATATAGTTCGACAACATCTAATTAAAGATTTTGCTAGTGAGAATAAGGATCCTATTTTAAATGTATATAACCTTGTGGATAGCACAACAAGCGATATACAAATAAATAAGTAGACAACTCTTGTCAATTACATCACTATATAACTCCTTTTATTTTGCCTCTTAAATTATAATGGTCAAGTGTGTGCACATCCGAACTAAAATGATTTAAGTTAAGTCCAGCCTAGCACTTCCATAAATTCAAAAAAGAAAAATATTCGTCCTTGTGGATAGCACAACAAGACTAGATCGTTCAATTTTCTTGATAAACATCAAATGTGATTAATTAACATCTTAAATATGCAATACTCGCCTTGTGGATAGCACAACAAGCTCATATTAAATATTTAATACTCTATTAATTTATCATGCTAGAAGGCGACGTTCGATATTCCAAATATCATTTGAACGCTTCGGACTTAATATTATTTCTTTGAGGGGTTTATTATTATTTGTCTCATCTTGTTTAGCGCGCATGCACATATATATATATATGTAAAATACGCGTCATTTTATTAAACATGCGAAGCATGTTTGCATAAAATAAAATATATATATATATATATATATATATATATAATATTTAGCATGCAATATAGAATACTATATTCTACCCGGATTGATTATGGACTTTTATTCTAGTTTGGTTCACTAGAGCCACTAAGTAAACCAAAAGGTCAAACCTAGAAGTGCAAGAATTTAAATTTAAATATAACAATTACATTTAAACCCGGGTTCCATACAAACGGGTCTTCACGCGCTCCTTGCTTCTTGGTCTCCAATTTCT
Source organism: Panax stipuleanatus (assembly GCA_020205555.1). Classification (NCBI taxonomy): domain Eukaryota; kingdom Viridiplantae; phylum Streptophyta; class Magnoliopsida; order Apiales; family Araliaceae; genus Panax; species Panax stipuleanatus. Next base: position 137,687,633 of record CM035119.1, on the reverse strand, counting down.
TCAAGATAATTTTAACTATTTCTATTACATTAAACTATTTAATTTAAATAGAAACCTTGATCAGCAGTCAAGGGGAAGTACATAGGAGGGATATAGAATTTTACATCAAGAAAGAAAAATTAGAGAAGACGAGGTACACAGACCCCATTTAATAAAACTCATTCATTCAAGCATTCAACTAAAATAAAATCCAATCACATTGGTCAAATAGTCCATAATCAATCCCCATTTATTATCATACATATCACTATATATATCAATAAATAAATATTCATCTCATGAATTAAAACATTCCATATATATATGAGTATCATTTAATGGGCAATTTAAAATTGCATGAAATCCAATTTCAAGATTAAAATAAACTCTTTATTTTAATTATAAAATTATTTAGAATATAATATATAAATATATCATATATATATATATATTTGATATTACCGTATATATTATATATATTTATATAACGAATCAGGTTATATATATATATATATATAATATAAATTCACATTTATTTTTTTAAAAGAAGTCACCTTCTTTTATTAAAAGAGTCCTGCAGGTTTATTAAAAGAGTCCTTTCCTGATGAGTCACCTTATTTTTGGAGTAAGAAAGAGACAACACCTTTTCCTTGCAGAATTCAAGATTAGCACCCCAAAAAAAAAATTGTGATTCGTCCCAAAAAAAAAACGTCATTTTTTTTCTTAAAAATAATAATTTTATACAATAAAATTATGCCCAATAAATTATTTTTAAATACATACCCATATGTATATGAAATCAAAAATAAATTAATAATTGCATAAAGGTTTGGCTCTGATACCACTGTTGGGTTTGTACGAAATCGTGACGCAATCAAACTGCAAAAATTAGCGAAAGCATGGTATATCAGAGTTTAAAAAAATTTCTACAAAACCATTACCCGGATCATCCTTTATGGAAATTATTAATTTAAAACGATAAATAAGAAGTTATGGAATCATACCCTTATAAAATGAAGCTTCCACAGGTACGAGTTCAACTCCTTGTTCTTCGTGATCTCCTTGAATTTCCGGGTTAGATTCTTTCCTTTGATCAACGTTAGCCACTCAAGTGTTTGGCCTCTAGAGGTGATCCACCAAGGAAGATGAATTATCAAGAAGGAGGGTGGTTGGCTTAGTTTTCTATCCTCTATAGAAAAGGAGTTCTCTCCAATAATTAGAATTGCATCAATCAATATCTATTATAAGACTCCTCTTATATAGATATTGGTCAACCCTTCTAATCCTATTAGACATGAGATTTCTTTTAATTAATTAAACTCCTTTAATTAATTTAGGTTTCCCACCACATGGGGAATAATTAATTAAATTCATTTAATTAATTTGTCTCCTAATCTTATTAGGAATAAATGAGAGTACTAATATTAAATTAATTACTAAGCTCCTTTAGAAATTAAAATAATAATAATTATAATTATATTAATAAGACTTCTCTTATTAATTTATATTTAATATTTCTAAAATATTAAATAATAAACATTAAGCTATTTAATTTATTCTATCACTATAGATTAAATTAATTACACTTAATGTATTATTACGATTATGCCATTACCTTCTTAAATAATTATTCTTCCTTTTATGGTGTGACCCTTTATGTTCTCTATATTAAACCGGTTGTGAATAAATCAATTAGAACAATTCTAATCTTATTTAAATAAATAAATTAAACTAATAATCTATTTAAATAAATAATTAATTATTTTACAATAGGGATAAGCCTCTCTAGCGATCAACGACTTTTCAGATAATATAGATTTCAACATTAATCATAAAAGAACCTGTGAGTAAATAGTTACCATACAATTCAATCATTCCACCATACAATGTCCCAATTAAATATAAGACATGAATTTACTGTCAAGTCTTATTTTATTTAATTATATGTATTTCGATTAGAAAATGCACAACTCCAAATAATGCAAATTAGAAACTCCTTTCTAATTTCATTTTACCTTGGCCAAGGATTCCTGGGTTGTCATTTAACGAATCACATAGGACATATCTCCTCTTTTACTAGAGGTGGTAGATTCTTTATTGATCATTCATTATCTCCATATGTAACTCATTATACTCAAGCATACCCTTTTATATACCCTAAAGGACTTTAAGTAATAAGTCAAATATAATTCATTACATACAAGATACTATGATGATCTCAAGTCCAAGGATCACTTGTACTACTATCACATTAGGAATTCCTATTGACAGGCGAGTAAAACTCCATTAGGTATTCCATAGCGAGTCACGTTCAGTTAACTTATTCTCCAATAAGCACCTACATACTTGCTTTAGTGTCTCCACACAAATGATCATGAGATCAATCATCCTCATCCAATGAGCAAGCAACATATGTATTAATCTATCCGGATTTACTAATCCCCTTTTTAGTAATCCCACGATTGGGAACTATTTTAGTTTTAGAGCTTTCTAAGAATTTATACCTCATTAGTATGATCATCATCATGATTCTAAAAGCATTGCTTAAAACTATGAGGTTTTTACATATTATAAAAACAGCACCATGTAGATAATTAAATGCCTTTAATAAATGAATATTTTATTAATAAATAAATAAGATTGTTTACAAAGTACGTGCTTTATCATCATACATGATTGGCTTGTATGCACACTACTATTAGTTGGGGTTGGGGTTGGGGTTGAGTGTAGGTTGGGGTTGGAGTTTGGAGGAATTGATATTTTCACAAGTTGATTTGATATTTTCATAAATGAGTTTTATTTTTAACTAAACCAAACCTTTGTGTAGTAAACTAATTATAAGATTTAATTTTTATGTCTAATTACCCCTACTCGATAAATAACTAAATATCTAGTTGCTTAACTTTATTTGATTAGCAGCATTATTCAATTGAAGACAACTTTTATTTATTTAATTTTTATAATAATAATAATAATAATTAGAAAATAATTATGAAATAAGTGAGAAAAATCATTTACACATAAAAATTAGGATCTAAAGCTTTCTCCTACTAGGGGAAAAAAATACTTTTCAAAATTTATATTATCATATCATATTACTAAATTAAGATTTTTATGAAACAAATTATACTTAAAATGTGTAAACTTTATATAGAAGATTGTGTAAAAATTAATCTTATAAGACTGTAAAAATTAATTTAAGTTTTACATTGAACTGTTCATCTGAATTAATCTTATAAAAATTGATTTAATAAGATAAAATATAAGTTTCAAATTGTTTATTTGTTGGGAGTCTTTGGACCACAAAACATATAAGTTTTTATCATGTTATGATCCATCGGACAGCCTAATATATATTTTATATATATGAGAAAAGACTTATATATAAAGTTTTTACATTTATAAAAATCTTAACTATAATTTGTTTCATAAAAATCTTAATTTAAGTATAATTTATTTACATATTATACTTTAAGTATAATGTGTAAACAAATCTTAATATAGTAATATGATATGATAATAAAAATTCTGAAAATAATTTACATATTTAGTAATATGATATGATAAAGTTTACACATTATTATATATAAAGTTTACACATTTTAAATTTACACAGTCTTATATATAAAGTTTAAATTTACACATTATTATATATAAAGTTTACACAAGTTTAAGTATAATTTATTTCATAAAATATTAATTTAGTAATATCATATAATAATAGAAATTATGAAAATAAATTTTTCACTTGGTGTGAGAATTCTTAGATCCTAATTTTTATGTATAATAATTTTTCTCACTTATTTTCTAACTATTTTCTAATTATTATTAATATTATTACTTTCATAATACTTAAATAAATAAAAGTTGTCTTCAATTGAGTAACGTTAATAATCAAATAAAGTTAATCAACTAGATGTTTAATTATTTATCAAGTGAGGATAATTTGAATATAAAAACTAAATAATATAGTAAAAATGAGATTCACGTGTGAAAATATAAAATTAACTTGTGAAATATCAATTCTCTTTTTTTATTATTAATGTATTGGCGCGTGGAGTTTTATTAAGGGATAAAAGAGGATGCTGAAAAAGAAATTTACTCCGGGGATTTGTACACTACCCTAATTGGGTTTGGCACCATCCAACTCACATTGAATTGGAGGATTTTTCCCAAATAACGTGACAGGAATGTGGAATAACCACATATTTAGATATTATTTTCATATTATAACTAAATACGTTACTTTAATAGAAATGAAATTAATTGACTTTGAATTTTAGTTTTCGGGATTTCTCTAATTGTTTTATGTAAGTCAAAAAAAAGAGAAAAAAAAATACTACCGACGGTTTCATTACCATCAAAAGAGTTAAAAATACAAATGGGTTGAAATTGTAAAACACTTGTATTTAATTTTCATGTTCAATTATCATGTCTGCATATAAGAGCTTAATAAATAAATAAAATTAAGAAGACTTTATAAAATGTTTTAATAGTAATTAAATTATTTATTTAGTTATTTTTGCTATTTTTTTTAAAACAACTAATAAAAAATGTATAATATTTTTTGAAACTGACTGTACAGACCTGTTTTGTTATATGTATCTAAATCACACCTAAAATATTGTATTATAAAAAAATTTCAGTTCCATAAAATATTATATATTTTTTATTAGTTGTTTAAAAAAAAAGTCCCGATTTTGCTATATATATATAGATAGATAGATAAGAAGAATCCGATACAATTTTCATAGTACTACAAGCAGTGCTCTAGTGGGAAAGGGTCTATTTGCTTTGAATCTTATACTTGCATCTCTTTATCGAGATTATGCATATCCTTAATTAATGACTACGGATCTGTTTGGCAAGTCTCAACATATATACCAGACCAAAGTTATCTGCTTGGCAACTGCCAAACACACTGATGAAGTGTGATTTGATGACAGAATATTTTGGTTAAGAGGCTTGACAAATTAATGCCTCCTCATTGTCCGTTAACTCTAGTTTGACTCGACAACGCCTCCTAACGCTGTCATCGCTCCGTTACTATTACCTCGACTTAACGGACCTCAGTGTCGCCGGAGAATTGCTGCCGATATCACTGTCAACTTTTCAGCTAGATAGTAATGGTGAAGGCCGTGACACGGTTACAAACGGTAGCCTACAACTCGCTCCGTGATGCGTTCGTAAAAGGCATGAAGGATTTGCCGTCGACCGACGGCGTTGCGTTGTTCGACACTTGTTACGATTTATCGTCGAAAAAGAGTGTCGAGGTCCCAACGTTGTCGTCTCACTTTTCCAACGGGAAAGAGTACTAAGAATTATCTGATACCGGTGGATTCTGCGGGAACGTTTTGTTTTGCGTTTGCTCCGACGTCCTCTTCGTTATCCATTTTTGGGAATGTACAGCAACAGGGGACACGTGTCAGTTAAGATGTTGCCCAATCTCTTATTGGGTTCTCGCCCAACAGATGCTAACGCCCAACATTATTTGTTTGTTGTTTACTTTTAGAGCAATATCACATGCTCACATAAAGCTCACATAGACGAATTTAGAAATTTTATTCAGCGAATGCGGAATTTAACGGTGTGTTGAGATGATTCTTGGATAGGAATTTGATTTGACAGATTATGAGTAGTTTCATCAACTTGGATGAATTGTGATGCCGATGATTCGGTTGTTTTGGAACGTCTGAATTTTGCAAACATATCATGAAATGTCTAAATTTTGCAAACATATCGTGAATGCCTGAATCATAATTCATAATTCGTTCTGATAAAAAAAATCAGAATAAAAATATTAGTTAGGAGTCGAAATAATTTAGAAACTTACTTGCCGTAGTTTAATTTGAGAAATAACGTTTCTGATGATGTTCTCTTTCCAATCTAACAAATTCACTTTCTGCAATTACACCACAAATGCACCAGTTAAATAAATGACAACAATTGAGTAGTAACTAAACTAAGCCTATGTGTTACTAAACTAAGCCTCAGATTCAACTCACATATTTATAAAAAGAAGTAATTAATTGGGCATTATAGATATTAATTTATTTAGTTGTATTTTTTACAAATTAGCCAATTAATAATTTAACCTCCAACTAAAAATGGTGGCATACTGGCATCCGGATTCCATTTAACAACAGGCGACAACAATAGTTGGGCACTAGACAGTGCAAGTGCATTATGCATACAAGTATACAACTCTCCAATAAAAACTTAGAAATAGTGTGTAACAAAATTCCTAATTTAAAAACCCCCAATTTCAAGTGAGATGAAAAATTAAAAATTAAATCCATCAATCAATGATCAAAATAGCTCAGATTAAAAGTAGATTTAAACTCCTAAAATCTACAAATCTTATCACTAACATTAGAACTTAGAAGTATTAACTATTAAGTATAACATATTAATATTAATCTTAGAGAATAAAGTATCATACATTCATACTCATTGGCGACACTGTGACAGGAGAGAGAAAGATTTATGAAGCTTGTTCACTTGAGAGATTTATGAAGTCTGTAGAGAGATCATAGACGCAGAGTGAGAGACAGAGACTTGTTCACTCTTGGCTATGGGTTGTGGGTCTTGTGGCTGGCTATTTGAAGCTTTTAAGTTTTAACTTCAGTTTTTTTTATATATTCTGCCCCCAGATTTATGAAATTCTATTTCTGCCCTTATAGCTATGTAAGAAAAAAAAACTAAAAAAATTCCAGCAGAGGCAGGTGCTTCCCCTGCCCCCAATGTAAGACCCCAATTTTTTATGAATAAAGATTTAATTTTTTATATATATTATTTTAAAATAGTAAGGTGTTGATTTGATAAATGTGATAAATTATGGGTGGAATGTGCAAATATTTTAAAATAAGCAAGTGGTTATAAAATATTCGTTGTGTCGGAGAATATTCGTTTGATCGAGAAATATTTTTTTATGGGAGAATATTAGTACGACTGGCGCAGTCATTGGTGGACCCCACAACGGAATGAATGTCGGATATAAAAAAGCGACAGAAGTAATATTTTTATAAAAATAACGGCAAAATTTTTACTGTTAAAACTGTTGAAATACCCGGTGGTTAAAATACAGTAATACGCGGTGTTGCACGGTAGCACACGGTATTGCATAGTAATTCTAATTATTGATTCTTACGTAAGAAGTCATTACTCAATAATTGTTACAGTAATTACTGTTCAATATTTTATTTTTGCTACGTTGATATTTTATATTAGTGATTCAATAATTGTCATTGCACAGTATTTCAAATTATCAAATCAATAATTCATATTATTGGAATAATATTATTAGATAGCATTATTGACAATGTTTAAAGATGTTATGTCTAGGAGGGGTTATTTAATTGCGCGCCAATAAAGAGAAATTCTTATCGGAAAGCCCCCTCTTTCCTGAGAACGATCTGGTTGTCAATATTGTAGTTCTGTAATATTATTCGTGAATAATTAATTTTTAATATATATGATAAGAAATATTTATTCAATATGAATTTAAACGGAGAATTTTTTAACACGTGTCATTTATTGAAAGTTGATATTTTATCTTGTCCGATAAAATAATTCATTCAAATATATTATTATAATATTACATTATAGTAATATGATGTGATTATATAATAGTATGATTTTTATAATTTAAATGATAACATTATTATAGTAAATTCATGGTATAAAAGTTAAACGAGGTAGAAGAGTGCAAACTAAATTTGAACTCTTATGATACAAACAATGATGTCATCAAAGCGATGAGATAAGCAATGATGTCATCGGAGCGATGAGATAAGCAATGATGTCATAGATCGATGATGTAAGCGATGATGTCATAAATTATGGCAAAAATATTATTTTATTCTTACTCTGCCTAGCCTATAAATAGAAGCTCATTTCTTCATTATTTCTCACCAATTCACTAAAGCTATAGAGAGAGAAAGTATAGAGAGAATAAGAGATAAAGAAGAAAAGTATTCTGCTATTACGCTAGTGCAGTCTTCCAAATTTTAATGTAAGGAGTATTATTTCTTTCGTATTCATGAAGAAAGTTATTTTATTTCAATACTCGTAAGGGTTGTATTTTCATTCTTTATTATTCTGTTAGAATAACCAGTATACGCGGACTACCGCATGCATGGTGAGATTCTGTTGTTATTCCATTCTTTATTATTATATGGGAATAACCTGTCTATGCGGACTACCGCATGCTTGGTGAATAACCCTTCGTATTCAGTTGTTATTAAATTATGGAAATAATATGTCTGAGCGGACTACCGCCTAACGGGTGAAAATTCAATTGCAGTTTCGTATATTGTTTCATTTCAGATTCCTAACTCTAAACTTACTACGGTAAGTTTTGCTTCTATAATTCCTGAAATGATCTGAAATTCTTGAGTTTTGCGCTTCATCTAATATCATTTCACTAGAATATTGGTCTGAACTTTCTTGTAAAATTTTTATCTTTTCATGTCGAGTTATTATTCACGAGTTACTATTTACGAGTTACTATTCACTGTAAAAAAATATTTTTTTTCCTTCCAAATCATATTTGATTGGATCCAAGTTTTGATCTTCATTCTTGAACTCTGGATAAATTCTCTAATATTTGTCCTTTATCTCACTGGATTCGTTATTCGTATTATTTTTCATCATCCTCAGTCCTAAATAGGTGATATAACTGAATATTTTTGGACCTGTAGTGCAAAGATGAATGATTGCTTGATGAATATCTTTGGCTTATAGTGCAAAGATGAATGATTATCTGATGAATATCTTTGGTCCGTAGTGCAAAGATGGACAGGTGTTGAGATGAACATGACCAACTGGTGATACAACTGAATATCTTTGGCCCGTAGTACAAAATATTGAATATTTGATTCGAGATGTATATTGATTGATGTTACATGGATAAAATATTAATAATGAACTTTTAAATCAAAGAAAATAGTAGACATAATTCTCTACTTAACTCTTCTAATGAATTGTTATTTTTGCTGCAAATATCGATCTAAAACGTATTGTCCATAATATTTTATCTGATTTATTGAAGGCTAACGATAATTTATTTTTCATTACCTTAGTCATACTATTTTTTACTGGGCTAGTTGAGCTCACCCTTTTCTTCCATTGATCTCTTCAAAAAATAAGAATATCGCGGGTACTAGTCAAAAAATAGAGTAATGATCCGAGTTAGAGCTGTAGAAGTCCTCACTTTTTTTTTAAAAGTGTGATAATAAATGTAAAGGGGACTTAGTTTGAATGTTTATATTTTTTACATGTCTGTATTGACATTCACAGTTCTGTGATCATATTTTGCACGAACGTTTGATATGAAAGATTGTATTTGAATTCTGTACCATGTATTTGACGACTCAGAATGGGTTCAGTATTGAACCTATTTTGGGGGCGTCACACCCAACACACCTTCGCCCCTGCATATATACATATATATATTTACGGATCTGCATGTCACCTAGAACTCACAGTATATATGTGTGTATATATGAATATTATGTGAACCAAAATTATGTGATAATAACATTATTTTACTTTTAGTCTACTCTTTTTTCTGTGTGTGAAGCGTGAACCACCGCCAATAAATATAAGGCGATGCGTGGGATCAACTCCTGAGGAGGTGTGTGTTTTTATTATTGAAAAGCTATAGTTTTGTATAGAAAATTAATTGAAATTTTGAGGGCTTAAAATGAAAATTTGGTAGAATAGGTAGTATAGCTCCTAGTCTATCAGACTATGAGTCTATGGTGTGTGATTGCTAGGTGAAATATTCTAATTTTTCATTTGTAAATTTTTTTAATTTTATAAAAGAATTATTTTTTAATAATAATATAAAAATATCATAGTATTAAGTCTGTCCTGATATTACTACTAAACTATTATTACTATTAGAAATAAATATGAAATAAATATTTAATGTATAAATTTTATGAATAAAATTATTTTTGTGGACACAGAATGTAAAAAACATAATTAATTTTTAGGTAAACACAGCTAAAATTATTTGGTATGGCCATATGGGACTACCAAGTCATGTTTTCAAACTAAGATCTTTCATTTCAAATGAAATGAAGAGTCTAATTGTATAAAATGGAGTCTCTAATTTTTAGATCCTTTTCATTTCATTTCAAAGATAACTAGCTAATAGCACTTTGACGATAAAAAAATTTATAAAAAGTTTTTTATAAAATAATGTGACTTGTTATGGTTGGTTATTATTACTAGGTCCATCTATTTACGGTGGATTATTTAGTAATTATAATCTGTTACATTATTTTTCAAACTAGTTTTTGTAGGCTATTTTACCTAAGTTAAAAAAATTATCAGACAAAAAAATATAAAAAGTTGTAATTTTACTTACAATAGACCCCTATACTTAATTTTGTATAAAAATAATCAAGTCTATTTAAGTATTTTTAAGAGTAAAATAGTTATTAGATACTCCATCCGTTCTCAAAAGAATGGTTAAATGTGTAAATTTTTGTTGTCATCAAAACGATAACTAAACATACTTAAAGTGAAGAATAAATATGTGATTTAACGGAGTTCATTAATATAAAAAATAAAACTACCATCATTTGATCTAATTGTGTGGAATACTCTCTTTCGCTACTTTATATATTTTTAGTTAATATGAAAAATATATTTTAGTCATTTTTGAGTACGAGTGAAATAATAATATTTTATGTGATTTAGATATCATTAAAGGAAATTTTTTTAGTGGTTGCTTCAAACATCTTTGTTTGTATGATCGGAGCTGGCGAGTAAAAAGCAGGAGGTCACGTGACAGTCATTCCCTTCTTTTATTTTTATTAGTATTATTATTGAAAAAAATCAATATTGAGAAGTCCAAACAAAGTTGAAGAAAGTATCATTCCTTCCCTCCCACACATAAGTCAAGTTTTCAGGTATGTACTGACACGGTATCAAGTGTACGAATCCCGTATCAAATGCGTCATACTAAAAATTGGGCTGGGCGTGGCAGTTGCACTGGTTAATGGGCTGGCCCGTACACACACCTGGCTGCAGGAACCTCCTTTTAAGCAAAGCCTTTAGACGAGACTCGACTAAAATCCTCTATCAGTACTTACTCCCTCCGTCCCCTTCTAAATATCATTTTAGTTTTATATATTTATCATTTGAGATTTTTTAATGAAATATTAATTATTTAATTTTAAATATTATTTTAAGTATTAAATATAACTTTAATTCTTTAATTATTTTTTGTTCAAAAAATAACACTTTCTTTTTTAATATAAAAATAATATAGACAATTAATATATATTTTTTTTAATATTTATACGTAACTCTAAAATAACATATATTAAGGGAGGAATGGAGTACGTCTCTTCCGTTTTAATGATTATTATATATATATAGGAGTAGTAGTCCACACCACTATAACTCCTTTATAAAAATAAGGAATTTTTTAACATGTGTCCTTAGGACACATGTGCACATATTAAGTACACAGTTCAAGAGAATATTCTGTTAAATTATATGCATATTCTCTTGAACTTGGAGTAAATGCAGAAATCAAAAGAATATGCACACAATTTAAAGAAATATTCTCTTGAATTATGTGCTTAGCATGTGCCCTTAGGGTACATATTAAGAGAATCCTAAAAATAATCCCACTATCACATAAATTCTTTTACATAATTTTTATATATACACATATACATACTATAAGTCTCGTATGTCAGACAGAGAACCATAATATATATGTGTATATAAAAGTTATGTGATAGTAGCATTGCTCCCTTCATAAATATTCTCTAACTCCACATTTTCAGCACCATCCCATCGTCTTTACACTCTCTGTTTCTCTCCACCCCATGCAAAATTACTCTAAGCACACACTTCTAGAGGGAGAGAGATAAAAAAAGCACACAAAACAAAGATTAAACAAAACCTTGCCAGCATATAGTAGTACGAGTAGTAGTAGCAGCAGCATGAAAGCTAGGAAAGTAGTGACAGGAAGAGAGAGAGAGAGAGAGAGAGAGAGACAAGAGGTTATTGGGATGCGTCCAGGCCAGGATACAAGACTCCCCCAACTTGCCCCCAGTCTTCCAGTTGTGAACACCACCACTCCACTCCAGCACTACTTAGCTGCTGCTGTTAGCGTTTAGTTTAGTTCGTTATTTAATTTTAAATATCTTTTTTTTAAGTTAAATAATTTGTGTAATTTATAAACATATAAAATAATTAAATGATAATATGTAGTAGTAATAACCGAACAAGCACTTAAAATACGTTCGTTCGGTTTAACTTTTCACATGCGAAATAAATTTTATTTGAAAAATAAACAATATTTTTAAATGTATTTCAAAAGCAGCCGTTTTGGTAGGCACGTGACATGCACGCCCCACGTGAGAGATTTGCAAAGGGTTTATAGTCTTGGGGAACTAAAATGCCCAAAGGAGGAGAGGGGTCAGAAAGGCAGGCAATAATGAAATGCAGAGAGAGTCTGACGTTTTGTAAATTAAAAAGGTACCGTACTGATACGCTATCTTCTGTGGAAAAAGATAGCTTCAGGATTTGCTCTCATTAACCTTTTCCTTGCCTTCATTTCTTTCCTTCTTCCTTCTTCCTTCTCCAAGTAGCTTAATTTCTTTCACTTTTATATGTAATCTATAGAGAGAGAAAGTTGTGAGGGGAGAAAAATGCAGAGATTTAAAGCAACAGTAGCAGCAGCTCCTCCTCTTACAAACTCCGAAATGTATTGCCACTCTTCTTTCTACCTTAGGTGGTACTCTGTTTTCTTCTATGTTTTTCTTGTGCTTTTATTTGTATATAGTTATGATTGCCTACTTGTTCTATAAAGAGTGTATTTTTCTAAATTTTCTGTGCTTTGTAATGGCTTATTTTAAAGAGGTGGTGATCAAAGTGGGAGAAACCAGACGCATTTTGCGGATCTTGGGGAGCTTGAACACTCGGTTGCCTTTCATCAGGATGATGCTGTTGATTTAAGTCGAAGTAAGTTTACACCATTTCTCTTTTTCTTTTTCTCATCTACTTACTACTTATTCAACTGCTGCTTGACTCTCTATAATCCTTTTGTTTATTTATTCATTTAGGCTCCATATTTAACGATTTAAAGCCCGGAAATATTGCTCTCGTTTCTAGTAACTTGCAGTTTGGTGGGCACAATACGGTAACATCCCCCACCCACCTCTCTCACTCTCTCTCTCTTCTTTCTTTCCATGTTTAGTGCGTGTTACACGCATATAGGTGTTGTGTTTATTTAATGAAGGGTATAATATATGGTGTTGGTGTGTGTTAATGTAGAACTTTAGTTCAACAGAGATGGGTTCATCAGGAACAGGGGTGGATACAGGGCAGTTCATGATGCATAAGGGGACACCAACACCACCACCAACAATGGTGGGTGTGGGTGGTGGGTCTTTGGGAATTGGGCATTTTGAGAACTGGGGAGAGTCTGGAATGGCAGATAACAGCCAACAGACTGACACTTCTACAGATGTTGACACTGATGACAAAAACCAGGTCTCTGTTTCACTTCTCTCCACAATTTAATTACAAGTATTGTCTTTTTTCTGTGAAAATAATATATGGAAACTTTGGCCCTTGCACGTTATCTATTTTCATTTTATGTTTCATGTCTGGAGGGTGAATTCAACTGTCTATAAGTTATTTATATAAGAATTTTAATAGCTGAACATGGGTGTTTTGGGGCGACTCTTTTTTTTTCTCTTTGTATATACAAAAACAAATAAAAATTAAATAGCTGAAGCAATTTTTAGCTTCTTTAATTTCAACTTATAAGTCATTTTGATATGAAATGTTTGACAAGATGTAAAGACATTTATACCCTTTATTTTTGTCTTAACAATTAACATATCATTTTAACTCGCAAGGTTTTAACCAAATTAATATTTTCTTAATTTATTTTGCAACTTATAAGCTATTTGATGCCATCGTTAATAGTTAGTGTTCCATAAAATTGAATGGGATTGTAAAGTTAGTGTGACATTAACATCATAATGGTTTTCAATTAATGACTCAATTTGTTTTGGCATTAAAATCATATTCTGCTTGAATATGGTTATTGTAAAATTTATATATTTCCTTTTTTTTTCCATTTTCCTTTTGGGTTGGATGATTGAACAACGGACTGAATGGTTAGGTACTAGGTTGGAACCTAGCATATACCTGTAAACATTCTTGATGAAACATGCTACTAAATAATCCAAGTTCTTAATTTCTCTTCATGTATTCATTAACTTGAGTTGATTGTGTAACCTCCACTACTGAGAAAATTTTACAAGTTACTTGATCATTGATGAAAACATTAAGGCAACAAGGGTGTGAAACTAACAGTCATTTTTAAGATCTATGATTTCTCATATTCATTCTTTTACCTGTTAACCACATAGTTCAACAACGGTGATTATTATTATTTTCAGTTTGGTGCAGTTCAGAATGGAGCAATGGTAGTTGTGGATTCAATGGATCAATCGAATGGAAAACCTGGGGACCAGAAGGTTCTTGAAATAGTGTCCTAAATTGTTTCTCTAGGTCAAATGTTGGCATGTGTTAGAGCCGAACCTCATAGTTTTCTACAACCTTCTTGCAGACACTTCGCAGGTTGGCTCAGAATCGAGAAGCTGCTCGGAAGAGTCGATTAAGAAAAAAGGTAATTTTTTTGTATTTGTTTGATTTGTACTCTGCCACTATGTACGAACGATTTTACTACTTTATTGACTAGTTATCTGTGGTATTTTTCTTTCTTTTCTTTATTTATTGTTTTCAGTGCCAAGTTATTAGAATTGATATAACACAGTTTATGTTGGGTCTCTAACTTTTAGGAATAGTTTGATAATAACAATAATTAGTAAATAGGATAATAACAAGGGTAGAATCCTCTCCATAGGATTTGTTTTATAATTGTTTTTAATTATCTTATTTTCTTTGACCAAAAATATTTTTCCAATAAATGATTTTTTTCACTAAAGGATTTCAAAATAATATATGATTTATATTAAGGGTATTTTGTATAAAAGCCAAAATTGAACAAAAAGCCTTGAACGTTTTTGTTTAAATCCTTCCATGTGCTTAAAATTTGTAGGTGTGGTGGGCATTTGGGAAATTAATTAGACATGCTTATTAATTATGCAAACTTTACAAATGTTACATGGGCCAAATTTGTTGGAGTTGTCTGCTAAGTATTTTTCATCCTTCCATCCGTGTGATGCTAATTTAAATTCATCCGAGCCTTCCATTTTCAAAACAATCCATTCGAGCCATTGATTTCAAGCTAAACTTTAAAAATGACAAGTTTACCTTCGACCAAAATTTTCCTATATTTCTTCACTTTCAATTTGCTAATTTACAAAACAAGAAAAACTCAATCTCTCCTTGCTTACATAATTTCTCTCTAAAAAGTTCTCTCCTAATCAAAGTTTTGATCATTTGAAAAAGAGAAAAATTGGTCAAATTATTTTGAGATAAGTTGTTAAATTAATTTATTGTTGTTATCTCATACTTGTGCATAAGTATAGATATACAAATAGAAATTGTTATACACATTTATATATATATATATATATATATATTTTATATATTCATATCAATAAAAAGTCAGTTTTAGATACCGCTATTTGGAGATATTGTATATCATTCAAACGGTGTTTAAAGTTCTAAGTGGCTCTTTATCGATATATAATGTATTTATATAAATATCGTAAAGTAGATCAGTTATAGATAACAAGATTTAGAGGTACTCCTTAAACAAGAATATCATTCGAATGGTGTTTGAAGTTCTAAGTGGTCTATCAAAAATATTTATATGAATATTAACTGTGAAACTTTAAATTCGGGCAGTTTTAGATACCGCACTTTGGAGATATTTCTTAAACAAGAATATCATTCGAACTGTGTTTAAAGTTCTAAGTGGCCTTATTTAATATTCACAGGATAGATAAAATATATCATTATATATATTTTTTAATTTAACAAATTTATTTTATAAACTCGAAAATATATACTCTCTCCGTCCCATAATAAGTGATGTTTTAGAGTTGGGCACAACCATTAAGGAAATGATTGTATAACATTAAATATAGTATCATTTGTCTGTAATATCCTTTTTGTTAATAAGGGGAGAGAGTTAAAAGCATCTGGGTATTGAAGTAGGAGTAATGAGGCGTAATTTTGAAAATATTGTAATTAATGCTTCTAAATTTTCTAAAACATCAAATAATTTGGGACAAATGAAATTACCTAAAACATCACTTATTATGGGACGGATGTAGTATAATTTAATTGTTTAACTTATTATACTTAATATCTATCATTGCATGTATTTAAACATATATTCATTTATTCATAAAATACTTGTTGCATAATATAAAAGTTATTTAAACTTTTATATCACAAATTTCTGTGAATTTATCTTCTTAACAATAAGCATAACTATAAAAGTTATTTAAACTTTGATATACCTGAAATTAAAGTTAAATCTATTTTTTCAAAGAAACACATTCTTTATTTTATAAAAAAATTAAATCTTTATAAATCTGAACAAAAGGTATATATCTGTTTAAACAGAAACACATTACAATCAAGCTTAAAGTTATATATCTGCTTATGCAAAAGCACTTCTCACTCAAAATATAAAAGTTATAAACTTTTATAATAGTGCATATATCTACATATTTGTTTACACAAAAGCATTATTTGATCAAAGCATAAATTAATATCTGCTTACTTAGACTTTTATAAATATATCTATTCTTTAACTGCTATCTGCTTAGTCAAGAATCCTTAAATATAAAGGTTATTAAAACTTTTATATATCTGTACTGAATTGTATCTGCTTATTTTAGAATCAAAATTATGTCAAACACTTTGTAAAAGGGTAAAGTTAGTTTATTTTATGTACCTGTGAGAAAGACGAGTAATTATTTGACCAAGACCAAAGTGTTAGAGAGATCAGTTGGGAGTTGGGTCTCTAGTATACTTGTGAGGTGAAGAAGAGATAGTCATTTCAAGATCAAATCATAAGGTAGAATTGAACTCAAAGGAAAAGGTGCAACTAAGTTTGAGAATGGAGCTGAGAGCTTGATGTCCAAGATAATTAGTTGAGAATAGTTGAAAGTTTATCTATAAAACTTTGTAAAGGCTTCTTTGCCTGTGGAAGGAGTATTTATTACTGGGAATAATAGGATCTCAAATCCTTGAAAGGAGCTTGAGACTGGACGTAACAACATATCCGGGATGTATGTTGTGAATCAAAAGTGTTATTGAATTTTTATTGTCTTGCATATTAATTTTAATACTGCAAATTAATTAACTAAAAATTCAAAAAGTCGCAAGATAAAATTTTAAACGGTAATAATCTATTCAATCCCCTTCTAAATTATTATTGGACTTTCAGTTTAGACTTTGTGAATTATTCCAGTCTCAAATTATGTAGCAAACCAGTCATTTGGTGGGATAATTCTAAAATAATGTTATTGGATATGATAACATTGATGTGCCTTTTAATATAACCATGACTGGATACATACTGATTGATGGGTAGGTGCTGGGAGCTTTCACTTGACTAAGTACATAAATCTTGATAAGAATAGTTCTTATATGCATGCTCCGTTGCATTTTTTGTCTTCTAGATACAAGTCATTACTACAATAAGTTGGAGATCGCTAGACTTTTGGAATTCTGTATTGTCAAGGGGATTATTAGTAAACCCTCACAATTTGGTTTCATGTGTCATCCATCTCTTTTTAGTGCTTTGATGGCTTATTTGATCTTGTGATCACGATGTCCTAAGCTCATGTTTTAAATATATCTTGGTGATTTGAAGGCTTTGGTTTCGTGTAGGCATATGTTCAGCAGTTGGAGAATAGTCGCCTTAGATTGACACAATTAGAGCAGGAGCTAAAACGTGCACGGCAGCAGGTTCTCTCTCTCTGCACTCCCCTCTGTCCCAGAAGTAGATTATGTACCATCCTTGTTAAGCAACTGCTACTTACATGGGTTTTAAGTATTGATAGGGTAAATTGTTTTGCAAGATTTGATGCAGCATGTAATTATGGTGTGTTAAATTATACTCATCGTCAGAAAATATTAAGATTTTGCATGACTTGGCGTGGCAAATAGTTTTGGTCTGTTAAATTATACCTATTGTCAGAAAATGTCGAGAAACGCCCAAATTATTATTTTACCATGTCATTCACTTCGAACTTTCGTTTTGTTTCCTAGAGATTTTTTGTTCCTGAGAGTTTTATTTCTAATATTTTTTATTCTTCTGATGTAGGGTATATTTATTTCTAGTGGAATTGGGGATCAAAATCATTCAACTGGTGCAAACGGTAAAGCATGTTTTCATTAGTGTTCTTCAGTTCATGAAGATAAACTTCTAAAATTGAAATATGTATTTGTTAACTAATGCATCCAAAGACTGAAATTCCATTTTGTGTTAACTTTGAATTCTATACCCCTAGCGAAAAGCAAGCAAAGTTGATGATGTACACTAGATATTATTATATATATGTTCAGTGGGGCGAATTTTATCTACTGAAGCTACAAACAAGAAGTTTTGTGGTTAATTGGGGACTTCTCTATGTTCTATAATCACTTAGACGGTTAAGGATGCCCACATTTACTTTTATCTGCCTGGGGAAGAAGTGTTATGTTGAACCTGTACACTAAATGCAATTTTTTTAAAGAATAGCTGAATTTTCTGTAACTACAGAGGAGACTTTTTGTGATTATAGATCATTACAAAAGCTGTAGGGATTATGTATAAAATTCTGTGAAAAGTTCTGATTATGTGATATCTTTGTTATGGTAATTGTTACTATTCTAAATGCTATTTTTTTTAAGAATAGCTGAATTTCCTGAAACTACAGACGAGACTTTGTGATTATAGATCATTACAAAAGCTGTAGGGATTATGTATAAAATTCAGTGAAAAGTTGTTCTGATTATGTGATATCTTTGTTATGGTAATTGTTACAGGTGCACTGGCATTTGACATGGATTATACCCGCTGGTTGGACTGAACATCAACGGCTGATTAATAATTTGAGGTCAATGATAAATTCTCATCTGGGTGATAATGAACTGTGTGTTCTTGTTGATGGGATTATGTCCCATTATGACGAAATATTCAAGCTGAAGAGCATAGCTGCAAAGTCGGATGTATTTCACCTGCTCTCTGGAATGTGGAAGACTCCAGCTGAAAGGTGTTTCATGTGGTTAGGTGGATTTCGTTCATCTGAGCTTCTTAAGGTGTACCATTGTTTCTTTGAGGCGTTACTCTTTTGTCTCTACATCTTATACTTGAGAGAGGTTTACTTCAGTCTGTGTTTGTTTTAGACTTTTTTAATTTGTTACTTTTGGTATTTCAGATACTAGGGAACCAACTTGAACCTCTGACAGATCAACAGTTGATGGGCATATGTAATCTGCAGCAGTCCTCCCAACAGGCTGAGGATGCCTTGTCACAGGGAATGGAAGCTCTGCAGCAATCCCTTGTAGAGACACTATCCTCCAACTCTCTAGGCCCTGCTGGTTCTGGAAATGTGTCTGATTACATGGGACAGATGGCAATTGCAATGGGCAAGCTTGCCACACTCGAGAACTTCCTTCATCAGGTGACATATCTAACTTTAACAACCTATGTACTGGTTGGCACTGTGGAACTTAGAGAGCGTTGTTATATTACTAGGCTATTTTAGATTTTAGAGAGCACCGGCACTGCAATTGAATGGCTGATCCCAATTATCCCCACTTTTGACTATCGTGTATAGTCTTTGCCAAGATGTTTTCAAGTTCTCAAATTCTTTGCCAAGATGTATTCATGTTCTCAAATTATCCCCCATTTTGACTTGATATAAAATAGAGTCTTTGCTAGGATGTGTTCAAAAATATCCCTGCTAAGAAAATGTCTAAAGATATATCAATTGTGGTACTGTTTACCAACATTTTATCCTAGTAAAGTAGTTTTGGTTATTCCATAAACTAAATGCCTCGTGAAAAAGAAAATAGAAGCAAGAAAGAGTGCTACATGGTGTTACTAAGAAGAGTAGAAACCGACAGGTACACACTGGAAGGGTATTAAGGTCTAAACCGCATGTTTCTCTTATTAGGCTGACCTGCTGAGGCAGCAAACTTTGCAACAAATGCATAGAATTTTGACCACTCGTCAAGCTGCTCGTGCTCTTCTTGTGATCAGCGATTACATGTCACGTCTCCGAGTCCTCAGCTCCTTGTGGTTAGCACGCCCCAAGGACTATCTTCATCCATGCAAATTGTCTTGAAATTCTATGATGTTTCAAATGAATTTATCTGCTGTTTCCGCTCGACTTTAGACGGCCAATTGGAGCCTGGAGAAGAAGCTGGTGAAACAGCATGGCTATATTCTCCCCTACCCCTGTTGTTGTAGTTTGTGAATGGGTATAGTAAGGCATGACAATAGGGAAAGAGATCCTATGTTTAGCAGTCACTAGGGCATATTGTAATTCAGGCATGGCTTGTGTTCATTGACATTGAATAGAAACATCTAATGCAGTATTTGCCAGTTTAGAGGGGCGTCTTTTTACCCAGAGCTTATGACGCCAAAAAATAGGTGATTCAAAAGATTTAATTGGCATGCTAATCAATTAAGGTTTTGTATGTATATCGTCCGTCCGTCATAGTGCAAATCAGCTGTGGTGCTATATCTACTACAAGTATTGTAATTGATGTATACAAGTTGTTGCAACTTAATATAGCGATACTCATTTATTAAGTAGATCGAGTACTATACTCAGTTTATTGGGTACTACTATAGTACGTGTTGCCATTTGTTCTCCACAAGTTCAGGTTATGTGAAACTGAAACTTTCCATTGAATCCAATTCAACGTAGAAAAGATCATCATCTTCCTAAATTCAATTTGATCAAGTTCGTCACCAACCAGCCGGCTTTTTTCCGCAGTGGTTTTTTGACTTCTTAAAAATTTTGACTTCTTAAAAAATGACTTCCAAGCCATACCTAATAAGCAGATTTACCCTTCATTATTTTTCTAAATGACTTATAATAAATCTACTTAAAATAAGACGTTGCCCAACGGGCCCTAAGACCATAATGTTGACCGGGAAACAAATGGGGTAATCGACGTAGAAAGGTATCAGGCTTGTAAGCCTGCTGTGAGTGGTGTTACCTGACGGAAATCTATTTACAACCAATTTTATTGGATAAAAATTAAACAAAATTTGTGTTAGTATATGCGAGCAGAATGTGAACAATTTTATGTGATAAAAACATTACTCAGAGCAAGAAATATGGAAATATGGGACAAGCCTTTATTTTATTTTATTTTTTTACTTTTTGGGCTCAACTAAAATTGCATAATTTGTCCCATTTCTCAAGAATAGATCCACCCTCCCTGAGAAATGAAATACTATTATTATTATTATTACTCATACTTTCCCCTTCTAAATCTACCACAAAAGAAAGAATCTGGGGGAGTAAAATTCTACTAAATTTAAAATGTGAAAGCAGTAGGTGTTGAGGCTCAGATCTGTAATGTATCAGGCAAGAGGGTGACACCGCCATGGCTGCAACCAACAGTTGCATGAGAGGGAAAGAAGATTAGGTTAACCAATCCATCGATCTCTCACATACCCTCCGGGTTGCCCCGCCAAGATACGGGTCACATTCTCTCACTGCCCGATTAGACTCAGAAAAATTGATTCATCATCACAGCCTCTTGAATATTTGTATGATCCGTTATTTGGTTAGGAGGGAGTATATATATATATAGTAGTAGTAGTACAGCAGCAGAAGCTGAGTTCACACGCGCGCGCGCACACACACACACACACACAAAAGGGTTGTTGATTTCGCCATCTGCAAAAATGAAATCATAGGCCCAATAAATGAAGGATCGGAAGAAGATCACACAAATTTAACAGAGGGGGGCAACCACCCTTTGAAACATCCCTTCCCTCTGGAGCCTCATTCTTTTTTCTGAGTTTTCTAAGCCCTAAGCACTTCCGCCAACAACTGTATTTATAGTGCCTGGGTTTTGCTTTTCTTCCCCGTTTTGACCTCCTGATGGAGGCACGAGGGCAAGAGAATTTGGTTCGTTTTGTCACTACAAAAAAAACAAATACTGTACAAAATAATTTGTTTGAATATAAATATACTACTAGTATTACTCATGGGGTGGACCCAATATTTATTATATGCTATCTATCAAATTCAAGGCTACTGATGTAGCTCAAATCAGCTGCGTTCAATGTTTTGTGCAACTACAAAAATAAATATTTGATGTACAAGTTGTTATCATCTTTTGATCATCCACTCTGAATATATAGCACAACCGTATTAAAACATCAGAGTATATATAACACAACAAATCATATAAAGACTCTGGAAAAATAAAATACTACATTGGTAGAGAGAATGTTGGCTTGTTTAATTTTCCTTGTGTTTTTAACAATATGAGGAATGAACTCCCCAGTTCCGTTGCCATTTGATCTCCACAAGTTCAAAATCCAGGTGGGTACTGAATTAGAATTCTCACTTTCTGTCCAGTCAAAATAGCTTTGATCGGGGGTTGAGAGAAGCTGTAATTTGAGCTACTTTTTCTCGCCCACAAATGCTTAGAGCTGTCCATTATAGAATCATCATCATCATTTTCATCGGCCTTTCAAGTTCGGCATAGAAAAAATCATGATCGTGGATTTGATAAAGTTCATGACCATGGCGGACCGCCTTTGGCTGTTCAGGAATATTGTACAGAGGCTGGATTGGAAAGGAATGGAACGGGTATGAATTGAATTGAAGAATGGAGAGTATTTGGGAGATCTGGCTGGCTATATATGTAGGAATGGGTTACCCACTTACCCTTAAATGAAGGGATCATCAGTTAATAGATAATTGACGAAAGGTGCTTAATTTGGCTTTTAGTTAGATCTATGTGAAGATGGGGGTTGGTGAGGTTTCTCCAAATGGATACATATCCATTGAATATGTGAAGTTTTGTTACTTGGTGTAATACTTTACTTGAATATGAAGTTCTTGAATACATTAATTGGCCGCCTTTGTTCTTTTAGAATTGTGCATTCCTCTGGTGTAATTTCTTTCTCAAGTCAACTGCTATTTGGTTTGTGTTGGGCAGTTTATACTGAATTTGGCCCTTTTTTTCTTCTTCTAAACATGCAAGTACAATCCGTTAATCATGCGCAGTTGGTCATGGTTGCCGTTTCAGACAAAAATAAAAGTTAAATCCCACGACTTTCGTTTAACATTAATTAGGAGTATCACCAACACCCAAGTATTCTTGTTAAGCTTACACTAACAAGTTTTCATATACACTAGAAAAGCATAAATATATTGAGATATGAGGAAAGCTGAGGCTCAGATCTGTAATATATCAGGCAAGAGGGTGACACCGCCATGGCTGCAACTAACAGTTGCATGAGAGAGAAGGAAGACTAGATTAATCAATCAATCAATCGCTCTCTCGCATACCCTCCGAGTTGCCCCGCCAAGATACGGGTCACATTCTCTCAATGCCCGATTTAACTCAGAAAATTGATTCATCATCACAGCCTCTTGCGTTGTTTTTCTTTTTGACAAGCCTATGGCTCTTATATAGTAGTACTAGCAGGCAGCAGCACAGAAGTTGAGCTGAATGGGTTTGAATGATGAAGAATAAACACATGCGGAAATATCAGTTTCCTATATATATACAACACACACACTAGAGGGAGGGTTGTTGATTTGGGTAACTGGAAAAAATGAAATCATAGGCCCAATAAATGATTCATCGGAAGAAGATGATTCAGTTTAACAGAGAGGGGCAACCACCCTTAGAAACTTCCCTTCCCTCTGGAGCCTCATTCTTTTTTCTGAGTTTTTTATGCCCTAATTTTTGCCCCCAACAACTCTGGTTAAACAAGTGCCCTGTTTTGTTTTTCTTCCATCTTTTGACCTCGTGGTTCACCGTTGACGCTCGAGCCTAGAGGCCCAGAGGGGTATGAAAATAAGGGCACTTTTGTCACTACATTTTTTAGGGTTTGGGCATCTCAGTATTCAGTAATACTCCAGTTGGTTAATAATAGTGTCATTTTTTACTTAAGACGAATTATAAAGGGAAAATAATATACATATCCACAAATATTTGACGATTAAGATGAAATAAATAAAATGTGATCATTCTTAATTCCTACATATCACATGTATGCACTTTTTTCTCAATCATAATTCAACTAAAAACTTTGATACTGTATGAAAGGACTCGTTATAAAAATAATACGTTAAGAATTTTACAAGATTTAATAATATAAAATTCAGAATTTATCTCTAATTTTAATGTTAGTGAGTCCACTTTGTATGTGTTACAATCAGGAATATGGCCGATTTCACATTCAAGAAAATTCAGTGTAAATAATATTTGAAGGGCTAAATATCATCCCTTTTCTTCAAATAAGAAATTGTTGTATGGTGCGACTGTCGGCTAATGTATGAATAAACTGTAAAGACTCAGCCGTAGATCTGATGAATACTAAACACTGCACATTTCATGTGGCTCTTAAACCAAACAAGCAATGACCTAGCTATTAGTTAACTACTCCTCTCCCTCCCTTAATATAAGACTTTTTAGAGTTGTGCATAACTATTAAGAAAATAATTGTATAGCATTAAATATAATATCAAATGTCTATATTGTCCTTGTATTGAAAAAGAGATTGTTATTTATTAGACAAAAAACAGTGAGAAAACCAAAGTTATATTTAATACTTGGGGTAGTCTTGGAAACTAAGCAATTAATGCTTACTTGAAATTCTAAAACGTCATATATTAAGAAACAAAAAAATTTCTTTAAAACGTCTTATATTAAGGGACGGAGGGAGTATCATTTTTCTGTAATAAATAAACATATAAAAATAGGATCCGGATGGTAAGTTGATCAATTGACCAATACAATGCTGATACACAGAGAGATCACCTCCCGACCTGCGTGTGTCAATACAGTATTGATAAATTGACAAAAGTTAACTTTATACTAACCACTCCCATAAAAATAAATGTATTTATGTATGTATGGGTACATATAATTTCTAACACATGTATATTATAGACCATAGTCATCATCCATTAGCTCTTGTTAATTTGGTACGGGCTTATACATTCTTCCTTTGTCGTTCTTCCTCCTTCCTGCAATAACCATTCGGAATATATAATAATGCAAGTCGTAAAACATTTGAAAAATTTCCATAAAAAAAAAAAAGAAAAGGAAAGGAAAGGAAAGTACTTACTGGGCTTATTATTTCTTCTTCGAGATTTGACATGAATGTCAGGAATGAACACCCCAGTTCCATTTATATTCCCATTTCTCCACAAGTTGAAAATCCAATTGGGTACTGAATTATTGGTCTTGTCATTCTCTGTCCAATCGTAATATCTTCCCGGGGATTTCGCAGCGCTGAAGCCATTAATATTATCGATTGAGCTACGTTTTGTGAACCTTGAAATCTTGTTTCTCTGATCATCATATCCATCTTCTTCGTCATCATCATCTGTTGTTAATAGCAATATCTGCTTTCTAAGTTCTGCAAAGAAAGAATCGTCGTCGCCACTGTGTTCATAATTAAGATCCATGTTTAGCTGAAAACGTACGTAGTGTAATGTGACTAGGTAGCTAGCTAGCTAGTCCATGAGAAATTAAGAGAAAAATTGAGAAATCTAATAAGACTTGGGTTCAGAATTACGTTCGGAATGATGATCAAGTATATATATATATATATATATATATATATATATATATATATATATGTATGTGGTTAAGTGGTTTGTTTGTGGTCAATTAATTTTCAATGTCAAATGGAAGCTGCAGGTTCCGTAAGATTACTCCAAATGGAGCCGAGTGTATGTTTGTAGCATTTCCTTTCTTTATCAACAATTTAATTAATCCTACATTGGTTGCTTCTCTCTTCTCTTGTGAAGGCTCCTCTGTTTCTTATTTCTCTTTCCTAATAACGTGGACTTGTGCATTGGATTTAATCAGTTGCTGGCGCCGATAATATCAAATTCAATTCACCTCACTCAACATTATATATTTCTATAGAGAGAGAGAGAAAGAGAGAGAGAGAAAGAGTGTTCTCTCTAATTAGTACTCCTCGTTTCAAAACAAAAAAAAAAAGAGACAAAAATGTAAGATTTTTTTTTGGTTGATGATAGTATAAAATAACTCATGCCTTAAAGTTTAACATAATACTATTCACTATCGTACCAGCACGGTTAAACTACACATTAATTATATTTAAATATGAAAGAAAAATATACTATATCTTAAAGTAAGCAAAATTTTGTAAAATGAGATTATTATTATCAAGTACTGTTGTATATTGTGATAATAAAGCTGCTGCCATCTATATGGCTAGCAATCTGGTTTTTCATGCTCGGACCAACTCCAAGCACATCGAAATCGATTGCCATTTTATTAGAGAAACGGTCAAAGATGGGATTGTTAATGTTCCTATCTAGCAGCTCCTCGATCAGCACATCAGCTCTCGCTCGAGGACATTTTTACAAAGGCAGGCACTTGATCGCAAACCTCATTAATTGGTTCCTCTTATCCAAGATGAATGTGCGCCAGCTGGTAATACAAGTACTAATACAGATTGCAAATGCGGCTCTTACTATTAGCGGTTGGGGCTAGAGGTCGTACGACAAAGGGAGACCGTCAGCCCCAGACGCGCAGTGAGTGTTGAAAACACCCCCCGAGGGGGGCGAGCGCAGCGAGGGGGGTAAGTGTTAAGGCATGAAAGATCAGACGCGTGCGCGAGCCTTAAAAGCGTTTTTTACAATGCACGCTTTTTCGTTGAGTTAAACTTTCCGACTTTTTCCTCTCAGGAAAAAGAATAAGGGAAGACCTCAAACAACAGTCAAGATAATTAAAACTGCAACAACATATGGGAACATGGGACTGCATTAATTATATACTACTCCACTAACCGATAGTTTCTGCTCAAAACTCCAGTCAACTCCACACAACCCTTTTTTGGTGGAGAATCGAGGACTCATTCGGAGAAGCACATGGTTCAATCACCTCATACCATCTAGTATGGTATGTGTATCTGAATTGGACATATTGAAAGATCGAAACTTGGAGTTTTGTAATGCTTTGGTTAGTGGGGCCGGGTACAAAAGTGGAGTATTTGATGTGCAAAGGAGTTGGACATGCATTTCACAAACTCGTACCCTTGAGATGATCTCTCATATCAACTCCTTCCTTCATCAATAGATCGATGACCGTATATACATACTAGCCGCTCTATTGTCAATTTGTATACCAAGTGAAAATTGACCTTTTTTTTATTTACGTGTATGATCTAACACTGACGTTAAATGTTGTCCAATAAAAATTAATGTAGCCGCAAATTTGTTCATGCCCTAATTTCTCGATCAGTTCCGGGGTGAGTAGAGGAGTAATTTTAAGTGCCTTGATTGGTGGAGGAGGTACATCAATGGCTGAGAGCTCAAATTTCAAATATTTTTTCTGCTACTTCAGTAACTCCACTAAGTGATCGATCATACGCTATTGATACTATTTGTCCCTGGATTTGACAGGGACATGATATAAATAGTTATTTTAGAGATTGAATTTGTGAATTTCACATAATTCTTATACTAAATGGGTCCTACACTAATATTTACTTTTAAAAATAAAATGTACATAATGGTTGAGATGAGAACACTCGTGCGCGCGCAGGAGATGAGAATGTGTGTACACGAGATGTGAAAATAAATTGAACTGATTTTTTTTTAATATAAAATGCTGTGTACAGCTTACGTGGAATTGGATCCTTTAATCCAATTAGATGCGACTGATTTATCAACATAGAATAAGACAAGAAACTAATAAATGTGTGTGGGCTTTAAAGATCTAACAATGAGGATTTCTAGGCTTTTGCGTTTCAGTTCTAAACTTTAATATTTTCAACACTTTTATACTGCGGTTAGACTGACCGAATGAAATGAATTTAAAGTATTTTAAGTAAATTTAATTGTTGGTGGTGGTGGTGAAGCGGACATCTATCCATTCCATTTCATTTCAGTGGAATAAATTTTATTACACCACCTCCTACATGAAATAAAAAACAAAAGGATGAAATAACTTTTTAATCTATTAGAATGATTTATCCTTCAAACTAATCATTAAATACACTAATTTTTCATTCTATTCTTTCCTCCATTCAATTCCCTCAATCCAAACAAACATTAAATTCTTGGCTACAGCAACTAAGCAACTTTATTAGCGTGTGAGGGCGGAAGAGAAAATTTGGGACAATTATTGAGGACAAAGCACATCTTTTCAGTAGTCATAATGTCGCCGTGTTAGTAATAATATACTGCTACACTCAAAATATATGATATGACTAATCATTAAATACCACCTTCAACAAAGGGTCTTCAATCAAACAAAAGGAATAGCTACAAATCCCACCATACGAAATGAGCCTCTAACTTGACATCATAACATGATCTATTGACTGAAGTGCTTGGTTGGCGAAATAACGCACATCTACATCTGGGTCCTCAGCGAGTTCCACTAGACAAGGACGAATGGTCTTCTCCACCACCTACATTGCAGAAGAGACTTTAGAAAGGAAAACACAAGGAAGACAAAAAGTATACTTGGTAGAAACAAATACTTTGGTCCAATCAACAGTCTAACAGAAATAAAAATTGGGCCTGAGGGGTGTGGAGTTAAGAAAATGAAAGAAGATGAAAAGGGAAAGATATGATTACTTACAGATTGATCAACGATAGGAATATGGGATTGCAACACTTTTGCCACATTGAACTTGATGTTGGGTACTCTGGTAAAACAATATTTAGAACACCAGTTCAAAACTACCTAACCAAAGGCGAGTACAACAATGAAAATGTCAAATCCAAGAAACTTCACCTGTCCTTCGATAAAGTAACAACCACAGGTAGCAGTTTAGCACATGTAATTTCTGAGCCCATGACAGGAGCAAGTAGAGAAATTGCACCAAGGATGGTCATCCGATACAAATAATGAGGGTTGTTAATCATATCCAAAACCTGTCCAAATTACATCAAACTTTTATTGCACGAGGAATACCAAAAATATTTAAATTAGGAAGCTTCATTCAACAATTAAGATCTAGGAAGACAAAAGTTCTATATACAAAGGAAAGAGACTCTGAAGCATGCATGTCGACAAATTAATATGGCATGCAATTCCAATACAAATAATTATGTACGTCTTTTTTTAGAATAATACTGCAGAACCACTTCCTACATTCCAATTGAGATTGGCAACCATGATAGATAAACTAACTCCCAGATCCTGTATCCAAATAATTTATCTGGGAAAAGGAAAGGCTTGAGCAGGAAAAGCACAATCAGAAAATCCTTTATCAGCAGGTACTAGAGAAATAGGATCAATGTCATTAAAAAAACCTGTGGAATGATGTGCTGCATAGCCCACTCTGGACCAAATTCTTCTGCAAGACGCTTTAAGTTATTAGCAGCAGCATCTCGAATTGAGTAAACCTGCACCACATGCCAAATGACTATAAACCAAAGAAATATCCCTTACACAAGATATAAACCATTCATCATATTCCATCAAAATGACTTTCTTATAACCCAAATATCACTGAATGATAAATTCAAGGCAAAATTCTGAAGGCGAAGTTTAATGCAGTTTCTACATACTTGCCCCGAAAAAGAAACTAGTGTCCTATTTAAAATAAGAGGAAAAATGCAACTGTGATCACCAGGCATCTCGATACTTTCTGATAGACATCATAGTTTCTCTTAAACAAAGAGGAAGGCACCGAAAAGAAACAAAGATGTAGCCTTGTTAATCATCAGTTATATATTCACTACTGACGTTAATAAATGCTATGGAGTCCTAACTTTCAAAGAGGATAGCTTCAGATCTATTGCTTAGCTGCTAAAATTACTCAAGATCACTTCCCTGCCACTTCTCTCCAAAAACAGGTTAAAACCACCAACTAATAGAAATGTAAAAAGTCAAAATACATCCCAACACAACAACATCACAAAAGAAACCCACTGAAATAAAATAGCAAGGAAAAGAAGAACCTGACGCACTTGCCAATACAGGTTGGGAAAAAAATCAAATATTACATTGCATTGTGAAAGCATTACGTACAATGAGAGGCAAAGAAACGATGTCTCATGATTCTAACTACTCATAAATAAGACAGAAATGCACGAACCTTATCCTGCAGCCACTGCATGCAGAGAGTACCAAGCTTATCATCAAAAAAGCCAACTCCCAACTGACTAGCCAATAAAGGTATATACTCAATAATTGCCAGTCGAACCCTCCAATGCCTATCCTCTGCAAGCTCAACAATTGCTGGTAACAGAGATTGGGACAAAAGATCAATTCCAATAACCTGCAAGTCATGGCAAGTTTCAACATGGCTATAGAGAAGGATAAACTGGAACAAATTTAAACGTAAAACAAGAAAAAGTAAAAGGCGCAAAACATTAAAAAAACTAAAAATAAACAAACGCATTAAGTTGAAAAAATATTACATGGCATATAGATCTCAAAAAATTGTAGATGATATAGCATGGAAAAAAAGAGAACAGAAATACTATGAGTAAAATTATTCCATGTTTTGAACAATAGAAGAGCACATTTAATAATGTGTACTACAAACGATATAGAGCAACATCTGAATGCAACAGTAACAGGATCCATATTTACCCACAAAACATTAGCTCGTAAAGGTGTTCTACAAGCAGTAGCAAAGCCACACAGACGGGGTGGGCCATGGCCCCACCCAGATTTTTTTTTCTTAGTATATAGTCTTCTCATTGAGCCTATGAACTCACTTCTAATTTTTGTCTTTATCTCACAACACTCTTCAGTCTATTTTTTCTTTCTTTTTTCCTAAATATTATCCTCCACGCATTCAAATCCCTTTCATTTATACCCATTGGTTAATTGGTCAATTTAATAGTAAAAGAGATAATTACAAGTCGAGCAACAATTATTACTCACATAAGAATAAAGAAACTATGTTTAACCACAAAAAAAAAGAAGACAAAATGGACAACAAATAAAAAAAGAAAAAAAACAGATAAGACTCGGTAAATTTTCTAATGACTTGTAGACTAATCAGATAATAAACCATTTTGGCTAGTCATGCAATCTTTCCAACTACCAGTATAACTGTTTTAACAATTTGCCTTCATGCTTTTGATTTTTAAATTCTACATAAATTTTCCTTTGATATATCAAATTTTATATTTCTATACTTTTTAATTATGTATTTAATTTCATTCCATCAAAATAAAATATAACTAAATTACTCAGCACAATTAGTTACAGATAATTAACTTCTCGTCTAAATATTTATACTAAACAATTTTTTTGAAAAGAATAAACAACATATTTAATATGTTTATATACAATAAAATTTCCAATGCATATGAATTTGTACGGGTTTCTTAATTTATGTTTTTTTAAAGTTTCGCTTGTTTATTAACAGTACTAAAAGTTTGTTAAAATTATGATTGTTCATATAACGAACAAATTTGGTATATCAATTGCGTGACACTTTAACAGTTAGATTGACAAGCATGCAAAAAGAAAAAATAGTGTGTAAGATTCTTTTTATACATATACTTTTAAATTATATTATTTATTAAATTTTACTAAATAATATTTTGGTCCCTCACAATACAAAACTCTGGTGGCGCCACTATTTACAAGAAATTTTATACATCTTCATCTGAATTTGCAAAGAATGGACACAATATTGTATTAATATCTGGCAAAACTAAGGATTACCCTATTGTAGTTGTCAGCTTTTATGAACTAATTAAAAAATTAAAATTGGACCATTCTGTTAAAATAATTGAAAGGCCATTAATTTGATTCAATTATTTTCAGACGTGACATGAAAAATAAAAGGAAAAAGAAAGAAATAATGGCATTGCTAATTTGACTGGGCAAATATAAAAAATCAAAAAACACGTAAGTTTTATCTTCTCTCTTCCCCGTCTTTGGTCTTCTCCTCCCCCTACCTTCACCTTTTCACCTCCCATGGACACCATTACTTGACTACCATCATCATCTACCGTCATCACCAAAAAATTCATGTTATTTCATTTTTCTGACCAAATCCATAGTTGAATTTTATGATATTAAAGGAAAATTTCATAAGTTTCTTTAGCAGATCTGAAATAAGGTTTGGATTCATGGAGAGATTTTGGAGGAAAGCTTATGAGTTTCTTCATATACTGTGAAATCAAGATCGAATTCCAAGAGCTTCTCTCCAATTATTAGGTCACATATCTAGGCCTCATCAAATTCAAAGGTAATTTTTCTAAAAAAAATTGTGTGTTTTTATAGGGTTTCATCTTGCCTAGAATTGCAAATTCTGGGATTTATATTATAACTAAGAAACATGAAATAGATGTAGGGTATATTAAGGAAATTGAAGAGAAATTAGAGGACTTAGATGTAGCAAATTCTGGGATTCTTTGTTGGTAATCTCAGAGATGGGACCTTCTGTTTTGTTTAAATGAAGTGATAATATGGCTCCAAAGAAAAAAGAAGCGGAGCAGTAGCAGGATATTCGAGTTTTTCACGGCCGAGAGGACCTCAACAGTTCCTCTTTGAGGAGAGAGCCGCCAATGATTAGCTGGTAGTTTTTTCTGGTGGAACCATATCCGGAGGTGGAACAAGTACAATTAGTATTTCCCAAGGTCTTGGTGTTAAATTCTGCCTGCACGAAATCTCAACAGCGGCAGCGACTGAAGTTATCGGAAGCTCACAGGCCTTACCTTTTACCGGCAATGTCACGTGAGAAAAGTTGTTACCCGGTCCATGCCATTTTCCTTTTCTTTTTCCTTTTTTTTCATGTGCCACGTATTAAAAAACTTGAATCAATTTGATAGACGTTAAATTATTTTAACGGAATGGTTCAATTCCAATATTTTAATTAGTTTAATGTGGTAATTACATATTCTAAAAGTCTAGTGGTGTAATAAGTAAAAGGTGCCAACTTTAGTGGGGTAATCCTTAGTTTTGCCATTAATATTTAGTTCCCAAACATCTTACAGATGCAGTTCCACAGCCACCAGTCTGTTAGAAAGGAGTGTTGCCAAAGTTCTTTTGTACTACAATGGAATTTTTTAAGATATAAACATTTCCCCAAAAGCAAGAGAGATGACTACGATTGCTACATAATAAAGACGTTGCAAAAGGTATTCATTTTTAGTTCCCATCTGCTACCTAGATAAGTCTTTACCTAAACTATAGTACTTAAAATGGGGACACTAGAAAATGCAAGATGTATAAATGAGTATGCGTAACAAGTAAATGCATAACAGAATGTGTTCAACCTGAAAAATGCACACACCTGATTCACTTGATCAAGCTTGCTAATAATATTGAGGCGTACATCAGGAAATTCATCCTTTAGAAGTGAAAGAAATATTGGAAGAAGTTGTTCTATTGTAGCGTCCTGCATTAAACACCAGATAAATTCAAGACTCAACTTGCAGAAACCATAACTAAACAAAATTTACCTACAGAAGGCATTGAAGACCGTCATACTATGCTGATCATAACTACTGTAAAACCATGTGTTCCTAGATGAGCAGAAAACCAGACAAATTTCAAATACAGATAAACCAATAAGGGCAATAAATCAGCTGCTGCTCCCTGCTCATCAGTGAATTCTACCACTAGCAGGAGCTGCTATCGGGATTGGAAAATATCCTTAGGTCCTTCACTGATTCCATGGAATTTCAAAACAAATAAGCATCAAGAAACAAATTTATATCATGATATAGGAATCACAAACTCAAATTAGTCAAAAGGATTCATCAGACAAATTCAAGCATCACATGTAACAAAAAGACAAGATAATCTAGCAGTAAAAAGAATTCTAAACTACACGAATTGAAAAGAAAATCTAAACAGGTACCAACGACTGAAGCTAGATAGTCAGTAATTAACCCTGATAGTATAGTCCATCAGACAGTACAATGCAGAAGGACCAAGACAATCAAATTTGGCACTAGCTATAGTTAGAAAAAGGATAACTTCAATGCATGGACCAAGTGAATAATAATCAGCAACATTGTAAGGCTAAAATGGAAAGAACAAATCAAATAATCCTTACATAAATAATACTTAAGACAACAATACGCAACAAAGAGCTGTGACACCACCAAGTAGTCAGAGCAAACAAGCAATCATATAAAATTTCACACAAGCTGAAATTACATGTAGTACGTGTTCTGCACACCTTTTTCCATCTTTGGCATACACCAGGAATTCCAAATTCAAAAATCATGTCCAACAAAATCAAAAGAACTGAAATTTTCCCTTACTAGTGGATTTCTGTCACAGGATAAATGTGAACCCTTTCAATTATTTGTATAGTAAATTAATTGTGAACAGGAAAAAAAATGAAGTAACATATATGACCACCTTTGCATTAAATAAGTAAATGAAAAGAAAAACAATTGAGGTTGCATAGAGATCAAGTGAAATATACTTTTACCTTTCCTAAAACAGGAGCCATTCCCATTATAACAGAGGCCAGAGCAGACCTAACATGCTGTGAAGAATCTGAAGACAATTCCTACAAAATGTTGTGGCCAAATAGTAAGATAACTAGACTATAGGACAAAGTGAATGAATTAAAAAGTATAATCAAGAGGATAAATATGACCGAGTCTTGACAACACCAGACCTTCACACACGGAAGAATGTGCTGAATTGCTAGCTCGGGATTAAGAATCCGGCAGAACTTGGTAACTTTGCCAGCAGCTGCTATACGTACTTCAGCTTCATTATCTCGAAGTAGCCTCACATATGCAGGAACCAAATCCGTCCTTCAAACATTAAGGTAACCACTTATTAATGTTTCAAAATAACAATCAAAAGGAATTATTAATACAATCAAAATATAATCAAAACTATAATTATTATCATAAGGTTGTTCAAAAAAGTGACAACACAAAACTAACATGATGAAATTGACTGAAAAAGTGATGTGGTCAACAACTAGTACTAGAATGGCACATATCAAATAGTTCACATAAATATGTACCTTGTAGGTTCAGGCCCCACAGCTTCACATAGTTCATACAGCTGATTGGCAACCATGTAGCGAACACGCCATGACTTATCCTGATCAAGAACAACAAAACCGGTCAAACTGATAGCTTAATAATGCAGAAAATATATCTAAGTTATACATTCTTCTAAACATCAACAAACAAAGAAAAGTCTACACAAAAATTCAATGGCATTACTTGCAATATCAAAATGAAAATTCAATTACACATAAAATGTAGCCAAATTAGAAAGAATATTAGAGCAATAACATAACTAATAAACTCCCAGATATCTTTCCAGAATTAAAATGATCTTTTCAGATATAACGACACCACCGTTAGGCTTTCCCTAATGGAAAACTTTAGAAGAGCAAAAAGGATATGTGCAGCATAACTATCTGTTTGCCCGTCAAGAAGTACAGAGGATGGGATCGTAAAGAAAGAAGCTTCTAAGGTCTATCTTTAAAATTAAAAAAAAAACTAAAGCTAAAGCCAACAAGGGCTTTTCAAGATGGCATTCTTCAATCTGAACTCTAAGTCAATCCAAATCACATCACTCCTTCAGTGAATCCCAAGGATATATGTTTGTCCTCTAATGATTAATTCTTTCTGTTTCTAGTTAACTATCTTGCTCTAATAGCACTATTTTCTCTTCTAGTCATGGATTGTCTGTTTAAATTTCAGTAAATAGCCAACAAAGTCACTCCACACAAACATGTACAAGTTTATATGTAAAATTAAATAAAAAAACTAGCATGGTACAACCATAAATAGCTCAAAAAGAGAGTAAACGGATCTGCCCTCCAACCTATCTCTCTATGGCCAACAACAATGCTCTCTCTCTCTCTATGCATGTTTATCCTTGGAAACTATATTTATTTGACTTATGACTTCCCATCTTGATTCTCGACAACCTCGACCAGATATCTAGTTAATTTGTAAGGCTCAGCAACTATCAAGGGATTAAAAATGAGATTTAGAGGAATGTGTAACTCTAAATAAAATTAACAGAAAACATAAGTAGAAATTCAACTAGGGGTATATAAAAGAAGACATCTATCACCGCAACCATAAAACTATATGTATGTGTATATATATATAATAGCAATGATTCGAAGCACTTTTTTTACACTATTTCGGAAACCCAAGGACTCAATTGTATAGATATATAAAATAAAGGATTTTCAATCCTAGCAGGAAAAGGAGGGAACCTTGCTAAAAAATTTATTGTTTAATAAGTAAGAATCCCACTAAAAATGTCATATAAAGTGCACCATAAAGAAGACCCAAAAATAAAAACTGTGAAACTATTTATATATACTAACAATAGAAATCCTCATATATTACAACTTACAAGGGCACGAATATGAGGTATGAAATATTATAGATAAAATTAAATCAAGGTAAAAATATAAGTCCAAAAGTGCACCTGAGAGAAGTTGACAATGACAGGAAGAATATTTGCAACACAATCTTGGGGCTCTAGCAACTTCCCAAGAGCAGCACAACCTTCAACAGCTAGTAATCGAACAGAATCTTGATCTAAAAAGAACATAGTTTACATCAAAGCTTGCAGACTTATCAAAAAAATAAGAAATGTAAAACAACCTATTTTGAAATATGAGTGAAAATAAATAGTAGGATCTACAAATAAAAACAGTCATTGCTATAAACCATATCAAGTTAATAGTTGACAAAAAATAATCACAAATTTGTCGTTCATACTGTTATCACAATATTTTGTTTCTGCACAAACCACACAAGAAACAAATTCTTATTTCGATCACAACTATTGGAGCCTAAGTTTCTTTAAGAAAAACAACAGTAAACCTAAAAGGGTGTTACTTAATCTCCTTACACACCCGTTTATGGTTAATATGTATAGCAATGACTATAAAAACCCTAAACACATTATATCCTTGTCGCTAAGGTAATCTAATCTCAACTGCACTTCTTTTATTATTATCACTTAAAATAATGAAAAGGACTTAAAATCCCTAAATATAAGTTAAACTCTGACATGATCCGTACTTTGCTACACTAATATTAATAAAAGCCTGCTACAGTGCCGCTACAATATTTTTCAAAATTTCTATTTCTTTCGCTTAAATAACTTATTGGAAGTTGCAAGGGAATTCCGAATATAGAATCTCTTTCAAAGAACTATGAAATATCATAACGCCTATATATTTAACATCAACATCCCTGAACAAACCCTAAGAATTAAAGTTATCTTAGAATTTCTATTATCATTATGTTAAGACATGTTGCCTTAATCTTTATTGGCACATACCCTTGGAAGTTGCAAGGCAAATCCCAAATACAAAATATTTCTTTCAAAGAACTATAATTTAAATATTTTTAAAAACAAACTAGTATTTTAATCTCCACACCCCCAGAAATCTCAAAAATTCTTTTATGTTTTAATGTTAAGAAATGAGGCCTTCATTTGGATTGGCATGTCTCATAAGTCATAACAGCCAGCAAAGGCCATCAATCCTAATAATCAGATAGCCGATTGTTCAACTTTCTTCATCAGAATCGTCAAATTTTGCATCATATAAGTTGCAGGTAAAAAATTTGAGCGCCCCGCAAATTTGTCAGGACTTCCAAGTCCCCCTATACACCAAACGATGTACATTTACCAGCATCATTTGTATTATTTTTATCTATGATTGGAGAAATTTCATAGCCATCATACAGTCAGAGAATTTCACCCATTCATTAAGTATAATTACAATATTATTATCACCAACCATTCATTGTATTACAAGTGTTTCTCTCACCTATCACTGTTCAATTTCAACTCATAGTCCTACTTCTAGACATTCAATAATTATCAACTCCTCTAATAAATATTCCAACAATCTAAGTAATGGAGCGGTACAAAGTACACCTCTTCCACAAAAGTAGGTAGTAACCTTTAAGACTCTGTTCAATGGGGAGCTTCTAAGGGTGTCATACTCCGGCTTTCCAGGAGTAATCAACCAATTTTTCCATGACGGGAGAAACATCCTTGAAAAATTATTACAGCAACCAAAACAATCCATCCTACTAAATGTGTATTAGCAACAACTTTGCAAATTAAAACTGCAAAAAGAAAAACCTATAAGGGAGTTCTCACCATCCTGTGTAAGATCCTCGAATATTGACATGATGTCAGTCTTGAGATGAGCAGGTTCGAGGGTAGCAGCAAACTTCCCCAAGTTTGTAGCAGCAGACCTCCTCACCATAGGCATGTCATCCTGACACAGCTGACTGTATATTGATCGCAATTCAGTTTTCAACATCTCTGGGGCACTTGGATAAGCAATGTGAAACAGTCCACAAGCAGAAACTCGAGCTGTAAACCATTCACCGGCTGCTAGCCTCTGAAGGTATTATTTATAAAATGTAAGAACAAACTCCAATGACTAATACTGAAACTAAAACTCAATGAAGATTTGATATAAAGAAAAGTGAACCATTTCCGAAGCTGGTGAGAGGGCAAGGACGGGTGCAAGATCATGAGAGCAAGGAAATCTAAAAACATAGATTTCATAGTGGTTTGCGAATGCTAATATTTAATATATTAAAATATTTCCATTGAAATATATTTGATGAAATATCAGAGAAGGAAGAGTTTTCTGAAATATATTAACATAACTTAAAAAATTGAGAACTTGGTTCAGCAGTCCGTATTGTGTAAATCACATAGGAGGTGTGGGGTTTGAACTTGGTCAAAGCCTAACTTCTATTCATTATAAAGTAACGGCACAAATTTGACGATTTAAATACGCGGATTTGATTAAGGGTTAGCACAATGAACAAGCATGTAATTTGTGAAAAGGAAAGTATAAGAATATATAGCAGAACACCTCCTGAGTTACCAGTACTAAATCAGGAACCTATAACTTTATCAATAACGAGTTTTTTCCAAAGATTGCATTTCTTTACAAGTGCTTTTTACCAAAAAAATTGCATTGCCCAATAGATAAATAAGAATTAAAAACACACAAATTAAAATAACATAATGCTGTAAGCAATCAACCAACCTTCACTAGAGGTATAAACCAATCAACCAAATCACTCTCCCTCATTTGAGATCCAATTCTACAAAGTGATTCCACAGCTTTGTCCCTCACACAGGTTTCCTCAACAGTGCAAAGGGTTTCTAGAGGAGGAAGCAAAACATGAGCATGCTCCACACCTCCAACGTAGGGTATAAACACCCCCAACTCTTCCGCCATTGCAAGAAGCACTTCATCATCGTCGTCATTGTTCTCACTCAAAAATGGAATTAATTCCTTCCGTGTTCGCTCCTCCCCAAGAGCACGAGCAATTGTTGAAAGCTTCCGAATAGAATTCAGCCGCAATTGAATGTCATCATTCTTCAGCTCGTCTATCAGAACAGCAATTGGGTACAGTGGCTCATCAACCATTGACATTGTATCTCAATTGATTCTAACAACTTCAATCGAGCATTAGAAAACAATCAGATTACACTCTTGTACATCATAGTGTAGCAAATTCAGTTCCTAATTTATTAAATCTTTTGAGAAAATGTTTAATAATTACTAAATAAACTATACATACGGAATTTTAAAAAATCCATACTTGAAAATAGACACAACCTTAATGTCCTTAAATCTGGGAGTAATGGAGCAGTGATAGACTCGTCTAAACAAGATCTCAACTTATATTTTGAAAAAGGCTTATACAGCTACATCTGAAATATAGAGATGCTTTGCTTTGAGAATTTAAAATTGAATAGACAATAATGTTAAAACTTGATTCCGGATATTTTTTTATTAAAAAAAACAAAGAAAGTAAAAATACAGCTTATTTGAACCTTCCAACTTGAGTCCATTATTCAAATAAGAAATGCTCGAATTTGTTCTTCTTACTCAAGTAACAACGCGAAATGAATTGACTCCGAGATCTGAACGGAAACCTAGAGTCTGAATCCAGAAAATAAGCAAAAAGTTGAGAAATGAAGGTCGGAAATTTTATGTAGGATTCTGAAGCATAGAATCATATAAACAAAATCCGAGTTTAATTTATCGCTTGATATGGATCAAATCAAAAGTTTCTGAAATATAATGGAAGACAAATCTGTGGAGCGGATACAGACATATGGATGTCTATATAAATTATATAGAAAGAGAAAGGGAAAGATCAAGAGAGACGGACAGAATTCGTAGTGGTCTTACCGTTTGCAAGCCTTCCCGCCGGCTTCTCAGATACGAAGGCCTGTTCCTTCTTTTCGCCCAGTACAGAGAGAGAATGAGGAGGGAGAGATTTAATAAATTTCCTTTATAAAGAAAAATTATATAATGTCCGGAAGCCCAGAAAAACACCCGACTCGTAGCTAATGAATTATAGACTCAGATAATTAATTGGGTCACTAAAGAAGCAATGTTAATTGGGCCACTAAATAGACAACGATACAAGCTTAGTATAGTTCTATTTGTATTGGGAGTTTTAGTAATTGATTGAATATTATATTTAATAAAGGAGTTTTTATTATTAATTAATATTGAACGTGGTTTAAATTACTATATTAGAAAGTAGAGTTCGAAACACGTAAAAATTTTGATGTCCTATGATTTGTTGATTATCTTATGTGATTTGTTTATTTCTGCATAATATTATCTGCTTAATTAAAATAACTTTTGAAAGTAAGTTTTCGGCAACAGAATAAACTAAATTGACTTTGTTTGTTTGTTAATAATCAAATTTATAAATATCAAGTGTTAGCCCAATGATTGTACTAGTCAATCACTTTTACCTTGGGAAGGGATCAAATCTTATCCCTTTCCACTTTGTGAAATGATAAATTATTTTAATGATATGAAAAAAAAAACTAAGTTGGTAAGTATCATGGGCCAAAGCAAACTTTAATCTAGTATTTTAAGTTTTGTTATATGTTATTATTATAAAAAATTGTTGAATTATTATTAGGAAATATATATGAAATTGGTTATAATAACAAAAGGACCTACCCACATTGCGTATTTCCTTAAATACAAATAATACTAATAATAATTATCTACCAAATTGACAAAAATTTGTAGTCTGAATCGCAAATTATGGTAGCAAGGCCATTGGTCAAGAAGGTACACGGTCTTCGCCTCTCAACAAGGACGACGTCGTTTGAGTTTGTGGTTCTTCTAAGCCACATCTAGATCTACCCTAGTTGGGGTTTGAAGCTGAAAAACTAAATTCAGAAATTTCCCGCGCAATTCGTCTTGTGCAGTCTCTATTCAATGGCCCCCAAGTCCGATAGCGTCGAAGGTAAATCATATATTGCCCTCTTTCTCTCTCTAATTCTATAGGCTTTTTACTACTTCTAGTGATATGCTTAACAATTTCAGTTACATAATTTAACTTCATACTTCTAAATTTTGCAGGAATTGTTCTCAACTTCGTCAATGAGGTGACCTCCTTTTATAATTTATCTGCTCAATTTATTGTTTCTATGCTTCATTTGATGTGTTTTTGGTTGATACATCATTCTGCGCGAATATGCTTAAGTGAGTAACGAGAAAGGAAAATGAAAATTTGGATTTTCATAACAGGTTCTTAAATTCTGTGTTTCTGATAAAATTCCTTGGCATGAAATTGAGTCTCTGGTATTTTGCGTAGAGAAATTGAGATTTTCTTCTTTACAAAAACCAAAAGTTTGTCTCAGTGAAACCAAATTGTCTGTGTTATATTCATTAGCTTGCTAGCTATCAGAGTTCATGAATCTTGTGTTTTACAATTACTTGATCTGCAAAAATGAAAAGCTAATGTCAACCCCTATGGCGATTTTCTTCTTTACTTGTAATTAATTGAAAAAAAGGCAAAGTTAAGTTGAGCCTGAGCTACTATAGCCTTCCTCACCAATGCAGACAATAATAAGTCTAAGCTCCTAATTTTTAGTTTCTTCTCTTCTCCTGTTTTCTATAATTAAATATAAACAGTAGATATGTATTATGTTCCTATCTGTACTTCCTCCAAATTTCTCATGTTTCCTATCTATGCAGCAAAACAGACCATTGAATTCTCAGATTGTAGCTGATTTTTTGCAAAAGTTCAACCTAAAAAAGACTGCAATACAGAAGGCCTTAGATACACTCGCTGATGGTGGCCGGATATTGTTCAAGGAGTACGGTAAGCAGAAAATATACCTTGCTCGGCAAGATCAGTTTGACATTCCAAACAATGAAGAGCTTAATCGGATGAAGGAAGAAAACACTCAACTTCAAGAAAAGCTGGATGAACAAAGAAAAGCAATTAGCAAGGTCGAGGGAGGTAACTTCTTAAAATTTGATATACATTATTTTCTGTAAAGTGATAAAACCATCCTCTCAATTTCAGCTTGTTGCGGTCTTTCAGATTTAGCTTAGGATTAACTCTCATTCTTATAATGTGTATAATTATCTATTTGCAGAGATCAAATCTCTGCAGTCTAATTTAACACTAGAAGAGATACATGCCAAAGAACTGAAACTGAGAAAGGAGGTACCAGACATAGATATGCCCATCGAGTTTTCAGACTAATATTTATTCTTCTAGTGTATTTGGCAAAACATTAGAGCCCTTTGATTCTTATTAGATTAAGGATATGGAGGAGAAATTGACAAAACTACGGGGCGGAGTTACTCTGGTAAGTCCAGAAGAGCGGAAGGCCATTGAAGCAATGTATTCTAATACAATAAGTCAGTGGAGAAAGCGCAATAGAATGTTCAAAGATATTTGGGATTCTATAACTGAGAGCTCTCCCAAAGATCTTAAAGAATTTAAGGTTTGTGTTAGTTTTGTCATCTTGTTTCGATAATCTTTATTATTATTAATTATTTTTTTAACTATAAAAAATATTGTGTTGTTTTAATACCTACCCATGCAAAAGTTGTTTTCCTGATGGGGCTATGTTTACAGGAGGAACTCGGAATAGAGTACGATGAAGATGTTGGGGTGAGTTTGCAGTCCTTTCCTGATCTGATGCGACAAGGAAAGAAGCGAGCTTGGGGGCAGTAAATTTATGCATTGTGTAAGACTTATCATCAACTATAGGCAAATAGGTCGCATGATGTTCTCCTAGAGGTAAAATGGAAATATATATTTGTAGAATCCGTATGCTAAGATTTGATATGTGAATCTATATTCGACTAGAAACTATCTTTCTGAATGTTTCATGCTTTACATTTGTTTTAATGATGGAGCATGTTACGCCTCATGTAAAGGCTATGAAGCACCGACTTGGACACGGGATATGGACACGACAGGGGATACGACATTTTCCAAAAAAACAGGATACGATACGTCGGGACACGTTCAATGTTATGCATTATTTT
Organism: Panax stipuleanatus; assembly: GCA_020205555.1. Lineage (NCBI taxonomy): Eukaryota > Viridiplantae > Streptophyta > Magnoliopsida > Apiales > Araliaceae > Panax > Panax stipuleanatus. The sequence continues at coordinate 137,644,192 of CM035119.1, read as the reverse complement.
AATAATATAAATGTATTTCATACAATAAATAAATTTAATATTAACAGAGCATGATATCTTAAAGTTACATGATAATGTCCAAATTTAAAAGACATAAAATAACCCATAACTTTTATATTGCAATTTAAGTATTGCAACTTTTTTTAAATTTTTTTGACCCCATGTGTGTCCTCTAGCGTGTCCCGACATGTCTGAGGCGAGTCCCGACGTGTTTGAGGCGTGTCCAAGCTTTAAAAAAAAGAAAAAGAAAAAAGTGGAGCTCGCGGACACGTGTCGGGTGCATGTCCAAGGTGTGTCAGGTGCGAATTCGTGTCTGACATGTATCCAACACAAATTCGTGGTCCTCCTGGAAGTGTCCGTGCTTCTTCATAGTGTAAAGGTTAAACAATGCATGTTCATTGGCTAAAATGTTAAGCACCAGGTCTTAAGAAAGAGGAAGGAGAAGGAAGGGGCTTTGGTTAGACCCATTGAACAAAGCTCAGCATAATAAAGTGGAACCTCTGATAGTTAATAACTGAACAAGATGAAGAAGTCAATAATTATTAGAACTGTTAATTATTAGAATTATTAATTATTAAGTTTACACATTTAACAAAAGGCTTCCTTTCATATTTGTGTGTAAGTAAAACATAAAGCCTTACATTCCGAACTATAAAAAAGGATACATTTATCTTCAAGTCCAAGGCATACAGAAATTTCTAATATTTTTATAAGTTAAAGTAGGTTGTGCTTAGTCTAAGATAGAAAGAAACTTCTAATATCCTTTTAAATTAAAGAAGGTTTAATTTGCTTCTTCATAGTGTAGTCTACCTTAAAACTTTCTTAAATGAACAAGATAGTTATAGTATGCGGATGCTTCTTTTTCTAACATTGACAAGATGGTTCTTGTTTCCACCAAAAAGTCTTTTGTGCTCGTCTTCATTAGTGGATCATCTTGATGGTTCTTATCATATATAACTATATATGTAATAGATAGATTTTCCCTTATTAATTAGTAATGTAAAGGATTTTTACCTAGAATATATTAACTATTATATCTTAGAATTTTAATTTTCACCTATTAAACCAAGTTGGTTCCTTGAAACTCTTTTAATTATTAGAGGTTATTAACTTATTAAATAGTATAATTATTAGAGGTTCCACTGTGTGATATGAGATAAAAGTACAAAATGAATATACACCTTAGTACAAGCTGGGAAAGTCATAAATGCAATTCTACCGAGCCCTCAAAATTCCTTTGCAGAGCTCAGAAACTGCAATATAGTAAAGAAGTACCATTTGCAGCACCTCTTAGTGAAAAATACTCATCTCTGTCTGGAATAACCAATTACTCTAGGTTTGCATGTGTGATGTGAATGTCGTTAGTAGACGGATAATTTTCAGGTTAACACTAACAAAATCTGGACTTAACCATAGATTTCATGGTAAGGACCATGGAAGAACTTCAGTATTCAATTTTAATATGCTAGCTTTATTTCTTCCTAAACTGCTAGGGTCGTTTAAATGGTGCTTTCTAATTCTGGGGTACGTTAGGAGCTTTTACAGTTGGAAATGATTTGTCTTCTAGCATCTGTGCAGTACATAGCTTGGTAACTTTTGAAGCATTAGAAATTTAGAATACCAAAACTATATTAAGACCTAAAAAGCATATGCATAATCTCAATTCTCATCTTTACAAAACAAATATTTATTAAGGGCACAAAATAACCGAAACAATAATAAAACAAAATACAATGTGAAAATGGCAAAACTAATTTAATGTACAAATGCAGGGTAATATACTACAGAAATTCACAAAATTTGCATAGCTTTCTGATACACTCACATGATGGCCACACAATCATCTGTTCCTCACCGACATTGGCCTGCTCTCTAAGTTTAGATACAATGAATTAGGGCCCTGGATGCTTCAGCAGAATATAATTTGGGGTTTGCAGGCCCTGATTCCCAGTTCAAGAAAGCATGAGATCTCAATGGGTATTGCTTTGTGGGATGGGTAGTTGGCTGTTGAGTCGTTCCCTTCTAAGATATCTTCGTCCTCGACAGTATTAGAGTTCTCAGATCTCGGAACCCTTTCTGTGAGCAAAATGTGCTTCATATCATAACCCAAGTCGTGGTTTTTTGATAAGGAAATACCACCTTGTTTGTTATCATTCTCATCATCACTTCCGTCAAAATCTATCTCCCTCCCAAATGCCATAGTCTTATCCTCTATATATGGAGAAAATGTGTCCCCCTTCAGAATTTTATCAGCTGAATCTGAACTTGAACCAGATAGTGACTCTTAATTTCTGATGTGTTTTTGTTTTGTTTGGATCCTTCAGCCTTGGTTTCCATTTGTGTTTCCTCATCATCAGATACGGAATGATAAGTTTGACTCGAGTGGAAATTCTCAAATTCCATTCCAACATTCATATCCTCAATCCCCTGTGAATCCATCCCCTGACCAGTTTGAAGTTTATTATTAATTGGCTCATGGGTGTTTGAACACGTTTCTTGGTCTGGAATCGGGACTACTCTGATCATCAGGATCATATGATTCAGAGCGCGAGAGTTCCACGGCTGCTCTTGCAGCTGTTGCTGCATAAGCTGCAGATTCAAATGCTACGTGTGCTGCATGTGCTACATCCCTGTACTTTCTCCTTCCTTTCATCGAATCAGAGAGACCCTTGTTTTCTATATCCTCGGGCAAAATTGGAGAATTATCTTTGAGCTTAGGTACTCCGGAATTCATTGGTTGGTCTGGCTCAAGGTTGATTCAGCCTTGATTCAACATCCAATTTCTCCTATACAGCTTTAACAAACATTCCATCAATCATGTTTACGTAGTTTGAAGAAATAAATTTATTAATGTTGCTCGCCTACCTCTGCTGTAATTAGGAGTGACCCTTCGACTAATGCCATTTTCAGAGGAGGCAATTTCCTTGAGCACCTTCAGTCTGCTTGGCTGTCTGGTTGACAGCTTTTGTACCATCTATACACAAATACTCGATAATTAACATGGGTTCCAGTTTATAAACATTAATCTGACAGTACAACTAACAGACTGTTGTTACCTTACGATTGACTCCACAGCTGCGTAATTCAGCAGCACGAGCTGCAAATTCCTTCCCAAACCATGATGTGAATCTCTGGGAATTCCCCACATCTTCTTGCTGCAGCATATATATCAAGCTTGATATCACCTCCTCCATTTCATCAGGACATACTCTAAAAAGAAGATAACAAGCCTCTAATATTACAACCAAAGAAAGCATGAATTATATATATCAAGCGAAATCCAACATACTATCGGAGAAGGTAAAAGAACCAACTTTTCTCTCTCTCTCTCTCTCTCTCTCTATCAGAAGATTACAGTATCCTTCTATCATAACAAACACATCTAACATGTTCTGCTCCTTGATCACTTGCTCAACCTGTCCGTCCCACCACCATTTTCAGAGACAAAAAATAAATAAATTAAAACTCATGAAATGACATTGATATTGAACATTAGAGCGTACGGTTTTGATATATGAGAATTACTCGAAGAAGAGCGCGATCATGATGGCCGAGGTTGAGGAGCTGAACAACATCAGGCCGAGAGATGGAATGGCGAGCCTGGCGCTGGTTCTTATATAAATCATCCAAAGTTGATCCATTCAACTGTATATGATAATGTGATCAACTACCCACCTGCAAACTGCAAATAGGATGGTGGACCATTATAGACAAGTCATTGCACAACTAGGTTGATTTGATTTGTCTTTTGTATTGCATTGCATTGACTGAAAGGGTGGTTTGATCTACTTATCTTGAGAGAGGTGTAAAACAGATGTAGTAGTATACTCCTTTCCTTCTAAAATTATATATAATTTTTTTATCTTTTAATCTATTTCAAAAAAGTTAAATAATAGATTTTTAGTTTTAACTATAGAATGATATGAATTTTCTGATCGATCTAGGTATATTGATTACCATCATAACACCTATTATATATGTTTGTAAAAGTAAATTTCTTTTAAAAAGCCAGTCTTAAGAATACCACTTATTTGAAACAGAAAAAGTAGTATATTTTTGTCTCTACTTTCAAGTTTAAATTATTGCGGTTTTACATAGCTTTATCACATATACCACCATTCTACCAAGCTATAGTTTTTATTTTACGATTCGAGCAAAAAGAAACAAAAATAGAAGAACTTCAACGTGGGAAGACTAAAGTTACTTTAAACAAAATTTGGAGCAAAAAAAAAACAGAGGAAGAAGGAACTCCTTTGACATTGGAAGGATTAATATGGTCCCTTTTTTTTAAGAAGCTATTTAATTATAATTCAATTCTAAAAACACATTTCATCCTAGAGTTTACAGGGAATTAGAGGGAACTTGGGGGAGGTTTTTTTTTTCATATAGCACATTGATTAATTCTGAAATTTTTATAACAGTAAAGAGAGAGACCTTTACACTAAGTGATCACCTTTGGTCTATTAATCTGGTCCTTGGAGGTACAATTATTTTACATAAAAATTTAAGAGAAATATATATATATATATATATATATATATATATATATATATATATATATATATATATATATATATATATATATATAAGAACTTAAAGAAGTGGGAAGACTTGGTGCATGTTTGGTTATACAACATTTGTAAATCCAAACGCACTTAAAAATACAGTATATTTAACTCACAAATGTAACATTTGTGATATATTTGAGCTTCAAACGCAACATATTATTTTTAGTACGTTGCATTTGAAGGTACAAACGCTATTGTCGTGATTTCACGATTTATTCTAGTGTGTATAAATTTCTGTAGGGCTGAGATCTGATTTATAGCGTAGAGCTCTAGGTATATCACTAATGGTTTGTAGCATGATACACAGATCACATCTTTTACTATTAAGAAAATTCATGTTAGAAAAAAAATAATACTAGTAATACTCTTTCACCTTAAGACAGAGTAGATTCATATATTTGCTGGTAATCTTTGACATGGGCCTAACATATTGATCTTCAATTGCTTGTCTCAATAAAGGAGATGGTGATGTACTATAAATCTGTTATGAACGATATATCCTAGATATATATTTGCAACTTAGGATAGATAGGAAAACTGAGAATATATATATATATATATATATATATATATATATATATATATATATATAAAATTTATCTGATGTCAAGGCTAGTACTTGATATCCTTAAACAATTATATATATAGAACTTATTCTGGACTACATAATTTTTTTTATATAAAATTTTTGGATTTTGCCTATAGAGTCGGAAAATAGCATTGGACAGATTTTGAAAGTAATTTTCTATACATTATGATGACCTTTGTTGGTTCATGCATGTGATTGTTTGAGCCACACTCACTAAATATCGTGTTGCTTTCTTCCGTAAGAGTGCGGAATAGAGCATCTGAATAAAGTACTCCTATTTTTTGGTGGCATACATATCGACATTGGTGATAATTATCTTTAGGAGACGGTGGGAGAGCAACTGCACGGGAGGTGAAACAGTTGCAACAAAGTAAAATCCCACCTCCCATGAAACTTAACTAAAAACACTGGCATCAAAATCTCATGTGAGGATTGTAGGGGCGGCATTGAGATGACGAAAAATGGATGATTAGAAGTACAAATAAACCAAAGGTCTAATTCGATTTATCCATCGTCTGATATCAAGGGGGGTCGTCTTGAAAACAAACCCCATGTCTGGTATAATTCTCAGTTTGCTGACAGCTTTTCATGTACATCTGCCGAGTTAAACTAATTGTTTTTCTTCTCTCTATATCATCTCAACTTTTGTCTATAAACCACGTCTCAGCTCCTGCTATAAAAGAATGCTTTGAATACCACCCAAGTTCACTGACTAACTAAAGTAAATAGATGCATGCGAGTGGTCTTCTAATCAAAGATGGATGCTTCATGGAGCATGCAGATATTCTTGCTCTGTTGCTCATTATTGCCTCCTATAAAATTAATAAGCTTTATGGCTGCCCAGATAAAAGGTTTTCTTAGTCACCAATCCAAGCCGATATTCCTTGAAATGTATAACTTATCAACATATTGTATCACTGGTAGCGACGCTTTGATATACCTTCTCATTTCCTTCTCTGCAGACTCTTCTGTGACAAAACAAGACAATAAATAACAGGTGATGTCAATTAGAAAATTCAACATTTCTTTTAAAAGGAAAAAAGATCGGTTGAAAATGCTCGGGCCTTTTTATAGACAGTATACCAACCCTGCCTAAATAAGCAATACTTCAAGAGAACTATTCTTTGATAAATTCTGAAGAAAAACTAGTTGGTCATTTATTAGCCTTGTTTCCGTTTCGACTCAAGATCCATAAAAATCTATATACCGTCGGCAAAACTCAAGATCTATTATATAAGACATGCTACGGGATCGAATGAATATTCCGTAGCAATTAATTGAAGCTATATTTCTAGAGAATATGAACTAAAGCTGCACAAACTTACAAGTTATATCATTATGCCTCAAAACATTTATCTTTTTCTTTTCCGTTAGATGCTTCAAACGTTTATGTTGCTATCTTAAAGCTTCTAGAAAAGATGTTCTAGACAAACCATTCTGAGAAAGTCTTGATATGAATTTTATGTAATAAGAAAAGTAGACAACTGTTTTTGTTTAATATATATATATATATATATATATATATATATAAACTTACGTATTAAGCTAAACGATACTCTGTGACTAAAGTAGAAATCAAACTTTATGCTGTTGAATTAGTATTAGTCTTCACAATTAATCATTTAATTGTGATGACAAATTTTTAATAAGACAAGGATACACTAACTTATAATTGTTTGCATTGCCACTATAGAAGATGATTGTCCTCAAAGCAACTTATAAAGAACTTAAAATCATGAAATCATATAACTGAGTTCAAAACATTTGCTGTTGTGAACAGATTTTTATTTGCTTTTGTGTTCATGTTCGCCTTTCTTCATATGAGATGATCACATAAACATTTTGATGGAATCCAATTCCTTAGCTGCCTACCAAAATTTTAACATGATCTGTTTCACATGGATCTATCTAAATAGTTAATGCAGATGAAATGCAATTCCATTGAAAGCATCTCCATGACTCCGTTTTATCTTACCTACAAAGTAATCAGTAAACTAACCTGTTTCATTTAGCTTCAGCAGAAGTTGTTCTCTTGTTGGAAGGGCACACATACCAGCAGAAACAGCCGTTCTGACTGGCCATGTGTGGTATGGTGCACACACTTTTGCATAAGCTGTTGAAGCCGCTTCTTTTAAAGAGCAATCACTGAAAAACAACATTGTAACATCAAATGTTATAGCCAATGAAATAGAGAAAGCAAAATTACAGTCTCAGATATGTGCAGATAGTAGAAGGAACCACCACAGGACTGTTTTGTTTTGATAATTCTTAAAAAAAAATTTTTGATGTTTGCTGAATCTAAAGTAGTACTTTTATTTTAAGACCTTTTTAGTCATTTTCAGAAAACTGCATAATGATTTGTTATAATGACAGTGCCATAAATATACCAAAATGTATTAGACTAAGCCAAATTGACAGAGCCACACACATATGGATCAACCTTCCCAGTTAAGTAAGCTATGTACCTTTTAGAACTCCCTGACCCCCTACACTTTGACATAGTCAGTGCCAAGATAGCTCTTATTTACATAGAAATAGCTCATATTTATGAACATAGAAAAAACAAGAAACTGATGGCACCAGAGCAACCTTCCAAGCTAAAATTATTTCTTCATTGCATAGACCCATATCTTCTTAGTTGAAAATCTTGGCATGTACTTTTAAAGATCACCAATCACCCTTCTCCACTCTCAATTTCACTGGCTGGGAAAAGATTTTATCACCAAACCCTCCTCCAACTGTCACCCTAATGCTTATTATCATTGTTTCAGTCTCTGCATAGGTTCAAAAGTTAACAATTTGAACCACATGCATATTGCACCCCACAATTCAACAGAAAATTAATTGGAGCTCATGATGCTTTAACTAGATAGTAAAGGATAAATAAGTGGAGTAAAGGAGGAAACATACTCTGATGACAAAAAGTTAAGAAATAAAGCTCTGATGAGGTCAAGACCCTGCCTAACTCTGCGTAGATTACGTGACAGGCTTCCTGGTGTTCTCACTGAGTCATTTCTCAAATCAATATCAAGTATACTATTTAAAGTCCCGTAGCTCTGTGCTGCTTCTGTAAGATCACGCACCTGAAAGTGTCACCCACCGTGTTAGATCCAATTATCTTGGTAGACCCAAACTTAGCAAGAGAAGCAGCAAGCAGAGATAGAAAAAAACACTAATGTTTGGATACGACATCTACAAATAGATAGGCTGTGTATAAGCAGTTGCATACTTGGAAACAAATTTTTATGTGACCTTTTACTTAAAAACTTTATATCTAAATTAAAGCTTCGGAAGCTTGATGTAGAACAGAATACAAGTTAGAAGAAAAGAAGACCGCATGCAAAGAAGATAAGAAACGAGCATGGGAGGAGTCATCCTCCTTGGACTGATCTTGATACGAGTCTAAAACCAATCATCTATCAAAGCTAAAATAGACCATAGGAAAACTCATAAATTTCTTTTATCTTCAAAGGATTACATGAAAGCCTTTTTATCGACCTTAAAACCTACCAGAATTTGACTCATAATCAAACCTTGGAACTAAGCAATTAATGATTCAGCTGAAAGACTAAAGAAAGATCTTGGGGTTTGTTACTAAATATCACATTTGATGACTAACTTGAAATATGTAAAAGACTGTTGACCTTTCTGTGAAAACTTGTACCATTATAGAGACTACTAAAACAACACATAGTAAAAAAAAGTATCAGCAAATTGAACATAAAGAAACCCTATTTCTGAACCCAGTTCTCGGTTGAACAAAACTCCAAAATTTGTTCTTTCTTGATCTTTTCACAGACTCCATTTTCCCCTGGTCAGAGGAAACTCAATCCTAAATTTTGTAATATTGGAGTATCAACATCCTAGAGCATTTATCATGAAAACAAGATTTCGAAAGAGCAGTGTGAAGCCATTTTTGTCTTCTTTGTTTGAGGGGACAAAGTGGTTGATTTTCTCAATCTGAGTTGCACAAATTTTCTGGTATCACAAAGTCAATTTTTGGAGCCATTGGTACACTAATGCTGGTACCACCCCAAGTTGATTTGATCTATTTTGGCTTGAAGCTTTGCTTAATGTTAAGTAACATCTTTAAAGTTCATCCCTTTAATATATTCTCTTGGTTCGACTTTGGACATCTCTATAAACATTTGAGAAGCTGACTATTTACTTGGTTCCTATGATTGTCATCAGACAATCTGGACAGCATGTTAGAGTCGAGATAAATGATAAATGCACTCCAACTTTACTAGTTGAGCGTCTTCAAGCAATGTCAGCATGTTAGAGCCGGTCCCTTCACTGCGGCGCCCCCATCTCTTCCACAATGTCAACAATAACATTTTCAGCTTTGCCTTATCCTTCAGCAACCAGTGGAGGGAAATGCGATAATTTAGGTTGATCAGCAACAATCTCATTCATTATTCAGTTGAGAAGGATAAATGTCTTCATCCAACTTAGCTCTTTATTGGATAATCCTGGCCTTGTGCCCTTGTCTGATTAAGGCAATTATTCTTTGGTTGAAAATCCAAACTTGCTTGAACCTGATTTCCTATGTGACTTGAAGGCCTGCTATGGATCCTACCAAGGCTGACTGCATGAACACAACGTTTATGTTCTACTGCCAACACTTGAGTTTTGAGATTGTCTATTCTCAAGATGCTAGGAATATCTTTTAGAGTATTTCTACCCTCAATATCCCTACCAACCTTCCACCCATACTTCTATTTCTATTGAAGCTCTTACAGAACTCTAACCTAGAGAATAGAAAACCAGTTGCACTTAACTTGTTTAAAAAGGTGAATCCATAAACTATAGATTCTTTTCCCCCAACAGCAAAGATAGATCATACGACATAATTGTAACTTCATGAGTAAAACTTGCAAATCATAAATAGTACAACCAAAATGTTTGATAAAAAAAGTAGGAGTATCCCTAATAGACACTGAAATCAGATTCTTTAAAAGCTGCTGTTCAGATAACCAAGGGTTTCCCATCTATCAGGAACCAAATAAGCCAGCCATGACCACTTTGATTCCTAATTCTTTTCATCCTATAGTTCAAAGAGACGGTGGTTGAATTCACCTAATGCTCTTTAAACTGCTTTAAAATTGAACAATGTTTTTTTTTGGACAAGTGCTCTATTATTGAATAAATCTTTCTTTAGTGCTCTTAAATGGAATGTTTTTTATACTTTATAACAAGGGCTGTAAATGGTAACCGAAAAATTCGTATTCGTCCGCATTTGTATTCGAAAAAATGCGGATATTATTTTATTCGAAAAAAATGGATATATCCGTATTCGGTTTAAAGGTATCCGCAAATAATACGGATATAAGCGTATTCGTATTCGTTTAACATCCGACCAGTAAATATATCCGGCGGATAGCGAATATCCGGATTCAGATCCGTATCTGAAATTCGTATCCAAATAACTTATATATTATATAATAAGCAAAATAACTTTTTTAAAGTGACATTACTTGTATAATAATTAGTTTTCACTATCATACGAAAATTATTTTAAAATATATCATTTCACTTCTAAAAAGTAGGAAATAACACTTTTATTTTAATATTAATAAACTGAAATAAATTGATTTAAATATAGTTAATAGATTTTTACTATTATAAAGTTCAAATATCTAAAATGTATCATTTACCAAGAAAATTATATACTAGAAGAACAAAACTATAGTTATTAGCTTGTTATAAGTTTTTTACTTTCAAAACTTACTTGCAATGTTGGGAGACGAGAACAATGAACAATATAATTTTATTATTAAAATGTGTTAAATCAGAATTAATTTAGAATTAATCTAGAAGGGGGTTGAATAATTAATTCACGTTTATAAATTTTCGGGTGGAGGGAGTATTTATCACTTTCATTTGCCCAATTATTTAAAAATTAGAAGTTCAAATATTTAAAGCAAGCCTAAATTAAATTTTGGATGAAGTTGGATTAACTAGTTGTCAGTTGTCACATATACATTATAACTCGCACTCTCTATAAAGATAATGAAATAAAATAAACTTTTTATAACTATGTAAATTGTAATCTATGTATTGAGGATAAATTATAAATAAAAGTTCCCATAAACATATTATTAAAATTTTAATCAAGTATTTGAGAAAAAATAATTAAATATTTAATGTAAACTTTTGAATCTAATTATAAATTATAAATATTCATACACACTACAATATTAGACATCTAAACATTAATAAGTAGTATTGAAATTTAGGATTTCAAAAATGATGAAAACTTATTTGAATTGTAATTAAGAACATTGATTATTGTATTTAAATATTTATTAAAAATAAATAAATTAACATTCATTCATTAATAAACAATATTTTAAAACTCATTATTTTTTTATTCTAGTTATAGTTAGGACTATAAATGATAACCGGAAAATCCGTATTCGTCCGCATCCGTATTCGGAAAAAAGCGGATATTATTCGTATTCGGAAAAAAGCGGATATTATCCGTATCCGGTTTAAAAGTATCCGCAAATAAACGGATACAGATACTACTGCATCCGAATCCGTATATATCCGTTTACACCTCTATTTATAACACTAAGGTATGCAAGGACCAACTACAATTTGCAATTCTCATCTGCAAATAATGATGTATGAGTAGAATATTTCCTTGCGGGTGATTAGATTAGAAATTTGTTCATGATAAGTCGATTAGTCATAACCTATTCAATTTCTAGGTTGAGCACTGAAATTATTATATATAGTACCAGTTTTGTAACTAATGATATCCTGGCCGTTCTACCGGTATTCACAACATACTATGTTTCTTGTTTTGAACCGTTACCTGTACTACCCTGCTGATTCTCTTCTCTGATTGTTTGTAAAAACTTGAAATTCAAAATAAAATTAGGCGAGGGACCAAGGGAGTTATAATACAAGCTCTTCTTATGGATTTGAAAAGAAAGGAAATCATAGAAAAGTCCAATCAAATTAACAAAACACAATTGATTTTGAATTTTCCGCTCACCCTAATAAACGATCAGGACCGTCCAAAATTTGGGATAAATCTCACCGTCCATTATATCCTCTTTAACTTCAAAGGGAAAAAAATTGCTCTCTCTCACTCAGATCCTCCTCTGTTCTTTCTCCTCCCAAACTCGCCCTCTGCCTCCTCCATTCTCTAGCACCGGCAATCTCTCCTCCCCTTCCTCTTCGTACGTAGTGCCGGAGGCACGGTAGTACGGCTAGTTAATTTATATTGAACTTGTTTCTTCTACAGGTCATTCCTCGATTCTTAGTTTCAATATTTCAGTCTACCACAATACATACAAGTAATGAGACCAAAATTATTTTAGATTAGTTAAAGTTGTATCTTTACAAATGTACCAGTAATTAGCCGTCGAGTTATTTTCCGCTCCAAGTATTCCAATACGTTAACTATTATTTCCACATTACTTTTCACACATAAAATTTAGTTGCAAAGCATAGGGCGACACACAAAATCACAGATCATATAAAAGCAAACTTGTACAGATTCTGTTCGTACGCAGAAACATGCACAGTTTTCTTAGAAAACAAAATATAATAAAATAGAAAGATATATACTTAAATGTGTGTTTGTGTGTGTGAGAGAGAGTATGAATAACCTTGTTGGTGTACTCCATCTCGGCGAATTTAAAAGCGATGCCGAGGCAACCGAAGAGTATGGAGACAAGAGAACAAGCATCACAGAACGGCTTCAACCGGAGATCGTAATCGGAATCTCCACTCGATTTAACAATCGCCGATAGCTCCTCGAACGAATTCGCGATCGCCGATAAAGGTGTTCCAGAACCGACGTCTTCGAATACGCCGTCGGTCGTCATCCATGGCGGTGATTATTCGAGTGTTGATCGTCCTTCACAATTAACAACATATATTATCATTTTGCAAAATTGATGTACCAAATTAAAGATAAACGTAAGCAAATTAGCAAAATTGGAACCAAAAAAAGGAAGAAGAAAGAAAGAAAAGCAAATGATTGATTGAGAGATAGATGGCCCTCACTTTACTCGGAATTGTTGGTGCGCTCTGGAAAAAATGGAACGGAAGGCCATTGGAATTCAGGTTTTGCTAAGCTTGCGGAGTCTTCCCTCAACCAACAATTTCTACTGTTGACGTAGTAGTAGTGTATTATTATTATTATTTGGTAAATATCCAAACGTTACAAAAGATATATACATGCATAAATCATACTCATACTCATTATGTACTCCGGAGGAGAGAGAAGATTCGCGCCCAACGCGTCGTCGAGTTTACAAGGGGCCAGAAAATGAAAGTTTTTTTTTTTTTTTTTTTTTAACTGTAAATTGAAGTTAGCGTCTATTGTAATGAATATTACTTTTACCTGTAAACACGGAAACTGCCCGTTTGACTTGGCAACAGTGGCTCATTGACGACGTATTGCATTTGAGTCCTTGTTGGGGGATATTTTTTGAGTGACATGACTTTTTTTTTTGGTTTTTTTTGGTTTTTTTTTTTAGAGTACTCCTAAAAAATGTATAGTTTTTATTTTAATTGGAATTTTTATATAAAATAATATTTTAAGTATAATTTAGATACATAAAAGAAACAGGGCATGTACGGTCTGTAAAATATTATTTCTTATATGTATCTAAATTACACCTAAAACACTGTTTTCTGTAAAAATTTCAGTTGGAATAAATACTATACATTTTTTGGAAGGTATTCTAAAAATAAAAAAAAATCACTAGAATGTCAATAAAAAAATGTCTATTGATATTTTGAAGGTTTTAGATTTCAAGCCAACTGGAGTAAGACATTCAACCAACCCAATAGATTTGGGCTGCCTTTACTCCAGCTTTGGACTGGATCAACTATAAGCAGGTATGAGGATATAATAACTGGTGGCCCAAATTAGAAAGAAACAAGGATATAATATTTAAGTATGCCTGGTAGAATATGTTTGATTTCTGAGTTGTGAATTGTGATCTTACATTACTTTGGATGGATATTTATTTAAGGTTCATGTCCACTCTATATAATGGACTTTTATTAATAGAGAAGATAATTGGTTTGTTAAGTGAGTCGGGGATTGAGAAGAAAGTGTTCACACTAACTCTTATACCTCCTCATCTACGTAGTTTATGGATAACAACATTTTAAATCTTCAAATTCAAAAAGATGACAAATTTCTCTATTGTGGTATCATTTTCAGGCCATTCAGGATGTCGGTTTTTTGTCTTTTTTATTTTTCCAGACTGATGAAAGATTTGTCTTGTTACACCACAATTAATTCGCAAAACAAAATTAGCTAGCCAGATCCTTCTTTTATATATATAGGGGGTCCCACCAGGACACTTATAATTCCTAGAGCACTTGCTTTCAAGCGTGGTTGCCCTTAAATTCTAAGGGCCATCTAGCTAGCACCGACTAAGATGCTGTGACTTGTGAGTCCATGTGTGCAATACCAACCAAATGGTCGAACGTCTCGACCTCAATGGACCACTTACTCCAATCATGGACCCCAGTAGCCCACACCCACTCACTTCCTCCATGCATGTACCAAAAACTAGCCAGCCCAAAACTGAAATTGTTATCAAACAAGGTTTGCTTTTGTACGTACAACTCTCAGTCACTAAGATCCTATCTTTAATTTGGGTTGTATATTTCAATCAGTAACTCGCTAGAAGCTTAATTTAATTGTGTTTATATAGGAGGCGTACAACTCATATTTTGGAATATTGGATTGTGAGGTGGCAAACAAATAAAGATAAGCAGGGAGATTGGAGAGAAGTTGACATCTGTCATGACGTAGTTTGTCAGGTATTTAAAGGCCTTAGAAGATGCTTTCCATGCATGCATATTTATTTAATTTCACTACGAATCCTGTTGATACGTACACTTGCATGTGCTCCCTCGCTCCCTCGTCATATATATATTTTTTTGTTTCTTATGCCATGAGAAAGATGCTTCCCTACATTTTTGCCCATGATCGATATCCCTAGCTTTCACCAAACTATCATCTACTACATTTTTTTTTTGGGGGGTGTGTGTGTGTGTGTGTGTGTGACAAAGTTTGTGTGTACACCCCTATTTTTCATGCCACTAATTTTATTTTAAAACAAACTTTGACCTGACTATTTATTCCCGAACCATACAACAATCATAAAGAACATGGTTGTATGTTTATACTCCATTAATTGTCCTAAAAGTTTCAATGTGAAAGCTTCAAAGGGAGATCCAATTACAAAAGATGAATTCTCTCTCAATTTATTTTGACAATTCAACATTCTGAATTCTGTAAATATGTAATGAAACAATATAAGAAATAATTTTTATTTTTATTTTTCAAACTGCATAAAAAATTATTAGTTTACATTATTAATTATATAGAGCAGTCTTCCAAAACTCGATCAGGAATATTACATCTTAATAACAAATTCACTTTAAATCTCAGTTAAATTTCTTAATGTCATCTACAAAATTTTGTTAACTAATAATTTTAGATGCACTGCGTAACAAATTTATTCTCCAAGCTAGTTAAACAAACAATCACAATGTACCGTAATCTTAATTATTCCCAATCATGGGCCTATGGGACCAGAGATTCATGGTGCAGAGTTAGTAACCGAGTCCGGCAGTCCAACTTGGGCTGCCCGACCCATTTCTCAACACCCGAGCCAATCCTCTTCAATTATTAATTGTTGACTAACAAAAGTTAGTGTGCACGTATGTGAAGGGTGAAAATATAATCTTCATGCCTCTGCAGCAGCCTATATCTATCTATCTATAAATAATGGGGTTGGGGACTGGAGTAATTATAAGAAGCTAGCTAGCACTAGGGAAACTGACTGAATGACTAAGAAGATGGAGAAGAAAAGTAGCCGTGTCGAAAGGACAGAGGGTGGAATGGTCACCATGCCTTTCATCTTTGGTAAGCTTTAATTTGAATTCTTGAATGTTTATGTATCTTTGGCAAACAAACTAGCTAGCTAGCTTATAGAGATTTCATTTGCAAAGTTGATATGGTTTTTAATTAATTGGTTATATATGCATATGATGATCAAATTGTACGTGCAGCAAATGAAATATGTGAGAAGTTGGCGGTGGTGGGATTCTCGGCTAACATGATCAGCTACTTAATTCAGCAGCTACACCTGCCCCTCACAAAAGCTGCCAATACGCTCACCAATTTTAGCGGCACTGCAAGCTTGACGCCGTTGCTTGGGGCATTCATAGCTGATGCATATGCCGGACGCTTCTGGACTATAACAATTGCTTCCATTATTTACCAAATAGTAATTGATATGACGCTCCTTTTCTCTCTCTCTCTCTCTCTCTCTCTCCATAAATTAACTACATAAATTAAATTTATTTATTTTTCTAAGGAAAAAATGTAAGTACACAGCTGTGTAGTGCACAGTAGGCTATAGCGACTGTTTTTCAGAGCTATAGCGATGGTTTGTCTGTCACTATAGTCGCTATAGCCCTAGAAAACCGTCGCTATAACCTACTGTGTAGCTACACAACTGTGTAGCTACATATAGCCCTTTT
Source organism: Panax stipuleanatus (assembly GCA_020205555.1). Taxonomy (NCBI): domain Eukaryota; kingdom Viridiplantae; phylum Streptophyta; class Magnoliopsida; order Apiales; family Araliaceae; genus Panax; species Panax stipuleanatus. The sequence continues at coordinate 137,627,500 of CM035119.1, read as the reverse complement.
TCTAATATATAATAGGTTAATATAGTCCCAAAACTAGAGACATTAAATAGACCTTAATTTAGAGTGTAACTATTTATTATGCATATATATATATATAATATTTTTGGTTAGACGTCATTTTTATAGATGATATTTGGTTGTTCTAGCATATGTAGTATAATAATTAAGATTTGGTTAGGATCGATGTAAGTAGACATAATTTGTTTTTTTGTTCTACCGCAAGTCCAAAAGTTAGAGATTTGGTGTTGACTCTTAATTCTTTTTTGTGTATATATTAAATTTGAAATTTATTGTAATACATGTGAGTATATATATATATATATATATATGTTAATTGAATATGGCAGGGGATGATAAGTTTGACAGTATCGGCAGTACTACCAAAGTTAAGACCTCCACCGTGTAAAGGTGATCAAGTGTGCCAAGTAGCCAATTCCGGGCAACTGGCAATCCTTTATGTATCACTTCTGCTAACCGCGATAGGATCCGGAGGGATCCGACCCTGCGTAGTTGCATTCGGAGCGGATCAGTTCGATGAGAAGGACCCTAAACAAAAGACTGCCACATGGAAATTCTTCAATTGGTATTATTTTTTCATGGGGGCATCCATGCTTGTGGCAGTGACCGTGGTGGTTTATATTCAAGACAATGTTGGATGGGGTTGGGGCCTTGGTACTCCAACAGTGGCAATGGCTCTTTCAATTATTGCATTCATGATTGGATATCCACTTTATCGAAATATGGATCCTGCGGGCAGCCCGTTTACCCGATTAATTCAAGTGTGCGTGGCTGCTTATAGGAAGAGAAATCTTGCAATGGTTTCTGATCCAAACTTACTGTATGAGAATGAGGAACTGGATGATTCTATATCTGTGGCTGGAAAGCTTATGCACACTAAACATATGAAGTAACTCTCTCTCTCTCTCTCTACTGTCTATGGTGTAATTAATTAATTAATTAATAGTAATGTTACTATTACATAAACATCACATACTGCTGACGTAGACAGTATGTGATTTGTTGTTGACATGACCCACTTAACTTAACAACAAATCACATATCGTCACATAGCATTATGTGATGTTTATGTGACGGTCTTTATGTGACAGTAGTATTATTTATTAATTAATTACAGAGCTGGTAATATATTAATTAATTATTGGAGGAAGTTGCATTTAGGGATAAGAAAGATTCCGAGGGGCAAGTGGGGCAGTTGGTACACAGTTTCGATGGTCCATTTTCAAGTGACAATATGTACCCATGCATTGTAAAGGGTGGCAGAGCTGTCTTCATTGGAATTGGGGCCAAGGGTTGAAACTCTCTTATAAGTTTACAACTTTAATTTTTGTAGGGCAGATGTAGAAAAAAAAAATTAAATTTAAAATTTATTAGAATTTTTATACAATCTAATACACTACTCCATTTTAAGAAAGAAAAATTGTTTTTCAAAATTTTTAGAAGTACAGCTAATTATATTTATTTCAATTAAGATATATAGTGTTTTTTTTTCCTTCTATATTTGTGTTTTACTTTTTGTTTTTCTCTGCGTTTTCTAAAACAAAAGGTCTAGGGGGACCGTTTCGGATTTTTTTTTTATTTTTTGACTCCCAAACAATTTATAATATTTATTAGAACTAGAATTTTTGCAGAATTCAGTAATTTAGGTGTCATTTGGATACATGTAAACAACAGGATTGCACAGACTGTACAATCCTGTTTTTTACATGTATCCAAACGACACCTAAATAACTGAATTCCTATAAAAATTATAGTTCCAATAAATATTATAAATTATTTGAGAGTCGTAAAAAAAATCCGATCCCCAACGATGTCCCCGTACAAGGACTGATTCCAAAATTCAAATAAAAACTTTGGGATGACTAGGGTTGCCCGTAGTTCTTCATTATGTCAGCTGATGGCAGTTCTGTGATAGCCGTTCATTGTATTAGGTCACCTCTGTACTTAATTTATGGAGTCACACCTTGGGCTATAATGGAGCATATCATATATACGTAGCTAGATACTGCCAACTTAAATTAATTGATTTCTGACCAATTCTATTATTAGAATGTGGAAGAAAATAGAATTGTTGCAACTTGCTGCTAGCTGCATGCAATTCATAATAGCGTTCCGATGAAGTGTACTGATCGATAATACGTCGGCAAAATAGTACAAAATACTACCAAGCTAAGTCCAAAACTGTCCTAGCAACTATTTAAGTATTCTTTATAAAATATAGCAAGATTTACATTTAGACACATTAAAAAAAACACAGACCAAGTTCATGGATCTCCTCCTCATGTTGTATAGGATTCCAACACAACTGTAAGACCCAACAGAATTAAGACTAAACCAATTTAATAAATAGATATTACTCTCCATGCATCCTATAAATAAAAGATTATTTAAGTTTCCTTAATTTTCAGTGAAATTAATTTAGACATGGAAATTATTGATTTGCTGCTTGGTACGCAGATTTTTGGACAAAGCAGCGATTGTAACAGCAGAAGACAACATCAAATCCTCCGAAACACCAAACCTTTGGAGACTAAACACAGTTCATCGAGTTGAAGAATTAAAAACAGTGATCCGAATGGGACCCATATGGGCCGCAGGGATCCTCCTCATCACAGCATACGCCCAACAAGGCACATTTTCCCTCCAACAAGCCAAGACCATGGACAGGCACCTCACCAATTCCTTCGAAATCCCAGCCGGCTCCATGTCGGTCTTCACCTTAACCTCCATGCTCACCACTATCATATTCTACGACCGCATTTTTATCCCCGTCATTCGTCGCTTCACCGGGATCGAGCGCGGCATTTCCTTCCTTACCCGCATGGGAATTGGCTTTGCCATTTCAATTCTAGCAACCTTTGTTGCTGGTTTTGTCGAAATAAAGCGAAAACAGGCCGCCTCCGACTTCGGCCTCGTCGATAAGCCTCGTGACATTATTCCCGTACCTGTTTTTTGGCTCGTGCCGCAGTATTGCCTTCATGGGGTGGCCGAAGCCTTTATGTCTATAGGGCACCTTGAATTTTTCTATGACCAGGCACCGGAGAGCATGAGGAGCACTGCAACTGCATTGTTTTGGATGTCCATTTCGGCTGGGAATTACTTTAGTACCCTTTTGGTTTCAATGGTGCACAAGTTTAGCGCAGGGCCCAATGGCTCGAATTGGCTTCCGGATAGTAATTTGAATAAGGGAAAGTTGGAGTATTTTTACTGGTTGATCACGTTGTTGCAAGTTGTGAACCTTGCTTACTACCTTTTATGTGCAAAATTCTATACTTTCAAGCCCATTCAGGTTCAAACCACAAGGGGTGGTTATGTGAAGGAAGATGGAGTTATCGAGCTAGGGAGCCGCGTTTAGTTTAGCTCTAATGTGGTGGTGGTGGTCGTGGTCGTGGTCTTAAATAGAATGTACTATACAATAAATAATAATATTAATTAATTGTAGGACTATGTTTATTTCTCTGGTTTGAAATATTAAAAGGAAAGGACTTTTAATTACGTTCCAAAATCTGTATGAGCAAGAAAAGGTGGTAATTAATAAATAAATAAACATGGCTGTCAATATTTATTATTTTGTATGGAGTATATAATTGCAACATATATAGATCGATTTCTAAAATCAGTAATCAGTCACCCATAACAGAGTTGTTAGCCATTTGAATCAATTGCATGTAGATTGATCAGCGGAGATAACTTTGAAAATGAGGAGGGTAAGAAGGAGAATTACAAGCAAGTCCAAACTGGTTTGCAATTCTGATTTCTGGCACTAAATTTGATTTGTTTGGGCCTGATATCAGCCCAAAGCAATAATATTTTTGGGCTTTTTAGACTGATTTTATTATGAATAGTAGTTTTTCTGGGATTACGTTATGTTGGTGCTGTTTGATTAGCACTGAATGACTGACCAATTCAGCCATTCAATGCGCTTGTTTTGAAAAAAAAAATCGTTTGAATGGCTGACCAATTCAGTCATTCAAACGATTTGGGCTGAATGGTTTAGTCCCAATTTTTTTGGCTGAATTAATGGGCTGAATGAGCGGGTGAATGAGTTTTTTTTTTTTTTTTACAGTATTAACTATTATATTAAGTAATATTAAATAAATTTACAACAATTTTTTGAATTTTTTCAGAGATATAAAATAATAAAAATATGTTATTCAGATGATTCAGATATGTCAATTATCAAACAACTTTTTTCATTCAGATTCAAATTCATTCAATTTTTATCAAACACCTCCGTACTCTTTTTATAAACTCAAGCTCCATTTGGTGAATTTTTGTTTTCTGAAATACACTCCATGGTTATAATTAGTTCCGATTAATTCGGAATTGAGCTAGGGTTGGACCCTATTGAAAAACTTTCTCACTACCATTTTTTTCATTCGCAAAGCTCAACTCGAGACCTTGCTCAAGCTCCTTCTGCTCAGAACAATGGATGTTGGTCACCACCTCCAACCTAATAACTAATAAGCAACCCATTATGAGAAGGGACAAGACACGTATTGTGTCCTCCTGTTAGTCCCTTAGTGGGTTGACACGCACTTGGCATGCGGGACGCTCAGATAGAATGTCAAGTCAGGCCTTGACACTCAACAGGCATTCCTGAGCAGCAGTGTACGGCAGCGTGCGGCAGCCAAGGGCGCTGAGCACACTTAACCAGCAAAGTCAGTTGACACTAGGCCATTTGGGCCATTGAGCAGTGTTGTGCAGTAGTGGTCGACACTATGCAGCAACTTGGGTCATTGGGCAGCAAATGAGCCTATGTCAGAAAATTATCAAATCCAGAGGGTCTACATTATGACTCCTCAGACACACCTGATGTCTAGTTGTGGCAACTTGGTTTTTTTCATAAGTGCTACTATAGGGGAGGGGTACTCCGTGAAGGTTACCCGGGACCATGGGCAGGTGCAATGGGCAATGTGTGCGGGGCGTTGGGACATTGTTGGGCTACCCTCCAACAATGTCAAACATCATATTGGTGGCTTGGATTGGATCATCAAAGATAGTTCATGGCCTGGGCATGAACAAGCAAGAATGTTGTTGGACAGACGTTGGGCATGACACAGACATTGGGCTGGCATGTCAAGGCATGGCATGGGTTGGCACCTAGCATGCAAGCATGGCATGGGCTGATGCCCAGCATGCAACAAGGCTGAAGCACGTGGACAAAGCATGAGCTGGACGTGCACAACAGACTTGGAAAGCACCTTAGGCAAGTGCTGGGCTAGTTGGAAATTCGTGGGCTAAATGGAAAGCATCTTGTGGCAACATGATTGGGCAACTTCGTGGGCTGAGATATCAACAATGTGGGCTGACACACTAGTGGGTGAGTACATCGAAAAGGTGGGCTGACACTATGGACAGTTAAGATTAGTTGACTGGAGCAAGACCCAACTGACAGGCAGTTGCTGGCAGTCAACCTCCATGCACATGACTGTCATGTCTCCAGCCAGTTGCACATAGTGGGGCTCACCAATTCTGTTGGTGGGCGGTTGATGGGCAGTTATACATTCATGGGACGCATATATCTGCTAGTGGGCAGTTGGCAGGCAGTTGTGAATTCAAAATGCTGGTTTCATATTGTGTAAGACCCCAACTTTTATGAATAAAGATTTAATTTTCTTTATATATTATTTCGAAATAGTAAGGTGTTGATTTGATAAATATGAAAGTTATGGGTGAAATGTGCAAATATTTTAAAATGAGCAAGTGGTTATAAAATATTCTAGTTGTCGGGGAATATTCGTTTGGTCGTGAAACATTTTTGTTGTCGGGGAATATTCGTACGACGGCGCAATTATTTGTGGACCCCACAACGGAATAACTGTCGGATATAGAAAGCGACAGAAATAACCTTTTTATAAATAACGGAGTAGTTGTTACCGTTAGTACTGTTGAAATACCCGGTGGTTAAAATACAGTGATACGCGATGTTGCACAGTAGCACACGGTATTGCACAGTATTTCAAATTATTGAGTCTTACGTGAGAAGGCACTTACTCAATTATTGTTACAGTAATTACTGTTCAATATTTTATATTATTGACTCAATAATTGCTACGTTGTTATTTTATATGATTAATTCAATAATGGCTACAGTTGATAGTTTGTATTATTGATTCAATAATTGTCACTGCACAGTATTTCACATTATCAACTCAATAATTCATATTATTTGAATAATATTATTAGATAGCATTATTGACAATGTCTAAGGAAGTTCTGTCTAGGAGGGGTTATTTAATTGCGCGCCAATAAAGAAAAGTCCTTATCGGAAGGCCCCCTCTTTCTTGGGAATGACCTGGTTGTCAATATTGTAGTTCTGTAATATTATTTGTGAATAATTAAGTTTTGATTTATATGAGAAAAAAATATTTATTTTGTGGATATAAAAGAAGGAATTAGCGCTGATGAGTTTTTATCAGTATTTTGGTGTGGAAAATCATCTGTTTATGGATTTCGGATAATTTATGTTTGGAATTTGAAAAAACTTCCTTCTACAAAGTTGTAGAGAATTAAATTTTCTATGAAAAAGACATAGAATTTGTATTTTTCTGACAAAGGGGCTATTTATTATGAATTATTGAAGTTTCGGAAAATAAATATTTTTTTTTATGGGTGGGCCCCACTTTTGTTGAAAAATTCTGATGTTTTGAAGAGCAGCCGGCGGCTGGAGATTTTTTTTAAAAATAATATTATTTTATTAATTTAGTCTACTTTGGCATTCTAAGCTTTTCCTATAAATAGGGTGCTTAGGTTAGAATTGAAAATCACACCAGAATCAGAAGTTTTCTCTCTCTATAATATCGAGCGTATTTTTGTGAGTATTTAGATACTTTGAGTATTACTATTCAGTGCAAGTTTCCTTCGATATTATATCTGATATTCCAGCCAGAAGTACTATTCTTTTGAGGTAAGGGATGCTATTTTCTTTCATAAATGATGTTATTCTTTTCAATATCGTTATACCAAAATATTGGCATGAATTTTATTATGAAATTCTTATTTTTTTCGTCGGGGTTACTATTCACGTATACGGCACTATTCACGGAAAAATTAAATTTTCTTCTATATGTCCAAATTGCTTGTTAAGATTTTTATCTTTGATTGTATCCAAGTTTTGAGCTCTATTCTTGAATTTTGCTCCACAAAGTATTATTATGGAATATTCTTGAATTTTGATAAACTAAAATACAAATCCTTAATTTTATCTTTTATTTCACTGGATTTGTTATTTATATGATTTTTCACCATCCTCAGTCCTAAGTGGTAATATAACTGAATATCTTTGGCCGTAGTGCAAAGATGACAGGTGTTGAGATGAACATGGCCACTGATGATACAAATGAATATCTTTGGCCTGTAGTGCAAAGATGAATATTTGATTCGAGATGTATATTGATTGATGTTACAAGGATAAAATATTGATGATGAATAGTTATTTTCACTGCAAATATTGATCTAAAACTTGTTGTCAATAATATTTTATCTGAATTGTTAAAGACTAACGATAATTTATTTTTCATTATCTTAGTCATAATATTCTTTACTGAGCTAGTTGAGCTTACCCTTTTCATCTGTTGTCCTCTTCAGGAAATGAGAATGTTGCAGGGACTAGTCGGGGGACAGAGTAATAGTCCGAGTTAGAGCAGTAGTAGTCCTCACTATTTCTGATAAATAGTGTGATAATAATTGTAATGAGGACTTAGTTTGAATATTAATATTTTTTACATATTTGTATTGACACTCACAGTTGTGTGGTCGTATTTTGCACGACCGTATGATATAAAGTTTGTATTTGAATTCTATACCATGTATTTGGCGACTCAGAATGGGTTGGGTTGACTGGACCTATTCTGGGGGCGTCACATATTGGTTCTGAATAACCTAGCAGTTGGGGGTGTCAACTGCAGCCTAATGTGTATTTATATGTACAGCCAGGGGGTTTGGCAAGGCAGAGATCACTGAGCAAGTGTAGCCTGCGAGCCCCTAGTCATATATTGTATTCCTTGTTATTGAGTGAGCAATAAAAAGGTTGGGACGTTGTCCAGTAAACACTGTGTTGGCTTGTGTGCGTGACTTGGTTATATAGACTATGCATGTGTGATTACAGATTGCTGACTGGTTGAGCGAACCAATGCATCACAAAGAGAACACATACACGAAAAATATAATGTCAGATTGTGCACTGACACCTCCCATCGTGCAAGGTAAAATAACACATATAGTGTGTCCTCCCATTATGCGAATAAAAATAACATAACTATATTGTGTGAGAATAGTTGTGTTATTTTTCTTCAATACTATAGTTGTGTTGTTATCAATTTGTGTCATTCCACTATACTATGCGAATTAGAGAAAAACAATATACAAATGCAGCGATTTGCGCTATTAAAAGTTATTCTTATAATATAAAAATTAAAAAAAGGAAAATGAAGTAAAATTAACCTAAAATCTATAATTGAGATTCAATTGTTTAGTTTCTCATGAATTTGTTAAGTATTAAATACTAAATTCACTTTGTGTACCATGTATTTTGTGAATAACATGATGCTATAAAAAAAGATTTTTTATACAAAATAATATATATTATGAATATTTATATTAAATTTTTATTATATTACGTCGATAAATATTAATGATAATATTTTTAGAGATATGTATGATAAGTAAGTACCATATAATTTTTATTAATCTGATATATCGTTAAATTTTGTAATTATAATTCAGTATAAATTTATCGTAATACATTACAAGACTTTTATTATGTTTCTAAAGATTAAACTAATTCAATGAAAAAGAATTAAAATTTTGTTTAATTTATATGCTGAGTTTAAATAAATATATAACCTTTAGAAAATATAACATAATAACTAAGACTAGAACTATCGTACAATATTACATGAAATTATAATTTTATCGCAGTTATTGTTTTATTGATAAATTTATATCCATATGAAATTGAATTTTATTATATGACTTAAATTTTTTAGAACTTATTCAATGATGAAACGACTTAAGACAGAGATTGAGCCATCTTCAATCTAATATATTTGTTAAATCTATTTTTTTTTCCAATATTCCATATGATTTTATCAGGAATTTATATATATTGAATTTGAATACTACAGTGCCGGTAAAGTTTCAGGCTGCCATGCAAAATCAGAAGATCCGAAACCTATATCCGGATAATCAAATAACCACATACTCGCCGCTGTTGTTCTTGTTATTATTATTATTATTATTATTATTATTATTATTGGAAACGGCATCACCAAATCCAAAATCAAATGAGTCATAACCAGAGATCTGTTCGTCAAATCCCCATAACTCACTAATTTCGGACGAGTCCGACGCAACTCGGACTAATTCGGTCTCTAACTGCCTTTCCACCGATGACCTCGACGGAGGGAGACCTAATTCATCATCGGTAGCTTCAAAAAGGAACCCAAGCTCCGGCTGAGATACGCCGGAAACTGACGCCGAATCCACGACATTTACCGTCGCCGGCGAGGAACCAGAAATCTCCTCTTCAAAACTCTTCATAAACGAGTCGAGATCCTGACTAGCGGTAAAAAGGTCAAAATCATCTAAGATGTCAAGAAGGTTCTCTTTGAGTCTCTTCACCTCAGGCGAAGCCAACTCCGACTCCTCCGATTCGTCTCGGACTCGCTTCATGTAACTCGGCCCATCCATAAAGGTAACGGAAACGGAGAAGGAAAAGGAAATATGGTAACTAACGTAGAGTTGTTTTATAAGGGGAAAATTTAGAATATAGCGTACACGATAGAAAGCTGATGCTGTGGTGGAGGCAAAGGAAGTGCGAAGTATATATATACATATAGTGGACAATGAGGAGAGATAAATAGGAAAGAATAATGCTAGAGACACAATAAATTCTACAACTATTCTACAATTTGGTGATGTGACATACTCCATCTCAGTTTTTATGTGGGGCCAAAGACTACATTGAATCAATTTGTTCATCAATATGCTAAGGTGGAGTATGCCACATCATCAAATTGTAAAATAATTGTAGAATTTGTTGTGTCTCTAGCACTACTCAATAGGAAAAGGAGAGACGAGAGAGAAATATGGAGAGAGAGAGAGAGAGAGAAATAGGGAGTGAAATGACGTAACGACAGGCGCGTGGGAGAGAAAAGTTCGGCCATCACGGACATCGCGACTTTGGTTTTTTCCTTCTCTTTCGTTTAACGTTTTTATCTATCTTTGCGGTCTATAGGTACTGACAATTAGTAGTATAGTATTTTATTTCCATTTTTATGCTGGTTATTAACTTGTTTAAATTGGATATTTTCAGGGAAAAAATTTATTTTCAGAATGTTTATTATTATATGATATTATTAAATTAATATTTTTATAAAATAAATTATATTTAAAATGTATAAATTTTATATATAAAGCTGTGTAAATTTAAACTTTAGATATAATATATAAATTTTATATATAAAATTGTGTAAACTTTATCATATTATATTATTAAATGTGTAAATTATTTTCAGAACAACATTATGTAATTCAAACATCTTTTACTGATTTTTTATTTTGGGAATATAAAATTTGATAATCGTGCGATTATTTTTAATTGATGATGACGACAACGACATTATTTGGGAATAATAGCGAAGCATATGCCTTAAGCTGTGCTCCGTTTCATTGATAAATAAATAAAGATAATAATAATAGGGAATTTCTTAACATGTAGCACACAGTTTAAGGGAATATTTTTTTGAATTGTGTGTATATTTCCTTTGAACTTGGTACAAATATAAAAATTAATGAAATATACACACAGTTCAAGAGAATATTCTCTTAAACTGTACGCTTAACATGTGTCCTTAGGGTACATGTTAAGAGGACCCTAATAATAATGGCATAGCACTAGAAAAGCAAACAAAAGCAAATAATACACATTTCAGGGAATTGCATAACATCACACAAAAAATGTGAGTATCGCATTAATTCAATGTGCGTGTCAAATTGGAAAATCGAGCATTCCACATTGGACACCAACCTTAGATTAGATTAGATTCGATTTCGATTAGAAAAAAATAAACGTATTACGTCGTATTATAAGGTATTGAATTAGCGTTCGCAGTATTTAGGGACAGACGCAGTTAAACGACAGAGGGCATCTGTCCTCACTGAAATTTCATTGGTCAGGGGCATATAGGTGAACTTAAAAAAAATTAGAAGACTTTATACTTTCAAAATCTATTACCCTAGGTTCTAAAAGATAAAGACTACAACAACAACACTACTCTAAACTAATTGAATGTGGACACCTGCAAATCTGCAATACTCCATAGACTTTTAGCTTTTTGCTTTTTTCTCCATGAGGACCATGACTCCATATCACACTTTTAGTCTTTCACTTTTCACTTTTCAGTAACATTCGATCGCAACAAAGCTTAAGCAACACACCTCCATACTAGCAATTAATCACAAATCGCAATCTCGCAACAGAGCAGAAACGTAACTCCAAATTCAGATTTCAGATTAAGGTATATTTTAATTTTAATTTTTTTTAATTTCACAATTTTAACAGTTACTTTATAAATTTTTGTAATTGTTTATAGATTCTTTGTTTGTGTACTTTTATAAAATTAGGATTTTTTACTTCTTAAAGCAATACTTCAATAATGAAGAGAACTCCATCAAATAAAAATTTTCAAGTTCAAGTATGTGTTCTATTCTATTTTTACTTTCTTTAAATTTTATAATTTATTTGGTAATGTTACTTGTTACTTGTTAGTGGTTTAATTGAGATTGATTATTTTGTATATTGTTTTAATATTGAATTAGTTTTTAAATATTTAATGATTGTTAGATATGGACATATGTAATTGGGTTACAACAACTAAACGTACAAAATTTGAATCTATTCCTGAAAATGTCCAAGCCGAAGGGACTAGTGAGAAACATGTCAATGTTGATATTCACCAAGAAACTCACCCGCAAAATGTCAATCCCCAAACCCAAGTACCAGAATCTTTTGCCCAAAATATCCAGTTCCAAACTCATACACCGGTATCTCCTTCCCTTAATATTGAAGGGGATCCCAGTAAAAGACCGCCAATAAGTTCTTATCCCGCTAGTGAAAGAAAGAATTTTCAAAGAAGTTCTTTACTAGGGGGGTGACTCAACCAATACCTCACAAATTTTTTGATACACTAATTAATGGAGTTGCTCAGAAATTCAACAAGAATTGGTACAAGAAGTATCCAAGTTGGCTGGAATATAGTTTAAGTGAAGATGTTCTATTTTGTCTGTGTTGTTACCTGTTTAAAATTGATCATGGTAACCAAGGTGGCGGGGATGCATTTGTTGGCGAGGGATTTAGAAATTGGAAGAAGATGGATATATTGGAAATACATGTTGGAGATCATGGTAGTGTTCATCGTAAATGTGAACAAGTTTGTCGTGATTTAATGAATCAACCTCAGCACATCGATATCAATCTTGATAACATAACTGAGCAACAAAGGATCGATTACCGTCTTCGATTGCTCGCATCAGTTAAATGTGTTAGGCTTCTTTTAAAAGAAGGATTGCCTTTTCGTGATCACGATGAGTCAGAGGGTTCAAGAAAACGAGGGCTATTTATTTCTCAGCTAGAGTTTCTTTCGAAAAACAATAATGAGGTGCATAAAGTTGTACTAAAAAATGCTCTAGAGAATCATAAATTGATTGCACCCTCAATCCCAAAAGAAATTTGTAGAGCCGCTGCATTTTTGACTACACAAGCTATCATTAAAGAAATTGGGGATGGATTTTTTTCTTTGTTGGTTGATGAGGCTCGTGATACATCAATCAAAGAACAAATGGCAGTGGTTTTACGATACGTGGACAGGAATGGTTGTATCATTGAGCGATTTCTTGCCATCATTCATGTTCCTAAAACTTCTCCTTTGACACTAAAAGCTGCTATTGATCAACTTTTTTCTAAACATGGATTGAGCGTGTCACATGTGCGTGGACAAGGTTATAATGGAGCTAGCAATATGTCAGAAAAGTTTAAAGGTCTTAAGAGTTTAATATTATCTGAAAATCCATGTGCTTTCTATATTCATTGTTTTGCACATCATCTTCAGTTGACACTTGTTGCAGTTGCTAAGAAACATAAGTCATTATGTTCTTTCTTTGATTATCTTGGATTGCTAACAAAGGTTGTTAGGGCTTCTTGCAAGCGAAAAAAAAAATTCTCCGATTGAAGCAATTTCAAAAAGTAGCTGAAGGGGTTGCTAGTGGCGAAATCAAGAGTGGACGAGGTTTGAATCAAGAAACAACATTAAAACGGCTTGGAGAAACGCGTTGGAGTTCACATTTTAAAACAATTTTGAGTGTTATTACCTTGTTTTCTCCAACAATGGATGTGCTCGAGTTTATAGCAGATGATGTCGAAGGGGAGAAAAGTACAGAAGCTAGTACACTTTTGAAATTCATGCAGGATTTTGAGTTTGTGTTCTTGTTACACTTATTGAAAGGAGTTATGGGAATTACAAATGACTTATCACGAGCCTTTCAGAGGAAAGATCAAGACATTGTAAACGCAATAACTCTAGTCAACGTAACCAAGCAACGATTACAATGCATGAGAGAAAATTGGGATGATTTGTTAGCGATAACGTGTGAATTTTATGCATTGCATAGCATAGTTGTCCCGAGGATGAAGGATATTTTTGTGTTTCAAGGGAAACCACGACGCAATATTGAAGAAATCACAAACCTTCATCACTTTGAGGTTCAATTATTTTTCACTATGATTGATAGTCAACTTGGGGAGTTGAATGACCGTTTTGATAACACAAATACAGAGTAACTTTCAAGTATAGCATGTCTTGACCCACGTGACTCTTTCTCGGCATTTGACAATATAAAATTACATGAATTTGCGAAATTTTACCCTTCAGAATTTGATGATATGAAACTTTTGGCACTTGATGGTCAACTCCAAAATTATATTGTGGATATAAGAAACGATCCTAATTTTTCGAGTATAAAAGGAATTGGTGAATTGGCTCAAATATTGGTTAAGAAAAGAAAGAATGATATGTATCCCCAAGTCTATTTGTTGCTGAAATTGGCTCTACTTTTGCCCGTTGCTACTGCAACTGTTGAAAGAACATTTTCAGCCATGAATATCGTGAAGAATGAAATTCGTAACCAAATAGGAGATGAATGGATGAATGACTATGTTAGTTCCCAGAGGGTATACAATAGTTCTAGAAGGGGGGTTGAATAGATCCTTTTTAATTTCAAAATCTTTCCATTTTATTTTGTATTGCTAAGTAATTAGCATATGATAAACATAAGAATCATTTCAAGCATAGCAGAATAAGTTAAAGATCCCTTTCACAGATATCTTGATAAGCATTATTCTAGAGTTAGTTTAGCTGTAAGTGGCTATAACAGTTATAGAAGTTTAATGTACATAAGGTAAATGACTGAAAGTAAATGACACAAGGGATTTTTAAGTGGTTCAGAGACTCAAGCTCCTAATCCACTCTTCTGCTTCAATAAGCAGGGATTCCACTAAGGAAATAGGTAACTCTTGAATCACAAAGATTCCTTCAAGGCCAGCAGCCTTGGAAATCCAGTTCACTAAGAACTCTTCAAGCCCAACAGATTTGGAACTGTAGACTAAGCCCAGCAGACTTAGAATCTCTTGTACCCTCCGGCACTCAGCAAGCCCAGCCGACTTGACTTTGATTTAGTCCCTCGGACAAGGACCCCTCAGTCCCTGGTTGTTTATTGATGTTGTTGTTGTTGGTACTGAGCTACTAAGATGACTTGAAGCTTGTTCATCCTTTGGTACTTAGCAGCTTGGTGTGATCTTCTAGCATTCTGCATCGAGACTAGATCACCTTTGATGGACTACTAAGATGTTCATTAAGCTCGACGTCCTTGAGTACTTAGCAGTCTATCATATCTTTCTTTGTGCAGCTGACCTTTATTGTTGATGCTTGACTTCATCTGTCTTCAGCATTGCACATTGTTCACCTGTTAGGATATGCTAAGTCTTTTTACTTCTTGTAGACTTTGTCTGGTACTTAGCATCCTTTGAACACTTATTGACTTGTGTGCAGATTCGGTTCTGCATCTACTTTTCTTCAGCTCTGGTTGCACATGGTGAATTGTTGAGTGGCCCTTGAGATCTGCTTTCTGGTCTGCCACTCATTTTCTTATCTTCTTGGTCTTCTCCGCTCTCTGCTGAGATTCCATGTGGTTGGCATTCCCCTTTGTGTTAAGTGAAGCCTTCAGCAGTTAGTTCTCTTCATCAGATGTGCTTAACTTCTACTTTGATAGTCTCGCTATCACTGAGACATTTGCTGTTTAAGCTCAGTAGACCTCTCGAAGAGTCAACAACTCTTCATCTTTGAAGCTTCAGCTGTTATATACACCTCCATCATCTTCCCGCTGAAAACTAGCCGTTGGAAGTTATTTGAATTGCCTCAAAGATTCTGAGTTATTTGGTGCAGACTGCTGACTTGACGTGACAGGCCCTTTTTGACTTTTCTGACACAACAGTCTACTATTCCACCTAACACCTCTGAGCAGTCACTTTTTAGATGTGAGGCTTGTAGTCACCTTTACTTCTCTTTTTTGTTTCCTCAATCAAAACCAAGGAAGTTGTCCTTCTTCATCGATGCTCTCAATCAGCAACGTTCGAATGTCAGTCTTTATATTGAGTCATTACTAAGACTCAATAATCAGATGACCGAACTCCACGATTTTGATGCAGACTACTATGAGCTTGATCTAGTTTGTCTGTCGGTCGTTGCTCAATGACTAGTTTAGACAACGCTACGATTTTGAGAGTGTTCTTTGGATTGTCGATGTAGAACCTCTCGTTTCTTCATTCTTACAGTGCTTCAACGACTCTACTTGCCTTGACTTGCATCAAGATCTGACAACTTGTCTGAATGCTTTGGTCCTTCTGGTTTGTAAGACTCTTCTGATTAGTCATTCTCAGCTCTCTCAACATTCTGCCCTGTGATCTCCCGTTCACTCTTCATGGTGAAGCTGAGCCTTGACAACCCTTTCTGTCTGTTTTTTATAGGTTGACCAGTAACACTGTGTGCGCTTCATCAGTTTCTGTTGCTCGTATGACAAACACCACGATCGTAGTCACCACCACGATCGTTGTCTTCTGTTGGTTTGACAGACACTGCACTCGTTGACTTCCTTTAGTTCGTCACTTCATTCATTGTCTTCTAACGTTTACTTGTGGAAGACTTCTCGTGAATGGCTTCACTTCTCAATCAGTACTGCTGATGGAGTTGGTGCTTCGATCTTCTGTTTGCTTGCAGGCTATTTAGAGGATGCTCTATGGTATTCTTCAAGGTAGATTGTGTTAGGAATATGCATGAGAATGCTATTCCTATTTATATAAGATTTGATTATGATCTTAATGAATGAATATGCAAATATGTCTGCATTGATGAAAACTGTAAAGTCCTTTAATTGATAATAGAAATATGTACAAGGACTTAGAATAAAATGATCAAATATGTTAGGTTGATCCTACATGAACAAACAGCTTTGTAAAGTCCTTCAAAAGATTATGATGTACAAGGACTAAATATAGAAAGATCAAACTTGTTAGGTTGATATTATATAATGTAATAGATAGGCATGTCTGATCGTCGAGCACTGCACCAGCCTTCATAGTC
This sequence comes from Panax stipuleanatus, assembly GCA_020205555.1. Classification (NCBI taxonomy): domain Eukaryota; kingdom Viridiplantae; phylum Streptophyta; class Magnoliopsida; order Apiales; family Araliaceae; genus Panax; species Panax stipuleanatus. The sequence continues at coordinate 137,610,788 of CM035119.1, read as the reverse complement.
TGCCAGGAGAGACAAGAAAGACTCAGAGACTATCAAGGCAAAATCGTAGTCTGCCAGGAGAGACAAGGCAGGATCGTGCTGTATCGAGGATGACTTTCTCGAAGCCGTAGTCTGTCGAGAAAGTCATGTTCAGAATCATGGAGACAGCTTGTCAAAGCGCATGTCGAGCGCTTGCTGAGCCAAGTCATGAATCGTAGGCCTCACTTGGAGTCGTGGAGCCTGCAGATTATATCAGAGGCAGAAATCGTAGTTAAGCAGATCAGTCAAGGGACAACAAGTGTTAAGGCAGAAATCATAATCTGTCATATGATCTGCTCTCGGAGTCGTAGTGTCTGCAGAACCAAAGCAAGTTCGTAGTCTGTAGAACAAAGGCTTAGACAAAGTTTATCAAGTGCTCACAATGCCAAGAAAGAATCGTAGAGACAACACGATTCTCAATAAATGAGCACTCCCGAAGTATCCAAAGATCGAAGCCTTTGGTCAGAACAGTCAAGATGTAATCTACCCAAAAAAGCCAGAGAGCATTCACCGAATGGCCTGCAAGCAATCAGAAGATCGAAGCACCAACTTTATTAGCTAAACTGATTGAGAAGTGAAGCCATTCAGAAGAAGTTTTCCACATGTGTCTCCTAGAAGACAATGAATGAAGTGACTGTCAAAAGGAAGACAACGATTGCAGTGTCTATCAAGCCAACAGAAGACCACGATTGTAGTGGCAACTATGATCGTGGTGTTTGCCAAACGAGAAGCAGAAACTGATGAAGTTCATGCAGAGTTATTGTCCAACCTATTCAGAACAGACAAAAAGATTATATATGCTCAGCCTCACTATGAAGAGTGAGCGGGAGCTCATAGGGCAGAAAGTTGAGCAAGCTAAGCATCTGTCTTATAAATTAGAACGGCCAAAGCAGTCAGGAAAGTTATCAGTTGCTGATGCAAGTCAAGGCGAGCAGAATTGTTGAAGCACTGCAAAAGTCAAAAATGAGAGGTTCTACATTGTCAATCCAAATAACACTCTTAGAATCGTAGTGTTGTCTTAACCAGTCAACGAGCAACATCCAACAGACAAACTACGATCAAGATCATAGTCATCTGCATCAGAATCGTGGAGTTCGGTCATCTGATTATTGAAGCCTTGGCAACGTCTCAATATATATACTGACATTCGAACGTTGCTGATTGAGAGCATCGATGCAGAAGGGCAACTCCTATGGTTCTAATCGAGGAATCAGAAAGGAAAAATAAAAGTGACTACCAGCCTGACACATGAAAGTGATATCTCTGAAGTGGTAGGTGGAATAGTAGATTACTGTGTTAGAAAAGTCAAAAAGGTGCTGTCACGTCAAGTCAGCAGTCTGCACCAAATAACTCAGGATCTTTGAGACAATTCAAATAGCTTCCACTGACTATATTCCAATGGGAAGCTGATGAAAAAGTATATAACAGCTAAAGCTTCAAAAATGTTGAGGTGTTGACTCCACGAGTTCTGCAGAGCTTAAAAGAACATGTCTCAGTGGCAGTGAGACTACCAGAGTAGAAGTGAATCATATTTGAAGAAGAGCTTTAACTGATGAGGGCTTCACTCAACACAGATGAGAATGCCAAACAGATTGGCATTTAAGCTGAGAGCCGAGAAGGCCAAAAAGACAAGGAGAAGAGTGGCAGACCAGAAAGCAAATCAAAGGGCCACTCAACGATTCACCATGAATAACCTGAGTTGAAGAGAAACAGATGCAGAACCAGATCTGCACACAAGTCAATATATGTTCAAGGGATGCTAAGTATCAGATGGAGTCTACCAGAAGTGAAAAGGCTTAGCAAACCCCAAGTGGTGAAAGTGTGCAAAGCTGAATTTAGATGAAGACAAGCATCAACCACAAGATCAACTGACCAAAGGAAGAATGAGAGACTGCTAAGTACTCAAGGTCGTCGAGCTTAATGAACAACTTAGCAGTCCATTAACGGTGGTCCAGTCTCGATGCAGAATCTAAGGATGATCACACCAAGCTGTTAAGTACCAAAGGATGAACAAGCTTCAAGTCATCTTAGCAGCTCAGCTCCAACAACAACATCAACAAGTAGCCAGGGCCTGAGGGGTCCTTGTCCAAGGGACTAAATCAAAGTCAAGCCTGCTGGGCTTGCTGAGTACCGGAGGGTACAAGAGATTCTAAGCCTGCTAGACTTAGTCTACAGTTTCAAGTCTGCTGGACTTGAAGAGTTCTTAGTGAATTGAAGTTCCAAGGCTACTGGCCTTGAAGGAATCTTTGTAATTCAAGAGTTACCCATTTCCTTAGTGGAATCCCTACTTATTGAAGCAGAATAATAGATTAGGAGCTTGAGTCTCTGAACCACTTAAAATCCCTTGTGTCATTTACTTTCAGTCATTTACTTTATGTAACATATAACTGTTATAACTGTAATGACCACTTACAACTAAACTAACTCTAGAACAATGCTTATAAAGATATCTCTGAAGGGGATCTTTAACTTATTCCGCTATGTTTGAAATAATTCTTATGTTTGTTATATGCTAATTACTTAGCAATACAAAATAAAATGGAAAAGGTTTTGAAATTAAAAAAGATATATTCAACCCTCCTTCTAGATTAATTGTGTGTCCTCTGGGAACTAACAGATTGTATCTTGACTACTCTTACCAGAGACTACAATCTTTGGATACTTCAGAGGTGCTCAGTTGTTGAGAATCATGTAGTCTCTCTGATTCTTTCTTGTAGTTGTCGAGCACTTGACTGTCTTTGTCTAAGCCTTTGTTCTGCAGACTGCGATCTGGCTTTGGTTCTGCAGACTGTGATCTTGTTTTGGTTCTGCAGACACCACGATTTCGAGAACAGACCTTATGACAGACTACAATTTCTGTCTTAACAACTGCAATCACTTGACTGATCTGTTCAACTACAATTTCTGCCTCTGTTATGATCTACAGGCTCCGCGACTTCGAGTGAGGCCTACGATTCTTGACTTAGCTCGGCAGGCGCTTAGACAGACTGTTTCCACGATTCTAAACTTGATTTCCTCGACATACTACGGCTTTGAGAAAGTCCTCCTTGACACACCATGATCTTGTCTTTATCTCTCCTGGAAGGCTACGTCTTTCGAGAGTAACTATCCTTACATACTACGATTCTGCCTTGATAGACTCCAATTCTTTCTTGTCTCTCCTGGCAGACTACGAAAGCTGGTGCAGTGCTCAACGATCAAACAAGCCTATCTATTACATTTTATAAGATCAACCTAACAAGTTTGATTTTTCTATACTTAGTGCTTATACATCATAATCTTTTGAAGGGCTTTACAAAGCAGTTTGTTCATGTAGGATCAACCTAACATATTTGATCATTTCAGTCTAAGTTCTTGTACATATGCCTATCATCTATTAAGGACTTTACAGCTTTCATCAATGCAGACATATTTGCATATTCATTCATTAAGATCATAATCAAATCTTATATAAATAGGAATAACATTCTCATGCATATTCCTAAAAGACTGTTTAGTAACATACATTGAGTGTGATATTTTTGTAACTATTAAAAATGAGACTATTATGCAATAATTTTAAGTAATGAAATCTCGAAAAATGTTATTGTAAATAATATTTGAGGATTGTTTAGTTTTGTGATTCATTTTATTAAATTTTTATTCTTAAGAGTTTTTTTTTCGAGTTTACCCCCACTAAATTATCCGGCTGGATCCGCCCCTGGCAGTATTATACTGCGGACATATACGTCAACAAACACTGTCAGAATGGGCCAATTGTTTAGCTTTTCTATGCAAATTATAGAAGTGCCAACACAACAAATTGAGCTTTATTGATGTATGACCTCAAGATGTTGTGATGGCGACTCCATCCTTTGCATAGACGAGCTAAACAATTAACCCACCTTGACAGTGGATGTTGAAACATTAAGGCGTTAAAAATAAGTTTATAAAGTTAAAATCAGCTGTTTCTGCTGCATATTCTTGATACTAGTTACATATTCAAGTGATTTGGGATGATGAGAAACACATATGACAACAAGAATTGAAAGGTTGGATAAAAAGAGTTGGTCGAATTCAGAACTCGATCAAACAACCATCCACCCTTCCACTTGTCGTGCCCTCCAAATATTGTGTCATGCATGTCTTTTCATCCCAGATCACATGAATCAGTAACAATAAGAATATGCTGTCAGAAACAGAAAGTTCTTGAGCTTTAGGTCGAACTCTTTGTGCGTATAATCGCTGTGAAGTTTGGCTTGCTCTTTCACGCCTTATATAGAGGAAACCCCCCGTTCACGAAACTAAACCGTGGACGAGACCTTTAGTTTCCATTATTTGAAAACGACGTCGTCCGATTATTGCTTCAATATCCCAACGTCCGCAACTTTAAAGTGCGGAAGGAGAATTGTAAAGGAGGGGCATTTTGGCCATTTGTTGCGTCCACAATATTAAAATGCGGAATACTAAAAATTAAATTGCGGACAGAGTCTCTATTTAATCGACCTATTTTTGGATGGAGGGTCGCGATGTGTTGTAAGTCTAGGCTCTTTACTATTTACTACTATTTACTCTTTACTCTTTACTATTTACTACTCCCTCCGTTTTTTAATATACTTCATTCGTTCTTTAATATAAGTCGTTTTAGAGAAATATTTTTGTTCCTTAATATAAGTCGTTTGAGAATTTTAAGTAAGTATTAATTACTTACTATCCAATATTACCCTAAGTATTAAATATAATTTTGGTCCTCTCACTATTATATGTCCAATAAATAACACTCTTTTTTTTAAAACAAGGGCAATATAAACAATTAATATTATATTTAATACTTTATAATTATTTTTTTAATAGTTGTGCACAATTTTAAAACGACTTATATTAAAGAAAGGAGGGAGTAAATCGTTTTAGAAAAATATTTTTGTTCTTTAATATAAGTCGTTTAAGAATTTCAATTAAGCATTAATTGTTTAGTTTCTAATATTACACCAAGTATTAGATATAATTTTGATTCTCTCACTATTCTCCATCCAATAAATAACACTCTATTTTTTCAATACAAGAACAAAATAGACAATTGATATTATATTTAATGTTTTATAATTATTTTTTTTAATATTTGTACAAAACTCTAAAAAAATATTATTATTATTTCAAAGTTCACCACCGAGTTTCACGCTTCTTTAATTTACACCGTAAAGGACAGGCTTAAGTTAGCATCGAACAATAAGTCTACGAGGACATTTTTTTTAGTAACATTCTAGAGGCTTTTTCTTTTTTTTTTTCGGTATCTCCCAAAAAATATATAGTATTTATTTTAACTGAAAATTTTATAAAAATTAATGTTTTAGGTGTAATTTAAATACATACAACAAACAGTATTTTACAGACTGAACAGACCCTATTTCTTGTATGTATCTAAATTATATTTAAAATACTATTTTTTATATAAAAAAAAGTAATTAAAATAAATATTATATATTTGTTAAAAAGTACTCTAAAAAAAATTTAAAAAAAAATCGCCAGAATGTCACTAAAAAAAAAAAATGCCCGTAGAAGGACTCTAGCATCGAATAAACTACCAAAAAAAAAATATACGATGCAAGTGGGATGGGAGATAAGACATTTGGTATTGGTAGGCCCACTACTTGTCTCTTGACAATTTAACAACCAAACTTCCTTACAAAGCTTTCCTATCCGCCAGCCTTTTTTATTATTTCGACACGAGTATTATTATTATTATTTTTGTTGGGTTCTATCAATTCGTACTTTCATTTTGCTAATTGAGACCAGAACAAGCGGCCCAATTATAGACTTTAATGTTTGTCATAATTTAAGTTCGTCGTATATTTGTTGATATATATTATTTTTAAAAATTAATAAAATCACCCGATACCTAGAGATTAGAACTAATATAATTTATTATATTTTTTTAATTTTTACTTTTTTGTAATTAATTTTCTTTCATTACATAATGAGAGGGATAGGTGCATCATAACGTAATAGTAATACGAGTATTCTGTTAAAAAAAGTAGAATAATATGTAGTGTGCCTTTATCGGTGCGTTAGATTGGATATGCTATGTTGCCCCAAAAAGAAGATGGATAGAAGAGAAATAAAAAAGTATAAACAATATTATTATTATAGAATACAGGATAAAACGTAGAAACTTGATAAATAATTAAATCTGAAGAAGAAATAAATTGTGGACCAGTGCCTACTACTCTCAATTTATAGCCGAAAGTATGCGATGTTTTCCTTTTTTATGGATAAATAAATATAATGTTAGTTAGTAACTAACATTATAATTTATATCCCATGAAATCTAAATTAACGGGTGGAATTGGATGGGGTCTGTTCAACCAACATTACAAGCGTGTATATTACTCCATTTCTTAATATATGTCGTTGATGGTTTTTATTTTCAATAATTAGATTCACAACCATAACCCATTTAAAAAAAGAATAATATTAGAGACATAATTTATTTTATAATTATTTTATAATTTATTGATGTGGCATACTCCACTTCAGTTTTTATGTGGGCCGTAAATAATATTGAAATAATTTATTCATTAATATGATAAAGTAAAATATATTACATTAATAAATTATAAAATAAATTGTGTCTCTAACATTACTCTTAAAAAAAATTCAGGAGCTAGCCACGTATCAATGCTGTTGGTACTTGATTGATACTGACAACTAATAATTATAATTCCTATCCAACCATGAAAAAGAAGTAAAATTTAAGTTGGATAAAAAAGAATAAACATGTCACGACACTCTTTCCTACCACATGGTACTATTAGTTAGGACAGCTCATGCATTGGTTCCATTCCATTTTGAATTCCTAGCTTGATTGATATCAAGGGAGATCAAATACAGTAGATTAACATTTTGGGTATATGACAATTAACTCTCTCTACTCTAATTTAATTAACATAAATTAAGTTCAAATTATTAACATTATTAACATCACAAAAATTCACCAACAGGCCGGTGATATAATAGTCATTCATACTATTAGTACTAGGCCTGTATTATATAATTGATGATCGAGTGAGTTTCATACATGCGAATCTAATATTGTTAAGTTTAATTATTGTTATTTTTAAATATTTTTAGTATCTTTTTATTGATTTTTATGTTTATTTCTTGTAGGATGAAATTGGAGGAACAAAGTGGTCATTTAGGAGAAAAAAAGGATCAGAAATCATTTAAAATTAGCATAATAGCATTTTTGTAATTACAATGTCTTGACTCGGCGTAATTACGCCCAAATACTTCACAAACGCCCTTGCCCAGAATTTGTCCGAATTTGATTGCTGAGATGGAAATTGAAGTCAAATAGGATTCTTGATGAGGGTTTGGACTAATACAAATAGGAAGACTTCAGAAGAAGGGTATCGAGAAGTTTATTAAGACAATTGCAGAGCAAACAACGAAGAAAACAGAAAAGAGAAGTGCAAGGCTGAAGATCAAAGAGAGATCTAGAAGCAATCTGACAAGTTTCTTATACTCTTCGCTAAATTCTTAAACTTTTGTATTTATCTGGGATGTTTGGATTATTAATTTGAATTATTTTTTTCTTTGTTATTATGAACTAAATTTTAATTAAGATTACAACGGGACTTGGTATATAGTTTAAATTAAATCAAAGTTGATTTTTATTGAATCATTTATTATATCTTGCATTTATTAATTAATTGTTTGGCCACAATTACCATGATAATCTATATAAAATTAGAAAATAGAATCTAGATTTAGATCTAGATATAATAACATCTGTTCATATAATCTGAATAAGATTAATATGATTAGCATGTAGTATAGGAATATACCTATGTGTCTTTTGTATCCATTGAAAGAATTTGTGTCAAACTCTAATTAATGTAATTCACATAGGAATATAGTGAGTTAATTGATTAGCGTGTTCCTTGTAATTCTGTTTCCTAAGAAAAGACTTAGGAGGATATGTTCACGTGTCTTTGGAAGAAGTGTGTGAGTACTATAAAGCATTCTTGAATAATGATTCATATTAATTAATTGATTTAAATGAGAAGTAAATTGATTTAAATGAAATACCAAAGAAAGTTGTAATCTCAACATGTTAAGTCTGCAGTTAATCTTGTGAAATTTTGATCTTAATTAGTGATTTTGTTAAATTGAATTTTCATATCACAAATATTATTTCGTAGTTTAAAGTAGGATTAATTGAATTGGAATTGGTAATCGATAAATATTAACATATTTTCTCGTGAGAATGATATCCTTGCTTGCTGAATATTACAAAAGAATGCGTATACTTGCGTGTTAAGTGCTAATAAGAAATGGGGCCTCTTAACATGTGTCCTTAGAGCATATACAGTTCAACAAATTAATATTTTTTGAGCTGTGTGCATATTTCCTTGATTTCTGCATTTGTACCAAATTCAAAGAAATATGCACACAATTCAAGAGAATATTCTCTTGAACTGTGTGCTTAGTATGTGTCAGGGGGAGAGCAGATCCTCTGTCCCCAAATTTTCTGTCCCCTTTGTGTCCCCCACTTACATTTTGACACATGGGCTCTTATTTTAATTTTAGAGTTAATTGGTGTTAAGTAAGAGTCCATGTGTCAAAATATAAGTGAAAGACATAAGGGAGACAGAAAATCTGCTCTCGTGTCAGGGCACATGTTAAGAAATTCTAATTAACAATAATCACCCCAAAAAACTAAAACGACAGACACTGAATATCTGATCAATAATTTCCCCATTGTATTTGTAATCGTTTTACTCATCATCTTCCGAGTTAGAAATTACAAATGCATGCCTTTGAATCACTACGTACTATGACTCCGGTTCATCAACTGGGACGGCGTTAAGATCCAAACCCAAACCAAGACTCTTCTCAACATCTTTCCGTCCTTCACCACTAGCTTCTAATTCAAACGCCTGACTCCACAATCTCGACCCATTTCCCCTTGGCCTTCTCCAAGTACGTGACTGCCACGTGTATTCTCCGCAATATTGCGTAGTACTCCTCAACCTCATATGAATCCTCTGACTCCCCTCCGCCGCTCTCAGGCGCCTTCATCTTCTTGCCCTCCGTTTTGCCGTAAGCGTCTCTCCGTTTTCTCTTATCTGCTTCCATGACAGGACAGGAGTATTCATATGACACGTGGGGTGAGTAATGGGTCCATTGATTTGTTTGTTTGTGTTATATACTCCACTCCGATCCGTAGAGAGTACTAGTGATGTTTTATTGACCATAGTAGTGGACTCAATTAAGTACTAGTCATTTAAGTGAATGATGTCAGCACGTGACGTGTGAATGGGATCTAAAAAGGCAACAGTTTAAGTCAACTATTTGACTGTTTGCGGCATTGTATATCAAGGTACTTGGAAAAAATTCAGCTACTTAATTACTTACTTGAATACTGCTAGTAGTAATAATTTTGGATTTTAAAAATAAACAATCCATTCCATCTTGTAAAGAAAAGACTAAAGAGCGATCGAGCTGGGGGTGGTACACAGTGGCGAAGCTAGAAAGTTTGATCAATGAGATCAAAATAATTGCTAAATTATAAATAATTTGGCGGGCTGTTCCCGAGCTAATTTTTTTTAATATTTTATACTTTCGGGTCACATATATATACACTATATTACAATAAAAATATAATAAATAATAATATATGGTATGTATACACTATATTGACTCATAATAGATTTTTTTAATCACAACTGTTTACAAGTAAGTAATTCATTATTTATTTTTAAAAATAATATAAATTAGATTATTATTTAGTTTAAAATATTATAGAGAGATAAATATATTGAGAGGATATGAGTCATGTGGTTAAAATTAGATTGACAAAGTTATAAATTTTCAATTTGACCCCGTATAATAAAAAAATTATAAATTTTTAATGGAGTCAATTTATATATAATATTTACAAATTTTAAAATTTACTTTATATTATAAAACAATTTTTTTTTAAGTATATCCTATGTGGCTACATCACTGATGGTACACCCTAAAATTGTTTTCTATTTGTAAATAACAGGTGGGAACGGGGAAGGGAATCTTCTCGGAAAATATATTACTCAAATTTCCTCGTTTTGGAATAATGCTTTGTCCAACATATTATTCATGGAATATATGTGGATTTTAAATTATTATTATTATTATTTCCTATACAAGGCAGCATTTTATGTAGTATATATCAAGAATAATAATGTAACTTTTTTCTTATATCAATTAGTTATAAGGAATAGTTGTATTTGTAGTATGTATTCGTACGTGTACGTAGTACATAATTGGTACTACTATTAATTTTGGCAGAACATAATTAAGCTTCTGTTCTTATTTTTAGTGCTAATCATAGTCTTGAGAATGGAGTACTAAAACTACAACAACAGATTTGTTCAAGTCTAACCTGCCTCGTGTTAATTATGGGTATGTATGTAACTTGGGCCACGCTGAAAGATTTTGATTTTTGTTGGAAATTGGAATCATGACCTCACTTTCATTGATGGTTAGTCCAGCCCAAGCCTTGAGAGGAATATTAATAGAATGGGCCACGTGATTGATTTCCCATCAAAATCATAATAGTATACCATTGGACTATTTATTCGGTATTCCATTAGCTACAAGAAAGAATTTCCGTGTAACCAGTAATGATCCAAAAAAAAATAAATTAGGATCAATTACATATTCTAGTACATTTTTAGAAATAATTACAACATCAGTACATCCATAAAATAATTACAAAAATAATACATTTTTTCATATTTATTTACAAAATTAATGTAATTAGTATTCCTTTAATTTAGGTGGATCAATCGTGATTTTCTATCTCTCTCGCCATTACCTCTCCCTCTCAACTGTCTTATCCTTAATCTCCATTCCACAATCTTCATTCTTCATCTCATCACCATAAGCATACTTGTCGTCTATGGTCTTAGAATTCTGCAAGTTGTCTTGGTCCTCTTAAAAATCTTATTTACTGGTTGCATGTTTTTCCTCTGTTGAAACCTTTTAATATTGTTGGCAATTTGGCATAATCAAAGTTTGGATCGCAGAGATGGCCAATAGATATACAGATTCTAAAAGGGTTTCACTATATTCAAGGAAATATGCATGAAGCAATTCTTTTGGTTCGTCAGTTTTAGGCTTTTTGTTGGGGGATAGTAGGTCCATTATTGTAGTTTAAATTTCAATGTTTATTTTTCTCGATAAGCTTCGTACTTAACATTTTAGCTTCATCTAATAAGCTTGTCAAAGCATCTTTCCTTTTTAACAAAATTGTATGCTTGCAGGAGAACCATACCTGGGTTGAATGAGTGGGGCTTCTTCATCTGGCGGGTTACGGTCAACTTTCTCCTATTGCGTACAGCAAGTATGAAATTATGACTACCACCACCTACCTCTGTCTTCTTGAACTTCCCCCTGACATGCAGAGAACTGCATTTGCTCTCTGTGTTTTCAATGTTGAAACAGCTAGAGCTATGGATGTTGCTTCTGATCCAAAAATTGGTAACCAAACTTTCATATCAAGGTAACCAAACCTTCATACCAACGTAACCAAACCTTCATACCAAGGTAACCAAACCTTCATACCAAGGTAACAAAATCTTCATACCAAGTTAACCAATCCACCTCCACCCTCAGTTTTTTCATAATGCAGTTGGTAACCAAACCTTTATACCAAAGTAACCAAACCTTTATACCAAGGTAATCAAACTTTCATACCAAGGTAACCAAACCTTCGTATCAAGGTAACCAAACCTTACCTTCATACCAAGGTAACCAATCCATCTCTACACCTGCAGTTTTTTTATAATGCAGTTGGTAACCAAACCTTCATATCAAGGTAACCAAACCTTCATATCAAGGTAACTAAACCTTCATACCAAGGTAACCAAACCTTCATATCAAGGTAACCAATCCACTTACACAACTGCAGTTTTTTCATAGTGCAGTTGGTAGCCAAACATTCATACCAGGGTAACCAATTCAGTTTTATTAGGTTACTAAATTATTTTGAATGTAATGCAGTTGGTACTCAAACATTCATGCAGTTGGTTGCCAAACCTTCAAACTAAGATAAAAAATTCAGTTTTATTAGGATACAAATTTATTTTTAATGTGATGCAGTTGGTAGCCAAACCTTCATACAAAGGTAACCATTTTAATTTTTGTAGGTAACCAAATCGTCAAAAAAAAAAATTCAGAACAGTAACTCAGGTACTTTCAGAGATTCGCGACGGAGGAGGCGGCGGCGAAGGCGAAAGAACAGAGGAGCGGAAGATAGGAAGAGGAGAGAAGGGGAGTTGGGTTGTCATGAAAAGAATAGAAGAGGAAGATGACAACTGACGGTTTATGAATTTTTCTGCTTAGATTCGCGGCGGAGGCGACGGAAGAAGATGATGACGAGGGAGATGAATATTAAGAAAAAGAAGATAATTTTTTATTTTTTCTCCTTTTGATTTGAATTTTGAATTTTGAATTATGAATTTATTTTTGTTGGTATATCCCAAATATTTGAATTTGAATTATTAATTATGACAGTTATTTTTTCCTTGATTTTCGATGGTTTGAATTTAGTGTGTTATTTTTATAATTATTTTGTTGATGTACTGATGTTGTAATTACTTTTTAATAGTTGTATAGTATCGTAAAGTACCCAAAAAAAAATATGGCAGAAAGATCGGTCGGTCGGTCGGTCGGTCGGGTTTAAAAATGAAGTCCAACTATTATCACTAATTAACTAACTTAATTGCAATTCAATATTCGAAACCTGCCTAGTATTGCCGAAATTATTAAGTTATAAATAGCCGCAGCAGCTGGCTAATGCATGTTTTGTTACTCTTAATTACACATCATATGTTTCATATATACTAATTTTCATTATATTTTAAGTTTAATGTTTATAGGGGACCGACCCTATTGAGTCATATATCAATCCTTGATCAAAGCCTAAAAAGCTAAAAATATATGTTACAACTGCTTTTTAAAATTTTAAGAATTTCCGTCTTGTCAAAGAAGAAGAAATAATTTAGTCACAGCAGGTAACAACACAGAAACGAACAGAGCCTTATAGTATTATCAACACATTTCTATCTCCATTTTTACAAAATGACAGTCGATCCAAAAGTAATCAATACTACAAGTATAAAACATGTACGGACGAATTTTACGGTACAATGTTCAAGTATATTACTAGTACTATATATATATATATATATATATATATATATATATATAAATAAAAATAAAAACTCAGATACACCATCATTCATTGAATCCCGTTTTAGAAACTTCCCAACTAGATTTAGGAGGGGTTGATTAGCACTTTTGTCCCTCCAAGTTGTCACCCACTTTCAAAGTCGTTTTTAAAATACTATTTTTGTCAGTTAGGTCCTTAAAGTGGCATTTTATTAGCGTTTCTATTTCTTCAACTCATTTTAACCTAAAACACGACCCATTTTGACCAAATTTAACTCAACCCGACCCAGTTTGACTAAACCCAAAATTTTAATATTTTAAAATATAATAGTATTTTTAAAATAAGTTTAAAATAATAATTATATTTAACATTTTAAAAAAATATATTTAATTATTAAAAATAAAATATTATTATTATTAAAATAATAATTATTTTAAAAATAGATATTTTTAATATTTAAAAATAAAATATTAGTTTTTTTATAAAAAAGTTAATAATTATATTTAATATTCTAAAATATATATTTTTTAAATAATTTTTATTTTTAATATTTTAAAAGTAAAAAATATTTTTGTAAATATAATTTTTAAAAATAATATTTACTTTTAAAATATTAAAAATAATATTTATTTTAGAATATTAAAAATAATAATATTTTAGAATTTTAAAAATAAGAATTATCTTAATTTTTTTATAAATTTTTTTTTGAATAATTATTATATTTATATTTATATTTATTTTAATTTTTTTAATATTTACTTTTAATATTCTAAAATAATTATTATTTTTAATATTCTAAAATAAATATTTTTAATAATTATTGTTTTTGAAGGAAACTTAATATTTAATATTCTGAAATAATTATTAAAAAATTTATAATTTAATAATTATTAAAATAAATTAAAATAATCTTAATAATTAATATTTTAAAAATTAAAATAATCTTAATAATTATTATTTTAAAAACTAAAATAAGCTTAATAATTATTATTTTAAAAATTAAAATAATCTTAATAATTATTATTATTAAATAATAATTTTTTAATAAGTATTTTAGAATATTAAATATTATTTTTCCTTCAAAAACAATAATTATTTAAAATATTTATTTAAGAATATAAAAAATAATAATTATTTTATAATATTAAAAGTAAATATTAAAAAATTAAAATTAAAATAAATATAAATATAAATATAATAATTATTCAAAAAAATTAAAAAAATATTATTTTTAATGTTCTAAAATAAATATTATATTTAATATTCTAAAATAATTATTATTTTTAATATTCTAAAATAAATATTATTTTTAATATTTTAAAAGTAAATATTATTTTTAAAAATAATATTTACAAAATTATTTTTTACTTTTAAAATATTAAAAATAAAATTTTTTAAAATTTTTTTTAAAAAATATTTATTTTAGAATATTAAATATAATTATTATTTTTTTTAAAAAAAAACTAATATTTTAATTTTAAATATTAAAAATAACTATTTTTAAATAATTATTTTATTTTTAAATAATAAAATAATTATTATTTTAATAATAATTTATTTTAATTATTATTTTTTTAAAATATTAAATATAATTATTATTTTAAACTTATTTAAAAAATATTATTATATTTTAAAATATTAAAAATTTTGATTGGGTCAAACTGGATCGGGTTGGATTAAACTTAGTCAAAATTGGTCGAATTTAAGTTAAAATGGATTGAAAAAACAAAAACACCAATAAAATATCACTTTAAAAACTTAATTAACAAAAATAATATTTTAAGAACTATTTTAAAAATAAGTAATAATTTGAAGGAACAGAAGTGACGATCAGGAGGCAGCTAGCCCTTAAAACTTGGCATTCATTGAATTTTTTTATTATTGCATGGGAATGGAATACCATCAAATTATTTATGAGAGGCAAAAGCTGCTACTCCATTAAATCAAAGCTAGTGATGGGAGTGGGACTTTGGGGACATCACACTCACACTCACACTCACACTCACATGGGGGAGTGCAAGAGAGAAGAAGATCAAAATCAACCTCATCCACATCGCTGCTATGTATCATGTGTATGTATGTATGTACCCAATGCATGACTCCTAATTAATTACTCTTTTCCATTCTCTCTCCCTCCCCCCTTCCTTAATATCCCAGATCCCCCAAGCAGTCACTACTACTGCCCTTTTCTCTCCATTTTCGATCATGTTTTCTTTTCCTCCGTTACTGTCTTCCTCTCTTCTATCTCTGTTTCTCGTAGCTGCGTTGCTTGTATGCAATCCAAATGCTGCAGATTCAACTACCCCCACCCCAACCAATATTGGCAAAGGCTACCGTCTCATCTCGATTGAGGAATCCCCTGACGGAGGCCTTGTGGGCCACCTCCAAGTCCAGCAGAAAAACAATATCTACGGTCCTGATATCCCTCTTTTGCAGCTCTACGTTAAGTAAGTATTTCTCTTACATTCCTTATATTTCATTCCTTCCTGCACCTCACATTCTATCTACACCGCTACCTACATCTTTTTTAATGCTTTGTGCTATTGCTTTTTCCCCTTTTCAGGCATGAAACAGATGGGCGTTTAAGGGTTCACTTAACAGATGCAGAAAAACAGAGGTGGGAAGTTCCATACAGTCTTATACCCAGAGAACAACCTCCCGCTTTGAAGCAAACCATTAGCAGGTCCAGAAAGGACCCAATAACAGTTTCAGACTACTCCAGCAGTGAGCTGATATTCAGCTACACAGCAGACCCATTTGGGTTTGCGGTGAAAAGAAAATCAAATGGCCAGACCCTTTTCAATTCATCCTCCGATTCGTCAGAACCGTTTGGCAATTTGGTTTTTAAGGACCAGTACCTTGAGATTTCCACCAAATTGCCCAAAGATGCTTCACTGTATGGCCTGGGAGAGAACACACAGCCCCATGGAATTAGACTCTACCCAAACGACCCTTACACTTTGTACACAACAGATGTATCAGCCATTAATCTGAATGCTGATCTGTATGGGTCCCACCCCGTGTACATGGACCTGAGAAATGTGGGGGGAGAGGCCACCGCCCATGCAGTGTTGTTGCTGAATAGTAACGGGATGGATGTGTTTTACAGAGGGAGCTCATTGACATACAAGGTGATTGGGGGTGTTTTCGACTTTTACTTCTTCTCCGGTCCCACTCCACTTGCTGTTGTTGATCAGTATACTGAATTTGTAGGCCGGCCTGCTCCCATGCCCTACTGGTCACTCGGTGAGTTATACAGGACCAAACTCCTCTCTCTCTCTCTCGTGTTTTGTAATTTATGTTCTTCATAAAGTTTCTTGTACGTATGTATTGTATATATCTACACCACATTGTTTAGCTCAAGTAACCATTAGTTATGAAATCTAAAGGGAAGATTAAATTAAAATGGGTAATAGAAAATTTATTTTCATATAACTCCAGGAAATACATTTCCTTAGATTTTCCTAGTTCCAAAATAGCCTTTTAATTGTCGGTGCAATTACAAAGTGGTCCCTTGAAAGCACCTTCTTCATACTCGCAAAAAGTATTGTCCTTGAAAATATTACTCCTATCTTCTTTAGATGTGGTCTAAATTAAAGAATCAATTTCTGATCACAATGCCCAGCTACCCTTTGTTGGTTTTATTTATTTTTTGGTTTGGTTTGTGTTGGGGGTTGAGGGTTCCTAAAGCTCAGAGGGCCGTGCTGAGTTTATTATTGTTGTCATTGTTGGGTATTTTTATATAACAACTCATAGTACCAGTAGTCCACTGTCTTATGGAGTATGGAGCATGTACGCTACTCGAGACTATTGTGTTAAGTAAGTAGCTTCTACCAATAAAAAGGACGTGTCGGTGAATGTAATAAGTTGGCCTGGCAGGTGTGCCATCTTTTCCAATAAAAAAAGAGATGAAAAACTGTTAATATTTACTGCTACATGCTGTTAGATTTAGTTTAAATCCATTTTCCTTTTTGGTTAAACTGGGAACTTGATTGAAAATTTAACTTAGTCTTGGAACCGAAGTTCCTACAGCATCAATTCGAGACAGAGAGCAGCAGAATCATAAACATCAAGTCCAATATTGCTACTACAACACATTTGCGCAAGAGCATCAGAGCATCGGTTGGCATCCACGAGGATTGCGAATTGGTATCAACTGTCTTGGAGCCAGTCATATGCTAGTAATATAATTTAATAAAATTTATTATCTCTCTCCTTATCTGCTTGATTAATGCCATGGTGGATGTTGGTGGGGATGCATCTTATTTGGACCTTGCAACAAACAGCCATGGAATCAATGCGCCACATTTCCTTGATTCACCTGCTGTTGTGCAAGTAAAAACAAAGCACACCAGAATCAACTTTGGAAAGATATACGAATGATGTCTTGTTAGTAAAATTAGTAGCACATAACCAATAGACATTGGTACAATAAGAAAATTGACTTGGAACTCTTTTGCTTCTCTGTTCCACAGGATTCCATCAATGCAGATGGGGCTACCATAACCTATCAGTAGTTGAAGACGTTGTTGAGAACTACAAGAAGGCCAAAATCCCACTTGATGTGATATGGAATGACGATGATCACATGGATGGGCACAAAGACTTCACCCTCAACCCCCATAGCTACCCTCATCCGAAGCTGTTGGCATTCCTTGATAAAATACATTCCCAAGGCATGAAGTACATTGTCATCATAGATCCTGGAATTGGTGTTAATTCTACTTATGGTGTCTACCAAAGAGGTCTGGCCAATGGCGTCTTCCTCAAGTACCAGGGCAAGCCCTACCTAGCCCAAGTTTGGCCAGGAGCTGTAAACTTCCCAGACTTCCTTAATCCAAAAACTGTTTCATGGTGGGGTGATGAAATTAAACGGTTCCATGAACTTGTCCCAGTTGATGGCCTGTGGATTGACATGAATGAAGCCTCAAATTTCTGTACTGGGTTGTGCACACTACCAGAGGGTAGAAAGTGTCCCACTGGAACTGGACCTGGTTGGATCTGCTGCTTGGACTGCAAGAACATCACCAAAACAAGATGGGATGATCCCCCATACAAGATAAATGCTTCAGGCACGCAGGTTCCAATAGGGTTCAAAACCATAGCAACTAGTGCAACTCACTACAATGGAGTTTTGGAGTATGATGCTCATAGTCTTTATGGATTCTCTCAGACCATTGCAACTCACAAGGCACTTCAAGGGCTACAGGGTAAGCGTCCATTTATATTAACCCGCTCCACTTTTGTTGGTTCAGGCCACTATGCTGCTCATTGGACTGGTGATAATAAGGGTACTTGGAATGATCTGAAGTATTCAATTTCCACTATGTTGAATTTTGGTATATTTGGGGTTCCAATGGTCGGCTCAGATATATGTGGATTCTATCCAGGACCCACTGAAGAGCTTTGCAACCGTTGGATTGAACTGGGTGCTTTCTACCCTTTTTCAAGAGATCATGCAAATTACTACTCCCCTAGACAGGAGCTTTATCAATGGAAGTCGGTGGCTGAATCTGCTCGAAATGCTTTAGGAATGAGGTACAAACTCCTCCCATATCTGTACACATTGACCTATGAGGCACATGTTACGGGGGCACCAATTGCTCGACCTCTCTTCTTCTCATTTACCAATTTTACCAAGTGTTACGGGTTGAGCACCCAATTCTTGCTAGGAAGCAGTCTAATGGTCTCTCCGGTTCTAGACAAGGCTAAAACCAAGGTCCATGCCCTCTTTCCTCCGGGTACTTGGTACAATTTGTTTGATTTGACACAGACCATTGTCGCAAAAGAAGGTCATTACCGTGCCCTTGACGCTCCTTTGCATGTGATCAATGTCCATTTGTATCAAAATGCCATTCTCCCAATGCAACAGGGCGGATTGATATCTAAGAAAGCAAGAATGACACCTTTTAGCCTTATAGTCTCCTTCCCTGCAGGGGCTACTGAGGGAGAAGCCAAAGGGAACCTTTTCCTCGACGATGATGAGCTTGCTGAGATGAAACTTGGAAATGGATTTTCTACGCATATCAACTTCTATGCAACTGTAGGCCAAGGGAAAGTGAAGGTGTGGTCAGATGTTGAGGAGAGTAAGTTTGCATCGGAGAATGGTTGGATAATAGAGAAAGTAACTGTTTTGGGATTGAATGGAATTGGAGGCGCATTCGCGGTTGAGGTTGATGGAAATGCAGTTGTGGATACTTCCAGTGTGGAGTTAACTGCAACAGAACACAAGTTTCCAGATAAGGTAGAAGGTGGGAGTGATAAGAGGAAGAGTGTGATGGTTGAGGTTAAAGGGTTGGAATTGCCGGTAGGGAAACAATTTGCCATGTCATGGACTTTAGGTATCTAAGGTTGATTGTTGTTGGTGTTTTTTTAAAAACCCTTTTTTGAGTGCCTCATTAAGGTTCATAATGGAGAGAGGAGATGAGCAAAAGATGTGTTCATCCTTTCCCCCACAGATAAATCAAGAGAATTGAGGGTCACTTACTCCGATCCTTCCTCGATTTAGAGGCTTTTCCATTAATGTTTTAGTTCTGTAATTCAAATTTTTAAGTTTGTCTTAGCATTGTATCTTATTTCTCTCTTAAAATCATATGGTGGTTGAAGTTTCAGGGCAGGTCCTGCAATAAGAACACACCACACTTCTTCGGCTCCATCAGTTAAGGACTCTTCTGAAATCTATTTATGATGTTCAAATCCTAGTGAGAAATTAGATAATTTTGTGGACCTCTCAAGGCCCACGAAGTATGTTGTTAATTAAACCCGACCTCAGCTCAACAACACTTTTAAGTTAGCAGCAGCGTAAGCTGGTACATAAAACGCAGCTGGGATTTGGTCCATTTAATTGGAACCCAATAGAACTTAAAAGCTTCTGCTGATTTTCTGCAAAGCCCCTCCTTAGAATCACACGCGACAGTAAAGAATTAACACGGAAATTTATGTAATTTCTCAATTTGGATACGTTCACGGGAGCAGCGTTTCACGGGTTCATTCGGTCACTTTGCTTCCCTCATTCCGCTCCGCTTAGCTCCGCATCGACTTTTTCAGAAATTTCTCAATTATGAGTCACAAATTCCAACCCTCCTAGGTAGGAGGATTTTGACTTCTGCTGAACTAATAATTTAAGTGTGCTTTAGTACTAGGAAGTAGGACCTTTTTCCTATATCAAAAAAACCACACATTGTGAGTCATGAACATATTCTAGGCCCATCATCTTCTTTTCTTTTCAGCAATTGTTTGGCCCATGTGTCTTGTCTAAGATACAGATTATCTCCCTGAACGGCTGAACTTCCTCAATAATATCTCTAAATCAATTTTTAAAAAAATAATAATCTCTCTAATATGTTGATCTTCACCTTTCTCTCTATAGATGCACGTGTTGTTATTAAGCAACGGAGGGAGTACAAAACCAACCAGGACTATACTCTTTTTATTAAGGAAAGGAGGGAGTATAAAACGATAAATATTTAGAGAAAAATAAAATTATCTAAAATAATATATATTAAGGGACGGATATAATATATATCAGTGTTTTAAAACTCGAATTGACCAGCAGTCGGATCGGTAAAAATCGAAACCGGTCAGTCTTTCAATCCCGTTTGAGCCAATGACATGATTTTGATCAAAACCCGGGTTGGCCCGTTGACCACCGGTCCAATTGATAAATTCGGTTAATTGACTCGGTTTTTAAATTTTTTTTACCAAAAAAAATTTAATATTAAAATTAACCACTTTTATTAATATTGTAACTCATCTCTATTATGTTTTAGTTCATAAAAAATGAGATTTTTAAAATTTTGATTAATTACTAATAATATATTTATATATTTATATATTAATGACGTCATTGGGTCAATAACGGTTCGACCACTGGTGAACCAGTAATCCATCCACCCGATTTCTTTTCCCGTTCGATGAACGGTCCAGTTCTGAGAACCTTTGTATATACTCCATCCGTCCATTCATATAAGTTGTCCGTTCATTCATATAAGTCGTTTTAGAGTTGTACACAAGTATTAAGGAAATGATTATATAACATTAAATATAATATCAATTATCTATATTGTCCTTGTATTGAAAAAAGAGAGTGTTATTTATTAGGTAAAAATAGTGATAGAACCAAAGTTATAGTATTTAATACTTGGATAATATTGAAAACTAAATAATTAATATTTACTTGAAATTTTTAAACGATTTATATTAATGGAGAAAAATACTTCTCTAGATCGACAACTAGGTGGAGAGTAGTGAGTAGCTAGGCTGAAGTCAATAATGATATGCGAATCCAGTATTGCAGTTACACATGTCTACTGTCTCAACAACGTTACTATCACATAAATTTCACGTACACACAAGTTTACATACAGACACATGCATATTTTTGGGCTCCGTCTAACATGTGGGGCCTACAATATACATGTATGTGTATGTAAGTTTTATGTAACTATTTTTTATGTAATAGTAGCATTATTTCTACTGTCTAGCGAGTGGTGTCTATTAGTACTATTTACTACCATAACAAACCAACTAGGACTGATACTCCTTTGATTTCTATTCTTTTTTAATTTGCCATGCCAAACCAACTAACTTGTTCAATTCCTTTTCACATTAATTATTTTTAGTGCTTGCTAAGAAGCCATACGATTGCATTCATTATCACGCAATGTTTATTTTAATGGTGATAGTAATTTTTATTGACCAAGATTCATCCAAATAAATTTAATGATTATAGTAGTTTTCTAATAAGAAGATTCTATATTGCATGATGTACCAATATTCAAAAGATAATAAGACTACTATGCCGCTACGTAAATTTTGTATCTTTGTGTGACTGTTTTTGTTTCGACTTTTTTTATTGTTCTGGGATGCATTGTTATTCTTTAATAATAATATCATGATAAAATTATATTATTATTGAATATAAAACCTTTTTTCTAAAAATAAAAATTTATTTTCGTTGAATAGTGGATAATTTTATTTTAATAAACTGTTAGTTCTTATTACCCAAAACAAATCCGGAGAGAGGAATAAAAAAGTGACTACTTGGGGGAAAAAAAGAAAAAGAAAGCGAACAAAAATTGGATTTTGACTAACAATATCGACTTCGTGCTGAATGCTGAGCTGACAATCTCTTCATAGTAAATGTTTGGGGGTAACGTTAATATGAAAAAACATAAAATTCATGAAAGCAAACACAAGTACACTGCACTACTGGTCGGAAAATTACGGATCTCATCCGCGGTATGGCGTGGACCTCTTTGTCCAATTTAGTCCACCAGCTGAGTGACAGCTGGCTTTCAAGACACGTGTTAGGTGCTAGCTCGCTACCTACCAATTGTTTTGGCGGGAAAAGGTGGAGGCGGTGGGATCCACGTCGGCGGCTCTGGCGGGAAAAAGAAGCGATACTCTGGGTCCACTCATCTCTTCTAGCGTAGCCCACTTGGATTACTCTGCTATTCTACGTCACATTGCTGAACATGTACTGTGCGCTCATGTATGTGTACAATATTTTACACGTATAACCAATATTATACTAGTACATTATATACGTGTGTATATATATATATATATATATAATGAACATGGGATTAACTTAATGATACATACATACATACATGAATGCATGGTATGGTGTTGGTCACGTGACTAAGTAATATTGCTCCACTAGTATTTGTCATTACAGTTTAGCTGGTTATTAAATGTGGTAGACTCCAATTTTAAATAAATAAAATTAAAAAAATTTATAAATATTATTCTAAATAATAAAATGTTAACTTGATAAAAAAAATTAAAGTAAAGATAATATGTTTAAATTATAAGAAATAAAAAATATGCTGGAGAATAGTTGGTATGTTGGAGAAAATTCGGTAAACCTCGAAACAATTAATTATTTGTGAATCCCACAACAAAATTATTATCGGACACATAAAACGATAGAAACAACATTTTAAAAAAAATGTCAACGAAACTATTATTTTAATTGTTAAAATAATGGATGATAAAGGAACAATAGCACGCGATATTCACAATAATACACGGTATTGTACAATATTTTATATTATTAAACCTATAATTGTCATTGTAACAACTGTACAATATTTCATATTATTAATTGGAGAAAATTGTAGATATTATGATCTATTTAATTTTTCTAATAGATAGCCCATTCTGCTCCAGTTGTTTGTTGAAAACTTATGTTGTCTATCATTTTTTAAATATATGATTTTGATGGTTAAGGATAACTTATTTTTCGTTATCTTAATCATGATATTCTTTACCCATTTGAACTCATTCTTTTATTTCATAATTATTTTTAAAAAATAAAAGTGTAGTTGAAACTAGAAAGGAGAATAGAGAAATGAAATGATGATTCGAGTTAGTAATTGTACTAGTATTTATCAAGTTATAACATAATATAATAATAATTGTAGTTAGAGGATTTAATGTGTGTGCTGACGTATTATACATGATATTCTAATAATTTTAAATATAAAAATTTATGTATATTATTTGTATGTTGATTACTTAAATGAAGTGGTGTAGTCGTGTAGATCTGAATTTAAAAACGTCTTGAGAGCAGGCAGGGCAGGAGACAAGTCTTCACCACTGCCTATAATGTAATATATGGATTCGGTACTATGAAGTTAACTTCATGGTAAGTTGATCAATTGATCAATACAGTGCTGACACGTAGAAGGAGAGATCACCTTTCGAACCTGAAGTAGTTAATACTATATTGATCAATTAATCAAAATACTTTATGCTAATCACTCCCATAATATATATGTTGGTAGACACAGTTGATTCTCACTTTCCTCTTATTCCAGGTCGCGTGCGCGGCCATCTCATCTTTACTCCTACTTAATTAATCTCTTTAACTACGTGGTACTTGTAATACTATTATTAATCATTATTGAATTGTACCACTAAGTGAAAGTGATTCTGTTTGATAGTATATACTTTTTGCTTTTAGTTTTATTTGTCTTGATACTTTTTACGCTTAAATTAATTATATATAATATTAAAATTTATTTTTAATATTTATTAAATATAAGTATAGAATATACCATCAAAGTCGATTATTAACAATATTAAGTCGATTAATTGCGTTTAGCTCTTGCAATGCAAAACTTGAAAACATCTCATTCAAATTAAAAGAAATAATAATAATTTAGAATCCCTTAATAATAATTACTAAGAAAAAAAGAAAGCAAACATTTCCACTAAAGTTGAGTAAAATTCAGTATTTTAAAACAATTAGAGATGGAATTAAGAATAACAAGCAAATAGAAAAATATGACCTTAGAATTAAATGTTAAGTTGAACCAAAATTAATACCAAAACACTCGGGGACCAAAATCAAGTATGCATTTACATACTTTAGTAGACTATATGCTGCGTTTGAATTGAAAGAATAAATATAGGAATGAAATGACTCTTTTCTATGGAATAAAAAAATTATGTTTGGTTGCGATTGAATTAATTGAACCATATTTATTTTTTTTTGCTATTTTTGACTGAAATTTAATATTTTTGTCCAAGATTTCATGCCCAAAGTCCTTGTGAGTAATTTTTTTTATCATTGAGTCATGAGAATCTTGGGGAAGGGATAGTATGGAATAACTCATTCCAACTAGAATGAAATGAATCATTCCAATCTCCATTCCATTCTTTCAATCCAAACTGAACATTTTTAATAGTCTTTTCAACTACTTGGAATACTCAAATAGGTGAGCCACACCAGAAAAATTATCTCCAGCTGTCTCTCCAACCTTAGTCATCAAATCTTCAACCTCATTCCTTCTCTTCAAAACTGGTAAGTTGACATTGCCTCTTCAAAATATTTATTTTATTTTGGGAGAATCAAAATCATATGAAAAATGCTAAAAATATTTATTTTGCTTGATGAGTTTGAAGTACAGCTCATTTTAAAAAATAAATGTTATTAATTATTTCAAATGTTATCAATTATTATTGTTTTAAGTCAAATACTTATATTAATTGAATTGAAGAGACTGATGAGACACATAATATTAAAGTAACAAATAATACTCTTCAAATTGTCACGTAGATCAACAAATTTTAATTTAAAGAATTTTTTTTGTTACTACCTGTTGAAGATAATCTAATTACAAGCAAATTTGATATGACAAATTTGTACCGAAAAGGATAAACACAAATGACCACTTTTACATGTTCCACTCTTATTAATATCTTAATTTAAAGAAGTAAATTCTAAATGAAAATCATGCACCTTCATAGTTCATAACAGTAATTTGAGCTTGGTTGAGTTAATTAACGTTAATTATTATATTTTGATAAGCCCCATTTAATAGTCAAAATTACAATTGACCCCTCGTTGACTTGTGTCCTCAGGTTCCCAAACTTTATGGACCAAGTATATGCTTTGTATCGGCCATTACAATTTCATAGTCATCAAAAACCAAATCGTTTGTGATCATCAAATAATTGACTTGTTTCATATTTTATACTTGCCGTAGTATTTAAGTAATCTACCAATGGGATTGGGCGGCAAATATTAATTAATGTTATTCTCGGACTCCTTTTCAAATGACATTTAGAGTTTTTATTTTATGGTCTAAATTTAAAATGTGTTAAAATATGAAATGATGATAATGATAGGAGAAAGAGATGATGATGGTGAATGTATTAGAATAAATTTTTTTTATTTCATTTAAAATGGAGAGTGATAGAATATAAATTTATTTACGTTAATTTTCATAATTATCTTTTAGATTGATTGACCATATCTTTTGTATAATTGACAGTTGACTCTCTTAATTTGTAGCGATTGATATATTGTAATTGTAATTATCCTAGCTTAGAATTACGTTAATCATTGTTGTATATTAGGAACACTTGTTCAAGGCAATGATAGAAAAGACAGAATTCCTATAAGACCTCAAATTTTATGAATAAGATTTAATTTTCTTTATATATTATTAAGGTGTTGATTTGATAAATGTGATATGTTATAGGTGAAATGTGCAAAGTTTACAAAGTAAGCAAGTGGTTATAAAATATTCGTTGTGTCGGAGAATATTCGTTTGGTCGAGGAATATTCTTTTTATCGGAGAATATTCGTACGACGGCGCAGTCATTGGTGGACCCCACAACGGAATGAATGTCAGGATATAGAAAGCGACAGAAATAATATTTTTATATAATAACGGCAAAACTATTACCGTTAGTACTGTTGAAATACCCGGTGGTTAAAATATAGTAATATGTGGTGTTGCACAGGAGCACACGGTATTGCACAGTATTTTGAATTATTGATTCTTACGTAGAAAGGCACTTACTCAATTATTGTTACAGTAATTAGCTGTTCAATATTTTATATTATTGATTCAATAATTGCATGATATTTTATTGGTTTAATATTTGCTACGTTGATATTTTATATCAATAAGTACTACTTTGCTATTTTATATTATTGATTCAATAATTGTCATTGCACATTATTTCAAATTATCAAATCAATAATTCATATTATTTGAATAATATTATTAGATAGCATTATTGGCAATGTCTAAGGAAGTTCTGTCTAGGAAATGGGTTGATTAATTGTGCGCCAGTAAGGAGAAATTCTTATCGGAAGGCCCCCTTTTTCCTGGGAACGACCTGGTTGTCAATATTGTAGTTCTATAATATTATTTGTGAATAATAAATTTTTGATATATATGATAAGAAAATATTTATTCAATGTGGATTTAGACGGAGGAATTTTTAACATGTGACATTTGTTGAAAGTTGGTATTTTATCTTTTCCGATAAAATAATTCATTCAAATATATTATTATAATATTACATTATAGTAGTATGATGTGATTATATAATAGTATGATTTTTATAATTTGAATGGGAACATTATTATAGTAAATTCATGGTATAAAAGTTAAACGAGGTGGAAGAGTGCAACTTAAATTTGAACTCTTATGATGTAAACAATGATGCCATCGGAGCGATGATGCAAACAATGATGTCATCGGAGCGATGAGGTAAGCAAGGATGTCATCGAAGCGATGATGTAAGCAATGATGTCATAAATTATGGCAAAAAGACTATTTTACCCTTACTTTGCCGAGCCTATAAATAGAAGCTCATTTCTTCATTATTCTTCACCAATTCACTAAAGCTATAGAGAGAGAAAGTATATAGAGAAAGTATAGAGAGAATAAGAGAGAAAGAAGAAGAGTATTCTGCTATTACGCTAGTACAGTCCCCAAATTTTAAGGTAAGGGGTATTATTTCTTTCGTATTTATGAAGAGAGTTATTTTCTTTCAATACTCGTAAGGGTTGTTATTCCATTCCTTATTATTCTGTTGGAATAATCTGTTTGAGTGGACTACCGCCAAACGGGTGAATCTTCGTATTCAATTGTTATTAAATTGTGGAAATAATCTGTTTGAGCGGACTACCGCCAGACGGGTGAATAACCCTTCGTATTCAGTTATTATTAAATTGTGAAAATAATCTGTTTGAGCGGATTACCGCCAGACGGATGAAAATTCAATTGCAGTTTCGTATATTGTTTCATTTCAGATTCCTAACTCTAAACTTACTACGGTAAGTATTGCTTCTATAATTCCTGAAATGATCAGATATTACTTGAGTTTTGCGCTTCATCTAATATTATGTCACTGGAATATTAGTCTGAACTTTCTTGTGAAATTTTTATCTTTTCATGTCGAGTTACTATTTACGAGTTACTATTCACGAGTTACTATTCACGGGGTACTATTCACGATAAAAAAATAATTTTTTTTCCTCTTCCAAATCATTTTTGATTGTATCCAAGTTTTGAACTTCATTCTTGAATTTTGCTCCACAATTGATTATTACGGAGTATTATTGAACTTGGATAACCTAAATTACGAATCCCGAATTCTTGTCCTTTATCTCACTGGATTCGTTCTTTATATTGTATTTCATCATCCTCTGTCCTAAATGGTGATATAACTGAATATCTTTGGCCTGTAGTGCAAAGATAAAAAATTACGTGATGAATATCTTTGGCCTGTAGTGCAAAGATGAATGATTACCTGCTGAATATCTTTGGCCCGTAGTGCAAAGATGGACAGGTGTTGAGGTGAACATGACCAACTGATGATACAAATGAATATCTTTTGCCCGTAGTGCAAAGATGGATATTTGATTCGAGATGTATATTGATTGATGTTACAGGGATAAAATATTGATGATGGACTTTTAAATCAAAAAAGATTGTAGACATTATTCTCTACTTAACTCTTCTAATGAATTATTATTTCCGCTGCGAATATTGATCTAAAACTTGTTGTCCATAATATTTTATCTGATTTATTGAAGGCTAACGATAATTTATTTTTTATTATCTTAGTCATAATATTCTTTACTGGGCTAGTTGAGCTCACCCTTTTCTTCCATTGTTCTCTTCAGAAAATGAGAATGTCGCGGGTATTAGTCGGAAAATGGAGTGATGGTCCGAGTTAGAGCTGTAGAAGTCCTCACTATTTGTTTTATTTAAAATAGTGTGATAATAAATGTAATGAGGACTTAGTTTGAATATTAATATTTTCTACCTGTCTGTATTGACACTCACAGTTGTGTGGTCATATTTTGCACGACCGTGTGATATGAAAGATTGTATTTGAATTTTATTGAGTGTATTTGGCGACTAAAAATGGGTGGAGTATTGAACCTATTTTAGGGGCGTCACAATTCCTTTTACTTTCATGGTATCAAAGCCATATAAAAGCAACCTCTCCTCTTTCCTCTTCCTCTTCTTCTTCATCGTCATCTCTTATTCTTCATTAATGGCTGAAAAGATTCATCCCGCCACCACCATAACAAACATCAAAACAGCCATTCCCCTTACACTGGATTACGAGTCTTCTAAATACACTAATTGGAAGACTTTATTCACAATCCATGCTAAAGCCACGCTCACCTACGAGCACATCGTGCCACCACCGGTCGATGATAAGGCGACAACTCCGGCCTCTCCTCCAAAAATCGAGGCTGCACTTTTGGCCGAAAAGGCTCATTGGAATCGCATTGACAACATTGTTCGTCAATGGATTTATGGAACCATCTCCGAGGATCTCCTAAACACCATAATTGATCCCGACGACACGGCTGTCGATGCTTGGAACCGTTTGGCAGAATTATTCCAGGATAATAAGACTTCTCGGGCCATCCACCTCGAGACAGAGTTCGCAACCACTAATTTGCATGACTTCCCTGATGCAAAGGCTTTCACTCGCCGCCTCAAGGTGCTGGCCGATCATTTGGTCAATGTCGGAGCCAAGGTCTCTGACCAAAGAATGGTGTTGCGTCTTCTCATTGGCTTGACCGAGGCATATGACGATTTTGTGACGGTGGTTCAGAACATGAAACCTCTACCGACGTTCGCTCAAGCAAGGTCGATGCTGCTTCTAGATGAAACCACCAAGGCCGAACGATTCAAACTCGAATCAAGTTCGACCTCTGCCCTTTTCATGAATTCCAATACTGATAATTTGAACAATAATGAACAACAACAGGAGACGGGTCAGAACAGGAATTCAAACAATAAGGGTAGGAAAAACAATGGCAAAAATCGCAGTGGAAACATCCAACGCAACCAGCAGACCCGCAGTGGCCGTGGTGTCGACAATAGCAACCAGCAGCGGCCTCCACAGCAGCAGCAGCAGGCCTGGAATTTCCCACCTTGGGGCGGGTGGGTCCCTCGGCCGTGGGCCACCCCACCGTGTCCTTATCCCACCGCCCCTTGGAGTGTCTGTCCACGAATGGCGGCAAGGCAGCAGGGTGTCTTGGGTGCTCGTCCTTCTCAATCGTTCTACACCGCAACTCCGACTCCAAGTGTTTATGCTCCAACTGACATTGATCAAGCAATACACACTCTCTCTTTGAACCAACCGGACGAAAATTGGTATATGGACACTGGAGCGACGTCTCACATGACCGCTAATTCAGTACTCTCACGCCTTATTTTAATTTGAGCAAAACTAATGGAATAATTGTTGGTAACGGTAGTATGATTCCAATTCGTGGTTATGGTAATACCTCCCTTACCAAAACAAATCCACCATTACACCTCAAAAATATTTTACATGCTCCTAACCTGATTAAAAACCTTATTTCAGTACGTAAATTAACTAACGATAATATGGTTTCCGTTGAATTTGACCCTTTTGGATTTTCTGTGAAGGACCTACCGACGGGGAGCAAACTTCTGAGATGTTAGAGCACAGGCGAGCTTGGAAGCTGTCGTTTACACTCCTAAATTAACCTCACTTTCACTTCACGAATTTAAATAATTAGCACAGTAGTAAGCAAGGATCGATCCCACAGAGAGTGAGTTTGTTTTAGATTTATTCTACTATTTTAACAGAAAATAAAAATGGGGGATTTTTGAAATTGTTTTAAACTAAGAAAAATAGAATTTAAATAAAGAGATTAATCAAATATGTAAAAACTTCAGTTCTGTAGTTCAGTTTCACCAAGCACAGCAATTAATTAATCAAGTTATTATTCTTTACCCTTCAATGAAACTATTAACCCTAGATAACAATAAGCTCTGCTATCCGAAATTCTCCTTAGATATTCACTGTATGAAACAAGCTCTTCACCAGATTCAACTAGCATATAACCTAGAACAAGCTCTCTAGATTTAATATGATAGAAGCATTAAGAAATAGAGAATTAGGCTAATCCAAGCAACAAACACATAAGCTCGATTTGTTTAACTTGTTTTCTGATAATCTTAGCAATACACAAAAGCTTGTCCACAATTAGTATCACTAATTTACTACTTGTGATGAAGACAGATATCAATTACACGTAATACCAATCTTAATCTAGCATATGATAATGATTAAATTAACTCAATTGGCCATATCAAATTAATTAGATCAATTAGCATACAATCAATGAAAACAGATTATCAGAAGAAATTTCATACAAGAAGGAATAAATAATAATACTTAATTAATTAATTACTTGTAACAAGGTTCCACCTCCCTTTAGAACTGAATAAAGAAACTAGCCTGACATGCTCCAAGTCTACACTTCAATGAGGTATGATAGTTGGTAGAAGATTGAATGAAATAAAACCTTGACTATCATCCTCTATTTATAGTGCTAGACAAAGACCTAAATCCTATGAGAACTAGGAATCCAAATCCTAAAAGGAATTGCAATTATAACTAGTTTCCATAAAGAAATAGAATCTAATAAGGAAATAAAATCTCAGTCCAAAGAAGTCCTAATTCTAATAGTAATATCAATCCAATTCCATGTAGGAATCTCCAAATATTGAGAAAGTCAACTGCTGGTCAAACTCCTCTTCAATTCAACTCCAAATCAACTTGTTTCCATCCTTTTAGCTTTAATTCACCTGAAAATAATAAACATCTCAATAAGTCCATATACACTATAAAATATATAGTAAACTAAATATAAAGGAATAAAAATAAATGAATATTATGTACTTATCAAATTCCCCCACACTTAGCCTTTACACGTCCTCGTGTAAACCAAAAGTTTGATTTCCAAAAACAATTCCATTCAACCATAATGTTAAAAGATTTTAAGATCAAATCATAATTATCAATACTAAACCCACAAAAGCATAATCAATGTTCATCAATTAACTCACGATAACCACCTTGCCATTTCACCAATGAATTTCATTAAGTTAAATTGTAATCACATAAGTCCTCTTCTATGATCCACACACTTACTCAACTTAATTATCATGGAGCAAAAACCGTGCACACCACTCAAAACTCAAAACATATTTTTATGCTTTAATTTTTTACCAGAACCCTTTCATTTTACTATTTGTTTCCGGTGAATGCATTTTATGCTCCGTTTCACCTTCCTCAATCATTCTTTTGTAAATGAGTGCATTTTATGCTCCATCTCACTTATCCGCACGTGTTTATGGGAGAGTGCGTTTTACGCTCCATCTTATCCCACCACATGACTTCTCTTGTGTTTCTTTTTCAACAATTTCACTGGTTTCCAATTTTTCTTATTATTTTTTTTTTTCACATGGTCCTGTAAAAAACTTAAGCAGTTCAATAGTTCTAGAGCATGAGATTAGTGCACATAGACAACTCCACAGATAACTTAGCCAACTAAGCATATATCACATGTTCAAGTACTCATGAGACACAAATTCAACTCAAATCAATTACTATGGATCATAACTTAGTTTTTCTCAATCATTAACCAATTAAGCATCAAATAGATTTTAAATTTTTAGCATTGATTCTCATTTGTTGATCTTAACCTTCGAACACATAGGCAAATAGAATCATGGAATCCAATTTTTTTCAAAAATTTTCAAAGGCATCAAGATGGTCCTATTTTCTATCAAAATCAGCAGATCAATATCACTAAAAAAAAATAAAAAACCTAAATCTCTCCCCCCACACTCAAACCTTACATTGTCCCCAATGTAAGAAAATCATGCAAATAAGAAAGAACTACATGCAATTAAAAAAAAATAAAGAACTAAATAGTTAAAGGATAGAAAAATCAAATCTGATTTCTTGGGTTGCCTCCCAAGCAGCTGCCCTTGTTTATTGTCATTGGCTTGACATCTTCCCCTCGTTCTATGTAATTGGAGTTGTGAACTTCAAGTGGATTGGTAACAGTTTCTTCCTTAATTGAGGAACATTGTGTACTTCATGATTTTGCTCCTTTCCAGCCACCAAATCCTCCTTGTATAATTGTATTTGATCAAAATATTCCTGTACTGAATAATTCACAACATCAATAGCAAAAACAGATTTAATATTATCAAGATACCTTTTAGCCTGATCTGCATTGAACTGGAACTTTGCATTGTCCAATTTCATGGTAAAGGTACGATGGTGTGTAGCACTCCTTGTTTCTGTTAGTTGTACTGATGGAGATGAATCCACGTCTTTCTTGTCGAGATCTGCAGAATTTATCAAATTATTCTCTTCTTCCTCTTGTTCATTCTCCTGATCAAATTCTATATGATTGTCTGTTCCTGAAGTAAGCATTGAATCCTCCTGCTCCTCTTCGTCAAATCCCATTGTACTGAAGTTCTCAACAAACGGAGGAGGTAACTCCTCGAAGCCTTGAGATTCCAACCTCCCTACTTTGGTTGCAAGCTGACCAACTTGATCCCTCAGATCTTGAACAGAAGTTCTTGTCTCCTGCTGGAACTGCTGTGTCTGACTCATGAACTGTAGTGTTCGGCTCATGAATGCCTTGAACATATCCTCCATAGATGTCCCAGAATTGACAGGTACTTCTTGGTTTTCTGTGTGGTACTGAGGTTGAGTCTGCTGAAGATCTTGCTGCATACTTGAAAGGACAGGTTGTATTGGTGGCCTAGTACCTTCATAGCTCAAGTCGGGATGATCTCTCCATCCGGAATTGTGAGTTTCTGCACAAGGATCACATTGATGCGGATTTTGTCCGAAGAATGCCCCCACAGCATTAACTTGATGAACAATTACATCCTCTTGCACTATGGGACAATCATTTGTTGTATGCCCTGATTTTGAGTAAATTCCACATACTTTTGCAACCGGTATGTTTTCTGTTGTTAATTGTTGCACCACAGCAGTTAAGTTAGAAATCTGTTGTACCAATTCACTCGTGCTTACCTCACTTACCCTTTGTGGAGCATGATCATTTATTGTTCCGTATTGTTGTGAGTTAGCAGCCATGTTTGCAATCAAATTTCTTGCATCCTCCAGTGTCTTGTCTACTAATGCTCCTCCACTAGCCGCATCGATCATACTTCTTTCCATTGGTATCAATCCCTCATAGAAGTACTGAATCAAGTGTTGCTCATCAATCCAGTGAGGTGGACAGCTGGAACACAACTTCTTGAACCTTTCCCAATACTCGTAGAGAGTTTCTCCATTGAACTGCCTGATTCCACATATCTTCTTCCTTGTATCAGCAACTCTTGATGCAGGAAAATACCTCTCCAAGAATAGCCTTTGCATATCGGTCCATGATCGTATCGATCCTGAAGGAAGATAGTATAACCAGTCTTTCGCCAAATCTGCTAAGGAGAATGGAAAAAGCCTAAGCTTGATCTGCTCATCTGTCACTCCTTGTGATTCCATTGCGGAACACACCACATGGAACTCCTTTAGATGCGTATATGGATTTTCACCTGTAAGACCACGAAAAATAGGCAAAAAGCAAATTAGTCCATAGTCAAGTTCAAAAGCAACATCTAAGGTAGGATATTCAATACACAAGGATGGTTGATCAAGGTCTGGAATAGCCAGTTCTTTTAAAGTCCGATTGTTGTTCGGCACAGCCATCTTTTTCTTTTTAAGTGTTGGAACAAGAGCTTCTTTTGTATCTGCAGTTTTCTCTATCTCTTGATCAAAATTTGAGTGAGAGGATTGAGTCATAAAACAAAAAGAAAAAAAAATAAAATAATAAAATAAACAAAAACAAAGAATAAACAAAAACAAATAACACTCCCCGGCAACGGCGCCAAAATTTGAGAGCTGTCGTTTACACTCCTAAATTAACCTCACTTTCACTTCACGAATTTAAATAATTAGCACAGTAGTAAGCAAGGATCGATCCCACAGAGAGTGAGTTTGTTTTAGATTTATTCTACTATTTTAACAGAAAATAAAAATGGGGGATTTTTGAAATTGTTTTAAACTAAGAAAAATAGAATTTAAATAAAGAGATTAATCAAATATGTAAAAACTTCAGTTCTGTAGTTCAGTTTCACCAAGCACAGCAATTAATTAATCAAGTTATTATTCTTTACCCTTCAATGAAACTATTAACCCTAGATAACAATAAGCTCTGCTATCCGAAATTCTCCTTAGATATTCACTGTATGAAACAAGCTCTTCACCAGATTCAACTAGCATATAACCTAGAACAAGCTCTCTAGATTTAATATGATAGAAGCATTAAGAAATAGAGAATTAGGCTAATCCAAGCAACAAACACATAAGCTCGATTTGTTTAACTTGTTTTCTGATAATCTTAGCAATACACAAAAGCTTGTCCACAATTAGTATCACTAATTTACTACTTGTGATGAAGACAGATATCAATTACACGTAATACCAATCTTAATCTAGCATATGATAATGATTAAATTAACTCAATTGGCCATATCAAATTAATTAGATCAATTAGCATACAATCAATGAAAACAGATTATCAGAAGAAATTTCATACAAGAAGGAATAAATAATAATACTTAATTAATTAATTACTTGTAACAAGGTTCCACCTCCCTTTAGAACTGAATAAAGAAACTAGCCTGACATGCTCCAAGTCTACACTTCAATGAGGTATGATAGTTGGTAGAAGATTGAATGAAATAAAACCTTGACTATCATCCTCTATTTATAGTGCTAGACAAAGACCTAAATCCTATGAGAACTAGGAATCCAAATCCTAAAAGGAATTGCAATTATAACTAGTTTCCATAAAGAAATAGAATCT
The DNA here is from genome assembly GCA_020205555.1 of Panax stipuleanatus. Lineage (NCBI taxonomy): Eukaryota > Viridiplantae > Streptophyta > Magnoliopsida > Apiales > Araliaceae > Panax > Panax stipuleanatus. The sequence goes on along the minus strand of CM035119.1, from coordinate 137,575,083 downwards.
AATAAGGAAATAAAATCTCAGTCCAAAGAAGTCCTAATTCTAATAGTAATATCAATCCAATTCCATGTAGGAATCTCCAAATATTGAGAAAGTCAACTGCTGGTCAAACTCCTCTTCAATTCAACTCCAAATCAACTTGTTTCCATCCTTTTAGCTTTAATTCACCTGAAAATAATAAACATCTCAATAAGTCCATATACACTATAAAATATATAGTAAACTAAATATAAAGGAATAAAAATAAATGAATATTATGTACTTATCAGAGCTCTACCCTTTCACCACCAAAAATCGGGCTATTTCATCTTCAGCACCTTCTGCTTTTGCAATCATTTCTCCTAGTATTTGGCACTCCCGTCTAGGTCATCCGGGAGATGCAATTCTTAGTACTCTTCGCAAAAACAATTTTATTATTTGTAATAAAGCCCGTAATTTTTTTTGTTCATCTTGTCCCCTTGGGAAGTTTGTTAAATTGCCTTTTTATGATTCTTTATCTTTCACTACTATGCCTTTTGATATTGTTCATAGCGATTTGTGGACGTCACCTATTCTTAGCTCATCCAGCCATCGTTACTATGCCTTATTTATTGATGATTACACTAATTTTTTGTGGACTTTTCCTTTGTCTCAAAAATCACAGGTTCACAACATTTTTCTTTCTTTTCGAGCATTCATAAAAACTCAATTTGAAAGAGAAATAAAATCATTTCAGTGGGATCATGGTCGTGAGTACGATAATGGTCCCTTTCATAAAATTTGTGAACAAAATGGCATGTCATTCTGTTTTTCGTGTCCTCACACTTCTCCTCAAAACGGAAAAGCAGAACGAAAAATAAAATCCATAAATAATATTGTTCGTACTCTGCTTGCACATTCATCTATGCCTCCCTCCTTTTGGCACCACGCTCTACAAATGGCTACCTACCTTCTAAACATCCTTCCCACAAAGGTTTTAGGTTACAAATCTCCTACACAAATTCTTTATCAAAAGAATCCTTCCTATTCTCATCTTCGGGTTTTCGGGTGTTTATGCTTCCCACTCTTTCCATCCACCACAATTAATAAACTCCAAGCCCGTTCAACTCCGTGTGTCTTTTTTGGATATCCTCCCAATCATAGGGGGTACAAGTGTTATGATTTGTCGGCTCGAAAAATTATCATTTCGCGTCATGTGCATTTTGATGAAACTCAATTTCCATTTTCAAAAATCCATACTCCAAATACTCATACATATGAATTTTTAGAGGATGGTTTGTCTCCATTGCAAATTCACAACTTGCATCAAAATGTCGCACAAAATTAACACAATCAACTCCCTCAATCTCCTTCTCCGGCCCAGTCTCCTGTGCTCACAATGTCTCCTTTGCAGGCTGCCCTTTCCCCACAAAGAACGCCCTCACATTCTCCGGCACAGCTCACTGGTCAGCAGCCCACTACCCCTTACTCGGCCTCCCCTGCCCACCTCTCTCCGGCCCAGGCCCAAACCACCCATCTATCGTCTACCTTACCAAGCTGCTATATACCACCTCATCAAAGATCTGGGCCCTCTTCTCCAAGCCCAGCAGTCCCCCCTTCGCAACCCACACCTCATTTCCAACCATCAGCCCAACGAATGACTACTCGTAGTCAACATGGCATCTTCAAGCCAAATCGAAAATACCACCATGCCTTAAGTGCCGAAACTCCAAAAATCTCTCTTATCCCTCGTAACCCGGTGAGTGCACTTAATGACCCGAATTGGAAATCTGCTATGTTAGATGAATATAATGCTTTAATTAAAAATAAGACGTGGGATTTAGTACCTCGTCCATCTTATGTGAATATAATTCGATCAATGTGGATTTTTCGTCATAAAAAAAAATCTGATGGTTCTTTTGAGAGGCATAAAGCCCATCTTGTACGTGATGGCTGGTCGCAACGAGAAGGGATTGATTGTGAAGAGACATTTAGCCCGGTTGTAAAACCGGCAACTATTCGGACAGTTCTTAGCATTGCATTGTCCAAATCTTTGCTTATTCATCAGCTAGATGTCAAGAACGCATTTTTGCACGGGAACTTGAATGAGACTGTTTACATTCACCAGCCTATGGGGTTTAAAGACCCCACTCGTCCTGATCATGTTTGTCTGTTACGTAAATCTCTTTATGGTCTTAAGCAAGCTCCCCGTGCCTGGTATCAATGGTTTGCTGATTTTGTTGCCACTATTGGTTTTACTCACAGCAAATCAGATCACTCACTTTTCATATATTGTCGTGGGACTGACATTGCATATATTTTATTGTATGTTGATGACATTATACTCATAGCTTCTTCAGATGCTCTTCGATGTTCTATTATCTCTCTTCTCAGTGCAGAATTTGCTATGAAAGATTTGGGCCAGTTGAGTTATTTTTTGGGTATTGCTGTCACTCGTACCAAAAATGGCCTTTTTCTCTCTCAACAAAAATATGCCGAAGAGATATTAGAGAGGGCAGGAATGACTGCTTACAAACCTTGCCCCACACCCGTTAACACTAAGGGGAAGCTAAGTGCAAAATCGGGTGACCCTTATGATGATCCGACGAAATATCGTCGATTGGCTGGTGCTCTACAATATCTCACTTTCACCAGGCCAAATATTTCTTATGCAGTCCAACAGGTCTGCCTATTTATGCATGCTCCGAAAATTGAACACATGGAGTCTTTGAAACGCATTCTTCGTTATGTACAATGTACGATTGATTATGGTATGCACTTTTATACGTCTTCGATTCACTCTATCTTGTCATATACAGATGCAGATTGGGGTGGATGTCCTGATACTATACGGTCCACCTCGGGTTATTGTGTGTTTCTCGGAGATAATCTCATTTCTTGGTCTTCTAAGTGACAACCTACAATATCCAAGTCTAGTGCCGAAACTGAATATAGGGGTGTCGCTAACGTTGTCTCTGAGTCTTGTTGGAGTAGGAATCTTCTTCTTGAACTTCATTGTCTTATCCAAAAGGCAACTTTGGTCTGTTGTGATAATGTTAGTGCGATATATTTATCCGGGAATCCAGTTCAACATCAGCGCACTAAACATATTGAAATGGACATCCACTTTGTTCGTGAAAAGGTACAAAAAGGAGCGGTGCGTGTCCTTCATGTCCCGTCTCGTTCTCAGATCGCAGATATTTTTACAAAAGGGCTTCCACGCGTATTATTTGATGATTTTCGGAACAGTCTCAGCGTCCGACAACCTCCCGCTAAGACTGCGGGGGTGTGATAGAATATAAATTTATTTACGTTAATTTCGATAATTATCTTTTAGATTAATTGATCATATCTTTTGTATAGTTGGCAGTTGGCTCTCCTAATTTATAGTGATTGGTATGTTATAATTGTAATTATCTTAATCTAAAATTACGTTAATCATTATTGTATATTAAGAACACTTGTTCAAGGCAATGACAGAGAAGACAGAATTCCTTTCACTTTCAGAGAGGATACTATTCCCGGAACACTTGGCTTGCTACTAAGGTGCTGTTTGTTTACATCTGATTGCCTCTTAATGGACTGCCTCTTATTCGCTAAGAGACATGATGCTCTTAGTCCAAGGATCACATGTACTACTATCACATTAGGAATTCCTATTGACAGGCGAGTAAAACTCCATTAGGTATTCCATAGCGAGTCACGTTCAGTGAACTTATTCTCCAATAAGCACCTACATACTTGCTTTAGTGTCTCCACACAAATGACCATGAGATCAGTCATCCTCATCCAATGAGCAAGCAACATATGTACCAATCTATCCGGATTTACTAATCCCCTTTTTAGTAATCCCACGATTGGGAACTATTTTAGTTTTAAAGCTTTCTAAGAATTTAGATCTCATTAGCATGATCAACATCATGATTCTAAAAGCATTGCTTAAAACTATGGGTTATTTACATATTATAAAAACAGCACCATGTAGATAATTAAATGCCTTTAATAAATAAATATTTTATTAATAAATAAACAAGATTGTTTACAAAGTATGTGCTTTATCATCATACATGATTGGCTTGTATGCACACTACTATCATCTTATTCGCTAAGAGACATGATGCTGTTTTTTTTTTGTTACCTCTGAATGCCTCTTAATCGGTAAGACAAAAAATAAAATCTTAATAATTAAGATGTACCTCTTAATGAATTTTTTTTGATAATTTTTTTTTATATAAATATATTCAACAATATTATTCACTCATTTTTATTAAATTGAATATTTAAAATTATTAAATAAAAATTTACCCTTTAAAATAGTAAAATAGTGTCATTAAGAGACAACTTACTTTTTAGTTATCAAATAATTTTTTAGATTCATACCTCATAACCATTCAGATGATCTAATTTATTAAGACATCATAATCATTCAGATCTTAATGGCCAGATTTATCAAACACAACCTAACTTCTTCATTAATCTACTAATTTTCCAGTAATTTCAAAATCAAAAAATAAAAAGTCTACTCTCCTCTTTTCACTGTTACTCAATTGTCAGTCCACTAGCCACGCTTTTTTGTATTGGGCCCCTCCCTAGTTTCATGTCCAGATGTTAATTAAAGATTTGATACACAAATCTTTCATTCTTATAATTACTATTGTGACATGGCAATGTAAAGTACCCCGGAGTCTCTGTTTGAAAATGGAACGTATTATTATTTTTAAAAATTGCTTTATCAGGTATAAATATTGTTGAAAAAACCATAATTTTATGTTATATTTTATAATTCGTCTATATCTGCAGAGGTAAAGATATAAGAAACTTAATTCATGCTAGCTTATAGCATAGCATAGGATAAAGTGGGAATGGTTCAATATACTAATAGTATTTGGGTTGGTTCTAATTCTAATTCAATTTGCAAACCAATATAACTAGTTTATTGTGTAGGATAAAATGGGAATCACAGGCCTGGTTTAATAATATTTGTGTTAGTTCTAAACTTTTAATTCAACTAGTTAAGTGTTCAGTACGAATTACGAATTTACTTTTTTAAATAAAACAAATTAATTTTTTTATTTGTTTTATATATGTGATGATTATATTTTTTTTAAATTTCAAATTAACTTGTTATTATTATTAAAATAACTATAAATATTGTTCAGACAAACAATTATTAAAGACTGATATTTGAGAGAGAATCTTTTTCAACATTAATTAACTAAAGTTTAATCATCAATATATTTTATAATAAATATTACATTTGTTTAATATTTATTATTACTTTCTCATAATTTTTTGAATATATTTTTGGTATATAATTATTTAGAAATAAAATTATTGTAATTTAATAATTTACTCCTCATGTGCAAAGAATATTGAATGAATTAGTAGTTAAAAAATAATTTACTAAATCGTCATTTTGCTACTAAATAATTGTGTATGTGAAAAAGTGTTTTAATTATAGTTAAATTAAATCTATTTAAAATAAAGAAAAAATAAAATTCAGGAGATTTTTTAAAATATTTTAGTAGTTAAATTTAAATCTCATATCAAAAACAAAGGACAAAAAAATTATTTAATGTTTTAATTGTAGTTAAATTAAGTCTGTTTGAAATAAATAAAAAATAAAATTAGGAAAACTTTATAAATGTGTTTTAATTAATAGTAATTAAATTATAATCTCATACTAAAAATTAAGGATTAAAAAATTTAAAATTTATCTTATTATATATGTATATAGATATAGATTTGCATGTGTTTTGAAAAATTATACCCAGGAGTTTTAAAAAGTTGAGCACGCCCTTCATCCCGGATTTTGGAGACCGCATGGAGGTTTGGTCTTTCAAATGTATTTTTATCAATAAAATATGTACTAAAAACAAAATTATATGCATAAATATAAAAAGCACTAATATTCATATTATATAAATTTTTTAAATATGTAATTATAAAATTAATGATAAACACACAAGGGATGGGATTGGGATTGGGAGGAATCGGGGTTGCATATATAACCCGGCCTTGAACCACGCGCTGGTCAAGCGTCACATATCTGTCCCATAAGATCGGGGAGTCAGAAAATTTCAGGATTCATGTTCAAACTGTCTTCTTTAATAAAATTATTATTTCACATTTGTGGATTGAATTTTTAAGAGTATATTGTTTTTTAAAAAAAGTTATGAAATTTGTAACATATTTAGATAATATAATGATTAGTAATACAATTCTCATAATTTGATTGGCTTAAATGAGGGCTGATTGGCATTTCTGTCCCTTCAAGTTGTCACTCACTTTCAAAGTCGTTCCTAAAGTACCATTTTTGTAAATTAAGTCCTTAAAGTGACATAATATTAGCGTTTCTGTTCCTTCAATTTATTTTAACCTAAATTCGACCTATTTTGACCAAGTTTAACCCAACTCAACCCAGTTTGACCCAACCCAAATGTTTAATATTTTAAAATATAATAATATTTTTAAAATAACTTTAAAAAAATAATTATATTTAACATTTTAAAAAAATAATATTTAATTATTTAAAATAAATTATTATTATTAAAATAATAATTATTTTAATATTTTAAAATAAAATAATTATTTTAAAAATAGTTATTTTTAATATTTAAAAATAAAATATTAGTTTTTTTAAAAAAATAAAAATAATAATTACATTTAATATTCTAAAATAAATATTTTTTATTTTTAATATTTTTAAAGTAAAAAATAATTTTGTAAATATTATTTTTAAAAATAATATTTACTTTTAAAATATTGAAAAAATATTTATTTTAGAATATTAAAATAATAATTATTTTAGAATATTAAATATAATATTTATTTTAGAATATTAAAAATAATATTTATTTTAGAATATTAAAAATAATAATTTTTAAAATTTTTTAATTTTTTTTGAATAATTATTATATTTATATTTATATTTATTTTAATTTTTTAATATTTACTTTTAATATTATAAAATAATTATTATTTTTAAAATTCTAAAATAAATATTTTTAATAATTATTGTTTTTGAAGGAAAATAATATTTAATATTCTGAAATACTTATTAAAAAATTTAAAAAACTTATTATTTAATAATAATAATTATTATGATTATTTTAATTTTTAAAATAATAATTATTAAGCTTATTTTAGTTTTTAAAATAATAATTATTAAGATTATTTTATTTTTAAATATTCAAAATAACTATTTTTAAAATAATTATTTTATTTTAAATAATTAAATATTATTTTTTTAAAATATTAAATATAATTATTATTTTAAAAATACTATTATATTTTAAAATATTAAAAATTTGGGTTGGGTTAAACTCGGTCGAGTTGGGTTAAATTTGGTCAAAATGGGTAGGGTTTAGGTTAAAATGGGTTGAAGGAACAGAAAGGCCAATAAAATGTCACTTTAAGGATCTAACTGACGAAAATGTTACTTTAGGGACGACTATATATATATATTTGCAACACTTATTATTTTAAATGACACTTGCTATTTTGACAACATTGCTTTTAGAGGATTAATATTTCTATAAATAAATATGTTAGTTCCACAAAAGTCACTCTCACTTAATGGTGGGCCTGACTTACTATTTATGTGAATAAAAAGTTATAGAATTGATAATTTTACTTGTGAAAATATCAATTTGTTATTTTTAGTTTGATAATATTAACTGTGCATGAGATTTTAATACCAGAAGAATTAATTAGATATAACAATGACCATTGATACAGAAAGGAAATTAATATTTTCACAACACAAAAGTGATAATTTCACACAAATCTTAAAAAGTGATGGTTTCACAAAAGTGGGCATTGTAAAAGTGATAATATGTGATAAAAATCTTGGGTAGATATCAAATTTTATTTATAAAAATATCAATTACCTACAAAAATTATAAATTGGGGAAATAAAATTCAGGTGGAGGGAGCACACAACATAAAAAAAGAAAGACAAGTAGTTCATCCGTTCCATAATATAAATCGTTTTAGAGCTGTGCACAAATATTAAGAAAATAATTGTAAAGTATTAAATATAATATTAATTATCTATATTATCCTTGTACTGAAAAAAAAAGTGTTATTTATTGGACATAAAATAATAAGAGAACCAAAAGTATATTTAATATTTTAGGTAATATTGGAAACTAAGCAATTAATGTTTATTTAAAATTCTCAAAATACTTATATTAAAGAATCAAAATATTTCTCTAAAACGATTTATATTAAAGAACGGAAAGACTAGAGTACAATTATAATTTTTTGAGTTTTTAATGCAATTAATTGATAATATTTACGTAGATATTTAGTCAGAATGGGTAGATATTCAACTCAACCGTCAACAATTCTGTCGCCTACAATTAAGTGGAATTTTTAAAATGATTCAAAAATAACAAAATACTTGGAAGAAAAGGAAATCTAAATATAATTATCAAGTTTCCTGTTGAACAATTTACTTGGGGGAGCAAGAGTTAAAGTCGTAGAAAAGACAAAAAAGGAAAAAGAATAGAGAGAATCTAGTGGCATTTATGTAGATCCGAAAAATGCTGAGCCTCAAACTGTCCAGTGAATATCAAGCTGTAATCCGCAGCAGAAATGGCTCGTACAATACGTTGCCGAGTCGCAGCATTATCTATCCTACCAAAACAGTAACGTCTACCCACGCTTATAGGTCGCGCGTCAAAAAGACTTTCCGTTAGAATAGTTGTGATTCCAGGCGCGTGATATACGCCTAAGGAAATGCTAACGAATCCTATTAGCAGAATATGGCATGATATGAATGAAAAGAGTTGGGAATGGTCATGCCATATGAATGCACATCCTCTCCGTAGCCCATGCCAGCTCAATCACCATTCATAATAGTATTTAATAACCTGACAAAAATACACATTCATTTGTTTTAATTTTATTACTATTATATATATCACCCTTTAATTTCATTTTGACCGCTTGGAAAGTTGGAACCAAATTCAGCATAGTCTACTATAGAGAGAAGCAGAGGAGATTTTTACCAGTGGGTCGAGAGAGAGAGAGTGAGGGACAAACCACCGAGGTATGTATATTTATGTTACAAATTTCGATGTTTTATGGAGTATTTATTTATTTATTGTTGTTGTTGTTATGGAGATTTGCGTCGATTGATCAATCGTTAGAATAACATCTTTGAATGGTCTTTCTATGTTTCTATACTACCCTTTTTGAGATACTAGTAGTAGTAGCAGCAGTCAGACAAAAACTGAAAATAATTCTCAACCGATATTTGTCAAATTCTGGAGGGTGAAATCGTGGCCATAGATTCCTGATCCTCTGTTATTCCCTTGAAGGGTTTTGGGTTTTGGGTTTTGGGGTTTTTTGTTGTTGATAGACCTATATATATCTGTTCTGATTATTTCTCTTTGCTGATTAGAAACTCTGAAAGAGGGTTTTTGATAAAGGGTTGAGGAGAGAAGATTTATGTCGGCAGGGTTTAACTTGGTTGCGATTGGGGCTCAGTTGAAGCTCTGGATTTCATTTGCCTCTGTATTTCTCTCTCTTTGCATGCAACAAGTCTGCTGCCTTTACCAGCAGTGCATCCATTTGTTTTTCCCCACTGTTTCGATGCGTTTGAGGCCCAAAAGGTACAAATCTTTCTTAAACCCTTACGTTTTTTGTGGGCATCTTTGATGGATTTATTGTTTTTGTGATTTATTTGTTGGTTTTGGGGTTGATCTAAATGGGTTTATGGTTTTGGTTGTGGGTTTTTGTTTGCAGGACTTGTTCTGGAGTAGAGTGTTTTGGGGGCTTTCACATAAAGAAATTTTTCTATCTTTTCTTGTTCTTGAGAGGGCCTTTTACTTGATTCAGCTTTGATCTTTGACAATCAAATTGAGTGTTAATTTTCCTTTACCATTTCTTAATTGCCTTTTGTTTTCTTTAATTATTTTGGGCATCTTTTGAGGGGTTTTGTGAGTGAAGAAATGCCAGAGCTTCGTAAGCAAAACCAGTTTTATAAGGAAAACTTGGGTAAGAGATTGCCGAACAAACCAAATTCTGCCGAGGAATCCAGCCAAATGATGCGAAAAGTTCGAATAATCTGTTATGATCCTGATTTGACCGACTCATCCGATGACGAGGGAAGCAACAACTCGAAGAATAATCCGTATGGATCAAAGCATATTGTGAGAGAGATTAAGCTTCCAATGGGTGATTTTAATAAGTCATTCAAGGCTCCAGAAATGGAGAGTTCTTGTCAAGATAGCAACAACGGATTCGCTCCCAAGAAGAAAGTGACTGTGATCAAAACTCAACCCCGACCCTCTAGCACGAGATACAGAGGGGTCCGACAACGAAAATGGGGTAAATGGGCTGCTGAAATTCGAGACCCTTTTCAGGGGAAAAGGATTTGGTTGGGTACTTACAGCACTGCTGAAGAAGCTGCTCAGGCTTATAATGTGAAAAAGCTAGAGTTCGATGCTCTGCTTGCAGCCTCTGGGAAGAGTTGCAAGAACTCTAATTCGGTTGCTTTGTACAAGCCCCAGAATCAACCTGCTGGCTCTGAGGAATCTGGGACTGTAATTTCTCACACATGCCCATCTTCAGTCCATGAAATGGAATCTTCATCATCGGTGAAAGAATTTGTTGGTGTCAATAACCATGTTGCAGTGGAGAAGGATGTACTGGGTATGGGTCCCGCAGATGATGCATTAGCATTGGCTGAAATTGGGCAAGGACTGGACTTGGTAATGGAGCTTGAATCTCAAATGGGTGAAGGGGTGGACCTAGGTATGGCGCTTGATTCTGAAATTGGGCAAGGAATGGACTTGGGATTGGAGCTTAATTCACTTGATTCCCTCTTTCTGGATGACTTTGCCCAGCCACTGGATGGCTTTGGGGGTCTTGACGATCTCCAAATTTTTGGGCTTGACGAGGCTGAACCCAGTGAATTGCCCAACTGGGATTTTGATGAGCTTGGAAGTGAAGAGCTTGCTTGGATCAATGAGCTTAAGATGGATGAACAGCCTCGGATGAATGAGCAGCAACAACCCTTCAATATAGCATGCCTATAAGTTTTGCAGCTAGTAGGAATGAGTAGTAGTATTATTTATAGTCTATTATTATGTTATATAGTGAAATCTAATCTTGAAGGAATGGTTTTGTGGGTTGAGTCTATTTATTTGTTTGTTGAAGGGAGAGAGGTGTGCTGAGCTGAGGAGGAAATTTGGTTGCAAGAGAGATTGATTGTCCTTTGGGTTTTCCTGTGCTATTATAGAGCCGTCCGAAGGTTTTGCAGTTATCCTTTGTAGGAAGTGAGAGTCAGACTTGTTTGGTTTTGAAGCACCCCCTCCCTCTCTCTGTTTTTGCTCTATGAATTAAATTATTATGTCATTAAATTATTATGTTTTGAGTAGCCATTTATTCATGATGCATGTTAGTGTATGTGTATTTGTTTTTATTAATTTCAACAGGTCGTGGTCCGACCGATGTCGCTGCTATGGTTGTTGTCTTGGTCCCCTTCTCGCTTGGCACTTTTGGAGGAGTTCTGTAAATTTCACACCCCCCTCCCCCTCCCCCTCCATTGTGGACTTAAACCAATGATGTGTTGGGTTTAGGTTAATCAGTGGTTGACTTTGGGTACTTATGTTTGCAATTATATAGGAGCACAGCCCATTTCTGTTAATTTACCTTCTACCTCTAATTGTGGTACCATCATATCTAATGTCCGGAATTCCCTATGTTGTAAGTTTACTACTACTACTACTACTTCTTTCCTATAGTGATATTCTTCTAGTTGATGGAGACAATTTCTTATCATCTACTCCTATATTACACTATTGATAAAACAAGAACTATAAATTACACTTGCAGTGCAACTCCTAACGTATGTATGTATGTATGTATGTATTTTTATATGTACATATAACGTATGTATGTATGTTTATATGTACATATGTAGTGGGTGGGTTTTTGGGAAATTGTTGGCTCCTTGGAAATTTGTAGAAATCTTGGATTTGAATAAACAATGAAACACGGTTATAATTAAGACCATGCTTATTGAACACTCCGCTTTAACAAATCATAAAAAGAAATTCTTGGTCAATCATAAAAAGAATTTCTTAAAATGTGCCTAAGGGCACATGTTAAACACACAGTTTAAGGGAATATTTTCTTGAATTGTGTGTATATTCTCTTGAATTTGATGCATATACAAAAATCAAGAGAATAAGCACACAATTCAAGAGAATATTCTCTTGAACTGTGTACTTAACATGTGTCCTTAGGGCACATGTTAAGAGGACCCATCATAAAACTATACTACTACTAGTCCTATTCATCTTCCAATAATTAGACACTCTCCGTATATGGTGGAATTTATGGATAGATTTTTGCATGAGCTGCCGCCCCCCTCCCCTCCCCCCCCCCCCCCCCCCCAACCCACTTCACAAAAACACTAGATATGCTCTTAATTTCTTTCTTTGGTCTTAATTTATTTTTAAGTAGAGCCCCCGTGGTTCTTTAATATCAACAACATTTGACATACAATTTTTCTAATTGATCCAAATTGAATCTGATCTTGATCAGCAAGAAATGTGTTGACTTTGTTAGTCGATCTACGATAACCCACACTACGTCAAAACCTTTCTGAGTTATTGGAAGTCCAACCACGAAATCCATCATGATATGCTACCTCATAAGATACCTCACAAACCCTTCGCAGTATCTCAAAGTGTCAAATAAATTTGGGACTTAATTTTCCCTTCTTGCCAAACCGAATATTTCCCTTCCAACGAGACACTTTCAAGAAAACAAAATTGCCGACTTCAAATTCTCGGTTCTGACGATGTTGATCAGCATATTTCTTTTGCCTATCCTGAGCAGCTATCAATCTAGCCCTGATCATTTTGACGATTTCGACAGTCTGTTGCACCAATTCCGGTCCTAACAATTGTCACTCACCAACTTCATCCCAGCATAACGGAGTCTTGCATTTTCTGCCGTACAACGCTTTGTATGGTGGCATGCCAATACTGATGTGGTAACTAATATTGTAAGCGAATTCCACCAACGGTAGATGGTCATCCCAATTTCCTTTAAAATCCATAACAAAAGCTCTTAGCATATCCTCCAAAGTCTGAATTGTACTTTCGCTATGCCCATCAGTTTGAGGATGGTACGTCGTACTCATTCTCACCTGCGTTCCCAAGCATTCCTGTAATCGCTTCTAGAAGTTTGATGTGTAACGCATATTTTTATATGATAAAATTGACACCGGAACACCGTGTCTAGAAATAATTTTGTTAACATACAATTTTTCTAATTGATCCAAATTGAATCTGATCTTGATCAGCAAGAAATGTGTTGACTTTGTTAGTCGATCTACGATAACCCACACTACGTCAAAACCTTTCTGAGTTATTGGAAGTCCAACCACGAAATCCATCATGATATGCTCCCAATTCCATTCTAATATTTTCTTGAATTGTGTGTATATTCTCTTGAATTTGATGCATATACAAAAATCAAGAGAATAAGCACACAATTCAAGAGAATATTCTCTTGAACTGTGTACTTAACATGTGTCCTTAGGGCACATGTTAAGAGGACCCATCATAAAACTATACTACTACTAGTCCTATTCATCTTCCAATAATTAGACACTCTCCGTATATGGTGGAATTTATGGATAGATTTTTGCATGAGCTGCCGCCCCCCCCCCCCCCCCCCCCCCCCCCCCCCCCCCCAACCCACTTCACAAAAACACTAGATATGCTCTTAATTTCTTTCTTTGGTCTTAATTTATTTTTAAGTAGAGCCCCCGTGGTTCTTTAATATCAACAACATTTGACATACAATTTTTCTAATTGATCCAAATTGAATCTGATCTTGATCAGCAAGAAATGTGTTGACTTTGTTAGTCGATCTACGATAACCCACACTACGTCAAAACCTTTCTGAGTTATTGGAAGTCCAACCACGAAATCCATCATGATATGCTACCTCATAAGATACCTCACAAACCCTTCGCAGTATCTCAAAGTGTCAAATAAATTTGGGACTTAATTTTCCCTTCTTGCCAAACCGAATATTTCCCTTCCAACGAGACACTTTCAAGAAAACAAAATTGCCGACTTCAAATTCTCGGTTCTGACGATGTTGATCAGCATATTTCTTTTGCCTATCCTGAGCAGCTATCAATCTAGCCCTGATCATTTTGACGATTTCGACAGTCTGTTGCACCAATTCCGGTCCTAACAATTGTCACTCACCAACTTCATCCCAGCATAACGGAGTCTTGCATTTTCTGCCGTACAACGCTTTGTATGGTGGCATGCCAATACTGATGTGGTAACTAATATTGTAAGCGAATTCCACCAACGGTAGATGGTCATCCCAATTTCCTTTAAAATCCATAACAAAAGCTCTTAGCATATCCTCCAAAGTCTGAATTGTACTTTCGCTATGCCCATCAGTTTGAGGATGGTACGCCGTACTCATTCTCACCTGCGTTCCCAAGCATTCCTGTAATCGCTTCTAGAAGTTTGATGTGTAACGCATATTTTTATATGATAAAATTGACACCGGAACACCGTGTCTAGAAATAATTTTGTTAACATACAATTTTTCTAATTGATCCAAATTGAATCTGATCTTGATCAGCAAGAAATGTGTTGACTTTGTTAGTCGATCTACGATAACCCACACTACGTCAAAACCTTTCTGAGTTATTGGAAGTCCAACCACGAAATCCATCATGATATGCTCCCAATTCCATTCTAATATTTTCTTGAATTGTGTGTATATTCTCTTGAATTTGATGCATATACAAAAATCAAGAGAATAAGCACACAATTCAAGAGAATATTCTCTTGAACTGTGTACTTAACATGTGTCCTTAGGGCACATGTTAAGAGGACCCATCATAAAACTATACTACTACTAGTCCTATTCATCTTCCAATAATTAGACACTCTCCGTATATGGTGGAATTTATGGATAGATTTTTGCATGAGCTGCCGCCCCCCTCCCCCCCCCCCCCCCCCAACCCACTTCACAAAAACACTAGATATGCTCTTAATTTCTTTCTTTGGTCTTAATTTATTTTTAAGTAGAGCCCCCGTGGTTCTTTAATATCAACATCATTTGACTTCCCCCCCCCCCCCCCCCCCCACTAAATTAATAAAGCTTAATTATAAATTAATACTCCCTCCATCCCTAATTATTTGACGTTTTAGAGGTGGACACAAGAATTAAGATAATGATTGGAAAACATTAAATATAGTACTCAATTATCTATAATACCCTTAAATCTTTTGTTGAGATAAAGAGAGTTTTGTTGGGATAAGAAGAGAAAAAAAGAGAAAGAGTTTAAAGTATAAAAAAAATAGGCAGAGTAATGATGGTAATATTGAAAAAATTGTCATTAATTCTCCTATATTTGAACAAACGTCAAATAATTGGGGCAAATAAAAAATTCTAAAACATCAAATAATTAGGGACGGAGAGAGTATGACTATAAAATAAGACCAAAGATGATAATCCACTCGTAAGTTCTTTTGTTGTCTCTCTTAAAAAAAATAGTCCATTTACGAATAATATAATGAGATTATAATTTACCAGTTATAATAACACGGTCAGGTATATAATTATAACTGGGCTTGCCAATTCAACCTTTTGATGCCAATGTCATAAAGATTTCTCTCTCTCTCTCTCTCTCTCTGAGTTGTGTCATGCAGTTTTCTGTTGTTAGGGTCTGCTATAGTAATTAACTGTGTGTTGTGACTGCAAAACTAAGCAATTGGGGTTTCAAAAATGTTGCTTATTATTTATTAAGTTTAGTGGATTGTATTCTATATATGGATCTCTAATGAATTTACTTTTTAAGCAACTCAAAACTTTGTTAAGCTGAGCATGAACAAATTCATAATGCTTTGTTTCAATTTGGTCTACATTTGAAATATATGAAGATTTTGAGCGATTTTTTATGCAGGAGAATTCTGAGTTTCTGACACTAAACATAAGGAAGAATCAGATTGTTAAAGAGCCAAAAGCCTAGAAATAAATTTGTTCTTGATCTAAGCCAGTTCGTAGGTATAGCTCATCTCGACCACTGCCGGTGATGATTAGAATGAGGCAATTAAGTAGTCTTCCCCCTGAACTGAAATGTATAAAATCCTCTTTCCATTTTTATTATGACAATCAAAATGAACTCTTTTCATTAGAATTTCAGTTGTTTTTGTTTGAACCATGGCTTGCATACCGTCACCAATACTTACTTGTAGGGAACTTAGCAGATACATAGCATTGGAATTATGACCACAAATACGGGAGGGTGAATGATTTCCACACCACTAAGTAGATGCTCATAGAGCTTTAACTGAATATTTCTAGTTAAGAAATTTGTACTGTGTGCTGATAGATTTAAACATATGCATGATTTGTGAATGTCAATTTCTCAAGAGTGTGAGCATTGGAAAATCCGCATTATATCTGATCAAGCTGTCTCTTTAAAGGATTCTTAGAAGCATTTTCCATACCATAAACGGGGATGAGAGCATAATGGAGATAAAGCAGTATGCAGAACTGCATAGGCAGCCATAGTATGTCTCCTCAAGTATAGCTTAGCATTTGAACAGAACCAGCTAGCTGGAGCTTGCCGAAGATATTACAGATCTCATAGAAATCCTTTATCTTGGAAACTTTTGATGCAGTCATCAAACATTTGATCAAGTGTTTTCAGTGGAGGGAGCCCCAACTGGATAATTTTGTTGCTATCCATGCTGTGTGGGTTGCTATCTCCAACTTTACTGCTACACCTACAAGTCTCGAGGAATATTATCACATATCTTGATCAAGAAAAAGAAGAAACTATCTAGTTTCACACTTTCACTTACTTGTCTTCATATGGGTAGGACGGATACTTGGATCTGAGCATGTGAATGATATCTGACCAGTGAGCTACTGAGCTGGAACATATAAGCCTCCCTGATGCTTTACTTTCCTCCATTGCTAATATATGTGCAGCCACAACGTCTTCTATGTGCACGAACCCTATGGTTGTGTTTGGGTATTCTCCTACCCGACCTAATAAAGAGTTGCAAATTAGGAAATCTAGTTTGCCTACAAAATAACTGGCTTATTTTTCTGTTCATGGTTTTACAATAAGTTTACTCTCTAGCTCTTGCACCTTAATATCTTTTGACATAAAACATAAAATTGCATCTAATGACAGAGTCACCATTAGTTGGTGATGCGCAATTTGGAGTTTCTCCACCTCAATTTGGTCATATTGCTTTAATATGCTTTCCTTGATTGGCTTAGGTTCTGTATGGAGTATCTGGCTCTTACTTCCAATCAAGGGTAGGTAGTAAATGAATGCAAATGGCCTAATTTGAAACAGAAACACTTTGTCTTATAGATGTGGCCTGTCATTCTCGGGAGTTGTAAAAACTGTTCCACGCAGACGCAGAAACAATATAGAAAGCATTTTATAGGTAATAGATATAACACTTTTATTAGCTGAACATTTAACCTTTAACAATGGCCAGTATCAATTGTAGTGTACTGGTTGGCTGGGGTGCAAGCAAAGGACCGACCACGAAAGAAGGGTTCACCACCACCAAATCAATACCACTTTCCTTTGCTATCCTCCATGCATCTTTCTCTGCAATAGTCTTAGCATATGCATACCACAGCTGCAAGCAACAAAAATTACACTTGAACATGATATAGCTAACAAACTTTAGCAGAGTGCTGAAAGTTTTCCTTTTAGGTATACTACATAGCTGGAACTGTTGCTCTTACGTTGTAGCGTTTACAATATTCTGTATCACTCCAATGTGATTCATTCAGAGGGGAACTTTGCTGGACATCATCACGGTATCTGATGGAAGAGCAGGAAGAGGTGAGAACAACCCTTTTCACACTTCTTGCTTTCTTGCAGGATCCCAGCACATTCATTGTGCCTTTTATGCACGGATCAATTAGAGTAGCCTGAAACATTGGAAAAGGAATTATTTGCAATGAATTATTCCAATCTTACATGCTATAAAATGTCAGTGTCAGCAACTCCTTTCTTCCATAATCAAACAATAGAGAGCAAGTATTTTTGACTCGGTTCAATGAATATCTCGGCTTAGCGCGCGGCGGCACTGGATCGTGCTATGACTCAAGATGCCCCTGTTCATGAGGATCAAAAGTTTGTGCCATACCATGCCATTGAGGTTATATTTACGCATCAAAATAAAAGGTGGAAAGCAGCCACATTAATTATTTGGATGTGATGTTTTCAGCCCTTAGTTCTAGTCTTCTGCTTGTGGAAGCATTTGTGAGATAGGTAGTATGAAATGTAGCTTATCTTTGTGTAACCTCATTCCCTTGACCAGCAGAAAGCAAATCATGAAAATAATAAATTCTTCCTGCTGGTTTCATATATATGGGGAAGCATTTAAGTCTATGATTCATTTGCTTGATTGTTGAGTATTAATATTTGTTTATTTGGCTAAGTTGCTTGATTGTTAATAAATAAGACTTGTTAATTAAGTGCGAGGGTGGACCAGTAACTTTGCCTGAATGTTGTTATCGTGTGGCACGAGCACTGGAGATGCAGTATGGAAGACCCCATCTACTCCATCCACAGCCTCATCAAAGCTTCCTTGCACCATCAGATCAGCTTTAAGAATTTGTAGTCTCTCCATGGCTCCATTCAGCTCCCAGAGGTAGCTTACCTTGTCTACATTCTCTGATGAGAAGAAGAAAATGGATATTACTTGTAATGGTATAACCAAACTATATATATATATATATATATATATATATATATATATATATATATATCTATCTATTGGAAACCAATAATCCTATAGCTTAATTATGAAGAATAGTTTGGCTATTGTGTTGTTTCTTAATCGATGCTAACTAAAATATATAGTGATATATATATTTGCATCTTTATTTTTGCCCTTTTGACTTGAAGAAAAATTCACTAAACAATTTGGGGTCTTTGCTTACCTTCTTCCCCCTTTCTACGATAATTATATTTTGAATACTAGCTAGTTAGTTAGTTATATGCAATAAAAAAGAAGACTAAATTTATTTATTCATTGCAAATATAATTTTGGATAAAGATCTAAGATCTTTGGTAACATGAGCATAGAGAGTGATGTGATGATTGAAGTTTTAACAGGTAACAGCCTAACAGGACAGGGTCCGGCTCAACTTTGAACGAAGAAATGAAAAATACCTGGATCTCGTACGGTGGCTCGTACAGTATGTCCTTTCTCCAGCAGCAACTTCACCAAGTAAGCTGCTATGAACCCTGTACCCCCTGTTACGCAGTATGCCGGCATCTTTCTCTTCCCCCTTGCTCTTTCTTTCTTTCTTTCTGTTGCCTTTATATTGTGCCGATCGCCTCTTCTTTTTTTTGGTGTCATGTGCTTGGCGTTGGGAAAGCATTTGGCTGGTTTTTGTTTGGTTTGGTGTTTGGTTTTTGTTGGGTTTTTTTATAATTTGTATTTTGATACCTTTTCTTTTGTAATTTTTTGCTTTGTCCTGCTATTTAAATTGCATTATTATTATGATTATTTTTTTTTCACTTTTTAATATGCAAAATAATAGTACTTGTGCATTATCTATTCTACACAATTTTTTCATTTTTTCTACTTTGGGGATTATCTTTTCAATTAGGGGATTAAACTGTTAATTTTTTCTTATTACATCTAATTGATGACCAGATGAAAATGACATGTGGTTAAAAAATGCTTATGTCTAATATTAACACTACTGCATAAGTCACTTTTTACAACGCTTTTTTTGCAACGGTCTTATAAAGCGTGACATAAAATGACTCTAATGCAACGGTGTGAAAAAGTGTGGTATTTTTTTTACCACTAATGCTACGGTTAAAATTAGTCGTTGCATATTCTAGTAATAGGCAACGATTTTACAAAAAAACGTGACATAAATATACTCTAAATGCAACGACCTATAAAATATGTGACATAAAATATACAAATGCTACGATTTATAACCGTTACAAAAAATAACATTTAATAAGTAAATAATTTCACAAACAATTATTTGTTTCCCTTCTTTTATTTTAGTACACTCGCCCATTTCCCTCGCTCTCTCTTTCTGCCTTGCGTTTCCAAAACTCAGCCCCGAATTGAAACCTCCGCTGCATGAACCGATTTGGATCCAAATTATCGCCGCCACCAGAACCTTCAGCCCCGACGGAGTTCCGTCTTGATCGTCTTCTTCTGTTTCGCTCTCAGGCCTGTGCTAATTGGTCAGTTGCATTATCCTCATCCTCTTCTTCTTCTTCTTCCTCTCTTGCTTTATGACGCTTTGCTTCCTCTCTTTCGGTTCTTGGGTTTTGAGATTTGGCTTCTCAGAACTGTTACTGTTCCTGGGTTTTGAGATATGGGTTTCGGTTCCTGGGTTTTGGTGATATGGTTTTTATTTCTACCAACCCAAGTCCCAAACCCACCTCACCAACCCCAAAGGCCCCAACCTAAGCTGCTTATTTTTATAACTAAAAATTTACTCCATAACAAAGTGAAAAGAAAGGGAAAGTTCCCAAACCGCTCTTCTTCGACCCAACATCCCTCACCCGAAGAATCTCATAAAAAGGTAAAATTGGTCATTTTCTAATCTCTCGATTCAGTATTGCTCTGAATTTTTTAGATCTGCAATTTCTCATTGCTAACTAAAAGTTGTTCCTTCTGATAGTTCAAATTTGTTTTGAAATATATTTAGGTGGATTCATAAATTTTTATTTTTATCTTTCCTCTTTAATACTAAAATCTTCCCTTTCTCATTTCAGATTTGTGCTTTTGTAGCTGAATTAATCTCTTAAACCATATTAAATTTGTGTAAATTAGCTGAAACAGTAGCTTTAAAATCCTGTGTACCATGAGCCAAGCCTGGTCTCTAAGGACTACTTATCCCAGTAACATATAATTATTTGTGTTATAGTTCTGATGGGTAATGTGATGTTATATTTTGCAGTTTAATCTTGATTTGTTAATATGAATCAGTTGTTTATCCATAGTTTCGGACATCATGTGGGTTTTAATTCTACTGCTAGTGTGTGTATGGGTCTTTACACGGATTAAATTTTTTTTAAACCAGTGATCATATTAATGTATCAGAACAATCCAGATCTACTAATTGTCTGAAAATTAATTTTCTTATGATAGATTGGTTTGTTGTAGGTAATGATGGTCCATGGGGTAGAAATAAAATGAATGTGCTTTTGGTTTGCCACCAAAAGGAGCATCTTCAAATAATGACTTGATGAAGTTCTAATTTGTTTATTTATTTATTATATCTTGGTTCTAATTACACCTACATGCAGTTATTCTGCTTAAAGATCTCACATGATGCACGCAAAAGTACATTTTTTTATCTGAGCTGATACTCTGTAAATTTTGTCCCGGCATAATATCTGTATTGCGGCATATTTGCAGTCTCAAATCATCTAATTCTCAATCAGAATTTTGCATCTTAGAGTTTTTTTCCAAGCAACTCGATTTAAATCTTTTGAGATCATCCGTCATAAGAAAAAATATTGTGCAAGTTAAACAAATTCACAGCTTTTCAGTATGGTTAATGCCATTAGCAGATTCTATTGGATTCATTTGTTTATTCCGTTGCATGTTGAAATTTTCAACTCTGCAACTCTGCAACTCTGCCTCCTCCATCTGGCAGAGGAAGTAATCCATTTGAAATCATTTCTTTCTCCATGTTTTAATACATGATATAATATGTGCCTGCCTTTAAATTAAAAGACATTGATTCAGACTAATATATTGCCAATGGAAAGAAAGGTAATCAGTGCTGAATGAATTCAGACTAATATATTGCCAAAGGCTGCTCAAAGGTAATTCATGTCCAGTACCTGGCTTTTGTCTCCCAAAAGTTATTCAACCATTGCTTCCAATCTTTCTTCAGGTGTGCTTAATATTCAATCTGTCTGTATACTATATAGATTATGTTATTAATCCTATGCTGTTTCATGGATATCCATTCACCTTTTGTATTTTAATTTTCTTTTCAAAATAAATGTACAAGGATCCTCTTGTGATACAATAATAATAGAAAAAAGAACTTGAACTCAGTAACTTGAAAGTAATAAATTTTTTCTTAAATTAGGCTTAAATTCATGTCTATAGATAGTACACTTCTAGGAAAAAAACCTTTTCTCTTGTAATCTAATAAAAGTTCAACTTTTTATTACTTTTAGAGCTACAAAATGCAATCAGTGATGAAAATATATTGAAGTTATAAAATCTATATAGAAAGGAAATTTAATTAGAAAAAAAAAATTACATGGTAGAAACAAACTAAACACAATAGAAGAGCTAGTGGAAAGTATCCTCCAATCTTTGTGGATGTCCAAAAAATCAACCCTGCTAATAGCGCAATCATTACCGTAGCCCAAAAAGAAGCAACGAAAGAAAATATATCCAAATAGAAAGGAAAAGAAATTGATATAAACACTTTTGCTTTCCTGTCTGTCTAGATACCCCTAGGAATGGGTTACAAGGTGCATCTCCACAAGATTTCAATTTTTGGAATTGCCAAAACCCATAATTTGAAACTGACTCTAGAAAGAAAAAGGGAAATACACATACCCAGTAACAGCCCAATTATTAATTCGATAAACTCCTATCATCCAGACAATGAGGAAATGTTTTATAACAGACTCATAAAACATGTCCAGTAACAAGGTTGTACAAGTCATCCTTTGTTGCATTAGACCAATAGGTCTATGACAAGTAAGAACATAAGAAACAACACAAGGTGCAAATTTTCAGGGAACCTTGATCTTCTAAATGCAATAATCTAAGGGGAAACTATAGGGAGATTGACTGTGAATAATGAATTTAATGGACTTACCTGGGAAACTATCAGGAGAGTTTGAAGAACAAGATCACCTATATTGGGGAAAAGGAAGAGAAAAGAAAAAGAGCTAAGGAGCACCATACGAAAGGTTAAACCCTCAGCCTCTCAATCATTTTGATTTTGAAAATATGTGGAAGTTCTAAGCAAATGTCCAACTTCTCAAACAATAGAGAAAGATCCGAAGGCGTTTTGTATAAAAGAAAGTTAAAACATTATAGGCATTATGCATCGAAAAAATATTTTTTTTCTTACCATTTTGCATAGAAGAAATTCAAAACATTCTAGGGAAGCTAATATTTTATCCTTGTGTGCGAGTATAAATCTGTTTTAAGTGATCTTTTTATCTTGTTTTCCATGGTCAGGGTAGTTGGACTTCTTGCCTCCTCTGTATCTACCCTATAAATGAATTTCATTTATTATATAACAAACTTTAGAAACTGAAATAAAAGCTGACATGACCTGTTAATAGTAGAGAAAAAAATTGATATACTATTTAAGTTCTCCATAAGCTAATGCCTTAATGGTATATTGACTTTTGTAGCTTCTAAAGTCAACTAGATAACCTACCCTGATTAATATCTATAGTGCCAAAGCTATTTTAGAAAAATAGGTATAAAACATGGCAGGATTCAAGAAAAACTTTACTCTGATAATAATTCAGAAAATTCTTGAACAACCTATGAACTTTAAAAGACCCCTTCTGAAAACTCTAGCACACAAGAACTTCGAAAGATAATAACTTCAAAGAAATTCATAATTCAATGCAGAAGCTTCTAGACTGCTGCATCAAGCCATCAACTAGCCTATTAGTTTAGTTCAGATTTTGCCAAATGCATATAAAAGTTGTGTCCCTGCTTTATATATTTATTTTATTGCTAGCCATTCATGTTCCTTGCCAAGGATTGTTCTTCTTCAGACTTGAGTACTTAAGTTACGTATGAAGTCATGTAATATACTCTTGACTAATATATATATATATATATTTATATTTATAAAGTTTAGTGATCTCTCCCATCTTGGTTTCATGATCTTGATATCATATGAACTTGGTCTCAAGATTAAGTTATCATACATGTTTATAGCTGATTAACATTTAGAAAATAGTTATTCCACTTGTCATCCTTGGAAATTTACTCTTGCTTGGTCTGCTGATGTGGTTCACCAAATTTTTTATTTTTATTTTTAATACAGTCCTCTAATTCGGATTATCGGAGACCAGTTCCCATGGCAAGTGAAGAGTGCAATTTTATCGACTTTGAGCATCATGATACGAAAGGGCGGGATAGCCCTTAAACCGTTTCTTCCACAGCTTCAAACAACATTGATCAAATGTTTACAGACAACACTAGGTCAGTTTATAAAACTCTCTCTGTTCCATAATAAGTCTCCTTTTTGAGTTCGCAGTTTTTGGATTCCAAAGCAAGCGTGCCTTCAAAAAGTCAAAAACTTTTGAATAAAATGGGATCCGAAAACTGCTCACAGGGCAGAAATATATTAGACTAATATATTTCTTGGTTAGATCTTTGAAACCAACTCAGTTTGTTTTGCTCATTTTGTGTAGCTTAAAGTGTTCTTGCTGAAGTTGCATTATTACTTTTATTGAAGTAGATTTTTTTTTTGTGTGGCTCTTGTGACTATTTCCCTTTTAAGGGTTTTGAATCTGGATTTACTGTGATTCTTGGTTCTTTCATAGTGATAATATCCTAAATGGGTGAAGCCGTTTTTAGGGTTCAACTTTAGTTTGTGTGTATAGTTTCTGCTGAAAGGTGTGTAACCCCATATTGATTTGTGTAAATTTTTCTACTGAGAGCTCAAAAATCTGTTTGGTACTTGAAACTATAGTTCAAAATGTGTTATGTAAAGCTATTTCCTGGGGTTATTATGAAGCTATTTAGGCTTTTGGTGGTGACCTTTGTTTTAGAATGCGCCATGGGACAGCTTCCTAATTCCCAGGACATTTTGGCACTGCTTGAATTCAAGAAGGGAATTACCCATGACCCGACAGGTTATGTGCTTGATTTATGGAATGAGGAGTCTATTGACTTCAATGGGTGTCCTGCATCTTGGAATAGCATTGTTTGCAATGGTGGTAAGGTTGCTGGGGTTGTCCTTAATAACCTGGGTATTTTCGCAAACGTGGATTTCATATTAAATAACTGCAGCCTTTAAGTTCAAATTTTGGCAACTACAGTAGAGTAATGAACTTTAGTGGTGGAACAAGCATATGACATGAACAATTTGATAAAATATGACCCTATATTCTATTTAATATGAATGTCATGTAAATAATTAGATTCAGTATTTCTAATAGACCATGGAATTAGTTCAAATATTTTGTTAATCACATTTCTATTTTTCTTATTTTTGTAGGATGCCAATGGAGAAATTGAAGGTGAACCGAGTCCAGTTTGAGCTCTATGCTTTGTATTTACTAGTTTTTGTCAAACTCTCTTTTTGGATATGTTATATATGTTCGGATTAGTTTTGGGATTAAGCTTATGTAGACGAATATATTAGGATTTCGTAGTATTATTAGCTATTGAATAGTTATTTTATATATGAAATCGTTGTATATACTATGTTCCTTGAGAACTTTTTTATATAGAGTATTTTTGAAAAGCGTAGCATTTTATTTCCAAAAACGTTGCATAAAATGATTAAACGAACATAAAATCTATTTAAACTGTTGCATAAATGATATGCAAACCGTGGCATTTTTTATATTTGAGTGTTGCATATGAAAATAAAAACTGTGGCATTAGTTGTTTCAAAGCGTTGCATATGACAACAAATACCGTGGCATTAGCAAAACTTGTGAACTATCATAAGCGTTGCATAGAATATTGTGGCCGTGGCATTAAATATTCCGACAGTTGCATTTGCCTTTTATAATCGTGGTATTTAGTTTACGAAAGCGTTGCATATTTTGGCAAAAAACTGTGGTATTTAGTTTATAAAAGCGTTGTATATTTTGCCAAAAATCCGTGGTATTTAGTTTAAGAAAGCGTTGCATATTTGGAGATAAAATCGTGGCATTTTGTTTTCAAAAGCGTTGCATGTTGTGGAAAAAAAACCGTGGCATTTACTTCACCAAAAAATCGTTGCATATAGTACCTAATTTATATGGATTTGTCAACCGTTGCATAAGCTCAAAAAACCGTTGCATATGAGAATATGTTACGGAGGCAGATGCGGCGCTTAGGTGACCGTTGCATAAAGGCTAATGCAACGGTAAAGTAGGGTTTATGCAACGAAACAGGAGCGTTGCATAAAGCCTTCTATACAGTAGTGTAAGTCTCATTTTAACATTTATTCTATTAATTTTTTATACTAAAAATGATAAATATAAGACCACAATTCATTTTTAAAGTAAATTAAATGATAATTACTATTGTATTGCTTTTTCATCTTTTTGATCAACAAATAAACGATCGGATCTAAGTTGCTTAGGGAGTAGTTGTTTTTCTGAAAGTTTAGTCACGGGCCCCTAGTTTTGTCCAACCTATAATTTTCCTCCCCCAAACTCACTTGACTTGCTTAAGATATTTCTTAAGCGTAGTTGGAATGGCTGAAACAATGCATCGAACATAATAATTCTAAATTGTATCCCTCCTGCTACCAACCCTTGTTTACCTACCTACCACCGATCGGATATATTGGGGAATTTAGGTTATTTATTTGAAGGTTCATAAATATATGTATTTGGATATAAATCACCCATAACGTTATGTTAACCCAATGCAACTATTATATATTATGATATAATATTTCCAATGCAAATAATGTAATGATCTTTAGTTTGGGATATGATGGATCTACATTTGTGGTTTTAGGTTCACACGGAATATCTATAGGGTGGTGCAGATGTATTGGAGGTTTGCTCCATCAATCAGCATGTGTAGGTTTATGGTGTATAATTTGATGGTTATTTTTTGATTTGGTAAATTATGTTGTTTACAATATACATGTCTTCATTCTGCAAGATCTTGGATATATATATATATATACACACTTGAGTTCCTTAATTCTTTACGGATTAAGAAAAAAGATGTTTGTCCATTTTTCTCCTAGCAGATAACTGGAAAGTTGATAGTTGTTTATCCCAACAGTGGTGAGACATGGGATGGCATAGCTAAGAAATGGCTGGTGAGTTATATATATATATATATATATATATATATAAGGTCTGTTTGAAAAACTCTAATGCTTCTATATCTTCTTTAACGATGGTTACCCAGGGGATTAATTACGTACAGCCCTCCAAGTGTTTCGACCATGACAAGTTTGACTTGTTTGCTACAAAATGGCGAGACTCAGGAGCTAAGCTTATTGGGGGCTATCTGTTGTCGCACCACACCTTCTGAGTATTTTATTGTGGGTGGATCGAGTAAAGTAAACCTACCCAAATACACTCCCTCCTAAAGAATTAATCAGTTTTTGTTGTTGTGGGCATGTGGAGTACACTAACCCACTCAAATACACTCTTGAAAGGTTTATTAATTAGGACACTTAGAAAACTTGATAGTATTTATTTTAATATTAAACTTTATATATAAAAATTAATATATTTCTAAGTGTAACAACTACAAACATCTATCTATACAAAACACAAATGATTTTGAAAAAAAAATAATTCCCGCTCAACCTAATAAATTATCCGGACCGTCCAATATTTTGGATAAATCTAACCCTTGAAAGTGCCCGAGACACGGGTTACATGATCTAGTTAGTGTATATAACACAAGCAAAAAAAATGCAAACATCGTAAAAGCTCTATTAGTTAGAAATAAAATTAAAGCTACAGTCTATTCTATTTGATTATGAGATAAACTAGATGTACTTGAAGATAACTTAGCTCTTGAACAAAAAATTAAAATAAGTTGAGTTATTTATTTTAAAAACCCAAGTTGAGCTTGAAAAATTTATGTATTACAGACTTGACTCAACTCGATTTCAATGAAAAATATGCAAATTCGCGTTGATGTTAATTTCTTTTTATGTAATCCTTTTAAAACATGCATGAATTAATTTCTATACTACTACTGTATTCTTAATTAAATGCCACATCTAAATTACTTCAACCTTGGTTATCAAAACCATGCCATTAATTAAGATGCTACTAACCTTAATTAATTATCAGTTCCTAACATACACACGAGGGGAGAGGAGGGGAGGGGAGGGGAGGGGAGGGGAGGGGGAGGAAAGGATGGATACAATTGTGTCATATCCATGGTCCATGGCCCATGACTATACAAACTTTTTGTAACAAGTCTCTCAATCTCTTGCACATAGATTAGATTTCCCAGATTTACAAGGATAGCTGGCCGGATCAGGTCTCCACATTATAGTTATCCATTAAGTTCAATTTTAGAATGAAATGAAACTTTGGAATTAATTGCACCGCAACATCCTTCTTTTTTCTTTATTTTGTTTTATTGCTTGTAAAGCACCGAAAACTATATATCCATATTTGTAAGTAAACTACAAGTCAAGTTGTGGGGTAGCTCAGTCAGTCGGAGACTCAGAGATAGATATTCTTGCTTGAAAGATTTTGTCACAATTAACCGCGAAGAGGTAAGAGAATAATAGGGGGACAATCCAAATGAATGAAGGGGGAATTTAGTGTGGAAGAAGTTGACAAATAGTAAGAAATTGGATCAAGGAGGTACGTACTACTCATTAGTCACTCCTCATCCATAACAATGGAAATCCCCTGATATGAAATGCCACCAATTAGATTTCAGATAGAGGATGACCTTTAAAGGCTTAACCAATTAAAAAATAGATAAGGCCATACAAGAACAACCCTACCCAACCCTTTCTCTTCTGTCCCCAAAAGTGCATCAAATAATACGGCACTGAACTCTACGTACCCCATAAGGCTAGGGACCATAACAAGCGCATTTGTGTGGGTCGTCACTCAATAATTTTTGGGTGTCTCTACATAAAGTGCAAGCCCGGCATATATATATATGTCCTCCTCCTCCTCCTACTATAATTATATATTGCCTGCTTAATTTTGATCTGCTTTTGATTTTATATTTTCATTCCTGTCAACCTCAATTCCCTAGCATATATATATACTCACTTACATATCATCATATACAAATTCATGGGTTCTGATAAAAATCTAGCAACCTCAATAGGAGGCAAAACAGCTAGAGCGTGCGACAGTTGCATAACAAAGCGGGCTCGGAGGTATTGTGCTTCCGACGATGCTTTCTTGTGCCAAACATGTGACGCCTCAATCCATTCGGCCAACCCTTTGGCTCGTCGACACACAAGGGTTCGCCTAAACACGGCTTCCGAGAAACAAGTCTCTTTGGAGCCGTCCTGGCACCATGGTTTCACCAGAAAAACCCGAACACCGCGCCACGGAAAGAATCCACGAGCCGCTAAGTCCAAATATATAGAATTGTGAATATATAAAATAAATTTATTAGTAGGTCTTTAGCAATCGAAGAAAAAGTAGGTATATCAAGATGGACGACAGCACAACGTCACAAATAAATTACTATTATTATTATTATTTGGAAATAACTTTAATGTTGAATAAAATGAAAGAAGAGAAAAGAAGTAGGTAGGACTAGTAATGCAATTAATATTGGAGTATGAAAAAGCGGAGTTTAATGTATACGTGAACTTTATTTTGCAGGGTGGTACTCGGGGAAGTAGAGTTGGTTACGGAGATGAGAATCATGAGATGGGTGGAAGTAATATTAATATTAATATTGGTACTACTGGGATGATGTTGGACGGAGGGAGAGAGGCAAGAGTATCAAGGTACAGGAGAGAAGCGGCGTACCAGATTGTTTTCCAAGAAAATTAGATATGTGGTCAGGAAACTTAATGCTGAGAAGAGGCCCAGAATCAAAGGTAGATTTGTTAAGAGGCCCAATTTCCCAGCTGGACTTCGACCTCACCTGGCCGGACCCCGGTCTTATCCGTAACTCTACTGATTAGAATATAGGATTAATTCTATATATTAGTACATTTTTAGAAATAATTATAATAATGGTGCATCCATAAAATAATTATAAAAATAATACATTTTTAATAGTTTATTTACAAAATTAATGCATTTGGATATCCTTTAATCGTGGCCCACGATTCTCTCCCTTATCTCTTCCCGTTAATTATTATTTTTTTATTCAAACACAGGAGACCCATTCTCTATCTCTCTCGCCATTTTCTCTCTCTCAAATGTTGCATCATACCAAACCTTCTCGAAATTTGGACCATCAAACTCCATGCACAACTCCAGTTCACCATCAAACTCCTTTATTTTTACCAGAGGCCTAATTTTTTCAAAATCTCGCAAATGAAGCGACAGTTCTGGTTTGGGTTGGGCGAGAATTTTCGGCGTCTGAATTAGAAAAGGCATCAATTCGCGTGCAATTTCCATTATTTTCAGAGTTGTTACGACCCTCTTCCTCCATTAATGCTACTGTTTCTTCTGCTTCAAGTAGAATTTTTTGGTCTTGTTTTTCATCGCCAATAATTTCGTCCAAATATGATTGCATGCACTCGTCATGTTGGTGGTGTTGTAATCTACAACTCTGAGCATATTAAGATGAATAACAAACATAATTCTTGATCTGTTCGGGCCTAACAAGGAGTCGGTGGTGAAGTGAAAATTAAGAAGAAAGTTCTTGATTTGATGATGATTTGATCAGAATATGATTAGCAAGGAGAAAAATAAAAGTCCAAATTTCGAGAAGGTATCCTTGAAGAGCCTTTCATCCTTCCACTTGAATACTCTCAGATTTGCATATTCAACCCAAATCCTCGTACCAAAGTAACCAAATCTTTATACCAAGGTAACCAAACCGTCATACCAAGGTAATCAATCTATCTCCACACCTTCAGTTTTTTCATAGTGCAGTTGGTAACCAAACCTTCATACCAAGGTAACCAAACTGTCATACCAAGGTAACTAATCCACCTCCACACCTTCAGTTTTTTTATATTGTAGTTGGTAACCAAACCTTCATACCAAGGTAACCAATCTACCTCCACACCTGCAGTTTTTTCATAGTGCAGTTGGTGGCCAAACATTCATACCAAGGTAACCAATTCAGTGTTATTAGGTTACCAATTTATTTTGAATGTGATGCAGTTGGTTGCCAAACCTTCATGCAGTTGGTTGCCAAACCTTCATACCAAGGTAACCAATTCAGTTTTATTAGGTTACCAATTTATTTTGAATGTGATGCAGTTGGTAGCCAAACCTTCATGCAGTTGGTTGCCAAACCTTCATATCAAGGTAAACAATTCAATTTTATTAGGTTATCAATTTATTTTGAATGTAATGAAGTTGGTAGCCAAACCTTCATGCAGTTGGTTGCCAAACCTTCAGACCAAGGTAACAATTTCAGTTTTATTAGGTTACAAATTTATTTTGAATGTGATGTAGTTGGCAAACAAACCTTTATACAAAGGTAACCATTTTAGTTTTTTTAAGTAACCAAATCGTCAAAAAAAAATCAGAACAGTAACTCAGGTACTTTCAGAGATTCGCGGCGGAGGAGGATGATGAAGGGGAGGAGAGGGCGATGTAGCAATAATAGTATTTTTTTTTCCTATTATCCCTTCCTCTACAACAACAGTATTTTTTTCCTATTATCGTTTCTCTGCAACAATAGTATTTTTTTCCCTATTATCGTTCTATATTAATCTTTGTATATTAATAATGATGCATGTTAGCAGGTGTTGGAGATTGTTCATGATCAAACTGTGGAATCGTGGCCTCCTGGATGCACGCACCATGAACAATTGTAATATGATACTCGAACAGTTCCAAATCCAAGATGATGACGGAGATGAAAAGAAGATAATTTTTTGTTTTTCCCTATTTTTGATTTGAATTTTGAATTATAGATTTGTTTTTGTTGTTAGATCCCAAAGATTTGATTTGAATTTTGAGTTATGGAGGTTATTTCTCCTTAATTTTAGGTTTCCTTATTAATGTGAAATTGAATGATTTGAATTTATTGCGTTATTTTTGTAATTATTTTGTGTATGCACCGTTATTGTAATTACTTTTTAATTGTTGTATATTAGTGTTAAGGACCATAGAATATATGTCACTGCCTCTCAAATCTATATATGCTAAAAATTAATTAAGCTTACTTCATCTGCAACCATTTATACGTTTCATCCATCCAATGCAGATCCTATTATTTATTTCTGTGATCCAAAAAAACTTATGCGGAAGGGACATAATTTCTGAGTCCCCATTCGCATAATAGTTGTGTCATACTCACAACTATTGTGTAGATTGGATAAAACTTAAGTCATTCGATCTTTTTTTAAATGGTTAGAGATGAGTTGAATAATAGGGACTTCTAGATATGGAATGTTAAATCATGATACATCACTAAAATTAACTGGATAAACTTGAATCAATGTAGTATTATCTAACCTAATTTGATTGTTATACCATAAATTATCCTCTATAGTGGTTGCATCATATAGGTCAACCAAATAAAAATGTAGTGCGCGTCCCAAGGTGCTAATCCACAATTTTCTACACTAATTATAAGCATTAATATGCTAACCTCAAACCCAATGGGTGTGAAAATTGACAAAGATATTGAGCAAACCTAAAGGTATTGATATTAACCTCAAACCTAAAGGTGCTGATATTAATCTCTATGGTCCATGCTATTGCTCGCGCGCCGTCAAACGTCCTGCCTAGAACGCCTTTTAGAATACATGATATGCATGGAATTTTAAGTATAAAAGTGAGTATTTTAAATTTTAAATAAAGTTTTGTATTTTCCATATATCAAGATGTACCTTAATTAATATCATTACTTTAGCGAAGGAGGCATAGTCATAGTAACAATACTCCATATTACTCTCTCCGTTCCTAAAAGATTGTCGTTTTAGAAGAAAAACTTTGTTCAAAAATATTTGTCGTTTACAACTTCCTAGAAAAATAAATTATTTACTTTTCTATATTACCCCTATCTTCTCTCATTATCCCAATAAATTCTCTCCCTTGTATTAATAGTTTTCAATTTCTCATAAAGGGGTAGTGATGGAATTTCAAACAAATTTTACTAGTATTAAATGACTTTCTTAATCCATGTGCCAAAATCTTAAACAACAATCTTTTAGGAACGGAGGGAGTACTTTACATTAAATTCTTGCCATACAAGCGACAAACACTTTCTTTAAAAACAAGATGCACAAATTGATTGAAGTCACATCTTTAGGCTTAGAAACCCGTTATCCATATACTTATTAAGAGTTAATGTCAAATAGTTTTTGGTCTGAAATTGTTTGCTAACATTATGTCTCTCAGTTAGGTTGATGCAAACAGCTTGAGTACGTTTTTTCTGTTTTGAGAATTTTTTGGCTGATATTTTTGTATGTTCTCTGAGTGCATATTTAATTAGACTAAATTGTCATGGTTTATTTTGTGTTATAAGAGACCATGGAAAGTTACTGCCAATTTTTTTTTGAAATAAGATATACGTGTTCAAGGTGTTGACACTAGTTAAAGACGCATTTAGGAACAATATAGAAGCCTGACCCCCTTTAGACCGAAGATGAAGATATCCCTTCGGATCTGTTCGTTGCGATATGCGACGAGGTAGTACAGATGGTGGTTACCTTACTGTTGGAGGCTTTTAAGCCAATGCTGAGTCAACTCCAGATTATTGATCAAGTATTTTATTCATTTTAAGTTGTATATTATGCGTGCTATTTAATTATCATTTAAATGTCTATTTAATTCTCAATTACAAACTAATATGTTATATTTTTAATTGTATCAACATAGTAGCGATTGTAATGCCCCGAATTCGGGTTTATCTTCAAAATCAAAATTTGGTTCGTTCATCCAAAACATCTTACTACATCATAAGAATAAACATAATATACTTACAAAACAATTGCGGAACATGCATTCTACTCCCAAGGTTCAAAGACCTTAACTAATACATCACTTAATATTCATTTACAATATTAAAAACAGTACTAATTATTATAATTAATACGTAAATCTTTTGTAAGGTTATATATATATATATATATATATATATATCACATATAATGAATCTTTCATGTATATATATGTTGAGAAGGTGATTATTTTCACATATGTATACTTGAAAGATTCATTATATGTATATTTTAA
Organism: Panax stipuleanatus; assembly: GCA_020205555.1. Taxonomy (NCBI): domain Eukaryota; kingdom Viridiplantae; phylum Streptophyta; class Magnoliopsida; order Apiales; family Araliaceae; genus Panax; species Panax stipuleanatus. The sequence continues at coordinate 137,541,092 of CM035119.1, read as the reverse complement.
AGATATGAATGTCTTAGAACCTGAGATTAATTAGAAGTTGACATATTGTAATATATTGAAATTACATTTATATCTATAAGAATATATGGATGTGTGTGTTGGATGATTAACACCGTGACACACCAGTTCCTAGTTTGAAGGTAGACCTGGATATGGGGGCGTTATGGCGATGCCGAGCAAGGTGAGGATGATAAGCAGGAGGATGATGACGATGATTTTTAAACACCAGATCAGCACCGTCGACCCCAGCCCGATGAGCGATAGATAGTTATAGTTAACTATACTTAGTTATATTGTCAATTGTTATTAGGTTTACTTACAGTTGTACATCATTGTTGATTACAATTTTAGTTTAACTTATATTTGTACAAAATTTAGTTTATATTTGTTTTCTTTTATAGCTTAGCTATTGTTATATGTATTTGCACATAACATTACATGCGGTTTGAACATATTTGTTTTCTTTCTTAGTTTAAAGTTCAAGTATGAAGCTCGATGTTGTTTAGAGGATTAACCATACATGAGGTGTAAAAAGGTAATTATGTTTATATGTATGTGTTATTGTTGGAAATTTTTTGGAGGATTAGCTATTTTAACGTGTATGTTTGTCATTGCGATTTATATACACTACACTAAAAATGGCCTCTAGTGAAGGACAAATCTTCACAAGATATAATATATCACTCACAAGAGATTTATTGCGAAAAAATATTTCATTCACACGATTGCTCGTATAAGACCTTCTCGCAATAGGGTATCCTTTGCTAAGTAGTAACTAAATATTTTATGTGAATGATATATTGTGAATACCTTTTTATTCACAAATTATATTTGGTAATGGAATATTGTTATTTAGTGAAAGATTGGTTTCCTTCACAAATAATATTTAAGAACTATTTGAAATTAGTGAATAACTTTATTCCATCACAAATAATATATTGTGAAGAACAAATTTATTTAACGAGAGACTATTTTTCTTCACTAATTATAAATTGAGAATTTTTCTTCAAATTAGTGAGAAAAATAATCCTTCATTAATGTCTAATTCTCAATTAAAATCCTTCACAAATTATAAAAATTTTAAAAAAAATTAATTGATAAATAATCAAAATTCATTGCAAATTATAATTAATTTTCAAATCAGTGATTTCATATTTGTTATTATTATTAATAAATATAAGAAATATTAAATTTAATATTTCAAATAAATATAAATGTCATACTTGTTTCAAAATAATTTATAAACTAATGCATAAAAACTAATAAAATCAATACTCCATATATAAATAGATAATGCTTCGAGTCACCATAACTACAAAATTTGTTATTGTATCGCAGTCTCCCAAGGACTATAATACCTAAAATTTAATAACTAACATATGAAAACTGAAAAAATAACAACGAACTAGAAGGAATAAAGTGTGTTATATTATGTCCACTTCATCATCATTTTCTTCAAGTAAATCAAGATTGGGCTTGTAAACTTCATGCTGAAAGAGAAACACCAAAATTTAATTTCAATGAGAGAAGGAATAAGAAAAGATGAAATGGGTAAACTTAAATTAAGAGAGAGAGAGAGAGAGACTAATGAAGGATAAAGAAAAAATAGAAATAACATCTCATATTTGCTTAATGTTGTTGCGGTTAATTCAGCAGTTACTGTGCTGTTATAATTTGGTGTGTTGTTACTATTGTTCCTTAATTAGTCTAGTTCAGACTACTTTTATTATATATATATAAACAAATATACATAACTATTACATATAGACATTCTCAACCAATTCATCATATTGCAAAAATAATGAAATCAAAAAATGACTATTTTGGATAAATACTATAACAAGGGATTATATAAAAGTGTATAGTTAAACCAACAGATAATGTTTACCCAGACATGACATATGCAATGTGATGTTTTTCATCCTAAATTCCTAATGTATACTGTAAGACCCCAACTTTTATGAATAAAAATTTAATTTCCTTTATATATTATTTTGAAATAGTAAGGTATTGGTTTGATAAATGTGGTAAGTTATGGGTGAAATGTGCAAACTTTACAAAGTAAGCAAGTGGATATAAAATATTCGTTGTTTCGGAAAATATTCGTTTGGTCGAGGAATATTGTTTTTGTCGGAGAATATTCGTACGACGGCGCAGTCATTGGTGGACCCCATAATGAAATGAATGTCGGATATAGAAAGCGACAGAAGTAAATTTTTATAAAAAATAATGGTAAAACTGTTACCGTTAAACTGTTGAAATATCCGGTGATAAAAATACAGTAATACGCGGTGTTGCACAGTAGCACACGGTATTGCACAGTATTTTGAATTATTGATTCTTACGTAGGAAGGCACTTACTCAATTATTGAACAGTAATTACTGTTCAATATTTTATATTATTGATTCAATAATTGCATAATATTTTATTGGTTCAATATTTGCTACGTTGATATTTTATATCAATAAGTGCTACTTTGCTATTTTATATTAGTGATTCAATAATTGTCATTGCACAGTATTTTTAAATTATCAAATCAGTAATTCATATTATTTGAATAATATTATTTGACAGCATTATTGGCAATGTTTAAGGAAGTTCTGTCTAGGAAAGAGGTTGATTAATTGCGCGCCAGTAAGAACTGTGAATTTCACGATTTAATTTTTTTTTGATATAATAAGAAAATGAATATTACTTGAACATAAATGTTTATGAGTTATGAGAAAAGTAATTCGATTATATTAAATTGAATCTAGAAGGAAATATGGAGGAATTCAACTAACTCGTAGAATGCCTTGTGTGGCATGAGAATGAAAATAGTGATGATTTAATTAATTCATGAGGAAAATCAATAAGTGAAAGATTAATTAATATTACATTGTTAATTAATTTTGTTATTAGTGATAGCCTATTAATGAGTAATTATTAATAATATGTTATTGTGAGTAACAAAACATTTACGAGTAAGTAATTGATGAATATGATAAGAGTTATATTTAATTGATTAATTGTTAGTGCAATACATGTGATAGTTAATCGTACAATAATGTTATTAAATGTTATTATGAATAATAATCGGTTAAAGAGTAAATAAATTATTAAGTGAATAACTAATCTATATTAATTGTTAATTGTTATTATGAGAAATATAATAATAATCTATTGATTTAATATTTTGTAAGTAATGATTGGATACTAAGAAAATGATTTATAAATATAATAGAATTTATATTGTTGAGGAATGTGATTATTTATCGTATAATAATAATCGATAAGAGTAAGTAATGAAGGAATTACTACGTGAACAATTAATCGATATTAATTGTTATTTACTTTCTATTATGAGAAAATAGAATATTAATGATGATTAATTGATAATGTGTTGATTATTATTATTGCGAATAATATAATGATAATAAGCAACTTGTTTATAAATATAATAAGATTTATATTTATTTAACGTGATAATTAATCATATAAATGTTAGTTAATTACTATGTAAATTAATAACTTCATTAATTTATGAGGAATGAATTGATTAATATTTTATTAATTGCCATTATGAATAATAAAACAAATTAGTAATTTATTAATATAATGAGATTATATTAATTGTTATGTGCATGTATGCGAAATTAAATATATAAAATATATGAGATACAACTATATTATATAGTGTAGTGCGACATTTATGTGACTATACTATATATAGAAACCATGTATTATGATTAAATAAATTATATGAGTTACATAATAAAGCTTATGTGACAACATGTGGTATGTGGCTACATTAAAAGATGTACTATCATAAATAAACAAATGTTATGTGGTGAATATTTCAATAGATATAATTGGAAATAATAGAATTGTAATGACATTATGTAACAACGTATATGTATGGATACATTAGAGGTGTATCTTATGGATTATTAAGTTGAACCAAGTGTATATTTAAATATATGAGAGGAGATAATAAATGGTTATCTATTTTAATATTAATGTGAAATTAATAAATATAAATAATTGAAATAATATAGTAATGTGGAAAGGTAATACCCAACTAGATTATATTCGAAATTATAAAATGTACATGGATTATATCATGTGTATATTAAACTTACTACATGTAATATTATTTCTTCATTAAAACTACATTGTAATTCTAATTGAATTTATAACCTAAGTATGTTATATGAATATGTATTATAAAACTAAGTATGCAGTATTGTATGTTGCCAAGTTGCTGAGCTCTATTGGCTTGTCCCAAAATAAGAGACTCATCTCTCCTCACGTGTATAACTCCATGGCTAGCCTATTGTCTCTTCTCTCAAAATCAGCATTCTAGCTATAATCATCAATGGGGGAGCGGCTTTCATGATTTCCTTCACCAACTAATTACCTACTCCTCCTTAACCTTCATACAATTCATAATTCTGTTAGTTTAATTCAAGGGAGTAAGGCTTTGTCTGGAAATTGGTTTTCCTATATATATAGCCCCTTCTCCTTCTAAATTCATTTGCTGAGAATTCCAAGTGAGGTTAGTATACTGTGATTATCTATTGAGTTGAGGGAGGATTTCTATTGCAGCATTAGCAAGCTAATTCGTGTTACAGAGGTATAATATACATTCCTTGTTCTTCATTTTCATTCTCTGTCAAAACTTCCTATTCTTGAATGTTAATTTCTTGATTATGCCAAATTGGATTGTAATTGGGTTGTAGAACACTTATATAGTTGTTATATGAACTTATATGCATATTGGGATTACAATATGGCTGCTTAAAACTATTGTTGTGAAGGAATTTTGAGGTTTGGCCTAAGTCCTGCCGAAGCAGGGAGTTCACTGTCATGGACTGGACACGGCGTGGCTGCGCCAGCCTTTGCAAACAGATTGTAATTTCTGCTATAAACTGTGAATGTTAGGTTGTTCAAGGTGACTTAGATAAAGCATGCTAGTGGGAGTAACCTACATATATAGATACTTAGAACTAAACTAAGCATGTTTCATTATGTTGCATGGATGATTGACGAAAAGACTTGTAGTTTGGGATTGAACTTATAAGTTCTTAAAGTAAACTTTAATATGTATGCTTGCCATGTTAGTATTCTGACCTTGGAGACACGTTAGTATGACGTAAAGATGCATAAAAGACATTAATTTATGTATATGGATTTTATAATGTACCATGATCATGTGGACCTCAATAGCAAACGTTACTAACGAAAACACAAGCCTTGAACATGGACTTTAACATGTTATATTAAGATTCTAGATTCTGATATTTTCAGCATGTTATATGGCCTAGAAATGCATGTCGGACATGTTGACATATGTATATAGATAACATGCACATGTTGGACTAATTAGTGAACATTACTAAACAAAATACGAACTTTGAACGTGAACGTTAACATGCTACTTTGAGATTTGAATTCTAAATGTATGGACATATGTGATAGCACTCTTAGACTCACTCATGTATCATACATGTATATACACCATGATTAGGTGACGTGATTCAAGTTAAGTATAAATGAAGCATATTTTCAAACCAAAACGATGCTAGTTGCATGTATACGATATGAATATTCATGAGTATGCCTAATACAAGTTAAACGAATACTTATGTGTTTAAAAAGCAAGCATGTTAGACTTTGTGATTTTCATGACCTTGAATGACCGTAAGTTGTCAAAAGTGTTAACTTAGAACCATATCATGAAAGAGATAACTTAGATGGACTTAGGAAGCATGAAGGCATCTTTTAATATGCATATATACTATGTGATATCATATGTTGATACTTGAATTCGATTTTGACGGTTAACTTATAGAAATGCCATAACTTGCTAAAATAAAATGTATTTAGTATTGATTGTAGTTTTAGGTAATATTAATAAATATGAGAGTATGTTGCTAGTTGTTGCGATCTTATATGATATGAAAATGTGTTTTAAACTCAAAATGAGGAACGTTAAGGATAAAAGTATATTAGTTGAAACTTGTGAATTAAATATGATACTATATATGATATAACTGTGTAGCTAGGCTAAGACTTAGCTTGTGTGTTGATTGTATATCCAAGATAAGATATGATGTTATACTATATGACTAATGAATATCCTATACATATAAATATATATATTACGATAGGGATTCGAAAGTGTCGATTTATTTAACGAGGATAAACAAGTTTTCTGACTTACACTCATTTATAGTGCAAATATCTGAACCCTATTTTTATTGTGTTGCAAGTATCCTATCCTTGTGGTTACTTATTCGAGGGACGTCGTAAGCAAGTTCCTTAACTTATACTCTTTCATTGTGCAAGTTTCCTTGAAACCGTTCTTGTATATTAATTGCAAGTATCTGACTACTCTTTTATTGAACAAGTATTTGATTCATACTCTTTATTGAACACATATTCGAGCTTGTACTAACTTTGGTCGTACGAGTAAATAGGTGATAGAATAATTCTTGCCTTACAAACTTATGTTTCATAGTTTGATTTAAATCACGATTATATTCTTCGAATTATTGTTGTGAGTATTGAACTCATAAATTGTTCTTATATACATTGTTGAAATTGTCTACGCCATTTAATTCGGCTAGACCAATATCATGAATTAGAAAGCAATCCACACCAATTATCTTGGTGCGGACTCTTATAAATTGACTGAGTTGAACAACCCTTGTAAGAAGGGAAATATATAGTCGGGGTGCCGACAGTGGTGTAACAGGTTATGCATAGCCCCAGGTACGACAGGCTGATCCCCTAATTGTACTTGGTTGGGTTACCAGAAATATTTTTGGTGATTCTAGTAGAAGTTCGTGCTTCTTAGCGACCACTCAGTATCCAGTATTTATTAACTTGAAACTTTGAACTCGTTGGATTCTTTTATTAATCCTTGGTCCACAGCGATACTTAGTGATATCTATTCATTCACTTGAAATTGTTAAAACTTTTGAATCCTTTAATAACTTCTCGACCCGTAGTAGTCCTTATTCAACTTCACGGAATAGATTTGAAAGTCATTGCTATTCTTTTTGTTCACAACATTCTTATTTGAAATACTGAGCGATTAATTACTGTTTTACCCTTGAGATTTAGAACTGTATATATTCCTATTCACATTTATTGGCATATTCTTGCTGAGCAAATTTGTTGCTCACTCTTGCTTCCCATAAATATTTCAGTTAGGGCAGGGCAAGGTGCGAAGGCAAGGCTATGGAGTAGCTGTGCTTTTCTGTATTAGGATGTTTCCATTATGTTGTATTAAGACATATTTAAATGTTATGTATTAAGAAATGTTTGGTTTAAGTTATGAAGTGTATTAGTAATAGTTTCGAGACTTGAGACGAGAATATTTATGTTATATCAATGTAAATTTTTCTGTTATTCCATTGTCTGAGATTTTAGTTGTTATTATAATTAGTACGTGATGAACCGAATTCGAGATTAGTGACGGTCTGAATTTGGGGGCGTCACAGCGCCATATTCCATATTATAGAAGTAATAATATTTCATTTCATATTCCTAAATTTAAACTTACTACGGTAAGTATTGCTTCTATAATTTCTAAAATGATCAGAAATTTATTGAGTTTTGCGTTTCATCTAGTATCATTTCACCGGAATAATTTTCTAAACTTTCTAGTGAAATTTTTATCTTTTCATGTCGAGTTACTATTCACGATAATTTTTTTATATCTTTGATTGGATCCAAGTTTTGATCTTCATTCTTGAACTCTGGATAAATTCTTTAATATTTGTTCTTTATTTCACTGGATTCGTTATTTGTATTATTTTTCATCATCCTCAGTCCTAAATGGTGATATAACTGAATATCTTTGGCCTGTAGTGCAAAGATAAACGATTACTTGATGAATATCTTTGGCCTGTAGTGCAAAAGATGAATGATTACCTGATGAATATCTTTAGCCCGTAGTGCAAAGATGAACAGGTGTTGAGATGAACATGACCAACTGGTGATACAAATGAATATCTTTGGCCCGTAGTGCAAAGATGAATATTGATTTGAGATATATATTGATTGATGTTACAGGGATAAAATATTGATGATGGATTTTTAAATCATAAAAGATAATAGACTTCATTTTCTACTTAACTCTTCTAATGAATTGTTATTTCCGCTGCGAATATTGATCTAAAACTTGTTGTCCATAATATTTTATCTGGTTTATTAAAGACTAACGATAATTTATTATTCATTATTTTAGTCATAATATTCTTTACTGGGCTAGTTGAGCTCATCCTTTTCTTCCATTGTTCTCTTCAGAAAATGAGAATATTGCGGGTAATAGTCGGGGAATGAAATGATGGTCCGAGTTAGAGCTGTAGCAGTCCTCACTCTATTTTTTATAAAATAGTGTGATAATAAATATAATGAGGACTTAGTTTGAATGTTTATATTTTCTACATATCTGTATTGACACTCACAGTTATGTGGTCGTATTTTGCACGACCGTTTGATATAAAAAAATTATATTTGGATTTTGTTGAGTGTATTTGGCGACTCAGAATGGGTTGAATATTGAACCTATTTTGGGGGCGTTACATATACAATTAAGATCAAGAATAAAAAGCTCAACTTATTCAAGATCAAGGTTATAGTGCCCATTTGATGACAATCACCTAATAATTGAGTTCCCTAAAACAAACACCAATGAATAACTAACATTTAGGATAACAAAGACAGTACTGATCCAAACTAGAATTGTAAGACGTCAAATTTTATGAATAAAATTTAATTTTCTTTATATATTATTTTGAAATAGTAAGGTGTTGATTTGATAAATGTGATAAGTTATGGGTGAGATGTGCAAAGTTCACAAAGTAAGCAAGTGGTTATAAAATATTCGTTGTGTCGGGGAATATTCATTTGGTCGAGGTATATTCTTTTTATCGGAGAATATTCGTACGACGGCGCAGTCATTGGTGGACCCCATAATAAAATTAATGTTGGATATAGAAAGCGACAGAAGTAACCTTTTTATAAAAATAACACTTTTACCGTTAAACTGTTGAAATATCCGGTGGTTAAAAAATAGTAATACACGGTGTTGCATAGTAGCACATGGTATTGCACAGTAGTTCGAATTATTGGTTCTTACGTAAGAAGTCAATCATTTAATAATTGTTACGGTAATTACTGTTCAATATTTTATATTATTGATACAATAATTGCTACATTGATATTTTATATTAGTGATTCAATAATTGTCATTGCACAGTATTTTAAATTATCAAATCAATAATTCATATTATTTGAATAATATTATTAGATAGCATTATTGACAATGTCTAGAAAGTTCTGTCGAGGAAAAGGGTTAGGTTATATAATTGCGCACCAATGAGGAGAAATTCTTATCGGAAAGCCCCCTCTTTCCTGGGAACGACCTGGTTGTCCATATTGTAGTTTTGTAATATTATTTGTGAATTATTAATTTTTGATATATATGATAAGTAAATATTTATTCAATGGGGATTTAAACAGAAGAATTTTTAGTATGTGACATTTGTTGAAAGTTGGTATTTTATCTTTTTCGATAAAATAATTCATTCAAATATATTATTATAATATTACATTATAGTAGTATGATGTGATTATATAATAGTATGATTTTTATAATTTGAATGGTAACATTATTATAGTAAATTCATGGTATAAAAGTAAAATGAGGTAGAAGAGAACAAATTGAATTTGAATTCTTATGATGTAAGCAATGATGTCATCGGAACGATGAGGTAAGCAATGATATCATCGGAATGATGAGTTAATCAATGATGTCATAGGATCAATGATGTAAACGATGATGTCATAAATTATGATAAAAAGACTATTTTACCCTTACTCTGCCAAGCCTGTAAGTAGAAGCTCATTTCTTCATTATTTCTCATCAATTCACTAAAGCTATAGAGAGAGAAAGTATAAAGAGAATAAGAGAGAAAGAAGAAGAGTATTCTGCTATTACACTAGTGCAGTCTCCAAATTTTTATTAAGGTAAATGGTATTATTTCTTTCGTATTCACGAAGAGAGTTATTTTCTTTCAATACTCGTAAGGGTTGTTATTCCATTCTTTATTATTCTGTTGGAATAACCTGTCTACGCGGACTATCGCATGCATGGTGAAATCCTGTTGTTATTCCATTCTTTATTATTCTGTGGGAATAATCTGTCTACACGGACTACCGCATGCCTGGTGAATAACCCTTTGTATTTAGTTGTTATTAAATTATGGAAATAATCTGTCTAAGCGGACTACCGCCTGACGGGTGAAAATCCAATTACAGTTTCGTATATTGTTTCATTTCAGATTCCTAACTCTAAACTTACTACGGTAAGTATTGCTTCTATAATTCCTAAAATGATCAGAAATTTCTTGAGTTTTGCGCTTCATCTAATATCATGTCACTGAAATATTGGTCTGAACTTTCTTGTGAAATTTTTATCTTTTCATGTCGAGTTACTATTCACGGCAATTTTTTTTTACTTTCCAAATTATCTTTGATTGGATCCAAATTTTGAACTTCATTCTTGAATTTTGTTCCATAATTGATTATTATAGAGTATTATTGAACTTGGATAAACTAAATTACAAATCCCTAATCTTTGTCATTTATCTCACTGGATTCGTTCTTTAAAATATTTTTCATCATCCTCAGTCCTAAATGATAATATAACTGAATATCTTTGGCCTGTAGTGCAAAGATGAATGATTACTTGATGAATATCTTTTGCCTATAGTGCAAAGATGAATGATTACCTGATGAATATCTTTGACCAGTAGTACAAAGATGGACAGGTGTTGAGATGAACATGACCAACTGGTGATACAAATAAATATCTTTGGCCCGTAGTGCAAAGATGAATATTTGATTCGAGATGTATATTGATTGATGTTACAGGGATAAAATATTGATGATGGACTTTTAAATCAAAGAAGATAGTAGGCATCATTTTTTACTTAACTCTTCTAATGAATTGTTATTTTCGCTGCAGTTTATGATCTAAAACTTGTTGTCCATAATATTTTATCTAATTTGTTGAAGGCTAACTATAATTTATTTTTCATTATCTTAGTCATAATATTCTTTACTGGGTTAGTTGAGCTCACCCTTTTCTTCCATTGTTCTCTTCAAGAAATGAGAATGTCGTAGGGACTAGTCGGGGATCGGGGTGATGGTCAGAGTTTGAGCAGTAACAGTCCTCACTATTTTGTAGAATAGTGTGATAATAATTGTAATTAGTGAGAACTGAATTTGAGTGTTTATATTTCGTATTATATACGATTTGTATTGAAACTCACAGTTTGCGTGGTCGTATTTTGCACGATCGTATGTTATAAAAGATTGTATTTGAATTCTGTACCATGTATTCGGCGACTCAGAATGAATTGGAATTGAACTTATTTTGGGGACGTCACAAGAATAATCTTAGCATGTTCATGAACAAAGATAATAAGGAAAACACTACCCAAACATTCACCAAGTTCATTCCATAAAATCATTACTGGGTTAATACTGCCTTTGTTTGTAAAAAAATAGTGTCATTCTAAGGAAAAAAAGGAAGGCATGCAGGCATATCCTTCACTAAAGCCATTACAAAGTGGATTCCTCACTCTACTTATGTATGTTTGACAAGTGTAGACTAACTACATAAGATATAAGACATTCCATCTCTCTTTGCCACATTGATTTCTTCTCAGAAGGCAGTGGTTTCAATCTCCACAGTTAGCCGAATGCGGTAGCTAAGTGAGGGTATCAAATAATTCCAACAATTAAAAAAGATGGTCAAACTAAAAAATTTACATAACAAGGAATTTTGTCACACCATAATGTAAAGCAATCTCAACACTGTTTATATACAGAGAAAGAGAGAGGAAGTACAACAAAGATTAGTGATGGCATTTGAAATTGCCAATGCAGTGCAAACCCCTTTACCACTTCCATACATGCCTTCACCTAGCAATAATTTTGCCAACCTTTCTTTCATCATCTCCATTTCTAAATTCAATGAACAGGGAAAAAAATAGGGTAAAAAAGGAATCGAAAAAAGTACAGAACTGTAAAGTGCCTAATTCAACCACCAAATTTTGTATATACTGGAAAGAAAGTCGGAAAGGAAATGAATATAAACAAATTTCTCAATTTACCAAAATCAGAAGTTGGGTACCAAAAAAGGAGAAACCACATGTACTACACTAATCTATGTACATCCATTTAACTTAACCGATTTAAATTATTCATTGGGAATGGAAAAAAAATGTAAGTACTCCATTAATGGAGGTTTAAAACTCAAAAACACCACGACTTACCTAAAATTTGTGAACCCATATTTTGTTTCTTCAAATTGGAATCACCCAAATGGTTTTTTTTTCATTGCCAGAAACATTAGAAATCGAGCATTTTGGCAGCTGAGCCTTCCAAATAGGCCAACCTAATGGAGCCGACAAAAATCGCTAGAGAGAGAACTGTAGGTTCTCTGGTTCTAACGATTTCGGCGCCAAAGAATCTGTTGGTGAGGCGAATCATGAAGCAGCCAAGAGCATCAAAGGAGGAGGTGAACCAGTAGAGAAGGCGAAAACCCTAGAAGGAGAAGGAGAGTTGGCCGAGAGAGAGAATGCAAAGAGGGGTTTATGGAAGTTGTTGAATATAGGCACCTCTGATTCAGCCCTCCTCACTGGGCGGGATTTTTTGACTGGGCAGGAATTTTTTGTGTGTGAGATGAAATGTGAAACTCTAAATTAAGTTAAAATGAATTTGAACCATCCTTGTGCTTTTAAGTGAGAAAAATTTAAATTGAGTTCTATCTAATTATTATAGATACTTAAAAATTATTATTAAGAATACAAATTTTATTAAAATATTAGTTACATTACAATTTGAATTTTAGTATATTATAAAATAAAGAATAAACTCAAACTTAACTCTTTTTATAGAACATATGATTTTTTTTTTGACATTTGTGCTCTATTCAACAAAAGAACGCTGCTATCTTCTTTTTTTCTCAAAATTTTAAAGTAAACTTTTATGGAGAAATAAACTTTAACTTTATTTTTATTTAACTTTAACTTAATTATTTATGATCATAAAAATAAACTTTTGTGAAGAAATTTTAAAGTTTAACGTAGTGTAAAGTTATTTACTTTATAGTTTATTAAAATAAATAGTTGATATTGTAAGTTACTTAAAAAGTGTTATTAAAAATAAGTTTACTACTATAAAAAAATTAAGGTATTTATATTACAATTTATATTCACCACAATTAATTCTAAAAAAATTATTTAGAACAAAACAGCGATCAATTTTATCTCTCGCAAAAAATATCTGAACAATAATATATAGTGAGTAATAATTCTTTCATTAATAGATTTTTTCCTCGCAAATTTTCATCATTAATTGGCGCCAAAAATCCTTCTATTAACCCAATTTTGCGAGGAAAAAAATATAAATTGTAAAGGATGTTTCTTTCGCTAATAATTATATTGTCACTATATTTTTTTCCTTCACTGTTCCTTCGCTTTAAAACTCCTCATGTGAAGGAATAAATTCCTTCGCTACATCCCTAATTTCTTGTATATACATGTATTTGTCGTTGTTGGAAAAAACTACTTGAAAACATGAACAAATTGGGGTTTAAAAATCTAAAAAAATGAAAAAATTATTTAAAAGGAAATTATTTCCGACGGAATAAGCTAATTTCAATGGAAATTCAGTCGAAAATTATCTTTCTAGATTCAGTTAGAACAAACACGTGTCAAGATATTTCTGACGGAATTTTCATCGGAATTACATTCCGCCGAGATTTATGTATATAATGTCGACTGAACTTTCGTCGGACGTACATCGTACGATATTATATATTTTCGACTAAATGTTCAACGGACTTATCTCTAATTGATTTATATTCCACTGAATTTCTGATGGAATATTCCGTCAAAAATAAGACTTTTCCTTGTATTGTCATCACTCAGATGCAAAGTAACTTGGCCTGTCGCAGTTGTTCCACGGCGCCCCATATTCTTTTGGCTGTAGTTTTGCGAGAATAAATCTCAGCAAGATGAATTGCAAGACAACTTAACAAATAACTTTTTCAAAACTCATTATCTTCTTCCCATTGATCTTCATTTATAGGATCATCTTCAAAATCAGATTTGTTCTTAACAATTGTGTAATAGATTTTTAGTAGTTGCACTCCAAATATAACTTTACGTGGCCAAGCACTAAAATAAGAACCTTCAAAGGTCTCGAGTTTGATGCACCCAAGTCCCATAGGCTTTGCAGTATCCATATTAGTTATTGAATAACGTATTAAGATTGTTGGAGCAGTCAGACAAAAAGTAACTAATATAAATAACGTACTGTAGCAAAGAAATATTTCACCGAATTAGTAACAACGAATTAAGTACAAAAGTTTTATGCGTTTGTTGAATGCGATACTTAAGACGTTATTTGGCCATACTCCGGTGTATGAATCTGGTTGATGTGCACCTACCAAAAATACTAAATATGACAAAAAATTAAATACTCTTATTTTTATAAGACGTTCACTTTATTGAGAATCACTAAGAAACTCAATTTGTGCTCTCTCTATATTTTGCTATCGAAGAGAAATCCTTTTGTTTCCCTCCTTGTTCCTATTTCTCCTTTACTCTTTCCTTGGTCCATATTTTTCCGACTACTTAATTGAGGCAATATATGTGTGATATAGGCAGTTGATATAGGCGCGCGGTTGCATGCAGCCACCATGCATGTTGGCTTGCGTGGCCAATCACCGATGAATTAGGATCTTCTCCATTTCACTCTCCATTTCATAGTTCAGATTTAAAATGTGCGCTCTTTCTCCTGCCAGAATGATGTCACATTCCCTTACCTTTTAAATATAGACCATGAAATGGAGAGTGAAATGGAGAGGATTCTAGTTCATCACCGATTACCACATAGAAGGATCAATAGGATATCTATATTAATACTTAGCCGTTAATAAATCTTAGGTGGTGTTTGATAAAACTGAGTGTTAAGACCTGAACAATTTAGACGTCTGAATAATATAGAGTATCTGAATAGAATTGTATCTGAATAAAAAAAAATATTGTTTGATAATTATTTTTTTCAAAATGTCTGAATAAAAGTATTTTACCATTTTAACCTTCTAAACAAATTATAAAATAAAAAAAAAAGAAAAAGAAAAGCAATGCTCCTTCTTCTTCATCTACCCCCGCCCCCCTCCCCTCCCCTCCCCCATCCCCGCCGGCCCCTCCCCTCCCCTGCCCCTGCTCCCCCTCCCTCCCCCCATCCGCCGCCGCCCCCGCCCCCTCCCCTCCCCCCCCCCATCCATCACTGCTCTTCTTCTTCCCCCTCCCCCTTCCCCCCTCCCCCCTCCCCCATCCCCGCCGGCCCTCCTCCCCTCCCCTGCCCCCCCTCCCCTCCCCCATCCGCCGCCGCCCCCCTCCCTTCCCCCCGATCCCCGTCGTCCCTCCTCTCCCTCCCCGCGCCCCCGCCTCTGCCCCTGCCCCCACCCCTGCTCCTTCTTCTTCTTCATCTACCCCCGCCCCCTCCCCTCGCCTCCCCTCCCCTCCCCTCCCCTGCCTTGCCCCTGCTCCCCCTCCCTTCCTCCATCTGGTGTGGCAGTGTGGTGGAGTGGTGTGGCGGTGTGGTGGAGTGGTGTGATTAAGGTTATTTTTGTCCCAAATTTTTTTTTTTCCCGCTCAGACCTTGGTCTGAATGCTTTAGATTAGTTTTCATGTCTAATCCTTTAAGAGCCATTAAGAGGTAAAATTTTTTTGTCAAACAACATTTACCTCTGACCGAATCAGAGGAAAAACCATTCAGAAGCATTAAGAGCCAATCAAACAGCACCTTAATGGTTAAGTAATTTAACAATTATGAAAACTTAACAATTAAGTAATTATTTGATAGGGCCAAAATTTCAATCAATAGCTAGGAGCAAATTTAATTTGAAATTATCCAACAATAAATAGTAAAAAACATAATTAATTTTTAACTTACAAACACTCATCATACTAAATTAATGATAGGGTGTACTATTTGAGATTTAAAAACTGTTCAAATACATGTTTCAAATGTATAGATGTACCAAAATAAACAAAGCCTAATTAAGGATGAAGTCGCATGATATTCCATGAAGGTTAAGATTTGAGCTAGTAGTGTTATTATAGGAGTATTTGAAGTCAGGGAGGGACATGAATGTGATTCACATAGAATCGGGAGGGGAATAAGAGAAAAAGGACAAATAAAAAGGGAAGGATGGCATCATCATACGGGTGGGTGTGATGGAGGATCATGAAGGAGTATTCAAATTTAAGTGAACGTCTAACTCGTCAAGAACACGTGACGTAGAGTGTCTAGCTAGTATTTCCTCTCAATGCATGCAGGTTGCCACATAGCACCGAGAGTACACTCTACGTCACAGCGTTGGTCCCACACACCTACCCAAACTTGCATTTAGCCGGGTCACTCCCCGGTTTCAAGAAGGTAAAAGTGAAAAGTAAAAAAAAATCGCCTGATTTATGCGTCTAGTGAAACCTTGACCTATTTTCCTGTAAATATATGTCGAAAAATTATAATCATGAGAAACTAATCAACTATGTAGGCTTTCAATTTTTATAGGTTTAAAAATATTAAGACACAAACGGTGACCAACACCTCACGCTCTTGTATGAAATAATCCTTTAAAGTAATAATGTTTTTTAAAATTATAAAAATATTTTTTTGTGTATAACATAATTAAGAGGGAGTGTAGAATTTTAAAATTGATCAATTTCACTAATAAAATTAAACTAAGCCATATTTTTTAAAATGGAGCCATTGGAGAGTATATAATTAAGGCTCTAAAATAAATCAAATAGTTCAAGCTCGATTCGTATTGCCTTTACTAAAAGTTTGATTCAAGTTCGATTCGAAATATAAGTGATTCAAATATAAGCAAATTTTAAAGTTTGATAAATTATTCGAAACTCTTCAAATTATAATTTTATATTGATACTCGAATCATATTCGTTCGAAAAATTCAAATTGTTAGAACTCGATTTAAAATCGTGCTCGACTCGTTAGTTAAACAAATTTCAATCAAACCAAATATCATACTCAACAAATTATGTAAATCAAATTTAAGTAAATCAATATTCGCTCTGACTCGGTTGATTTATACCGTTAAGCATAATAATAGAACAATTTACTTGAAACCCATAATTCATTTATAATCGGAATTGGGTTGGGGGACTCGTATGTGGTTTAATTTGAGGGAAAAGTCTTAAACGAGTGGGACACACATGACATCACATAGATAATCCATGGTCACGTAGTCCTAGTACAGTCCAAAATGCATGCATGGGTAGTTGCATGTAATGCAAGTGTCGTAACAATCACACCACGTGTACTTATATGTGGAATGACATCATCGATCTTCGACTCTCCGACAATTCAAATCTCCAGCAGTCAGGGTTTTTACTTGCAACATTTTCTTTCTTCAATAATCTTTTTGATGACAAAATAATGTAAAAGATAGTTATTTATTATAATTATTAGACTTATTTATGTATAGTAAAATATTTATTAATTATAATTTAATTTCTTATAATCAATTTTTGTTGTTGTAATATTACTCTCTCTCCATTTTATCACTCATATATACTTCCATTCGAATATTAATACGTAGAAATCATTCCTTCTTTTTTTCTTTTGGATTCGTAATAACAACGAAAGATATTACGATTTTTAAGGCATGCAAACACGGAAAGTGTAGCCGTACCGTTCGGAATTTCAGAGAGTCTTGTGATATATCCAAATGTGGGACGTTTAAGATTTAATATTTGTTTAGGGTATGATGAGTTGAGAATTGAGATGAACTTGCTTAGTTTTAAATAATAAGAGTAATATTAATTTTTGAAAGTAAAATTGACATATTTTTAAATTTTAAATTCATAGGCTTTATAGACAAATATAAAATAATATGTCTTATAGTTTAGTAGTATCTTTTAAGTAGTTTACAATATTTATTGTTGTATTGCTTAAAACTAAATGAATTTATGTCACTCAATTTTATTTTAAAAGTCAAGAATGATCTTAAATTTTGTAATGAATGAAGGATTATTTTTAAATTTAGATTTTTTTTTCTAAATTAAAATATTTTTATGAGAAAGTTAATCTATTATTTGGTTTCACAATTGTACAAGTTGTTTGAAAAAATAAAAGAACAAAAGTATACATAAGTGGGGGTATGGACTTCAAAATTTTCTTTTAATGCTTTAAGGACATATTTTTTTCTTATGTTTCAGCTAAAATTGTTTATGTCAAAAATATAATATTTTTGCTTCTACCGATGTATTCCCCAAAACTTCTTGGTTAAAATGTTTTCGGAGAGCTCAACTCAAAATAGTTTTTAATTTTAACTTAAAGTTGTCAAGTCCACCATGCATATCGATCACTCTGCCAAACGAGCTCTAAAATATACTCAATAAGATTTTACTTGAACTTTTTTTTTTTTTTTTTTTTTACTTTTCTAAACACACAATTCATGTGTTTATAACATTCTTATATTAAAGAAAAAAATAAGCAATTAATATTTTTTCTTAACGTAATACAAAGGATTTATAAAATGCTTAATGTTCTTGTGATGCTGAAAGTTATCCAAAGTTTTAAAATTGTTCTTTAATTAGATGTATCACAAATACAAATTTATGGTTTAGAGATATAATTTAATTTTTGAAAATTTTATTTTTATTAAATTTCAAAATTGGTATAACTCATAAAAATTTAGGATAAAATAAATTTTGTAATTAATAATTTTTTTATATACTATATAATTTTAATAATTATATCAACTAAAATTAAATAAATTCATATCAATTTGAAGTTTAATATATCAATTGTTTAATATCAAAAGTCAAATTATATTTCTAAATTTGGAAGGAAGGAAGAAAGTATTAATTAATTATATGGCATGTGAGTACACTCAGATACTGACTATTTATTTATCTAGATGAGAAACATGCATATGTATCATATATTATACAGACACAAACTTGAACGACAAAGCAAAAACGGAAATAAAAAACATGCAGGGAGTGTCTTGAAATTATTGAAAAAAAGCTCCCAACATGCAGGTACTGCCAAAAGAACTTGTCCTCTCTCACACGTCATCCTGGTCAGGCAGGTTTTCCACCGAAGCCAGGTGGCGGCGCACAACCTCGGGGCCCCAACCCAGCGTCAGCTCAAGGCCGATCTCCCCGCCCGCATTTGGGCTGGACTTGCCATTCACACAGCGATCCGACCCAACTCCAATCCCCAAGGAGGACTCCACAGTTTCAGCACAGAAATAGTCGCGAGTGGGCACCGGGTTCAGTATCAGCTGATCATCAGTACCATGATGATTCTCGCTCAACTGTGCTAAGAAAAACGCACTGCTGGACTCGGATCCAAGCCCATATTCATAGCTGGGAATCATCACCTCGCAGTCCGGTTCAACTACTGGGGCCTTGCCGTTGTCATAGCCATTGGGGTCCTTAGAGATATGGCGAATGTCACAGCTCTGCAGGGGAATGATTGGGTAGGGTGCATCAACATCAGGAGGGAGTTTCATGATTGGATAGCCATTGAGCACTGCGTTGACAGCAGCTTCACAAAACTCCCACTGGTTCGACCACTGCAACCCGACCGAACCGTATATGGGGTTGATGATGCGGCCACATGCTTCGTACAGCAATGACCTAAATATCGCTGAAATATCCGACGGAGAAGAAATAATAATCCATTAGTTAACTACATTTTATATACATAACTAAAAGTAGGTGAATAAATTACATAATAATGTACTAACATGGACGGAGATGCTGAGAGCCAGCAGCGATGAGGTTCAAAAGGCCGGCACGACCGTAGAACTTTGCCAGGAAGAGAGTAGCATTGCCTTGGGCTTCGGGGTTAGTGATCCATTGGAGGCAGGGTCGAAGGGTGCAAGTTTCGTTGCAGCCTTTTCGGAGGACTCTGCACCCATTGCAACTCATCCTCATTGTTGTTGTTTGCTTATTAGAGAGGGGAAATGGGTGTGGGAAATATATGTGGAGGGGGGTTGTATATATAGTGACGATTGAGAGGGGCTAGTGGTATTAAGTAGGTAGGTGACTTTTTTGAAGTGGTTTCAGGTTGGGGAGGAGAGAGAAAACGGAGGTATCAACTGTAAAAACCAGAGGTAACATATATTGAACCCCCAAATCCCAAATTATGCTAAATAGTAGTAATTGGGAAAAAAGTTAGCCATACTTTTCTTTGGGAAATGCCCCTACTTTTGGGGGCCTTCTCACCCTTTCCAAATTATCCTCGGTTTACAAACACTATCACAACACTACCACTACAGTAAGTATATATGTACCCCTCAGTTTCAACTAGGTTTTTTATGATCTCAAGTTGTGTGTTTGTCTAGACCAATATATACATTTATGATATGCAATTAATGGATTCAATTATATATATTTATATATACTCCCTTCTACAAGAAAAAAGTCTTAGTTGCAAAAAAAATTATTTCACAAAAAGAGTATTTTTTTTAATTAATAATTGTATAAAAAAATACATGAATCATATCCTCAGTTTATCATCATAAATTTATCATATCACCCTACTAAACTATCAGTTTAATTATAATTGCTTTATAGGTAAACATATATCGGACAAAAATGAATCCTCGATCATTGTTTGAGTTTTTTTTTTTTTTTGGAAATGATCTAGTTATTTTTGTGAAACGGAAGGAGTATTGAATTATGATTTCCTTTTCACACTTGCCTGCTTTTTTCTTTCATTTTTGCTTGTTTACCTTGTTAATATCAGATTAATTCAACACAAATATCATGACATATATATAATTGAACTAATTTAAATATCAACACATTTTTATGAGTAATGTTATGCGAACAACTAATTATAGGACCCATATAGAATATGTAGGGGAAAAAGCATAAATCTTTTAATGGACAAATAGTAATATTCCAATTTATACAAAATATTAGAAGATATTTCTATATTTATTGTTTTTAGACTACCTATACGTACGTACTAAAATGGGTGCATAACACATCACTCTTTTCTTCATGCAAAATATATAAGAGCTAATTAACTTGTTACTTTCTTTAAATGCTAATTAATTAATCTATGAAGTACACATACATATTCACAAGCACTGCAGAGAATGAGTTCATCTAATGAAATCACATGCATGATATTCCAAGAAATTGTGTATGAAGTAGTCATTAAGGATATTTATTTGATGGATTAACTTTTTATTTACGTTGACGTCTATAATCTAATGAAATTATTTACAAATAGGGGTACAAGAGTCTTTGGAGCGAGGGGCACGAAGGTAATTAAGAAAGAATGGAGAGGGGCAAGCAAAGAGCGTAGAAATTGCATGAAAGAGGTAAAGGACAAGAAGAAGGAAGGATGGAGAGCGGTGTGAGAGTCGTGAAAGAGTATCCAAATTAAAAGTGAAGTTCTTGTGCGCGAAGTGCATGTGATTTTTTTACCTTTGGACCGCGTGTGGGTTGCCACATAGCATGGAGAACAAACACAATGCGTCACGCTGTAGGCCCCACACTAACCCAAACTTTCATGCAATCGGGTCAGTCCCGGTTTTGAGGAGGTAAAAAATAAAAAAATTCAGTTATCATAAAATTAATTTTGACCGTAGGCGAGAAGTAATTAATTTGACATGAAGTTAACTTTACAATAACCGAATTCAAAAATAAAAGTTACTTTGATTCTACCTACTCTTGGGTTAAATGGCAGCTGTTTTCTTTTCCTGCACTTATCTCTAACTTAATGGTGGATTAATTATTTTAGATTTTGTGTTCCTAATTTTTTTTGTTAAATCAATTGTTTTACAGAAGAACAAATCCACTCACAGTAGTAAAGAGCGAGTAGGATAAGAAAATAGTAATAAAAATATTCGTCGGTCACTAAATCATAAATGAGGGTGCAATCTCTAGAGATTTGGCAATTACTAGTAATAATACTAGTAGTATTTTCGGGGAGTGAAGTGAATTTTATGGTAAGTGAAAATACAGTGTTGACACGCAGACTCTTTCATTTGTGTGTTAATATTGTGTTGGGCGTGAAATGAACTTACCATGAAAATCATTTTGTGTTAACCGGATCTGTATTTTTGTATGCATTATTATCTGACTACCTAATTCGATGTGCGTCATCCTCCCTGAGATATTAAAATAATGTTACTATCCCATAAATATTTTCACATAACCTTCACATACACACACATATATACTGCGGGTCCCGCGTGTCAGGCAGGGGGGCCCACAGTATGTATACGTGTGTATGTGAAGATTATGTAAAAATATTTATGTTGTTGATAAATGTATTTTGTTTGTATATGGAAAATAGAAAGTTAAAATAACTCTCCAACATTTAATGTATGTGCGGTTGACAACCTACAATATTATACTATCCGGTACTCTTTTATTAAATTCGATACATCTTACTTTACTCGAAATTACATGAAGTTACGAATGGAAATGACATTTTTATGGCTCACAACTATCATGAGCATTTTGATTTAAAGTAATTGAGTTAAACAATAGGGTACTTGATCACCATATCAAACCCTTGTCTATAGTACTATAAAGCATTAATTACTAAAAAAATAAAACATAAAGATCTAATTATTAAAATTTTATGTACTTATGCTGCGTTTGGATTGAAAGAATGAAATAGAGATTAGAATGATTTTCTTGACGAGTAGTTGTTAATTTACTGTTATCTACAAAAATTTACACATCAAAGGCAATAAAATAATCCCCACCCTAGTTAAAAAAAATCGCATGAGCTTATCAATACTATTAATTAACTTTGCAAATGATAAAAAAGTTTATTAGCCAACTAAAAGCATGCACACACACACACACACACACACATATATATATATATATATATATGGAAAAAATATATAAACACAGTTGTGTAGTATTTAGTCTTCTATGTCAACGGTTTTTTGGGCTATAACGACGGTTCACCCGTCGCTATAGTTATTCTGGTCTATGGCGACGGGTAAACCGTCGTTATAACCCAAAAAAATCGTTGTCATAAGCGACTGTGTAATATACAGCTATGTATATATATATATATATATATAAATAGGCAGCATCAGATTGAAACAAGACACAAACCGATAAGTACTTGAGAAAGATTGTATAAAAGATAACAAAAGAAACCCGGCCCATCAGTGCAGCAACCCACAATGTAAACTTTATGGTTAGTTATACATGCATATAAAGATTTTGTGAGCGTATTATATTTAGGGGGGGAGTGATTAGTATGAATTTAATTTTAGTTAATTGATTAATACAATGTCGATACGTAGGTCAAGAGGTGATCTCTTTCTACGTTTCAACACTGTATTGATCAATTTATCAACTTATCATGATGTTAACTTCATGATAAGTGAATCCTTATTTAGAAACGAAAATTTTCTGTTAATATATGCATACAATTCTATACACATTTTATAATTTAGAATGACATATAATTAAAGTTAAATGCATTTTAGATCTTTTAACTTACTCTCATTTTACATTTTGTATCTTGTATTTTATAAATGGATGTGTTGCATTCTACACTTTCAGCGTATGACACATACTAATACATTACGACCAAAATATTATTAACTATTCTGACAGAGTTAGGCTATTTTAACCCACATGATGTCTTTTCAAAATTTCATTATTTAGACAATTTTGCCCCTAAGAAGACTGCACGTGGATCAAAACATCTTACCTTTGTCAAAAAGGAAAAGGAACAAAGGGTCTTCTGGGCATTTAGATTTCGGACCCAGACCAGACTTCAGAGTAAAAAAGCTGTAGTCCAAGTTTAGATAGCGGGGGAGGGGGAGGGCGAGGGCGAGGGCGAGGGGGGGGGGGGCGGGGGGGCATAATACTCTGGATTACTCACAAAGCCTGTGTATGGCCCAAAAGATCAGGGGCCCGGCTAAGGTTTGAAGTTAGAATATTTTAGATTGGGGCTTTTCATTTGAAGCAATTGAATCCACTTGTACGTAATGAATTAAGAAACAATAAGTTTAATTTTACTTGTAGTCTATATTCACGTTTAACTGGTAGGTAGGTTTTTCATTTGTTTGGGCCCTCCTAACAGAAAAAGATTATGTGATAATGTTTGGGGTGAGGTTCCTCCAATGATTAGTATACATTTTCCCCCACATGATTCTTCTAATTAAAAATTCAACCTAGCTAGTGCCTGGTAGTAGTTTTAAAACCATTTAGGGTATTTGAGAGCATTAAAATTTAAGATTCATGAATATACATTATATATATATATATATATATATATATATATATATATATATATATATATATATATATATACTTGGGATTACAAGGGAGAGAGAGAGAGAGATTGAATTGATTGAATTGGATTCCTATTCCAAACCGCTAACAAACAAAATCTAGTGCTAAAAGCCGACGGCTTACCCCTCCCTCAGCATTTTTAACTTCTTCCCCTCCCTCCTTTTCTTTCTCTAAACAACAAAACAAAAAGTGAAGCCTAGTTTCAATGGAGTACGTACATATATATATATATGTCTATAAACGGATATAAGACCTAATTACAGCCCGGTTTCAAGTTCAAGCACGCAAAAAGAAAAATGCCAAGGGTGGTGATGAACCCCTTACAAACGTACGGCTGGAACATTTTTAATTGTCAACCATATTAACTATTGCTAACAACTGCCTTTATTTTATATATATATACTAGTAGTATGTTTCTGAGTTTTAATTCGGAGGAGGATCGAGATCCAATTAAGGGATGGGGAAATTAAGTTTTATATCTTTATTTTCACTAATATGGAATGATCTTCGTTGGCACCCAAAAGTGATAGACGAATACTGCAAGTGTAAAATCAACTCTTCCAAATTCCAACGCATGTACGCACGCAGTACGTACGTCAACAAGAAATGACAATTAATTCAATGATTCTAGCTATCAATCATCCGGCCCAGGTCCAAAAATACGTGGACAATATTTGGCAAACAAAACTTTAAATAAATTTTATTAAGACATCGGATTAATAATTGCATAATCAATATTTACTTGTAATGGCAAAAAATAGGGACAAAAAAAAAATACGTGGTTTTAAAGGACAAAAGAAAATTCAGCTAACTCTCTTCACTCGCATTTCTGCGAATTTCTTCTTATTTCTATCTTCCTATCATTCCCCAAAAAAAATTATGAAGATATTATTTTTCTTTTTATTCCATTTCAAAATTTTAGATAAATTTTTATTTGAAATATATAAATTAGTTGCAGGAAGTTTTTAACTAGGGATTTCATTTTTATTGTCACAACACAGTCGCTACTAATTTTAACTCTTCAACTAATATGAAAGATACATTTGAAAACATTAAATTATTCATAAATGTTTAGTCTTTTAATTTTGAAAACGAGGGAGATATTCAAGAAATGCAAAAGCTATTCCCTTAATTAGTGATCGTCCACTTCTTGAATAATCAATCAAGCAAGCAATTAAGTAAATTAAGCATGCATTTTTAATCACCAAAATACCCACGGTTTACCCCCCCCCCCCCCTATATCCAAAAAAATACTAGTACCCAAAAATGATGAGGAAAAAAACGTGGGTATTTTCGATATATATATATATATATATATATATATATATATATATATATATATATATATATATATATATAAACCAAAAATTAAATAGAAGTGGAGAAAAACAGAGAAAAAAATGAATAGATTCTACTTGTTGTGAAGAGGATCTGGACAACTGGGCACCCTTCGTTTGTTTTCTTGAAGAAGAGTGTTGTTGAGATGAGTGAGTGTTACGTTGAAGAATTTACGAAAGATGGACCGATCATCGGTTTGGGTCTGATCTTTCCCTGTTTGGGCCTCCTCTGCTAATATCCGTATTGCCCTTACTTTAAAGGCCCAAATATGCAGCACGGTGATGATGATCAGCAGCACCACCAGAGAAGAGTACATAATTGATGATGATCTCTTTCCGCCGGAAAATGACATCGCCGGAGAACCACATAAATTCGATATGTAATATATATATATATATATATATATATATATATATAAGAATTTGACCGCCTTCTCTCCGGCGAGCGAGATTCAACTCTTTTGTTTGTTTTTGAATTTTTGTCTACTTGCTCCCTAGCTATTGACAAAATGCTACTCTCTCTCTCTCTCTCTTATATTTCTATCTCTGCGTGTCTCCAGTTTCAAGTAATGAATTCTAGTTGAGAGAGAGTGAGAGAGTTTTGTCATGCAAGAATATGTATGCATGGGTCCATGTGATGAGAACGTACAAACACAACTACCACTCTAAATTTATATAAATGCCTACTTCATTACTAGACTCACATTGCTCTTTAAATTTAAAAGTCTAATCAAAGCTTGAGACTATAATTATATTCATCTTAATCACAATTGTCTATGTTTGTATTTCTTTCCTTTCTCTTTAATGCAATATTTTCTTAATAAATAATGCTACTATCACATAAATTCTTCACATAACTCTCACATACACACACATACATACTATGGGTCTCGCATGTCAGGCGGGGACCCACAATATGTATGTGTGTGTATGTGATAGTAGCATTGCTCTTTCTTAATTTCTTTCTTTCTCACTATAGACTATGGAGTATGAAATTTATAGGAAATTGATATTTATACATGTTCAAAAGATATTTTCATATCAGTATCTCTTACATAAATGTGAGACCCACTCACTATTAATGTGAGAAGTATCATGTGAAAATATCACTTCCCAATTTATATATTGTAACTGATGCTGATTATGAATTCGTTTTTAGTTATATTGGTATCCCTAGCTCTAAAATGAAATTTTCAGTGGAAAAAATAGTAGACTACATTTTATTTAATTTTATTTGATAATAATAGGAGAGTTTATGAAAAAGGAACTCAAGACCAGGGTATATAAAAATATTCTAATCACAATATCTCAATAATATTATACATACTCGAATTTTGACACACGACATTATTGCCACCCCCTAACATCCAATATAATGCATTAGGGATCAAAGAGCCAAATTTATAAAACTACATAGATACAAAGTAAAATTAGAGATACAATTTCGTTGTTAGTTCGTTTTAATATTAGAGATACATTTTTATGTTAAAATTATAAAGTAACATAGTGTTTCTAATTTGTTATTATTTTTAATATCAAACCACTATAACTAAATTTGTTACAAATATTAAAATTATATTTAAAAATATAAAATTATTCTTAGAAGTCCGTTTTATAAATACTTGTAGTATATTTTTAATTTTAGACCAGAGTGAGTATAAGTACCTGAAATCTGAATAATTGGTTGTCGGTGAAATACTCATGAAATAAAGAAGCACGGTCTATAAACGCGAGTGCACATTACGGTAGCAGCCGTGCCGCAGTGACTAGTTGCACGCGCTAGAGTTGCGATTGGCTAAAGAAGTAATAACGAATTGTTTTTATATTTTTTGGGTAAACAATAATAAACGAATGAATTGTTTAACAATGAGAGAATTCAGACATAGATTTGTATAGAAAGTAGAAACGTGAAACGAACGAGAGAAGGTTGCTGACCGGGAATCTCGCCACGGTGTTATTAGTAACTGTTAAGTAAGACTTTTGTTGTCTAACGATTATTTTAAAAATATTGCATTTTATCAATTTCAAAATATAAAATTGTTATTAATTTTTTAAAATAAACTTTAGTCACCAAATTTGATAAAAAAAATTCATTCAATTTAGATAATTTAATGATGAATTTCGTAAGCTATTTAAAGAACGTATTATTCATTATCAAATACTTTTTTAATGACTTGTCAAAATTTTGAATTTAAAAATTTTTCAAACTGACATTTAAAATTCATTAATAATCTTAAAATTTGAAATGAAGAGAATATGTGTAATTATAAATTTATTAAAAAAATTAATATATCTTACCCAAAAAAAAAAATTTGCTACGAGTAAATACGTTCATATATTATTCATAGTGTGTCGTTGATATTTTTGCATAATTTTTTTTATATGAAGGTGGGATCCGCTGTATGTTCATATAAGAGAAAATCATTTAAAAATATCAAAAATATATGTGAAAATATCAATTCTCTGTACGAAAGGAAATGTCATATCATGAAACTTGGGAGTACAAATTGCCTATTAACTTTTTGGAAATATTGTAGAGGAAAAGGAACCACAGTTTAATGGCAGGAAAGGAAAGAGGACAACTCCAGCGAGCGTTCACATCCCACCAAAAGAAAATACAAGGTAAGGGGTATATCGGTAATTCAAAACAAATTTGAGGTTCATATTTAAGAAATTATTGCATTAGTCAATATGTAATGTCATTAGTTAGTTACTAAACACATACTATATTGTAAAAAAAAGAAATTTAAAGCTATTGGAGCTTGGTTTATATTTAATCTTATATACTAGACCAGTTTCAGATTTACCTATACTAGGTTTTTAAGTTCTCTATTGGCCTGGGGGCTCTTTCGTTATGGGGCTCAGCAGTGGTACGTACCAAAATCTGGGATGATTATGCTACGAATAGGGTTTACTTTTTGATTTGTTTTACCATAACATTTTACCTTGAATGGAACGAACATTATCATCGGCAGACACCCCAGCTATATCATTACAAACATTACAAGTATGGTGTTGCATCCATCCTACTACAATCACCAGATGCCAATACCAACACCGTGCAGCAAAACTAAAAAACCCATCTGTTTCACCATGCATAGCCAGCCATCCCAACAGTTGAACCAGTACGATTTGTTTTACGAGCTGCCTGACTTGTAGCCTTGGTGAAATACATGTAGTAATATACATTGAGAATCATTGTTGCAACTACAAAAATTGCTCCTGCAATAAATACCCCTTTCCTTAATGTTTCACAAGAGAAATTTTGTGCATAAATCATATCCCGGTACTTGGTGTGGTAGGCATTCTGCTTTGCACCTGCAACTAAACATGCTTCTGCTATCAAAAAAGTCATCCTGCAGAGATATAATGGTACTTGATTAGTTATCAAGTTTTGAGCATCTTACACTGAAAAGCACTAAAAACTCAAATTATGGTACTATATTTACTCATGTAACCCAATGCAAAATGTCTAAACTCTAGAGTGTGCAAACATCTCAGAAAAATTTAAGACCATAATCAGAATTACAAAGTACTGTTGCTATCATGGAGCAAGATTTCACATATACAGTTCTTGACATCAGTAAAAAGTAAAAACTGATCAGCATGCACAATTTAATCAACTATTGAATGCCAAACGCAACAAGTGCTGAGGAGTCGAATCTTAAAAGGCATGCACAAGTAAATTGTATATTTGACTTTACATAACAGAAGAAACAATGGTAACAGGCAATAAAACGAATCTATTAGACAACGTATGAACTGGTAAAAATAAGAGGATTGTTAACTGGATTGTATTGACATATGATAGGATTACAGTTTCTTATGGAACTTGACAGTAAAAGGAAAGTGGAATACTACACAGGACATCAAAGTTCTTACCACGATGATCACACAAAATAAATGATTGTCCAAGCACGATTGCTTCCAGGTGCTAAAGGTATTCCAAAACACATGCATTTGGTCACACCCATAAGCAAAGATTCACCCGAGAGTAAAAACAAAAACGCCCCCACTGCGTATCCAGTTGCAACATCTGACCTATAAACACAATATGTAGCATTTGTATGCTCATCTTTATGTATGGTACCCAGTATAATGCAGAAAATGAAAATTTAAGTATAGCAAATCAATATAAACAAGAGATGCACAGTTGATAAAGAGAATTGATATTTCCACAAGGCTTTACTCACATAAATGTGGGTCCCGTTTACTATTCATGTGAGGGGAACCTTGTGGAAATATCAATTCCCTATATAAAGTACCAAAATTCAACATACGAGTACCAGATGCAAATGGGCTAAATTATGATAAATTATATGACAGCAAGAAAAGGTAGATGTCGATTGAATTATGATAAATTATAATCTACCCATCACTGGTTTGTACTGGATGAGCTAATGCCAATTTGGTTATCTAAACAAAAGTTTTTGTAGATTATGTGTTTTTTTTGTTGCTAAATTTACTGTAGACTATGTCAATCTATTCACTTGAAGAATTTTACATCAGCTAAAGCATATCTCTTTTATTCTGAATATTTCTTTCTCATTTCTGGATTCAATACAGTTGGGAAGAACAAATTATCAAAAAACTAAGCACCTATAGGTTCTGGTATTATTAATTGGTAAGATAAGTAAGATCCTGTCATCAGTGTCATGTTTTTTGTTTCATTCACATGGACAAAAAATGTAAATGTAACAAATTTAATTGAGTTCACTCGTAGTTATACGGGTGTCATTTTGTCAAACACGAAAGGAACTTGGAAAACCCAGTGTATATGACCTCGTCATGGCACCTTTTATTTGTTCTAAAACACCATGATGGTGACAGCAGTCGGTTTGGATAGGGTGTCTGAACCTGTGCATGACCCATTTTAGATCGAGCTGGCACCAATCAACACAAATATCGGTGTTTGAGACTTCCATCTTCAAACCTTGGGATAATGACATCGCAAAATATTTAGATGCAAGTTTGCAACTCAATTACAAGGAAAACCGTAACTCAACTTTCTTATTTTTGTATAGTATGTATAATTTAGTCTCAGCAAAAAACCCCTAACAATTATCGAAAAGGGCACTTGCAGATTCTATAAAACTAGTGGGATTTCAAACTCAAGAATTTGAATTTTTAATCCAAGTTTGAGATGTCAGGCAAAATACGACTTCAGCCATATCATGCAAAATATCTAGATCTTCTCAGGCAATATAAGCAGAGCAGGGTATGTATTTATGAAACCAACTTGCGGCTGACGAATTCTAAGTTTATTTCTAATGTTTTTTACAAGTTTAAGTCATAGCTGCAATCCTAAGATAGCCAGCGAAGGCATATTACCTCAGAACTTCTATAGAAATCATCATCGAGTCCAATTTACCGAGATAAAAATTTTGAATGTTGTGAAATCTTTCTCTAAACTCTATATTAGACATTAGACTATACTAAAACGCCAGTTTAAACCAAAAAGAACAATTTCTAAACCAAAGATAGCAGCAAATTCCATAAGCATGAGCAAAATGCCACTAGTTGAAAAAGGGGAGAGAGAGCATAAAACAATGGAAAATATTATATCAAATTAGGCAAACACCAAATTTGACCCTCTTATCACACCCAATAATAAAAGATGCTCCAGGTCAATGGCAAAATGTATGTAAAACAGCTTATAAAGATAATTGCTAGTGTGGCTAAAGATAATCAGATTAATTATTATACAGTTGAAAATCAAATTAAAACGCATTTAACACAACCAACTCAAAGACAATATACAAAATCAAGCATAGCTGCACACACACACACGCACGCACGAAACTAGAAGAATTATGCAGATAGAGACACAAAATAAGTACCTACAAGCTGAAAAGTTATACAACATAGAAAAGAAATCCAGAGACAGAAAAGTTGATCCAAATCTGATAAAGATGAAATCCAGCTCTTCCAAATCCTAATCTAAACGAAGACAAGAAGAATAAAGCAGGTAGGTGGAGGTGAGGTAGCTATGTTTGTTTGAAGTGTGATCTAGAAAAACCCCAAGTTGAAGTAGTTGAATAAATTTTTTTGTACATGTTTAAAGAAGTGGTATAAGTTTATTAAAATAAATAGAATAGAATTGTAAATATATACTACAGATTCTTACAGTGCTTCTACGGCGCTCAGCGGCAATGGAGAAGCCAAATGCGAGCAAGCATAAGACTATCACCACAAGATGTACTAGTGTTGACCCCTTTCCTTCCCCCATCTTTCCTCCCCTTTCTTCTTTCTTGATCTTTCTAGAGAGAAAAATTAAAAAGTGTAAATGTGCCTGCCTGCCTGCCAACGGAATATAAGTATTTGTGTTCGATCAGCTTCAGTGGCAGTATAAAAAAATGAAAGCAGCTAAATTAAGCTGTTATTAAAGGAGAAAGAGGAGACGCCACAGCACAAGATCCACGCATCGCAGGTTTCGGCACGAGGATAATAATAAGAGCGTAGATGTGACTTGCGTCCGACCGTCAAAATGCTGCTGTAAACTAAACTAACAGTCCACTCAAAGTTTGACTAATGTCTATTGTATTAAGGAAGGAAGGGCATCAAAAGCTTTATTAATTTAGTGCTTTTTCCTCCGGACAATATTTTTTATTACAATTTAAAAAGGTTCATATTTTGATAATATTAATTTTTTATTCTCCTACAATCAAGGTGAAGTTCTCATGCATGTGGCCACTCCCTTCCCTAGAGAATTATTTTTTATTAAAATATTTTTATATATACAATTGTGAAGCTTTGCATAATTGCATTGGACAAACTCACAAATTTATGCTGTGCGAATAACACTTCATTTATTTAGTGTCAAATTAGCAGTTCATGAAGCTTTCCTAGTTAATTATTTTAAAATTTTGTCAGGTTAATAAGATTCAAAAGGTTTATGATTTCAGTCTAAGATGGAGGGGACTTCGAACGTCCGTCCCATGAAATACAAGGAACCTTGTATTTCTCCCCGGCCGCGGCTGCTGGCACGGAGTTAGCTGGCGCTTCTTCTTGTAGTCCTGTCAGAATTGCGTGGATTCAACATGAGAGGAGTTTTTACTCATTGAGCTATATTAGTCATTAGATATTAAGGTCCGGACCAAGGCAAATTTACTAGATATTCTCATGACCTAACAAATCGCGTATTGGTATTTACTTATTCAAACACGATATTTTTACGTATTAATATTCTAAATTTAGTATACTGAAAAAATTATTTGTTATTTTATCTATAATTACACAAATAGTATCAATATTGTAACTTAGTATATATTAATTAGATGACTAAACATTACATTTGTCCTAAAGTATTTATAAAACAACCAACTTGTTGATCCAACTAAATTTTTTATAAATTTCATTTAGTTTTCTTAGAGAATATCTACGTATAAGAGAAATTATATAAAGATATTTTTGGTTACCGCATTTTAACTATATAGCGTACTGCATAAATGTATCAGTACAATATATCCGAAACGAACCACGTTCTAGTAAGAGTGGCCCAAGGTTTCTCTCTTAGTTTTCTGCATATAAATTGAATGAAGTTTTATAACTTAGTTCAGAGGATCCTTGTGCGAAATCAGTAACTGTGACACCCCCGAATCGGGGTCCTCTGACCCCGGTCCGATAGTCACGATACAATACAAACATCCACCTCTAAACAACATACAATAACTAAATGCGGAAATATAATAAACGTATGCCGTTCATTCAAAATGTGTTATTAATCCCAAGATTCGATAACCTTAATACAACATACAAACATACCCTAGAATAGTCAATAGGGTTCATATTACATAACAGTAAATTAATTAAACATAAAGATAAAGTCTGCTTCTTGCAAACTAATCCTTACATCTTCCCTTTATCCTTGTCCTTCCCTGAAGTCTCGGGCTTAACTGCAATATAAGTCATGATATAGCAAAAATGAGCAACAAGTTTGCTCAGCAAGTTTAAATACAACAATAAAGGATATATCATGATGAAAAGAATATATTTGACAATGAATTCAACAATATGAATATCGGAAGCAAGAATAATAATTGCTTTTAGAATAACTGATAGTCAAGTAGACTTTTGAACTATAAAACTCCAACGGAATCAATAGTTGATTGACCCTTTGGTTACTGGCTACAGAATATGTACTTGAGGGGATCAGCCTCGCGTACGCCATGTATATGCATAACATTCAACTCTGATGTTTGTATCTTTATACTAGATACCTGGGTTACTCCCCTATATATATAAGGGGTGTTCTTTCAGTCTAAGAATCCTTACCATCAATTGGTTTGGATAGCTTTTATAAAATTTTATACAATTGTCTAACCGAACAAAGGCTATCTGACACAGTTCAAGAATTATAGAACTTTAAACAATGTACAAGTCCAAGACTGTACGAACTCAAGTGCACTAAGTGCGATATCAAAAAGATTGATGTGGAATAATTGTAAAGAAATTAAACCACCTAATAGCATACTTGAAAATAAGGTCCAAGCGTCAATAAATAACTAGCAACACAATAATAACCTGCTCAATACAATATGAGAAGGATATGAAACTTACACAATAAAAAGTGAAGTTCAGAAACTTGCACAATATTCGAAGTTGTGTAAGATAGAGAACTTGCATTCAATATAACAATCAAATGAAGTTAGGAAACTTGCTTACACGACATTAAATAAAGTAGTGTAAGGGTGTAGAATACTTGCAACACAATAAAAGTAGGGTTCGGATACTTGTCTGATTGCTCAGCTACGAATAAGTTCTAGCTCTAATTAAACTCGTTGAAACAACCTATCATTAATAAGTCGGTCTTTCAATTAGCATGTGTAAACCAATATAAGTCTACGCTTATAATAATCTACTTATCATATAAGTTTATCACATAAGATCACGTTCAGTATCAAACATACCATTTATAGCATCATAATATGTTAACTGTTAAAATCAGACTTTAAACAAATTCTCCGGACCTGAAAGTGTCCCGACGCAACTCTAGCATGCAACTACTGACATTAAACCAATGCATATGCTTATTAAGTTATAATTTCTCATTCGAAACTAGCATGCTCATTCTATATTCAATTCGAAGTCATGTTTTAATGCCGAACGTTTACATACTTTAAGTAATACATGTTCATGCTTTTAGATCGGTTACTAAGGTCATGTTATCATATAACAAGGCTAAACAATAATTAATATGTATGCTCGAGTATACTACACATATACTTTAATCACGTAGTTCGTACTTGAAATTCATTTTCTATGATTTAGCATGCACATGTGAAATTTGTATATAAACAAATGAGGTTCATGTTAATACGTTTATAGGTATAATGAAATCTTAATACTTATGCTTGTATGCTCACAACATGACTCACATGATATTCGATGTTGTTTATCTTTCAAAGCTTAAGTTCTCTTTCAAAAATTTCACTAAGTCCATAAAGGTCATTTAGTATAAACAAGGTATCTTGATATAGATTTCATATACATTAGAAACACATATTTAAACCACCTAAATGTCCTCATATGGTCAGAATTTAAAAGCTACTAGCCTTGGTCAAGTTCATTTTTCAAAGTTCTTAAGTTTCTTTCTTTGAAATCGTAGAAATCTTGCAATCGTGCATGCTAGTGTGTTCAACACTTTAAGCATACATTTTATATCAATATCGACCATACGGTAATGTTCACGAAATCAGAATGCACATATGACACACACATGTCTCAAAATTCATGTTTGAAACCATAAGTTTTATTTTACAATCATGAGGTTTCCTTCCCTAATATGTGCTAGCATGGTCACAAATACGTATGTTGCATTAAAGAACACATACACAATAAGTAAATCAGTATTCATGCCTGCCCAAAGTGGTACAACTAAGCTATCATGATCAGAACTGAAACAGAAGGCAAGGGTCTGGAGCAGGCTTGGCGCAACTGCGCCGCTGGCCAATTCAAAACTGGCGCAGCTGCGCAGGGCTCAGGCCAGAGGCAGACGCAGGCTGCTTCGGCAGTTCTACTAACCCATCTCAGAAACTCATACGAAATTCATTCCAGTCACAATATAAAATAATTCTATAATACTTGTAAACTAATATACTTACTACTAAGCATTTCCCAATCACTTATCATACAATCCATGCTTAGTCAAAGATTTAAGGAATTAGAAATTTATCAGAAAATGAAGAACATGTTATACCTCTGTAATTGGTGTTTGCTATAATACTCTTCCTTCAACCTCAGAATGTTTATCACAAATAAATGGATTTGCTCTCAATTCTAACTTTAAAGAAATTTCAGCAAATGTAAGTAAGAAGGAGAGAGTTCATTATATAGGCAAATTCAATACCTGGTTCATGCATTTACTCACCAATTCAAACCAATGGAGAACAAGATTGTACAATGGGCCAGGAATGGTAGGTGAGTAGTTGGTGAGTTCATCATGAACTCCACACCTCTTGCAATCATTAGCTAGCATTGATGAATTTGAGAAGAAGATAGGCTAGTGTAGCATGTGGGTTTACACGTGAAGGAGAAAAGGAATGGACTCTAATATTGGGACAAGCCAAACTCAGCATTAATAAATACCACACTTAGGTCATATTATACACATAATACATACCTTAGTTATATAATATATATACAATCCATTTCATATAACATAGATTATAACAAATAAAAAGGGCATTTAATGTGATTCCCAATTACAAGTGTCAAGTAGTGTACTTACCTATAATCCATGTACATTTTCTATTAACACCAAATATAATACAATTGTGTATTTATTTATTACCATAACTGTTATTATTGTAATAATAACTTAATGAAATCATTATCAATTAATAATGTTTATTGATATAAGGTAATAGGGTATACATATTAATGTCTATCCATACATTATCACATGCTCTTATGTACACATTAAATTTATCAATCTTACATAATACAATTAAGGTTACTATATAGTCTATATATAATATATATAGCCATATTCAAGGTCACATTGTATTATGTACAATATAGATAACTACCATAAATTAAAGGTTTAACATATAGCATGCTTGTATAAAATAATTAACCAAGTAAATATAACATTATTATTATTTATTAATCTCTTACTCATCAATTATTATTTATTCATAATAATTATTAACCAACACATTATCAATTAATTACTCATAATTGCAATTAATCAATATGTTCAATTCATGCCACTATATTCAAATAAATTGAATATTTAATTATTAATAATTTTATCAATCCTGATATTAAAGTCTTAGGGTTAGTCCACTAATTTAAATAAACTATTAGTGACTCCCTTTACTCATTTCACAAATTCACATAACCACATAAGGTTTAAATAAGCTCACAAACTAACTCATTAAAAATTTAAATCACATATTTAATTAATAATAGAGTTTAAAATTCATGATCGTTACAGTAACTGAGAAGCAAGGTTATCGGCATTGGAGATATTTATTTGAAGACTAACAATGGTGGCATGTTGATGCTTAGAGAAGTCAGACATTTTTAGAATATCCGTCTTAATTTGATGTCTACTGGTAAGCTTGATGAAAATGGTTATAACATTTCTTTTGGTGAAGGTCAGTGAAAGTTCACTAAAGGATCTCTAGTGGTGACTAGAGGAAAGAAGGTAGGCACTCTTTACATGATACAGGTGCGTGTGGAGGGTGTTGATGATGGTGGAGCAAAGTACAAAAGGATGTGGTACAAAGCCATGCAAGATGGAAGAAAAGCCTTGCATGAGAACCACGAGCTAGAAGAAAGCTCCTTACTTTAAATGGGTACCAAAAGTAAAGAAAGAAAATGATAGTTGTAAGACCCCAGATTTTATGAAATAAAAGTATTCAATTTTTCTATTTGGTAAATGGTTAAATTGATAAAAGTTTAAAGTTAAGGGTGATATATGTAAATTTTTTAAAATAAGCAAGTGGTTATAAAATATTCTTGTTGTCGGGGAATATTCGTTTGGTCGTAGAATATTCTTGTTGTCGGGGAATATTCGTACGACGGCGCAGCTATTTGTGGGCCCCACAACGGAATAACTGTCGGATATAGAAAGCGACAGAAATAACTTTTTTTACAAAATAACGGCGTAGTTGTTACCGTTAGTACTGTTGATATACCCGGTGGTTAAAATACAGTGATACGCGGTGTTGCACAGTAGCACACGGTATTGCACAGTATTTTGAATTATTGAGTCTTACGTGAGAAGGCACTTGCTCAATTATTGTTACAGTAATTACTGTTCAATATTTTATATTATTGACTCAATAATTGCTACGATGATATCTTATATTATTGACTCAATAATTGTTACATTGATATTTTATTGACTCAATAATTGCTACGTTGCTATTTTATATGATTGATTCAATAATGGCTACAGTTGATATTTTGTAGTATTGATTCAATAATTGTCATTGCACAGTATTTCGCATTATCAACTCAATAATTCATATTATTTGAATAATATTATTAGATAGCATTATTGATAATGTCTAAGGAAGTTCTGTCTAGGAGGGGTTATTTAATTGCGCGCCAGTAAGGAGAAGTCCTTATCAGAAGGCCCCCTCTTTCCTGGGAACGACCTGGTTGTCAATATTGTAGTTCTATAATATTATTTGTGAATAATTAATTATTGATTTATATGATAAGGAAATATTTATTTGTGGATATTAAAGAAGGAATTAGCACTGATGTGTTTTTATCAGTATTTTGGGTGTGGAAAATCATCTGTTTGTGGATTTCGGATAATTTGTGTTTGGAATTTGGAAAAACTTTCTTCTGCAAAGTTGTAGAGAATTAAATTTCCTATAGAAAGACATCAAATTTGTATTTTTCTGACAAAGGGGCTATTTATTATGAATTATTGAAGTTTCGGAAAATAAATATTATTTAATGGGTGGGACCCACTTTTGTTGAAAAATCAGAATTTGGGCAGCAGCCGGCGGCTGGAGGATTTTTTATAAAATAATATATTTTATTATTTTAGTCTCCTTTGGCATCCTAAGCTTTTCCTATAAATAGGGTGCTTAGGTTAGAATTGAAAATCACACCAGAATCAGAAGTTTTCTCTCTCTATAATATCGAGCGTATTTTTGTGAGTATTTCAATACTTTGAGTATTACTATTCAGTACAAGCTTCCGTCGGTATTATATCCGATATTCCAGTCAGAGGTACTATTCTTTTGAGGTAAGGGATGGTAAGGGATGTTATTTTCTTTCGTAAATGATATTATTCTTTTCAATATCATTATACAGAAATATTGTCATAGATTTTATGTTGAAATTCTTACTTTTTCCGTCGGGGTTACTATTCACGTATACGGCACTATTCACGAAAAAATTAAATTTTCTTCTATTTGTCCAAATTGCTTGTTAAGGTTACTATCTTTGATTGTATCCAAGTTTTGAGCTCTATTCTTGAATTTTGCTCCATAATTGATTATTACGAGGTATTTTTGAATTGGATATACTAAAATACGAATCCTTAGTCTTTGTCTTTTATCTCACTGGATTCGTTTTTTTTAAAATATTTTTCATCATCCTCAGTCCTAAAAGGTGATGTAACTGAATATCTTTGGCCTGTAGAGCAAAGATGAATGATTACCTGATGAATATCTTTGGCCTGTAGTGCAAAGATGACAGGTGTTGAATATGACCACTGATGATACAAATGAATATCTTTGGCCTGTAGTGCAAAGATGAATATTTGATTCGAGATGTATATTGATTGATGTTACAGGGATAAAATATTGATGATGGACTTTTAAATTATAGAAGATAGTAGACTTTATTCTCTGCTTAATTCTTCTAATGAACTGTTATTTCCGCTGCGAATATTGATCTGAAGTTGGTTGTCCATTATATTTTATCTGATTTGTTGAAGACTAACGATAATTTGTTTCCCATTATCTTAGTCATAATATTCTTTACTGAGCTAGTTGAGCTCACCCTTTTCATCTGTTGTCCTCTTCAGAAAATGAGAATGTTGCGGGGACTAGTCGGGGGACAGAGTGATGGTCCGAGTTAGAACAGTAGTAGTCCTCACTATTTCTGATAAATAGTGTGATAATACTTGTAATGAGGACTTAGTTTGAATCTTAATATTTTCTACATATTTGTACTGAGACTCACAGTTGTGTGGTCGTATTTTGCACGACCGTATGATATAAAGTTTGTATTTGAATTCTGTACCATGTATTTGGCGACTCAGAATGGGTTGGGTTGAATGGACCTATTCTGGGGGGCGTCACAATAGCTCGCAGCTAGGGTACAAAGCGGTTGTGAAAGAATTTGACAAGCAAGAATCTGTCAAGTTTGAGTTAGATCCTCCCATCAAGAAGAGTCATGTCGATGAGATAAATTCGAACATGAAGAAAGTTAAAAATTTCAAGAAGCTTGAGTTGAGTTAAGGCTTCGTTGGGATTAACTCCAAGTGAGGAGTTGTGGTTTGACGTGCAAATTCAGTCTTGGAAAGTTATATAGAAGCAGACATAATAGGTTTCGAAGAGAAGAAATCTACTTCAGAGGTATTTTTTACTTTTGTAGGGGGAGCTGTGTTATAGCAATACAAGTTACAGAAGTATATTGCTTTGTCTATTGCTGAGTTGACAACGAAATGTTGTGGTTTCTTCAAGAGTTGGATTTTACACAGGAATCGACTCCAAGTGATGGGGTCATGGTGAATACCTCCTTTAATGGGTTCGGAGGGGAGATTGTTAGTCAAAGTCTTTGGTCAATGGTCTTCACCCATTAATATTCACTATAAGAAAACCGACTATCTCCGACGAAATTAATCTCGATGGAAATAATTCAGTCGAAAGTAAGGTATTTTCGACAGAAAAATCCGTCGAGTATAAGTCCCTCGAACATAAGCTAATTACGACGAAAATTCGTCGAAGCTAAATGAATCCCTGTGGCACCAGTTTTTCCGCCAGCGCAAAAGTGAACTTCGATATAATAAGGTTACTTTCGAGGGAATAATCCGTCGTAGATACCATATTTCCGAGGGAATTAATTCTGACGAAAAATATGTCTTAAAACCTATTTCACCGTCTTCTTCTCTAGCCGCCTCCCTCACTCTCATTTTCATTTCTCTCTCTCTCTCCCTCTCTCTCACTCTCTCTCGTGCTCTCTCCCTTACGACCACCTCCACCTCCTGCCGCCACCGCCTGCCGGAACCACCTTCTACCGCCAGCTGCCGCCACCTCTGGCCGCCAACAGCCGCCCCCTTCTGCCTCTAGCAGCCTCCTTCCCTTCCTCCACCAGAAGCCACCACCCCTCCGCCAGCAGCCACCAACTCTCCGCCAGCAGCCTCCTTCCCCACCTCTTGCTGCCACCACCTCCTGCCGCCAGCCATCTTCTCTTCTGTTCTACAGGTTCTATTTATGGTTTATTATAATTTACTATATTGTATGATGAATTGTATGCTGAAATTTGTGTTTAATTTAGGGTTTGTTATATTGTTTGGTTAATTTTGATATTGTATCATTAGGGTTTAATGTGAATTGAATTTGTTTGAAAATTGTGTTGAATTTATTTGAAGTACATATGTTCATTATTCTGAAATTGTGAATTGGGCATACTGTTAATGAATTGGGCATACTGTGAATTGAAATTGGGCATACTATGAATGTGGTTTTAGGAAATGTGATATTTGTTATTTTCGACGAAATTCCCGACTGAATTTCTGTCAGAATTGTGCAATTGCAAAATTTGTGGGCCCTACAAGTATATTATTAAATAATAAAAAATAAATAATAAATAATAAACTAAGTAGTATTTACTTAGTTTCTTACTACTAAATACTTAGTAATAAATAATAAATAAGATAAATAAATAATAAACAATAAACAATAAATAAATAATAAACTAAGTATTATTTACTTAGTTTCTTACTACTAAATACTAAATAAATAATAAATAAGATAAATAATAAATAAATAATAAATAATAAATAATAAACTAAGTAGTATTTACTTAGTTTCTTACTATTAAATACTAAATAATAAATAAATAATAAATAATAAACTAAGTAGTATTTACTTAGTTTCGTACTACTAAATACTAAATAAGAAATAATAAATAGATAAATGATAATAAATAAATAATAAATAATAAATAATAAATAATAAACTAAGTAGCACTTACTTAGTTTTTCATTGGCAAAATAAACTAAGTAGCATTTGCTTAGTTGGAATGCAATATTCAATAAACTAAGTAGCACTTACTTAGTTTTTCATTGGCAAAATAAACTAAGAAGCATTTGCTTGGTTTGAATGATATGATCTGGTTCCCATAATAATATGGGAACCAGATCATATCGTTCAAACTAAGCAAATGCTATACTTAGTTTATAAAGGATAAAATCTTGAGTCTTTCCGATCTCCGGAAGTGTAGACATGTCAGTTCCATCACAAAGAAAGCATCTAGCTGTATCTTCATGAAGACATACATGCTTTTGGAAATGTCAACTTAGAAACCCGTTTGACATTCACTCAGTAGAAGTGAATGTCGAATAGTCCCCAGTTTGGGACTGTTACTGGATGTTATGTCTTTCACTTTGGCCGGTGCCAATACGAAACGACACGTTTTTATTTTTTTGAGGATTTTTTCGGCAGATATCGAGTGTTGGGTCTGCCGAGGATACCCGCGTATACACTCCTTGGAGGTAATAATTTTTTTTATGTTTCACGAAATTATCAGAATTTATCACATTATATAAATTATTATTAGTAATGGAATTTGGCTCTTTTTGTAGGCTCCAGCCAGCGCCAGCGTCCGAGAGCACATGTCGAACCATCTGATACCGGCGCTGGCTTGGATGACGAGATCTTCCAGAGGCTAATAGGGGCCGTGTCGGATAGGTTCCGTACCGATCCGGTCTTTCGTCGTCAGCAGTTGTCTTCCAGTTCTCGTCTTCACCAGGTTGCTCAGGAGGTTATAGCAAGGGCCTCCGCAGAGAGTACGGGATTACCGCGAGAGCAGTTCGA
This sequence comes from Panax stipuleanatus, assembly GCA_020205555.1. Classification (NCBI taxonomy): domain Eukaryota; kingdom Viridiplantae; phylum Streptophyta; class Magnoliopsida; order Apiales; family Araliaceae; genus Panax; species Panax stipuleanatus. The sequence goes on along the minus strand of CM035119.1, from coordinate 137,498,329 downwards.
CGCTTTTAGCAGCGAGATGCTCTAAATGGTGATTACCCTCTTGGAGGAGGCTTTTCGTTCTCCCCCAACTACTCAGGTATTCTTATTGTTTATGTTATTTTCATTTAAAGTTAGCTTGTTAATTCTCACATATATACGGACTAATAATTTTTATTTATAATTTTTTCAACAGGGTGGCGATGGCGAGCGGGCTGGCGGCGATGACGAGCGATTTGACGATGACGACGAGGAGGACGACAGAGATTTTCAAACACCAGACAGGCGTCGTCTACCTTCGCCCGATGATGATACTACTAGATTATAGTTCATTTTTATATGTTATTCATTCTAGTTCATTAGTACGTATTTATGTTATTCATTTGTTGAACATTTGTACATATTGTACGTATTTTATATAGTTGCGTCTGTATAATGAGATTACGTTGTATTCATTCATTTGTAGAATCTTCTTTATCGTTGTTGAAGTTTATTTGTTTTCAGTTAGTCGATTACGTTTGTTGTTGCGAATTAGTACAGGTTTTTAGAATTACGTTTGTTGTTGCGAATTGGTACAGGTTTTTAGAATTACATTTGTTGTTGAATGTGAAATATATTGTTGTCTGGCTGCATTGGGATAAAACAGGTTACAGGTACATATATGGGTTTGAATTCCTGGATTTTGCATTTTCAAAAAAATTATTTAAAAAAAAATCCTTCCTTTTGACGGAATAAGGTATTTCCGACTGAATTTTCATCGGAATTATAGGCCAGTCTAATTTTAATTTTTTTTTATTTCTTATTTTCCGTCGGAATTGGGTTATTTCCGTGGGAATAGTCCGTCGAGAGTGTGGAGTATTTATATTAGCTAATTTTTTTATTTATTACTTTATTATTTAATTTTCCGTCGAATTTTCGTTATCTCCGAGGGAATATTTCTGTCGGCCATAAGTAATGTTATCCCCAACGGAATTAATTCGTCGTACATATATCCGTCAAAGATAAGGTATATCCGACGGAATGTTCGTCGAAGATAAGTATGTCGAAGATAGTAAAGATCGACAAAATGGACGACGGAACTTATCTGTGACGAGGTTAGTTACGACGGCACTTCCGACGGAATATTCCCTCGGAATTAAGCTGCTTTCGACGGAATAGGCTTATTTCCGAGGGAATATTCCGTCGGAATTAAGTCTTTTTCTTGTAGTGATTAGTCAAAAACATCTCACCAACTATCTTCCTCATTAATTCTCCTCCCCTCCATGTTTGGCTATAAAAGGCAACAAATGAAAAGAAAATATACACCAACAAATTCATAAGCTCTCATCCGAGAGTGAGAAGAGAGTTGAGAGAAAAAGGAAAGCTTTTTCTAAAGCTTTAGAAAAAATAGAGAGAGAAAGATAGTTCAAAAAATAGATGTTTTATTTGGGTTCCATCACATAGTTATTATGGTGAAGTAATTTGAGTTTGTACTCAAATTAAGATATCTTTGTATTCTCTCAGATTATTCTGTTGAATTGCTCGAAGTTTGTCCCGTGATTTTTACCTCTTAGTTTTAAAGAGTTTTTCACGTAAAATCTTGGTGTCTTGTGGTTGGATATTTTCTACTCATTATTTCTGCAGTGGTTATTATTTTGGTGAAACTGCAAATTTAATCTGTTTGGCATATACTGATATTTTATCTGTTTAATTTATCAAAAACAACAGTATTTGGAAGGTGATTTTTTCCAACAGTTTAATATATATAAATATGCTTTCTATGGTTTATTTACATGGAACGTTTTATTCATCAATTGAGATTATATTTTTTGTTTTCTTTGAGAGTTCATTATTTTACTTCCTTGTGAATTCAATTGTTTTATTTGTGTTATTGTTTAACCATATTTCACTATTAATTGTATTAAAATGACTTATAAGTCGCAACTTAAAAGAACTTATAAATTGTTGCAAGTGCAGGTATGGTCACCAATTAACTTGAAGAAGTTTGAGACTCTCTCGTACCTTCCTCCTCTGACTACGGAATCTTTGGCAAAGGAAGTCGACTACCTTCTGTGACACCCCCAAATTCGGTATCTTAATTTTCACAGGATTTGGTGTTCACCGTTCCAATATCATACAACTATCTACCCATAAATAATGAAATTCATTTATTAGATAAATAAATCATCATCTTACATCATCTGACATAATAATACATCATAAATCCCAGGTTATACTTAACCTTAAATCTCTGTTGCGGAAACGTAAATAAATAAGTCTTAAGTCATCACACATAAATCTTGAACTTTAACATTCTTAACATCAACACAAGTCTTCAACACTTGTTAGCTTTTCCTTTGCCCTTGCTACTAGAAGGTACATCACTTCGTTCATTATTAGCTGCAATGTTATTATGCAAAAGTGAGCACGAATGCCCGCAAGTATAAAAATATGACAGAATAATAACATGCGAGTAAAAGAATTCTGAATAACAGAAAGCTCAACATTTGAATCAAGAATATTAATCAAGAGTCAAATTACTTCTCAACTTTTGAATCAAGAGTATTAATCGAGAGTCAAATTACTTCTAAGGGTCATTAAGACCTTGAACCGAGTCTTAGGTTGTCAAGTATATTAACTTTTCCAATCTTTAACAGTCATAAGACTATAGACTTTACTTCTCGTACTTAGGGAGATCATCCCTTCGTACTGATACTGTGCACACTATCTTAACGCTTAAAGCATCTTCATTAATCCCCTATATTAGGGTTGTTCATCTCAGTTTGATATTATAATCCGTACCAAATAAAGTTGGTTTGGATAACTCAATAAATGATATTCAAATTGAATATTAACTTCTCAATGTATACAATCGAATAAGTATTGTACACTTAAATGATACTTTTAAAAGAATCATGGCATCTCATGTGAAATTCTAAACTTGGATATTCAAGAGTAAGAATTTGCTCAACAATAGTAATTAAGCATAACAATTGCTTAATTTAAAGAGTTTAGTTTAGGAAACCTGCCCAACAATAATAATAAGTTATGGATAGAAAACTTGCCTCGTGCGCAAGCTACAATTATTACTCACTTTTTTAATTACTCTTACCTATCACACATTTACAATATCAATTAATCACAGGTTCGATATGATTATTGATTTACAATTAGTGTTCTTTAAACTCATTATTAGGTTTTTCAAATAATGGTTCACGTTGATTAATTAACTTGTTAATTAATCACATAACTTAAGTTATTAACTTGTATTACCAACTTATTACATACATAACATGTCTTCATGTTTATTAGACTTAAAATAATGTCTTCATATTTATATCACATTATTTAAAGTTTATAAATAATAATTTAAGTCACATAATTAATTCATTAATTAATCACGTAACATAATTTATTAAACTCATATCAACATCCTATCATATTTACAACATATTTTCATGTTCATTAGATTAAAAATATTTTTCTCAAATTTCAACACTTAGCAAATTCTTCGAAAATTTCAGACAGGCGCGGCCGCGCGCCATTTAGCCTTGTATCTAGCGCGGCCGCGCGGCTACGTTTTTCCAAAATTTCCAGTTCGCGAAGAACACAAAAATTCGGCCACTTTCTCAAATTTTACACCAATACACTGATTTATAATATTACCCATGAAGTATAAATTTCACAGGAACATTATATATCACTTATGACATGTTCTTAACATTCCAAGTTATATAATTACACAAATCAAAACATTAATTTTCACTGTTCTTCAAAACTTTCAAGAGTTTAATGAAAAACATAAAAAAAATCTCCTTACGGATTCGTTACTACACCGAATCCATTCATTTCAATTCTATTTTCTTTGTTTTAACATATACAATCATATTCATGTATCAATTTAAATATAAACATATGATTCAATCATTAATTTAACCCATATGGGTTATTCACCCATATTCAATACTCTGTAATTTCATAAAACTCATTTATTAACAAAATTACTTTGTGTGATCAGTGTAAATCATGGATACATGATCTAACACATAATACTAACATCTACAGTCACATATATGATAACCTCATACTTTAATTTTCCAAAATGATTCTTAACAGCGCTATAATTTTCTTCAAAACCCAATTAAGGCCAAATTAAATAAAATTGATCCTTTAAAACATGATTATATGTTAGAAAAACACGTTATGATCCCATACCCATATAGATAAAGCCATATCGTAACCCAATTGAAAAACCCAATTTTCACAGAAAACTTAAAAGTACGTATTTAAGAAATCTTAATTTTGAAAACTTAAAAGAAGAATTACCCTTTAGTAGTGAAGATAATCAAAGACAATACTTAAGATTTTCTCAAATCTCTTTCTCCCTTTCACTCTCAATTTCTTCTTCCCGATCTCTCTATTTTCTTCTCTGAACTTTTTTCTAATTTTGTTTTTCTCTGACTTTGAAAATAAAACTTATGTCTGACAATCATATACGTATATGTATATATATTATACCGTTGTATTAAATAACGGATTAACCACTCTTAGGGCCTTGTTTGGCTTTCTCCTAACTCCTTTTTCATTTATTTTAATTAACTATTTTACTATATTGTTAATTATCACATTATTAATTATTCAATTAATTTTATTTAAATTAATTAAATAAAATAAGATAATTCACATTAAATCACATTGTTACATAATTAATATTTTTATTAATTAATTATGTCAATACATTAATTCTTTAATTAATTATTAAATTAATTAAAGTAACATTATGCTTACTTAATTAATTCATTTAATCCAATAAACTCAATTAAATATATTCTTTGAACTATTAAATTACTACACATTAATTTAATTAATGTAACTCATATAATTAAATTAATCTACCACAAATTTATGAATTAATTATTTAACTCAATAATTAAATCATTAAAAATATTTATTTATTTTAATAAATATTCAAATATTGTTACAAAATTCTCGTTCGTCACACCTTCTCCGCATGGGATGGGTTCCTTGTTTGGAATTCGAGTTTGAGGTTACTATTATATCTATCCCTATATATCCAGCACTACTTTTTTATGAATCTAATTAACTGCTTATTTCAATCACACCTAGCTCTGCAATATTTGATCAATTTCACTCGTATTTAATTTGGTTTGTCTCTAAAGTAAAAATAAATTTGATCAAGGCTCCTTAAAACTAACAGTTTAGGCAGGCATTAATTGTTGACATTTGTTTTGTGCTGAAATTGATAATGATTTTGCGTGTGTGTGGATGGATGGATCGAGTAGCACGGCTTTGTGTTCCGTGAGCACAACTCATCCCCCGGATACTATGATGGGCGATACTGGACAATGTGGAAGCTCCCCACGTTCGGCTGCACTGCTTCATCCCAGGTGTTGAAGGAGCTGGCGGAGTGCATTAAGGAGTACCCCCAGGCTTACGTCCGCATCATCGGATTTGACAACATACGCCAAGTTCAGTGCATCAGTTTCAATAGGTTGTTCATTTGTCTTTGTTCAGCTCCAAAACAAACCACTCTCTGCATTTTATCTCTTCTTTGTCTTGCATTAATTTGTTGTAGCTCCCAACAGGAGGAAATTGAACTATAGAGGATTGTTGGCGATGAAATTAATTAATAATCTCTCTCTACCTATGCATGGCTATTTGTTTGTCCACGCTATTTACATATTATTATGTATGCATTGTTTATTATCCCAGGCTGTGGTGTGTTTGTTTATTATCTGTGCTGTGTTTGACTACTTTTGATTGAACATTCAAGCTAATATTACATCCACGGAGCTCCAAAAAAAGCACTGTAATTGACTATAACTTTATTACCAAAACTGTACGTAGGAAAGATGTGAAAGTGCAACCTATATACTATACTATACTAGTCTCTCTAGCTAGATCGATCTGTATCTATGGCTATTGGCCATTGGGTCATAGTCATGAGTTGGGAATCTCCTTGATGGCTTTTAAATCCCAAATATCTTCATCCCAAACAACATCACTATACAAAGCATTATAAGCTTCACCCATCAACTCCATGTCCCAAAAAGGGCACCAACATGTACCCCATGACATTTGTTCATCTCCTACCACCCACATGCTGCTGCTGCTGCTGCTGCAGCAGCATGACCACTCTTCCCAATCCATTAAAATCTCCTGCGCCACCGCCATAAAATCCCTCCTCTCTTCTACCACCACCACTTCATCTTTCCCCTTCCTTTTTCCCGCGGTGGACGTCCCATTTCCCGGCATGCTTCTTTGCCTCTTCATCAATATTTCTCGTAAACAAATAGTAATAAATTTCTCCGTTGAATTGTGTCTTCTCCAAAAAGCTGTGATCTTATACTATAAAGAAAGGAGTTGAGATTAAACGGTGGTTTTGGGAGTTGGGACTTGGTCTGCCTCGTGACAAGGTCTGTTACAAATTTCCGTGTCACGTGATAATGCTTTGTCTCATATTGACCAAAAAAATATTACCACTATCATGACCCATACAAACACACTTCTTCCTGGGTTTGAACGGAAGGATGTGGCCCTACAATACTGATCTTTCTTACATGTTTGCATAATAGTGGGCTGAGACCGACCGTGTAAAGTAAGTTTATAATTGGAGTGGGGACCGTGGGGTGGACGCCAAAAATAAGGCTATTGATTGATTCTGTTTTAACCAAAGGATGGCTGGCTAAGGTTGACGTTCAACGAGGCTTACGGATTTTTAGGATCACTAAATAAAGCTGACTGGGACGGTCGGTTGTAGCTGACTGGCGGCTCTTTTGGCTTTTCCGATACCCCCTTTGACCTTTTGCTATCATATGCAACGATCAGATCAGGAAGGTTAGTTTTTGAAGACTCATATTTCACAAATTCGATGGAGAAGAGATATTATTTCTTTTTAATCTTTTTTTAGCTTTATTTTTTGTAATGTAATGTAAGGGCCACGTTCTACTTCTACCCCCATTAAATTGTTGGGTCTTTTACAGTACTATACAATAATTAAAAATTAATTACAACATCAGTACATCAATAAAATAATTATAAAAATAACGCAATAAATTCAAACCATTCAATTTCACATTAATAAGGAAACCTAAAATCAAGGCTGCCATAATTAATAATTCAAATTCAAATTGTTTAATAACAAAAACAAATTCATAATTCAAAATTCAACTCAAAAACATGAAAAACAAAAAAATATTTTATCGTCATCTTCCTCCCTCGTCATCTTCCTCCTCCGTCGCCGCGAATTTTTTTTTTCGTCATCTTCCTCCCTCATCATCTTCCTCCTCCTCCGCCGCGAATCTTAAGCTTGCACACGAAGAGCAAAGCATGAACTGTCAGATTATATTTCATTTAACTTCAACAAAAGTATAACAACACTAAAAAAATCTAAAAACAAGGTAAATTTCCAAGAATAGAAGAATTACTCACCATAGCCAGGTTAAAATCTATCAGATAAAACCTTGGAATGAAGGTTTGGCTACCAACTGCACTCTGAAAAAACTGCAGCTGTGGAGGTGGATTGGTTACCTTGGTATGAATGTTTGGTTACCTTGATATTAATGTTTGGTTACCAACTGCACTATGAAGGTAACCTAATAAAACTGAATTGGTAACCTTTGTACGAAGGCTTGGTTACCAACTGCAATATAAAAAAACTGCAGGTGTGTAGGTGGATTGGTTACCTTGGTATGCAGGTTTGGTTACCTTAGTATGAAGGTTTGGTTACCAACTGCATTATAAAAAAACTGTGGGTGTGGAGGTGGTTTGGTTACCTTGGTATGAAGGTTTGGTTACCTTGGTATGAAGGTTTGGTTACGAACTGCATTATGAAAAAACTGCAGGTGTGGAGGTGGATTGGTTACCTTGGTATGAAGGTTTGGTTACCAACTGCACTATGAAGGTAACCTAATAAAACTGAATTGGTTACCTTGGTATGAAGGTTTGGCTACCAACTGCATGAAGGTTTGGCTACCAACTGAATCACATTCAAAATAAATTAGTAACCTAATAAAACTGAATTGGTTACCTTTGTACAAAGGTTTGGTTACCAACTGCACTATGAAAAAACTGCAGGTGTGGAGGTGGATTGGTTACCTTGGTATGAAGGTTTGGTTACCATGGTATAAAGATTAGGTTACCTTGGTATGAATGTTTGGTTACCTTGGTATGAAGGTTTGCTTACCAACTGAACTTGATACTTCAACCAGTACAAGGTGAAAACCCAATACATAAGTACCTGAAAGGAACGACGAAGGGGCTTAGGTGGGCCACGAGATGCGTGGGAATGGCGTCATGGAGTTTGCCTCCAAGCTACCTTACCATCACTACCAGCACTAATCTTGTAACCAGAAACCACCAGCTCCAAGCACCATAGATCAGGCCTCTTCTGCCACAATACGAATCCTCCCATCTCTCCAGTACTACTCCCATTTTTCGGGCTCTTAACCTTCATCATCTTCCTATTATTGCTCATAATGTTACAATTCAAACCTAAATTATCATCATCCTCACTAATAAAATCTGATGTTTCCATCTTCACCCTCCCCATTGCACACATGCTGTCAATGGAGTTCAAAGCCTTTTCTCCTCCTGCCGCCGCTATATGCTGTTGCACTATGTATTTCGCCATTGCAGCCTCCTACATATATATCATAATTTTCTACCATTAATTAATTAGCTAGATACACCGACTTGGGATAGAACTTGGATGAAGTCTTTTTCACTTTCGCATTGTACCTTGTGATGTGTAATATATATGTAATTAATTTTGTATATATATCCAAATACCAAATTAACGGAAAGAGATAAGGGAGAGAATCGTGAGCCACGATTAAAGGGATACCCAAATGCATTAATTTTGTAAATAAATATGAAAAAATGTATTACTTTTGTAATTATTTTATGAATGCACTGTTGTTGTAATTATTTCTAAAAATGTACTAGAATATGTAATTGATCCTAAATTGTTTCATTTGAGTCGTCGTTTAATAAACTTTTACACCAACAAGCCCATGACTCGTAACACAAAAGTAGAAATCACAGGGGTATATCTGGTGATGGCTACAGAAATTCAACCTTTTTCTTAATTTATACCCATAAAAATAATAAAAATCCAACATTCAGGGATGGGAGGAGGGTTCCCACAATTCACACATGAGAAGCATATTTAAAATATATTATCTTCATTTTACATTATTTGATCACTTTTTTAAAATTAGTTTAAAATATTTTTAAACTCAAAATTGATATAATTTTTTAAAATTTTAATCAATGCAATAATTGATCTGTAAATTATTTAAAAAATAGTGTTCATTATAAATTTATAAATTTTTAATAAATCATCTTAATTTAAATTTAAATTTTAAAATTATTTAAATTAAAATTTTAAAATTAATAATAATAATCATATAATTTAGAACGGGATAATACGCTTTTTGGTCACTGTACTGGGGTCCGATTTTCATTGTGGTTACCGAAAGTGATTTTGTTACAATCGAGTAACTGTACTCTCAAATATTACAAAATGGTCATTATTTTTAATTTCGTCCAAAAACCAGACGAAAATCGTGAGTGTGCAGCTCACGTGATGATTTTTGCTGATGTGTACAATCCATTTGCCATGTGTATATCATGTGCTTGGCACATGGTCAATATTACAAAATCACTGCAACAAGTTTATTCTCTCATATTTGGGAAATAAAATTAGGGCTTCGATTTTGCTTCGATTCTGCTTGCTCGACCAGTCGTTTGGTGCGATTGATTCTTCTTGCTCGATTTTCTGCTCCTCCTTCACTACTGTCAACAATTAATTTTAGTATATAACTACTGATTCTGCTTGCTCGATTTTCTTGCCCGATTCTGCTGCTCGTTTTGTGTATGGGATTGATTCTTCATCATGAATTCTTCATCTGGAGTTTTTGTTTATGGAGATGACACAGATAAGATATCTTCATCTCATCAAATACAACGGCAAAGGCCTCATCTTCCAGTGCACTGTTACTGTGGAATAAGCGCACGGATGTGGGAAGCTTGGAAGGTTAGAACATTACACCCGGGTAGGAGGTTTGTAGGATGCAGTAGATACAAGGTATAAATTATTAATAATTGTATAATTAGCTTAATGTGAATGTGAATTTAATTTTTTTTAAATTACTTGTATATATATATTTTGTACACAGGATAATGTATAATTAGCTTAATGTTAATGTGGATTTAAATTTTTGTTAAATTCCTTATATATATATATATATATATATATATATATATATATATATATATATATATATATATATTGTACACAAGATAAAAATGCTTATTGTGGATTCTTTAAATGGTATGATGCCCCTTTTACCACAAGATCAAAGGAGGTTATTGATCGATTAAGAAATGAACTTGACAAAATTGATAGAAGGTTTAACATTCCAGTTGGGCATGAGGTGGAAATCAAGGAATTGAAAAGGGAAGTTAAGACACTGAAGACTTCAATGAACAAAGTTGCAGCTAGAGAGAAAAAATTAATCTTGTTTCTTGTCATATTTTGGATTTTATGCTTTCTCATCATGTATTTGAAGTTAATTAGGGTGATTTAGATGAATGTAATGGATTAAATTTGGTATGCAGTTGAATGTAATGGTGACAATCCAGAATTATTATGTAATGGATTTATTTTGGTAGCTGAATGTAATGGTTTGATTTTAGAATTAGAATGTAATGGATTGATTTTGGAATTATTATGTAATGGAGTTATGTTGATAGCTGAATGTAATGGTTTGATTTTGGAATTAGAATATAATGAATTGATTTTGGTAACTCTGTGTTCAATATTTTAACTTTGAATTTAATCAGTTGGGATTCTATTGTTCTAATGAATTTAATGCAGCTTTGTTATGTTTAATAAATTGTAATAAGGTTTAATGATATACTTTTATTGTGACCTGCTATGTTAGAAGTCACTTCTGTTAGTGCTATGTCAGTGGAGCCATATGAGACACTACTATGTTATTTCCAAAACAGGGCATCAAGACCACATACTGCTGCAACATCAACATTACTGCAAAGACAGAGACAACATACTGCAGCAACACAAAAACAGGGCATCAAGACAGAGACATGCAACCACAATACATAATATGCAATAGCTGAAATGACCATTTAAGGCATCTGCATTAATTTCCTTCAGTTCACAAACTGGCACATTAAAACCCAATACAGTGTTCCAAAAATATACCAACTGTTTCAACCAAATACAAAATGGTTCATCTAAGCCTTTCATACCATATTCATTCCCATAAACAATATGTACCATATATCATATTACTACCCACATTAAACAAAATAAATAGAAACTTAAACAACATTAAACACATTCCCCTATTGTTTAGTCTCCTTCCTCCTTGGCCTTTTAAATGCATTAGTTGCAGTTGATTGTTGACTGCTACCTATCTCAACTCTTTTTTTTGCAGCAGCTTCAGCTAGAGCACTAACACTTACTGTAGCTCTGTTTCTGCTCATAAAAGTCCTTATGCCAGTTGAAGTCAATGTTGAGGATGAAGGCACTGTCTGAAGTGGTACACTTATTGTTGGAGGTGTGTTGGTTGATTGCAGTGTGGTTGTTGGTGGAGGTGGAGGTGTGTTGTTTGTTGACAGTGTGGTTGTTGGTGGATCTTGAAAATTTTCCATCTGAAAAAAGACAATATAAATTATAAAGTCAATGAAACTGTGTAAAACAAATGATATTATTATTCCATACTTACAAGAATGTAGCCTTGGTTGCCTGACTGAAACATTGTATTCCCATTTGGAACCACATAAGTCCCAAATCCAACAGGAGGTTGCCCTTTCTTTCTTCTTATTGGCAGCTTCACTCTTTGTATCCCACTTTCACTCTCTTTGGCCTTCCTTTTTCCCTTTCCTTTATCACCTTTATTAGCATTTGCCTTTCCTTTATCCTTGTTTACTTGACAAATAAATACAACAATCAAACACCCATCTTGAAAATGCATTATGAGTTATTAGTAAAACTTTAGTGCTTACTCTTTGTGATCCAGTGCATTCAGTTCCTTCAGTTTGTTGAAGCTCATTTGAAGCTTCATTTGGTAGTGAATTGGAGTTGGGACAATTACTTTTATTGTGACCTGTTTGTCTGCATTTGGTACAATGCATTATTCTTCCCCTTCTTGTAATTCTTCATGGTGACAAGCTGAAATCAATTTGGGGAATAGCAAGTTACCTAAACTTTCTATCCTTGGCCCATAATGGTTCACAGGCAGCTGCATGCTCAATTTGAACATCAAGTTTTTTCCTAATCCTAGGACATATAACTGCTTCACACTTAAGCATTTCATCCCTTTTTTTGTTGAGTCTAACCATCACTTTACTCCTTATTTCATCTAGCATGTCTAATGAAGCCATCCATCTAGAATTTATAATCCATGCATTGAAGGTCTCACTCATGTTATTCTCTATATTGTCTGCCTTGGAATTTGTTTGGAAATGTGCTTTGCTCCACAAAGAGGGGTCTTGCTCAAGCAACTTTGTCATGGGCTTCCTTCGATAACCTTTTGATCTCTTTCATAGCTTCTTTGAATGGCACAATATGAGTGGCCAAAGATGCTTCGCAGAATGCAAACTGCAAGGCTTGAGTAGGGAATCTCTTCCTCCAGTTTGCATAAATATGCCTGGCACAATTCCTATGCTCAGCATATGGAAGTATCTCCTTAACAGCTGGAACCAAACCCTACAACCACAAACAAAAAAATAAAGCAGTCAGTTACACATGTTTGATAATTATAACTAAATAAAATTCATGTACAACAAAATAAGAAAAAGATAATTAATTACCTTTTGTTGGTCACTTATAATGGTCCAACCAACTCCATCATTACCTTCCAAGTCTCCCAATAACAGCTCTATAAACCATCCCCAACTATCCCTGTTTTCACTCTCTACTATGGCCCGTGCTATTAGATACATTTGATTATTACCATCTCTCCCAACAGCAGACAACAATTGCCCCCCAACCACAGTCTTCAAAAAACATCCATCTAAGCCTATGATAGGCCTACACCCTTCAATCCACCCCCTCTTTAGTTCTTCAAAGCATATATAAAACCTCTGAAAGTGAGGCTTATTTTCTGGATTATCTCTTCTAACCTTAATATCAACTGTGTTTCTTTTATTGCTCTTGATTAAATGAGCCCCATAATTCCCCAACATTTCTCAAAGTCATTTCCCTTACCCTGTGACACATTGTCAAAGACACATTTACCTTTAATTTTCTGGCTATTTCATCTTGAATATCAATTAACTTCCAATCTGGTTTCTTTCTAATCCTGTTTCCATAAAAGTTTGCAAGCCATTGAGTTTTGACACACTTGTTTTGTAGTGCCCTTATGCAAGTATGATCATTATTAATTTTTTTTATTTGTAAAGTTTCAGAGCCTCCAATGGTGCTAACCCTCATGTTCCATGGACATCTAGGCTAACACACAACCTGAAACCTCTTCCCAGCATTAACTTTGAATCTAATTGACCTTCCATTCCCAATCCCATAATTCCTAACAGCTTTTTTCATCTGCTCTTTAGAACTGAATTGCAGACCAACACTAAACTTAATATGTTTTCTTTTTGTTTTAGGGTTATAAGGTATGATTGCAAACTTAGGTTTTACATTCTTTTTTCTCCTCTTATCCCTAACTATCTCTTCCATCTCTTCCTACTCCTCCTCACTGCTATCCTCATTTGGGGAATAGTGCTTGTCACTATCCTAATCATCATTTTCCCACTGCCCATCAGTGCCTTCACTGTCATCATCCCCATTATAATCATCATATTCGCTGTTTTGAACAATTACATCTTTTAGTTCATGTGGAGGTCCCTGTTCATTTTCAGCTACTTGTTCTTGTTAAATTGGAGTTTGGTTTACATTTTCAGCTTTTTCAGCTTCATGTTCACTCTCATTTTCACTCTCATTTAAATCTGCATCTTCTAATGCATTACCCTCGCCATTCTTTTTAACTTCTCTTCTATATTCCCTTGACTTCTTTCTAGCCTCAACATACTCTTCATCAGTACTTAACCCATCAGATTCATGGTAATCACTATCATTAGATGACAAAGCTAAATACCCTTCATCATCAACCGCTTCATTATTGGCCCCATCAACATTACCCTCTGCATTATACTCTGGAATATTATCCCTATGATCAACATATAAATCAACATAATCATAACCTATGCAGGTTGCCTGCAATGCCCTAATACTTTCATCATCATGCAATTTTCTAAGTCCATGTACTATTGGAACCCCATTTTCTTTATAGTAAACTACAGAGTCCTTATGATAAGTAAAATGTTCAGACATAGAAGCTATCATTTGGGGACAAAGATAATCAAGATCCAATTTTGTTATTTTTGTAAAACCACCATCATACTCATATACTGGCACAGACAGTAAACTTCCCACCATAATGTACATTCAACAGCAACAAAGACATCCTGTGATAGTGAAATTCATAAAGTTACAATAAAATGAAGACTTATAACTAGAAAGAGACTACACTGCTAACATATGACAAATAAATACTTTAAACTTTATAAAAAATACAACATCAGAGGTAAATAATGGGAGACAAATAAATATTCTTTAAACTAATATGCATGTCAGATAAAACAATAACCAAATATGCATATAATGGGAGACAAGACCTAGAATCTGTTGTACAAAATAGAAATAATGGGAGACAACATAGGGCCACGACAGACATCTTTATATATAACTAATACGCATGTAAGAGATTCCTAGGGCCACCATCACTAAACAAACCAAGGGCCACCACCATCAGTAGACGCAGACAAACCTAGGGCCACCATCAAAAAATTTAACCATCTAAAGTTTTTACAAGAAAACAACAACATAGGACCATCGGGACCACAAAATGAGTTCAAAACATGGGATGGAGGGAATTTGACCCAATTACATCCAATTAAATTTTAAAAATTTAAAAACCCCTCTTTTACTTGAACCCTAGAACTGAGATGAGAAGAAATTGAGAGTCGAATTTACTTACCTGTAGAGTACTTCAAGTTTTTCCTCAACCGATCTCACTAATCTCTGATAATTTGCACAATTCTCAGACGAAATCGAGGAACATTTGGCCTCGCATGATTTTCCTCTCAAATGTTGTTCAAAAAATGAAATGGAGAGATAACTGATAAGGTGTTAGTATCTGGACATTTGCCTTTAGATCCACGTGGGAGTGGACCCTACGTGCCACCTCAATGCCACCTGGATCCTATTAGTCTACTCAGCATTTTCGTCTGATTTTTGGACGAAAATTAAAAATAATGACCATTTTATAATATTTGAGAGTACAGTTATTCGATTGTAACAAAATCACTTTCGGTAACCACTATGAAAATCGGACCCTAGTACAGTGACCAAAAAGTGTATTATCCCAATTTAGAACCGAGCGAGTATATAATAGGGGAACACTATTTTCACATGAATTTTTGATATTTTCACAGTCCCCTCCCATATGAAGGTGGGACCCATTTTCTTCTCAAGTAAGAGATGAGTATGTGAAAATATCAAAAACACATTTAGAAATATTAATTTCATATATAATAAAGCCAATATTAGTAGGAAACTGATATTTTCACACGTGTTTTTGATATTTTAACATAGTCCTTTCTCACATTGGAAGAAAGTGAATCTCATCTTTATGTATGAGGAGACCATATAAAATATCAAAAATTCATATACAAATAAGGTTCCTCTTAACATGTACCCTTAGGGCACATATTAAACACACAGTTCAAGAGCATATTTTCTTGAACTGTGTGCATATTTTCTTAATTTTTATATTTGCACCAAGTTCAAGAAAATATGCACACAATTCAAAAAATTATTCTCTTAAATTATGTGCTTAGCATGTGTCCTAAAGACACGTATTAAAAAATTCCTAAAAATAATGTCCCCATGTTATTAACATGTTTGAACGAGGAAATGTGCCCGAGTTTACCGACCCAATCAAGAAACGACGTGACTACTCTACCATAAAGCTAGCGCCAATCACGAAGAATGAAAACCGAAAGAGAAAACCATAAGATATTTTAATTGAAACATCAACTTTGGTCTGCGAATTCTTCTACCCCATGGACTTAATCTTGGCTTGGTGTATTCTTCTAAACCTATTAGAAAATACTCTCACGGTAACGCCCTGATTTTATTTTTAGAATATTTCACAATAAATATCTTACTTTTATATTAATACCTATTTTTATCTTATTTTTTCATTTATACTTTCATAATTTTTTTTGTAAACTTTTATTAAAAACTTAAAAATAATAAAAAGTTGATATTGGGAAGTGATGTATTGTTATACCATTTTGTCTCTCATGTTATCATTATAACATCTCTTCTATTTATTGTGAGAATAACAACAAAAATAATAAAGTAACTAAAAATTAATACCAACAAAATTAGACGGTTTGCATGCATGTAATTACTGGGTGGGTTTGGAGAGAAATATACTTATTGGAATGTGAAAATAATAATAAAAATAATCTAGAGAATTGATTCATATGAGAACTAACAAGAAATAATTAAAGTTGGAGTTATAAAAAAATGAATGAATACTTTAATTAAAAAGTAATTTAGAAGGGTAATTTAGGTTAAAAAAAATATTATTATTTAGCGTGCCCAAACCAATTCAAACGTTTAATACAGGACGGAGGGAGTAATGGCTAATATAATGAGGGAAAGAACTTTTAATTTTAATAGAAATATTATTTCAAAATTAGTCTATTTATAGTAGAAGTTTTTTTTAGAATTGTCTTGTTTTGAATAAAAAATGAGAATTGTGGGTTATTTTATAAATAGAGTAATATGTTAAGTTGTTGAAATGTAGCACAACCAAAAGTCATAGAACATCCAAAGAGTTGTGTGAGTGGATTTTGTGTGTGTGAGAAGGTTTTTGCAGTTTTTAGTCCGTGTAAAAAATTATTTTGTAGTATTGTGAAATGAGTAATATTACATACACAAACTATTCTACAAATATTTTATAAACTTTTGATGTGGCATACTCCACATCAGCATATTGATCAACAATTTGCTTAAATGTAGTCTTCGGCCCTATATAAAAAATTAATGTAGAGTATGTCACATCAGCAATTTATAAAATATTTATAGAATAGTTTGTGTCTGTAGCATTATTCTTTTAAAATCTCAAATTTTAGAAAGAAACTTCAGAAAATTATTATAAGGCCATTATTATGATATGGTGGAGATTCAAAATTTAGCATGTGATTTTTCTGTTTAAAATTTTTCACATTAAATCTTATATTTTATCTCTTTATTTTTTTTATATAATGCGTTAACTTATATAATTCCCAACATGATCTATGACCTTCTTGTATCGCTGACGACTTGACCTTTCTCCATTTATAGTCGCATCCAACTTTATTTTTGTAAAACTCTTGCCAATCCCATTCAAATCCTCCCACAAAAACAAACGGTGTCAAAAAAAATTACCTTTGAAAATGATTTATTTATGTTACCCAATAATTCCTTCCCAATTTTTTAAGAAGTCAAATTAGAATAAATAAAATTAGAAAGATGGAGTAATACTTACCCCACCAGGCCACCACTCTAGGTCTCAACAACTATAAACTCGATTCAAAATAAAATTAAAATTAGATAATAATATGAAGACAGAAAATGAGAGCTACATCACGTTTTTGTATGAAATATCTTTTCATAATAATAATATTTTAAAAAATTATAAAAATATATTTGTGTGCATAGGAAGAATAATATGAAAGAAAGTATATTCAATTATAAAACGACATTGTTTTAAAAACTACCTCTAAAAAAATCCCTCAACTCCCTTTTTGCCTAATAATATTTTCAATGCAAAAAAAGTTATATTCCAACGCTAATATCAGCTTTTCATATACACATTACAAATTACAAGCTCATAATGAATATTAGCCGAATAATGACTTCATGTGGAGTCACACTTGAGGAAGAATATAAAGGGTCTTCTTAACATGTGTTTTCAGGACACATGCTAACTACACAGTTCAAGATAATATTCTCTTGAACTGTGTACATATTCTCTTGATTTCTGCATTTGTACCAAGTTTAAGAGAATATGCACACAATTCAAGAGAATATTCTCTTGAACTGTGTGTTTAATATGTACCCTAAAATCACTGTTAAGAAATTCCGAATATAATTGCTTTGAAGCATAAAAGCATTAAAGTAGCCGACATTAAAGAAAAAATCCTACGCCAAATCCTTTTCGCGTGGTAAACAAGCAAATCATAAGCTCATATAACATTACCATTCAAATCCAAAAGAAAATCAATACAAATAAAGCATGCAATGATCAGAATTTATATACATATATATATATATATATATATATATATATATATATATATTTTAGATTTTAGAACGTGAAAGATTACAAAAGATGACTCGATACCCAACTTCTTTTTCTACAAATTCTCATCAGAAAGCCGGCCAATAAAATTCTTAGAGCCCAAAACGGATATGAATTTGAAAATTCCCCTTCACTCACATTTACATCACAAGAGGGTAATTCTCAGAAACCGTAAACACAAACACCACCTAAGCTCCTCTTAATTATTTTGGTTTAACTCTCTACTTTACTTACAGACACATTACATACAGACTCAATTATTGACATATTTACACTAGCAAAAGGATATTCACTCCGCCCTCTCCCCAAAATGTCTCTCCTTGCTAATCAAGCTATTTTGCTTTGTTTGCAGCTTAAATTATCTATGTACTCAAAAGTATTCACTTGAGGGTTCTAAGCCATTGTAGGGATGCTGCAGTTTCGCCTATCCCTGTCAAGGCAATCAAACCCCTCAATTCTCACAGCCGGTTTGTTACCAAAATTTGCCCGAGCACGTCCTCCTTTCCTAGCAGATGATGAAGGGGATGATGACATACCAGATGGAATAGGGATTGCCCTAGGTGATATTGGGGTGACCTTCGCATCCCCAAATCGTGCGTCTTGAATTAGTGGGTTAGATACTCTGCTTGGCGGCGACCCACAAAAAAAAGGGGGCGACAAGGCAGCCTGAGTGCAAGTTTGTTCCACGGTATAACCACCCTGCAGAATTAATTTCAAACAAACTCAATTAATGATTGAATGAAATATATTACCGAAAGAAAGAACTTAATCCACTATATAAGAAACATAAATCTATGAAAAATTATCGATGCATGTACTGAATACACTAGTCAAATACATGTGTTAATAAATATGAGAAGCAAGCCCAATCAGACACATTATACATAAAACTTTAAAGTTTTATCAAAACATTTAAAGTCAATAATAATTAAATGAAATCATTCACTCAATATGCGACTCATGATGAAATACAAGTAAAAATTTACTGCACAAACATTTCAAACCGTTCAACTACTATTGCTCATGGGTTAAGATCTTGTTTATTCTGGCTAGCACAGATTAACAATAAAAATATGCATAAATCGAGAAAATTCTAAACAGTAAAACTAAATTACAACGGACTATGATCCACAAAGAAAAGGAGAGGGGAAAACACATACCTTTGATAAGATGATGTCCAATAGCTCAGTTCCTGCTTTAGAATCACATAATAGCTCCGACTGATGGCTGTTAACAGAACAGACCTTGAGTTAAACAATATGATTCTTTAAATAAAGCGACCAAGCAGTTCAAATAGTTGTACAAATGACCAAAACTTACCTCATCTGCCATCTTAGAGGTTTAATGGGCTCGTTAATGGAGGTGTTGATGATGCTGAGACGCCTGGGTTTTGGACAAACCACAGTGTCGCTCTTATCAGAGATAGAAACAGAAACGGTGACAGTGCTCCTCATTTCTTCACAGGTTGTAACAGCGGTTTGTTGGACTGCACAGTTTTTCATATTCTTACCTTAACCAAATAGAACGACACCTGTTTAAATTTCGAAAACCAAAAAAGACACGAGCTTAGTTTCAAGACAATACTATAAGTTCCTAATAAACAACGACATAACTTGAACTAAAAATTATATTTCACTCTTGTTTTCTTGTGCCAGATCTGAAATCGTGGACTCCGATTTGATCACAATCTGGTCAAAGTAAGCATAAAAATTAAGGCTTGAACTTGCCGGCTGGGTTTATTTAACTTATATTAGTTGAAACAAATGGCAATTGTTGGATTGTGAATATGTGATCAGACAAACACAGCTTATCATGTAGAATAACTCATAATATAAATAAGATTAGGACAAAATTATGCAGATCGGTTGTAAAAAGCTATGCTTTTTGTCATCTGGATATGCTCGATACATACAGATCATATAACATCCGACCATATAACAACTTTTATTGTATGTTTTCCTTAAAAAAGGGTCGCTTTGTGCTCTAACGGACATCACTATATAAAATAATGAAATCACTTGGAAAGATGTGAAAGGCACAAATTTAGTAAAGCAAAGTGTTTTTGGAGCTGTTACAACTTGAGTTTTGGCCAGAAAAACACAATTCTCTGTGTGGAAGATAACGAACGATTAAAGAAATCGATTTTAGCAGGAAAAATTCAAAAGAAATAAAATAAAACAAAACAATTGTGTTACTTGTCAGATCTGAAACTGTATCATATTAATTCATCTAAGAACAAGTTAATAAGGGGGAAAACATTAATTGCTAGGCAACTTCAACGGGAATAATATACTATACAAGAGACATGGGAAGTTATTGAAAAAACGTAGCTCAATCGTCAGGAAGAGAATAGGATAGGCGTAAATCATCGTATTCTTAAAAAAACATCAACCGGAGCTTAAGAAGCAACAAATTCGGAAGCAAACATGGATATTTTTCAAAGCAAAGTATGATCTCAAAGGGGGAGAGAGAAATTTACCTGAGCGAGCTGTACAGCAATGTATGGTTCCTCCGGAAGGAGGATTTCAAATGGGACAGCAGAAAAAATGTGTCAGAGATAGACAAGGAAAAAAGAAGAAAACAAATGAGGTTCGAACAGATTTATAGGAGAGAGAAAGTACAGAGAAAAAGAAAAAGAAAAAAAAATAGAGAGCGAAAACACAGCTGTTGAGGGACGAATAAGTGGAGAGGGGACAGAAAATTAAAACAGTACGTCGGGGTAGCAAAAACTGCGAGGCTGAAAAAAAATAAATAAATATATTTTTGATATTTTTACATAATTTTTTTTTAAGATATATTTCAATTTCACGCGAAAAAAATTATATAAAAATATTAAAAATACATTAAAAAAAAATAATACTACAAAAAATTTAAGAGTTCTCAAATTTATAAATCACACTGATAAAAAAAACATTACTATAAATCACTACTCACGCTGGCGTTGCGTCTCGCGATAAATCTTATCGGTTTTCGCACCCACTCCGAACGAGTTAGCAAAACTAGCAGGCCTAATTTCAGTTGGTCGGGTATATAAAAAAACGTACACGCTGTAGTATGTAGACACGTCATATTTTAGGCGCCTGTTGATTTTTAACACTAGGGGTGAGCATAGTACGGTTTGAAACTCAAATCGCACACGAAGCCGCTTAGGTGCGGTTTGACAAATTCAAAACCGCACATGAAACTATTCGTGATTGGTGAGGTGCGATGCGGTGCGATTTTAAACGGTGCGGTTTGGTTTCATTTGGTGCGGTTTCGATTTCAAAATCAATTGAAATAACAAAACCGTAAAATAGTTAGTAAAATCATCCACGCAAACGTATTGAACACAATCATGAAACTAATTTAGCAAAATAATTACAGGTGTCAACAATTATATAGTTGATTAATACTATGTTATCACATTTGATTTAGGAAATATAAAGTCACTCTTTGATTTATAAACATAATTGATACGGTTGATTCTTCATTCAACCCTGCAATATTTATCTTCTAAAATAAAACGGGGAGAATATGTTATAGTAGAGAAATTATATATACTCGTAACAAGTTTTAGAAAACATGATAATTATTTGGTGCGGTTTCGATTTTATGCTGTCCGATTTTGGCTAGTAATCAAATCGAAATCGTAAATTTGAATTTTCAATCCACCTAAAATTATCACATACACCGAAACAGTTAATACGATTTGTGCAATTTTTAGTACGATTTCGATTCTAATTTAATTCCTTGCTCAATCTAATACAACCTTGGGGTTGAGGTTGGCACGAACTTTACGATGCGTTCTGGAAGGCAGGCAGAACCAGTCGTTACTTACTTTCTACTACTACTACTAGTAGTAGTCTAGTTAGTCCCCTGTCCCTCCCAATAAAAATCTAAGTAGATTAGACTATTGATCTTATTTAAAAATCCACATTTCTGTCCGTCTTAGGTGCATAATATATATTGTTTTTATTAATTTGAGGTTTTTATAAAAGTAATTTAATTTACATATTTTAAACGTTATAATTATAAAAATATTTAAAATAATTCTTATAAAATTTTTTACTATTTTGAAATTTAAATGAATTACTTTGAAATTAATAAGTAGAAATATTGTTCATGAAAGGGCATGGGCAGGGCTGACAGCTGTAACTCATTCACATCTCATATTGAACTCAAGAATCTCTTCCATTCCGTATCAACCTTTTTCTTGTTTTATGGTACAATTACAAATAAAATACTCCATCTGTGTTCATAACGCCAGCTGGGAATGATTTGATTCGGGGGTTCTTCCATAAAAATTGAATAAATTGATTTTAAATGTTTAAGTAATTTGAATAAAGTTAAATATTAAATAAAAAAATTTATTTAATAATTAATATGTCTGAAATATTTGAATAACGGTCTTTTATTATTTTATTACTCTAAATTATGATAAACAAATATATAATTTTGTCTGAACATATTAAAAAAATAAATATAATATTTATTGTACAACAGATAAAAATAAATAGTTAAAACAAATTATCAAACAAATTTAAAAATGAGTTATTCTACAATTTTTTTTTATCATTTTATGTAAATAAAAATGCATAATAGTAATAAAGAATAATAAGTTATCAAAATAACAATTAAATAAAATAAAACAACAATTAAACAAAACATTAATAATTAAAAAAAACAAAAACTAAAGATAAAAACTTAACAAAATTTAACCTAAATATAAATATAAATATAAATATAAAATCATATCCTAATAATCACCCTCCTTTCTGCTTTTTCTTTTTTTTTATTTTTTATTTTCTTTTCTGTATTCCTTTCTACTTTCCGTCCCAGTCCCCCCGGGCCCCGTCCAGTTGCCCGTTCTTATTCCTACCCCCATCCCATGTCCCTCGTCTTTGTCTCTTCATCATCCCGTAATTTAGTCGTGGTATAACTATAGATCTGGGTTATTATTTTGGGTATATGAATGTTTTTTTATTGGATTTGGAGGATTTGTGGCTAGCAGCGATTGTTAAGCATAGTGATCTAATGTTTTTGGTTCTGAGTTGGTAGGATTTTGAAGATGGCCGGTGGAGGAGAAGGATTTTTGACGGTGGTGAATCTAGGAATTTGGAGATGGAGGTGTGTTTGTTTGCAACTTTGCATGGATCGGGTGTGCGATCACAGATTATCGAGATGGAAATGGATAACTATTTGGGTAGAAAATGATGTTTAGAACTATTCAGCCGATTCAGTTTTTAAAAAGAATCGCCTATTCAAACAAACCGTCTTAATGATTTATTTGCTAAAATATTGGCTCATTCCCTAAACAAACAGCTCATCACTATTCTTCAAATTTTACATTATCTTTTTCGTATAAACATTTATGCACAGTACTTAATCCTAATATAATCTGCCGCATGTCTTAACTAAGCTACTTAATAAAGTGTTTTGTATAAAATTTATAATTAATTTTTTTTTAATAATATCCTAATATGAAAAGTATAACACTAAGAAATAAAATTACGTTTTTTAAAAAGTAATTTTAGTTAAATTTAACTAAAGCGTGCCATAAATAATATTTTTCCATATACTTACTCCATCTTATAAGAAATATAAATATTACATCCGTTCTAAAATTAGATATGCATTTTAACTTTTTCAAGTCTATTCGTAAAATTTTAAAACTCAAAATTGATAAAATTTCGTTCAAGTATTGAAAACAACAAAAGTGGGAATTACTAGTGTTTTATAGTTAGTTTACAATTGTTATATTTGTTTGTATTAAAACTAAATAACTTCATATCAATTTTGAATTTTAGAATTTTACGACTTAACTATAAAAAATCAAAATGTATCTTTAATCTTAAAACAGATAGAATATTTAATACAATTTTCACACAAATATAAAAGAGAGTATAAATAAATTTTAATTTTATGCACATGTACCCTAAGTACACTCAAAATTTTATATTTTTCTTAAAAGTAATAGATCATACCCAAGTAGTTTTAAGGATAAATAGATTTTAAATAATATTTTATATAGAGTAATGTTGAGAATCTCAAAAAGTATTCAATGGCATAATCAATCGCCTTGAAATCTACTCGACCAATATAATTATGACACGTTATGGAGACATTTAAGACCATCGCATTAACCTTTGATAAAGAATGATTATCATATGAAAAAAAAAAATAACATTTTTACATGCACGGTTCCTCTTACATGAATATTAAGTGAGTTCCACATTCATGTGAAATAGACTTGTATAAAAATATCTTAAATTTTTTATTTTATATCTAAATCATGTATTTAAAAAAATTATTATGAAATAAGATTTTTTTGGTACTTTAGTTATTTTACCAAATACCAATATTCTAAATACACTCCATCCCAAACGTTTCACTTATAATTAGAGCCAGCGAAGCTCATAATTTAGTTATAAATTTTATCTTTTTGTTAGATATTTAAAAGCTGTAGCTCACTCTCGGTTGGGATTTTGCAAGAAAAAGTATTGAGACCTCAATTGCTTGCGAATTAAACCTCAATAATCAAAAGATTAAATAGTAAAATTTACAAACACCTTTAGATAATAATAAGATGAGCAATCATTTAGCATACATAGTTGGGCGTAAATTCCCTCCTTGAATAATTTAGTAAACTTTGATGATCCCATTCTGTGGGATTTAATTATGTTATCAACCCAATTTCATGGATTTTTATTTATACATCTGGTGGCTGGCACACGCACTAAATTATGTGGGGTAAAATAAATTTTTTATAAAATTTGAAAATTTTAATAAAAAATTAAAAAACATTAATATAGAAAAAGACAATATAACTAAATTTATAGGGGCAAAGTAGAGGGAAAATGAAATGTTAAAAAATAGGATACTGGGAGAGAGAGAGAGAGAGAGAGGAGTAAAAAATGAATAAAGAAAGTGTATTGGGTAAAACAGAAAAGTAAAAAAAAAACTTCCGTTTTATTTATTTACATTTAAAAAAATTGATATTTCTTCCTCTTGCTCTATAATATATACTAGCTAAGTGTCCCGTACAAAGCATAGGTTTATTTTTTAAATAAATTATTTTTAATTTCTTATTTATTATATATATATATATATAATGATTATAAATATTTTTCTTAATTTTAATTTAATTTATTATAAAATGACTATAAATTTTGCTCAAACAAATAATTATGAAGGACTTACAATTGAATGTTGGTAACATGTTTATTTATTTATTTTTTAATTTAATATTTAGTTTATATAATTTAAATTTTAAAATTTAGTTTTTAGTTTTAATCTTTTAAATTTATACATAGTTATTTAGAGTTAAAAAATGAGTGAAATCACCTAAACTTGGTGTTTAATGAATTCTATATGACATAAAATTGTTGTAAATTAATAAGTTATCATCACAGTTTTTAATTTTTAATGGTAACTTAAATTTTTAAGTGATATTTTTTTTAAACATTGATTAACTAAAGATCTTCTATCCGAAATAAAATTAAGAATTACTAGTTAAATTTTAATCCCATACCAAAAATTCTTGATAAAAAACCGACGCCATAACCTAAAAAACTGTCGCCATAGCCGACTGTATACTACACTGCTGTGTATATATTTCTCTCTCTCTCTCTCTCTCTCTCTCTATATATATATATATATATATATATAGAATATAGAATTATAGAGGTGGATAGAGATGACTGCATAAAACTGCTAATTGAAAAATGGACACTACAAAATAGAAGTTAAAATGAGAAGTATCAAAATGCGATGCGGGTCCATGTATCCCATTAGTGGGCCTATTCATACACGAAAACTGCCACAAAACCCACATTTTTCATGTGGGACGTATGTCCCAAAAGAACATGTTGTGTTTCCCCTTGTTTTATATTTTGGTGGATTTCGAAAGGTTATATTACAACAACCACTATGAAGGTGGATGGGCCAGATACCTACCTTACCGGTGTGTGCCTCCAATTTGCATTCAAGTGCATCGCTAATTATGTCTTTATCAAAGCCGTTTTAGTTGAAACTACAGGGTTAAATTTTCACATCGATTTAGTTTGGCTCGGAAATTTACTATATAAACTTGAGAGACATCTTCACTTAATGAAGTATTAATTAATTTTAAGATGAATATTTTAATATTATCCGAGTTAAATTTATTATATATTTTTATTATTTATATCCCCACAGATTTCCTTCATATATTTCATTGCGTCTCTACATGGCGGGAGCGTATTGGGTTAAAGTCCCACGCCGATTGAATTAGACCCGAAAACTAACTATAGATACTCGAGAGACCTTTTTCTTTGGCACCAATTGATTTTAAGATAGATGTTTCGATGGAAACACTCATTTATATTATACTATATTATAAAAATTTACACTCACTTAAGAGTTTCATTGTCCCAAGAAATTCTCTCCCTTTATTAATTGTTTTCAACTTCTCATAATTTTAATTATTAAATGATAGTATTCAATGACTTTCTTAATTACAAAAATCTTAAACGACAATCTTTTAGAAACATAGGTAGTATTTATTTTTTGGTCCTCTTAGCATGTGCCCTAAGGGCACATGCTAAGCGCACAATTCAAGAGAATATTCTCTTGAATTGTGTTCATATTTACTTGATTTCTGCATTTGCATCAAGTTAAAGAAAATATACACACAATTCAAGAAAATATTCTCTTGAATTGTGTGCTTAACATGTGCCCTAAATTCTTTTATTTTTTGTAATTACATTGATTAAGAGGCAGGTGAATTGGTCAAAGTTTGACCTTTTACAATAATTAAGCACAAGTCAATACTACAATGCGTAGGCAATCAATCACTCCTCAATGCACGCAAGTATCAATGTATCATCGTCAACATCTTGGCGTGTGCCTTTCTCAAAATATTGATCCGGTTAATATGCAACAAACTTTATAGTAAGTTTATTTTATGTAGACGAGAGAATAATCTCTCTGCATGCGTATCAGCACTATATTAAACATAAAGTGAACTTAATTTCATACTAACCACTCCCTCAAAATATTAAGTTAAGCCTTTCTCCATCACTTAACCAAATGACGCCATTCAACTTAATAGTGTAGCGTCACAATAAACACCATCACTCAATTGGAATCCAGGTAAGAGTCCAACACAAGAAATTATATTCTGGCGTAAAAATGAGGTTGCTGAAATGTCAAAGATTTGGTGCTTTACATCTCTTTCCAAAATGAAAAGAATGAATTGTGTGTGTGGCTCAAGCAGATGCGGGTTCGGACCACTCAGGTGCCGCTCTTTTCTTGGCAAACTATTCTTCCGCACGCGCAAGGTTCTTAACAACTGATGGCTTCACCCACTTCTTTCGGCCAGGTAATGTGGTCAATGAACAACCAGCAGCCTCCAGCTTCTCCTTTGCTGCGGCTGAAAAGGCACGAGCCTTAAAATTCAGCTTCACACTTAGGTCCCCATCACCTAGAATCTGAAACCATGGAATTTATATATATATATATATATATATATATAGATCCCCCCAAAAAAGAAGCAAATATATACATCAACATCTTTGATCAATTTTAATTTCGAACGAAGCAATATCATGCCTATCACACGTTCTATTAGTATCGTCTTTGAGCTGGTACAGCTAATTAGTGGACAAGGACATTAAACCTTTAAAAAAAATATAAACTTCCTGCATGTTTTACCACCACACACTTCATATAATCATATTCTAACTTTTTGTTTGTCCTTTTCCCAGAAGGGAAAGAAAACACGTACTAGTAACATAATTTGAGTAAGAAAAGAGGAACAACGATAGAACACAAAGGTGCACATGCATGTACATGTATAGCTTTGATGCTTCCTTGGTTTTTGAGGTGGAGAGGTCCAATCAACTGTTTTAAGTTCTTTTAAACCATAAACAAAATTAAAAATTGATGATGAAAGTGTTGGTCCAAGAGCTAACGAGCCTGGGAATATATGAGAATGAATGGTCCTTTCTACTGAAAAAACTACGCACCAAAGTCACAATTCCTTCAAAATTGTGCTAATAAAAGACAACACAACTTATTCTGCAAAATCAAGGACGGGATGTAGGTAGGTTTGAAAAATCACTTGTATCAAACAATGTTACAAAACCATTTCTAATTTGCTGAACCAGCCAAATCTGCTCTGATAGTTCCACTGTCCAAGTCACTACATGTACCGTTGACAACACCGTCAAAGACTACAGAGAAACTGTAAAAAGATTTTTGAATATTTCAGATAACCAGGTGTTTCATTTGTTTTTAGACTAAAGTAACAGTAAATCAATTCAAGGTTATTTATAGAAAACTATGCAAATCAATATATGCTAAAAGAAATGAGTTCTTCCAACCAAAGGATCTAGGAGGTTCTCAATATTTTGAATTATGCAACTTGCAGCATCACAAAATCTACTAATCCTATCATTCTTATGCTGATACAAGTATAATGTAGAACTTAGACCAAACTTATGCAGTAAAAGTATACACTAGTCTAGCATCATACGACAGCATGAGAAAGACTATTATCACAGAAAAGGGATCCAAGTTTGAATTTAAACAATACCAGAACATGATTCAAGATTAACTCATTGTGTCAAATACTTATTATGTGAAATAAACACTTAACAAACTTAAATTATAAGACCTACATTCAATAAACAAGGATACCACCCGTGGTTCCACAATGTATTTAGTTTCAAACCTTGAGGGACATTTTAGACATAAAGCAAAGACACATAAATATGTGTTCATATAAAAGGGTAACAAGCTCTATATAAAGAAAGCAGTCATACTCATATTAACACTTCAACTCTCGTTCTTATCGAGTATAGATATGCATTAATAGGAAGTATTAATTCCAGTTCAGTTGTGGGGATGTAAGTATGTGACAGACTGGAGAAAAACTTGACCTTTTGGGTGTCATTTAAACAGAAAGAGAAAAGCCAAAGCATGTTCAGGTAAAATTCATTACCTTAAGAGGTAGTTTCCTTTCTCTTCCAGATGGGTTGATCAAGCCCTTATTCTTCAGCGACTCCAGCAACACCTCTTCTCCCTCTTGAAATCCTGCGGCATCTATATCTTTCAAGTTCGCTGGGACATATTTTGGTAATCCGGCATGCATACCTTGGTTCAACAAGAACAAACTTGCATTAGAAAACAAAAAATGAATACGACACACAGCTTGGAGTTTATGGTTTTTAGTCATTCCAAGAACACTGACAAGGTCATAACTTCCAAATATAATGCCAAACGAATGAGAACCTCCTTCAGAAGAGAACTACAAGTTACACTATAATTTAAAATCATATGGATGAGTTACCAAATGGACTAAGAAAAAAAGACATTTTCAAACAAGGAAATTCAGATCCTCAAGAGTAATTGGATAAATAAAGGTTTAGGATAGAGAAATAACATATTAAGATAGAAAACTTTCCAAATGAACCTGTAAGTAACTGAGAAAACAAAACTAGAATTCCTCAAATTATACAGTAGCAACTTTGTGGAGATGTATAACACTTGGGGAAAAGCCACTCACGCAACCCAACTTGGACCTAAGATATGCAGAACTCAAAAGTTCTAAAAAAGAGGTATTTGGATAGTGTGGCTTCCTGAATTTTACGCTAACAAAGTTGTATAACTGAACAAGTTTTTTTTTCCTCCCAAAAAAGGTCTCTTATGTTAGAGGGTGAAATTATATGGCGTACAAAAAGATTTTGTCCTCAGATAGTACTTGCACAATGTTATAAACAATCAAACATAATTGCTGTGTTCTTTTTGTTTAACAGGGAACATGTTGTAGCTTGAAGTGTGAAGATTCTAGTAAATGGCAAACACAAACCAACATGAGAATATTGCATTCAAACACAAAAAAGATAAGGGTCAACACGGTTCTATGTTTTGGCCTACACTCACAAGGGAAGGTGTTATGTATTGTAGGTTTATCAAGAAAAGTAAATGGCAAGCTAAAACAAACAAAAGAAGAAATCACTCACACACAAAGAAGATAAGGATTTACGTGTTTCTACTGTTTGGTTGACATGGAGAAAACTTTCAAACACGAGATGAGAAGATTTCAATTATATACATTGAATAGGATATGGATTACGTGGTTCTCCTTTTTAGCCTTCCTTCATAGGGGAAGGTGTTATTGATTGAATCCTTATAAAGAAAAGTAAATGGCAAGCTCAAACCAACCAGAGATGAAAACTAGTGAAACAGAGTGCCAAGCAAGCAGCATCATGCTCATTCATGGTGGTTTTGGTGAAGAAAAGAACTTAAACAACATAGTGACCCATGAGAATCCCTGAACATTTTCATCACAACTAAAGGATCTGTTGTGGTTGGCAAGAAGCAGCCTAGTAAGGAAGCCTAATCTGGTGGCAGGGAGTTACAGGTGCTGCTAAAGTACAGCACAGCAGCTACACTCACACTCATCAGTTACAATTCAAGCCATTGGTAGTTTTACAGCTGGCATTGTTAGTTAGGAAGTAGTTGAGCAATAACTAACAAAAGTGTATTTGGGCGGGAGAATTAATTGAAGTGTACTTGAGCGGGAGAGATAGTTAGTTGTGAGAAGGATATATAGACTATTGCAAAACAATAGAGGGGGCAGGAATTGTATAACTTTGGCTACACTTTTGTATCAACCTCTCTCAATTCTGAAATACAATCTTTATCATTTCTGTTCTTCCATACTTTTATGTTCTTGAATCTATTTCTTTTTCTTTTGTTAAACTGTTCAATATAGCAACTGGACTGAATTGGTGGGTCTAAACCATTACATTTGGTATCAGAGCCCAGCTATCCTTGGACATCATTAAAGTCTCTCAAACACAATTCGAGTGAGAATCTTACGTAACTCAAAACTTCATTTACTACAAACTCAATTCTGTTAACGGAAACCAGTCGATTCAGGCAAAGAACAAATTGCAATATGGCTGCAGGAACCAGATCAAGGGAATCGATGGAAGAAGGGCTGCGAAACACAGATTCAAGGGTTCTTGAGCTGATGAATAGCCACCACCAACTGCAGAAATCTGTGAAAGCCATAGATGACAAATTTGGCCATGTGCAAAGTACAATGGAGATGCTAATGATGGAGTTTCAGAAATCGGTCAAAGGTAAGAACCATTCTAATTCAGAGGGTAACCAAGAGGAATCATCAGGATTCAATAGAAGGAATGAACATGTCGATAATAGGATTGGTCAGAATACTAATAACTCAGGAAAACATTGGAGTCCAAAGTTCGAATTTCCAGTTTTTAATGGCTTAGAAATAAAAAATTGGATCATGAAATGTGAATACTATTTCCAATTTTATCCTATGAATGATGAACAAAGGATGAAGGGTGTGGCCTTGAATCTAGAAGGAGAAGCAGGATCTTGGTTCTTAGCATACTATAAGTCTCATATGGGAATTTCTTGGAAGCAATTTGTGGAGGACATTGAAGTAAGATTTGGGGAAACTTCAGTCAGTAGTACTCTTTCCGAGTTTAACACGTTACAGCAAGTCAATTCAGTCATTCAATATCAGAAGAAATTCGAGTTTTTAAGAGCAATGGTAGAATCTGAAAATCCTGGTTTAACCGAAGAGTATTTCATTAAGTGTTTTGTGGGAGGATTAAAGGAAGAAATTGGAGGGTTTGTGAAACTCCTCAAACCAACAAAAATGTCAGAAGCAATTTCAGTAGCAAGGGTGCAGGAGTCAACAGTAGAGGCGATTTACAAAAAATCCAGACCCAATTTTAGTGCACCCAGATCAGCAACTAGTTTTAATCCAAATGGGGAGATGGTGAAACCTATGAACAAGATGATGGGAAATCATGCAGAACTGGTTACTAACATGAACAATAATGTTGTCAGTCATGCCAAATTCTCAGGAGGAGGTAAGCCTATTCCTAGTGGTGTTAAGAAATTAACTTACAATGAGATGCAGCTACAAAGGGACCAAGGCCTTTGTTACAACTGTGATGAGCTATATACAGCAGGCCATAGATGCAAGAATAGGCAAATTTTTCTAATCATGGGTGAAGACGAAGAAGACGATATAGCAGAAGATCTGGAGATTATTACTGATAAGGACTACCCAGAAGAGGGTGCTCCAGATCACGAACCAGAAATGAGCATCTCACTTCATGCGCTACATGGTAACACATCTGCAACTACTATCAGAATCAAGGCAATCAGTGGCTATAAGATGATAAGCTCTGAAAAGTGTAAAGAGTTTACATGGAAAGCTCAAGGATATGTATTCAAAACTGACATGAGATTGTTACCTCTGAAGGGCTGTGATGCAGTGTTAGGGGTTCAATGGCTTAAAACTCTTGGGAATTGCATATTCAATTTTGAGCAATTAACATTAGCCTTTACTATGGGCAAGAAGCAGATTAAACTACAGGGAACTAAAGATGGAAATAGCCCAGCCATATCAATGATTGAAGTAAATGATCTGGCAAACTCTTATCAAAAGGGACAACTTTCAACCATGGCCTATCTGCTTTCTATTATTCCAGACAAAGAGGTTGAGCATATTCCGGCAGCAGTAAATCAGGTGCTGGATGAATTCTATGATATATTTCAGGAACCTAAGAGTTTACCACCACAAAGAAATCATGATCACCAAATTCCTTTGAAAACAGGAGTGGATCCTTTTACCATAAGACCTTATAGATATCCACAAATACAGAAAAATGAGATTGAGAAAATTGTTAAGGAGATGTTGGAGGCAAGTATAATCCAGTCCAGTCAAAGCCCTTTTGCTTCACCAGTATTATTAGTCAAGAAAAAAGATGGTAGCTGGAGGTTTTGTGTGGACTATAGAGAATTGAATAGCATTACAATCAAGGACAAATTTCCCATACCAGTCATTGAAGAACTTCTGGATGAATTAAATGGAGCTAAGTTTTTTAGCAAACTTGATCTGAGAGCTGGGTACCATCAAATCAGAATGCATACTCCAGACGTATACAAGACTGCTTTCAGAACACATGTGGGTCATTACGAATTTTTAGTAATGCCATTTGGCCTTACTAATGCTCCAGCCTCATTCCAGGCTTTGATGAATCAGGTTTTTGCCCCTTATCTCAGAAAATTTATTTTAGTTTTCTTTGATGACATATTAGTTTATAGTCCTGATTTGAAGTCACATCTTTAACACTTACACACCACTTTGAAGTTGTTAAGGAAAAATAACTTATTTGCTAAGAGATCTAAATGTTCATTTTCCCAAAATAAGATTGAGTATTTGGGACATATAATTTCTGAGTTTGGGGTAGCTGCAGATCCTCAAAAAATTTTGTGTATGCTTAATTAGGCCTACACCCTGTAATGTTAAAACTTTAAGAGGATTCTTGGGATTAACTGGATATTATAGGAGATTTGTAAAGGGCTATGGTGAGATAGTAAGACCCTTGACTCAGCTGTTGAAGAAAGACCAATTCAAATGGAGTATAGAGGCTACTTTGGCTTTTGAAAAATTGAAGCAGATTATGAGCTCAACTCCAGTTCTAGCATTGCCTGATTTCAGCAAAACATTCATTGTGGAGACTGATGCTAGTGGCAAAGGAATAGGTGCAGTTTTAATGCAGGAGGGAAGGCCAATATCCTACCTTAGCAAAGCATTAGCACCCAAGCATCTGGGATTTTCTGTTTATGAAACAGAGTTGTTAGCTATCTTGCATGCTGTGTCTAAATGGAGACCCTATTTGATTGGTTCTCATTTCATCATCAAGACTGACCATCAAAGTTTAAAATTCTTCATAGAGCAGAGATTGACTACATTCTTACAGCAAAAATGGCTTAGTAGAATGTTGGGGTATGACTATGAGATTACATACAAAAAAGAGACTGATAATGTTGTGGCAGATGACTTATCTAGGTACTCTACCGAAATTACA
The DNA here is from genome assembly GCA_020205555.1 of Panax stipuleanatus. Taxonomy (NCBI): domain Eukaryota; kingdom Viridiplantae; phylum Streptophyta; class Magnoliopsida; order Apiales; family Araliaceae; genus Panax; species Panax stipuleanatus. The sequence continues at coordinate 137,464,014 of CM035119.1, read as the reverse complement.
GGTGCTAATAAACCAGTTAGCCTTAATACCATTTCTGCTAGTATACCATTGTGGGCTCAGGAAGTATGTAACTCCTATGATGAGGACAGAGAAGTGACACAGGTAATTCAGCAACTCTCCATTGCACCTCAAAGTGTACCTGATTTTACATTCAGTTCTGGCATTCTGAGACAGAAAGGCGAATAATTCTAGGAGCAGGCAACAACATCCGAAGGAGTGTGTCTGATATATTTCATAGTAGTTCCATAGGTGGACACTCTGGGGGACAAGCTACCCTAAAAAAATTGTGCAGGTACTTCATGTGGACTGGTATGACTACTGAAATTAAGAAGTGGATAGCTGAATGTGATACCTGCCAAAGGCACAAAAATGAAAATATTCATTATCCAGGCTTATTGCAGCCTGTAGAAGTTCCTCACAAGCCTTGGACTGATATTTCATTAGATTTTATTGTAGGTCTACCAAATTCTGAAGGATACACTATTATTTTGGTCATCATTGATCGATTTACAAAGTTTGCTCATTTTATACCCATGAAACATCCATATAATGTTGTTGATGTTGCTAAATTGTTCCTTAACCACATTTACAAATTACATGGCTTGCCTCAGTCAATAGTCAGTGACCGAGATAAGGTATTCTTGAGTAATTTCTGGAAGACTTTATTTCAACTATTGGGGATCAAGTTGTGTCTTAGTTCCCCTTATCATCCCCAATCCGATGGTCAAACTGAACGATTAAATAGGTGCCTTGAAGGATATCTCAGATGTATGTGTAGTGATAGTCCTAAGAGGTGGAATACTTGGCTACCATTAGCACAGTGGTGGTACAATACAAACTTCCACACTTCTTTGCAATGTTCCCCCTTCAAAGCTTTGTTTGGGTTTGAACCACCCCATCTTAACTTCCATCAGATTGAGAATACCAGAGTACCTGTTGTGGATATATTTGTTAGGGAAAGGGCTATGGTGTTACATGAATTAAGGCAACGAATGCTAGTAGCTCAGACTCGAATGAAGGACCAAGCTGATAAGTCCAGGACTGAGAGACATTTTGATAAGGGAAATTTTGTATACTTAAAATTACAGTCATACAAACAATCAAGTTTAGCCCAACGAGCTTCTTTCAAATTGGCACCTAGATATTATGGTCCTTATGAAATTTTAGAGAAAATTGGTAGTGTGGCTTATAAACTCAAGTTGCCTCATGGTTCTTTGATCCACGATGTGTTCCATGTGTCTCTATTGAAAAAAACCATTGGGACTCAAGCAGTGATTGCTCCAGCTTTACCACCAGTCAATAACGATGGTCGGCCAAAGTTGATTCCTGAGAAAGTGTGATCCAGGAGAATGGTCAAATTCAATAACAAACCTCGGATTGAGTATCTTATTCAGTGGGTTGGCACTTTGGAGGAGGATGCAACATGGGAGGAGGCCCAACATGTTACTTTTCGATTTTCAGAATTTAATTTTGTGCCTTAAAGTGTCAGATCATCCTTGAGGACAAGGATTCTTTCAACGGAAGGGCAATGTTGTGGTTGGCAAGAAGCAGTCTAGTAAGGAAGCCTAATCTGGTAGCAGGGAGTTACAGGTGCTTGCTAAAGTACAGCATAGCAACTACACTCACACTCATCAGTTACAATTCAAGCCATTGGTAGTTTTACAGCTGGCATTGTTAGTTAAGAAGTAGTTGAGCATTAACTAACAAAAGTGTATTTGGGCGGGAGAATTAATTGAAGTGTATTTGAGCGGGAGAGATAGTTAGTTGTGAGAAGGATATGAAGACTGTTGCAGAACAATAGAGGGGGCAGGAATTGTAAAACTTTGGCTACACTTTGTATCAACCTCTCTCAATTCTGAAATACAATCTTTATCATTTCTGTTCTTCCATACTTTTATGTTCTTGAATCCATTTCTTTTTCTTTTGTTAAACTGTTCAATATAGCAACTGGACTGAATTGGTGGGTCTAAACCATTACAGGCTCCTATTAAGCAAAGAAAGCTGAAGGCACATTAATATCCACAACAATGCAATTACTCTTATTAAAAAAATAACTTGAAGTATTGAAGAATCATCCCACATAAAGAACAAAACTTTAATCCACACGTATATGCGACAATTCTAAAAATATAATCCTAATTATGATAGAATAGAAAATATGGTAATTGAGATTACCTCCAGCAATACCCCTTAATTTGGGAAGTCGACGATAAAGCGGCATCTGGCCCCCTTCGAAACCCTTTCGAATCCCAGGACCAGACCTCGATTTTTGACCTCTTATCCCAAACCCACAACTTCCCCCTTGTCCAGCAGTATGACCTCTGCCCTTTCTCTTGGCTTTCTTTCTGGACCCGGGTTGGGGACCCAGATAGTCAAGCCTAAACCGGACATTGGAAATTGAAGAAGCAGGAATTGGTGATGAAGAAGCAGCAGCTTGGTTGAGTTTAATTAGTGGTGTTGTTCTGTTCTTGTGATTGCTGTGTAGTTTTAGAGAGAGAAACTGAGATGGGTTTGCCTTGAGATCACTCACATTTCCCTGATTGATTGATTGGTAGCAACCCGAGTATAACAGCAATCATGTTAAAAAAATATATACAGGTTGACTCGTAAACATATACTCCCTCCGTTACTAAAAGCGTTCTTAAAAGATTGTTATTTTTAAAAAAAAATTATTCTAAAATATTTATCGTTTATAATTTTTTAAAATAATAAATTATTTATTTTTTTATATTATCTCTATTTTCTCTTATTATCCTAATAAAATCTCTCCCTTGTATTAATAATTTTTAATTTTTTATAAAAGGATAGTGATAGAATTTCAAATAAATTTTATTAATATTCAATGACTTTCTTAATCTATATATCAAAATCTTAAACGACAATTTTTAGAAACGGAGGGAGTATATATAAATGATATAGAAAGAATACCTTGAATGAAGAAGAAGGGTGATGACTAATTAATGCAGTTGTTCTAGTTGAGGAGAGAGAGCGAGAAGAAGAAGAGAGAAGAAACCATGGGGATAACTGAAATAAGTAGCCAGATGTGTTAGGAAATGTAACAGATAGGTATATGTTTTACAAATTATGTTGTGTTTGGTTGGTGGGAATGGAATAGAATGGAATGGGTTGGGAATGAAATGATCATTTCTTATGGAATGACTTTGGTTAGTCAATTAGAATGACCATTCCATTCCTTTAGTTATTTCCTCCCAAATCTAAAAATTATTTTTCATTCCTTTTTAAATAGGTGAGTTTATCTCATTCATAGGCCAATCTCATTCTCATCTTCTCTTCTCTATCTCCCACACCAACCCATCTCCGCCCCCGCCACGCCACGCCCACCCTACCTTACCCCACTCCACCCCCACTGTAAGACCCCAACTTTTATGAATAAAGATTTAATTTTTTTTATATATTATTTCGAAACAGTAAGGTGTTGTTTTGATAAATATGAAAGTTATGGGTGAAATGTGCAAACATTTTTAAAATGAGCAAGTGGTTATAAAATATTCTTGTTGTCGGGAAATATTCGTTTGGTCGTGGAATATTCTTGTTGTCGGGGAATATTCGTACGACGGCACAGCTATTTGTGGGCCCCCACAACGGAATAACTGTCGGATATAGAAAGCGACAGAAATAACTTTTTTACAAAATAACGGCGTGATTGTTACCGTTAGTACTGTTGAAATATCCGGTGATTAAAATACAGTGATACACGGTGTTGCATAGTAGCACACGGTATTGCACAGTATTTCGAATTATTGATTCTTTCGTGAGAAGCCATTACTCAATTATTGTTACAGTAATTACTGTTCAATATTTTATATTATTGACTCAATAATTGCTACGTTGATATTTTATATTATTGACTCAATAATTGTTACATTGATATTTTATTGACTCAATAATTGCTACGTTGTCATTTTTTTTATGATTGATTCAATAATGGCTACAGTTGATATTTTGTAGTATTGATTCAATAATTGTCGTTGCACAGTATTTCACGTTATCAACTCAATAATTCATAGTATTTGAATAATATTATTAGATAGCATTATTGACAATGTCTAAGGAAGTTATGTCTAGGAGGGGTTATTTAATTGCGCGCCAGTAAGGAGAAGTCCTTATCGGAAGGCCCCCTCTTTCCTGGGAACGACCTAGTTGTTAATATTGTAGTTCTATAATATTATTTGTGAATAATTAATTATTGATTTATATAATAAGGAAATATTTATTTTGTGGATATTAAAGAAGGAATTGGCGCTGATGAGTTTTTATCAATATTTTGGTGTGAGAAATCATCTGTTTATGGATTTCGGATAATTTATGTTTGGAATTTGAAAAAACTTTCTTCTGCAAAGTTGTAGAGAATTAAATTTCCTATAGAAGGACATAGAATTTGTATTTTTCTGACTAAGGGGCTATTTGTTATGAATTATTGAAGTTTCGGAAAATATATATATTATTTAATGGGTGGGCCCCACTTTTGTTGTTGGTTGAAAAATCTGATTTTTTGGTAGCAGCCGGCGGCTAGAGAATTTAAAAAATAATAATATTATTTTATTATTTTAGTCTCCTTTGGTATCCTAAGCTTTTCCTATAAATAGGGTGCTTAGGTTAGAATTGAAAATCACACCAGAATCAGAAGTTTTCTCTCTCTATAATATCGAGCATATTTTTGTGAGTATTTCAATACTTTGAGTATTAGTATTCAGTGCAAGTTTCCTTCGGTATTATATCCGATATTTCAATCAGAGGTACTATCTTTTTGAGGTAAGGGATGTTATTTCTTTCGTAAATGATGTTATTCTTCTCAATATCATTATACAAAAATATTGTCATGAATTTTATGTTGAAATTCTTACTTTTTCCGTCGGAGTTACTATTCACGTATACGGCACTATTCACGGAAAAATTAAATTTTCTTCTATTTGTCCAAATTGCTTGTTAAGGTTACTATCTTTGATTGTATCCAAGTTTTGAGCTCTATTCTTGAATTTTACTCCATAATTGATTATTACGAAGTATTTTTGAATTGGATATACTAAAATACGAATCCTTAGTCTTTGTCTTTTATCTCACTGAATTCGTTTTTTTAAAATATTTTTCATCATTCTCAGTCCTAAAAGGTGATGTAACTGAATATCTTTGGCCTGTAGAGCAAAGATGAATGATTACTTGATGAATATCTTTGGCCTGTAGAGCAAAGATGAATGATTACCTGATGAATATCTTTGGCCTGTAGTGCAAAGATGACAGGTGTTAAGATGAATATGACCACTGATGATACAAATGAATATCTTTGGCCTGTAGTGCAAAGATGAATATTTGATTCGAGATGTATATTGATTGATGTTACAGGGATAAAATATTGATGATGGACTTTTAAATCATAGAAGATAGTAGACTTGATTCTCTGCTTAACTCTTCTAATGAATTGTTATTTTCGCTGCGAATATTGATCTAAGATTGGTTGTCCATTATATTTTATTTGATTTATTGAAGGCTCACGATAATTTATTTTCCGTTATCTTAGTCATAATATTATTTACTGAGCTAGTTGAGCTCACCCTTTTCATCTGTTGTCCTTTTCAGGAAATGAGAATGTTGCGGGAACTAGTCGGGGGACAGAGTGATGGTCCGAGTTAGAACAGTAGTAGTCCTCACTATTTCTGATAAATAGTGTGATGATAATTGTAATGAGGACTTAGTTTGAATCTTAATATTTTCTACATGTTTGTATTGACACTCACAGTTGTGTGGTATTTTGCACGACCGTATGATATAAAGTTTGTATTTGAAATTTGTACCATGTATTTGGCGGCTCAGAATGGGTTGGGTTGAATGGACCTATTCTGGGGGCGTCACACCCACCCACCCCACTCAAAAAAATATATTTACTAATTATATATACACACCCCGCCCCATCTCGCCCCGCCCAGCCCAGCCCAGCCCAGCCCACGCTACCCCACCCCCACCCCCACCCCCACCCCCACTCAAAAAAAAATTACTGATTATATATACACACCTCACGCCAACCTCTCCCTGCCCCCCTATCCCACCTCCCTCCACTCCAAACCCCCCACCCCCACACACCCCACTCAAAAAAAATTTATTTACTGATTATATATACACACCCCACCCCCAACCCCACCCCGCCCAGCCCACTCTACTCCACCTTCACTCAAAAAAAATATTTACTGATTATATATACACACCCCCACTCCACTCCACTCCGTCCACCCTACCCCACTCTATCCCCATTAAAAAAAATATTTACTGATTATATATATACACCCCATCTCGCCCACCCCCCCACCCCCACCCCCCCCACTCCCCACCCCCACCTACCCCCACTGTAACGCCCCCAAAATAGGTCCAATCCACCCAACCCATTCTGGGTCGCCACGAAATACACTCAACAAAAATTTTAAATACAAATCTTCATATCATACGGTCGTGCCAAATACGATCACACAACTATGAGTCTCAATACAAACACAGTGCCCATACTCCAAATCAATAATACGTTACAGAAAGGTACAGTCAATAACTGTTTTAGGAATTAAAATCTTTGAAAAATGTTCAAGAAAACCTTCGTACATGGGAGGCCATGCATTCATGTTATAATAGATATCGTAGGACTCGAGAATTATCCTTGGTTGACCCAATAGACCCCACAAAAAAACGAGAAGATTACTATCTTGTTCATTCCAATGGTGGGTCTTCTCTTGCCATATAATTATCTCTGTTGTCTCAAACTGAGAATTATATTCTAACCGTACTCCAAGATTATATAGGTAGTGTTCATGGATATAATCAGCAAGTGGATGTGCACAACCATGTCTTATGATAACATGAAGTCGTATGTGGTTAGACATCTTGTATAATAGTGACAAAACACCCTTCCAAAGTTGGGTTCACCTCACCTAAGTCAGGTCACCAAAAACAACCGTTAAATGACGTATAAAATACGACGTACTTATCTAAAATTTTCAATAAAATTATTTTCATACTGTTTGGTGGAAAACTTCAACAGTTCTAGACCCTCGTTCTATTCCCCTGTTATCCCGCTCGACCCAGCTACACTCTTATTACTTGAAAGGAATTGTGAAGCAAAAGGGTGAGCACAAATAGCCCAGTAAAGAATATTATGACTAAAGATAATTAAATTATCAATAGTCTTCATCAGTGATAAATCAAAGATTTATAACATATGGTAGATGATAAAACTTTTCAACCATAGTTGCGGTGGAACGAGCAATCCATTAGAAGAGTCAAATAGACTATAATGTTTATTATCTTCTTCGTGTTAAAAGTCCACCAATAATATTTTATCCCTGTAACATCAATCAACAATTCATGTCCACAATCATGTAAGTTCATGATCATAATTATCTTGATGAATTCCTCTTCGCACTCAGGACGAAGATAATTCTCATCACCTGTCTTTACTTGAAACACCAAAGATCATGGTTATACCAAATCACAGTTCCTGTTCATAATCATGCTAATCAATTCATCTTTGCATTACAAGCCAAAGATATTCAATAATTAATCATTCATCTTTGCACTACAGGCCAAAGATATTCACAAATCAACCGCTCATATTTGCACTACAGGCCAAAGATATTCACAAATCAACCGCTCATCTTTGCACTACAGGCCAAAGATATTCACAAATCAACCGCTCATCTTTGCACTACAGGCCAAAAATATTCATATCTCAAAAAATATCTAATCATTCCAAAATTTATATAACAATAATTATAATCATGTTGATCGATTCGCCTTTGCACTTAAGTTAAAGATATTCAATTGTAAATTCAATGGTCATGAACATACCAGTCAACAATTCATCTTTGCACTACTGGCCAAAGAGAAATCTATAGTCATGATCATACCAATAATCTACCCATCTTTACACTCAAGTCAAAGAGAAATTTCATCATCAGGATTATAAAAATGTTATATATGAGAATAAGAACAATACGATCCAATTGTCAACAGGATAACCAATTGTGGAGTAAAATTCAAGAATAAAATTCAAAATATGGATTCGATCAAAGATAGGAACCTTAACAGCCAACTTGGACAAACAGAATAAAATTTAATTTTTCGGTGAATAGTACCGTATACGTGAATAGTGCCGTATACGTGAATAGTGTCGTATACATGAATAGTAACTCCGACGGAAAAAGTGAGAATTTCATAATAAAATTCATGCCAATATTTTGGTATAATGATATTGAAAAGAATAACATCATTTATGTAAGAAATAACATCCCTTACCTCAAAAGAATAGTATCTCTGACTGGAATATCGGATATAATATCGAAAGAAACTTGCACTGAATACTAATACTCAAAGTATTGAAATACTCACAAAAATACGCTCGATATTATAGAAAGAGAAAACTTCTGATTCTGGTGTGATTTTCAATTCTAACCTAAGCACCCTATTTATAGGAAAAACTTAGGATGCCAAAGGAGACTAAATGAATAAAATATTATATATTTTTCAAAATTTCCGCCGCCTGGCGGCTAAAAAATTTTCCACCAAAAGTGGGGCCCGCCCATAAAAAAAAAATATATTTTCCGAAACTTCAATAATTCATAACAAATAGCCCATTCGTCAGAAAAATACAAATTCTATGTCATTCCATAGGAAATTTAATTCTCTACAACTTTGTAAAAGGAAATTTTTCCAAATTCCAAACATAAATTATCCGAAATCCACAACCAGATGATTTCTCACACCAAAATATTGATAAAAATTCATCAGCGCCAATTCCTTCTTTAATATCCACAAAATAAATATTTCCTTATTATATAAATCAATAATTAATTATTCACAAATAATATTATAGAACTACAATATTAACAACCAGGTCGTTCCCAGGAAAGAGGGGGCCTTCCGATAAGGACTTCTCATTACTGGCGCGCAATTAAATAACCTCTCCTAGACAGAACTTCCTTAGACATTGTCAATAATGCTATCTAATAATATTATTCAAATAATATGAATTATTGAGTTGATAATGTGAAATACTGTGCAATGACAATTATTGAATCAATACTACAAAATATCAATTGTAGCCATTATTGAATCAATCATAAAAAATAGCAACGTAGCAATTATTGAGTCAATAAAATATCAATGTAACAATTATTGAGTCAATAATATAAAATATCAATGTAGCAATTATTGAGTCAATAATATAAAATATTGAACAGTAATTACAGTAACAATAATTGAGTAATGGCTTCTCACGTAAGACTCAATAATTTAAAATACTGTGTAATATCGTGTGCTACTATGCAACACCGTGTATCATTGTATTTTAACCACCGGATATTTCAACAGTACTAATGGTAACAACCACGCCGTTCTTTTGTAAAAAGTTATTTCTGTCGCTTTCTATATCCGACAGTTATTCCGTTGTGGGGGCCCACAAATAGCTGCGCCGTCGTACGAATATTCCCCGACAACAAGAATATTCCACGACCAAACGAATATTCCCCGACAACAAGAATATTTTATAACCATTTGCTTATTTTTAAAATATTTGCACATTTCACCCATAACTTTAAACTTTTATCAATTTAACCATTTACCAAATAGAAAAATTGAATACTTTTATTTCATAAAATCTGGGGTCTTACACCCACACCCCACCCCCACCCACCCCCACTTAAAAAAATTATTTACTGATTATATATACACACTCCACCCCCAACCCCAACCCCAACCCCAACCCCAATCCGCCCACCCCTACCCCCACCCCTCCACCCCTGCCACCCTCACTCAAAAAAAATATTTATTGATTATATATACACACATCCCACCCTACCCCCACCCCGCCCACCCCACCCCACCCCACCCCCACTCACGCCCACCCCCCACCCCACCCCACCCCACCCCACCCACCCGCACACCCCACTCAAAAAAAATATTTACATGTGATTAGGACTATTTTATCTTAGGATTAATAGCATTGGGATTAAAATACTTGCAAACAAACATAGCCTTAAAGTAAGAATGGTAATTTTATTCCCGAAGGAATGAATGGACAAACCAAACATAAAAATGAGAATGACTATTTCATTCCCATTCCCATTTTATTCCTTAAGCCATTTTATTTCTTAAGTCATTCCATTCCATGCATGCCAAGAAATGAGAACCAAATATAGCATTAGTGTGGGTTTATGTACTCGGGCCAGGTCCTTATCTATTTAGAAGCTCTCGGTCCAGTTGTTTCTTTCTGCATATGAGACCATGTGGTGGATTGTGGGCTGGCATGCAGGGTATAAATAATATTGATAGTTAAATAAGATTTGATATTTACTATTTTGTTATTTTGTTTGAACCTTTATTATTATTACTCTTTAAAATATGTCAATCATATAAGTTTGTTTGTTTGTTTGTTTCTCAAGAATTTAACTTCTAAATCATTGCTAGCATTTTTTTATAAATATGATATTTATATCATATAGATAAAAAAATACCTGTAATAAAATGAGTTATTTGAAATACAATATACATCCTTAAAATAAATTTCTCAAAAAATGTTACCTTATCATAAAAGACAGGCCAGCTTATTGGCTTTCATGAATCAACACCAACTGATCTCGGCTCAGTTGGTATTTCAGGCCTCTTAAATTTTTTTACTACAGTATACTGTTGGTTCACTGGATGGCAATAGCATAGATAAAGATAGGGTTCTAAGCTATTTGGGCCTGGTTGGTCCACTTAAAACTATCACCTTCCTGTCTTCACTGGGCTTCATGGTCGCTGGCTATTTTCCCAAAACCACGGCCCTGTCATAAAAATCATATGAATATAAGATGTTACAAAATTTATTTTAATTTAGTCCTACATATTGAAGTTAAGAAGTCAAAATTTGAATTCCTAAAATTTATATTAATGTGAATTCATTAAAATTTTGAAAATAATAAATTATGTAATAAATTATTTTTAGTGTACAATAGTAATTCACAATTTTAAGGCTATGCAGTCGGTCAGATAGTGGTGAAATTGAAGGCAAGGTACTAACTAGGTAGGTTTAATTTGTGAGTGTTTTTCAAATCATTGGTTTTAGTATAATCCAGGAATTACTTTCTTTCCGGCCAATGGATCTAAGCCAGAAGTCGAACCGGCCATATACATACGTATAATCTTCTGCATCATTAAAAATTATTATTATTTTTTTAAAAAAATTAGTTAAATAAATAAAAGGGCTGGCCTCCAAATACTACTGGCTGATTGGCATTTCTGTCCCTCCAAGTTGTCATCCACTTTCAAAGTCGTCCCTAAAGTACTATTTTCGTCAGTTAAGTCCTTAAAGTGACATTTTTTTGGCGTTTCAGTTCCTTCAACCCATTTTAACCTAAATCCGACCTATTTTGATCAAGTTTAACCCAACCCGACCCAATTAGAACCCAACTCAAATTTTAAATATTTTAAAATATAATAGTATTTTTAAAATAAGTTTAAAATAATAATTATATTTAACATTTTAAAAAAATAATATTTAATTATTTAAAAAAATTATTATTATTAAAATTATTATTATTTTAATATTTTAAAATAAAATAATTATTTTAAAAATAGTTATTTTTAATATTTAAAAATAAAATATTAGTTTTTTAAAAATAAAAAAAATAATTATATTTAATATTCTAAAATAAATATTTTTTTAAATAATTTTTATGTTTAATATTTTAAAAGTAAAAAATATTTTTGTAAATATTATTTTTAAAAATAATATTTACTTTTAAAATATTAAAAATAATATTTATTTTAGAATATTAAAAATAATATTTTTTTAGAATATTAAAATAATAACAATTTTATTTTTTTAAATTTTTTTGAATAATTATTATATTTATATTTATATTTAGTTTAATTTTTTAATATTTACTATTAATATTATAAAATAATTATTATTTTTAATATTCTCAAATAAATATTTTTAATAATTATTGTTTTTGAAGGAAAAATAATATTTAATATTTTGAAATACTTATTAAAAAAATATTATTTAATAATAATATTTATTAAGATTATTTTAATTTTTAAAATAATAATTATTAAACTTATTTTAGTTTTTAAAATAATAATTATTAAGATTATTTTAATTTTTAAAACAATAATTTTTAAAATAATAATTATTAAGATTATTTGAATTTTTTAATAATTATTAAATAATAATTATTTCAGAATATTAAATATTCTTTTCCTTCAAAAACAATAATTGATAAACATATTTATTTTAGAATATTAAAAATAATAATTATTTTAGAATATTAAAAGTAACAATTAAAAAATTAAAATAAATATAAATATAAATATAATAATTATTCAAAATTTTGTTTATAAAAAAGCTAAAATAATTATTATTTTTAATATTTAAAAATAAAATATTAGTTATTTTATAAAAAATTAATAATTATATTTAATATTCTAAAATAAATATTTTTTATTTTTATTATTTTAAAAGTAAATATTATTTTTAAAAATAATATTTACAAAAATATTTTTTACTTTCAAAATATTAAAAATAAAAATTATTTAAAAATTATTTATTTTAGAATATTAAATATAATTATTAATTTTTTATAAAAAAATTAATATTTTATTTTTAAATATTAAAAATAACTATTTTTAAAATAATTATTTTATTTTAAATATTAAAATAATTATTATTTTAATAATAATAATTTATTTTAAATAATTAAATATTATTTTTTTTAAATGTTAAGTATAATTATTATTTTAAAAATACTATTATATTTTAAAATATTTAAAATTTGGATTGGGTTCTAACTGGATCGGGTTGGGTTAAACTTGGTCAAAATGGGTCGGGTTTAGGTTAAAATAGATTGAAGGAATAGAAACGCCAAAAAAATACCACTATAAGGACCTAACTGATGAAAATAATACTTTAGGAACGACTTTAAAAATGAATGACAACTTAAAAGTACAGAAGTGCCAATCAACCAAATACTACTTGAGAGAGTTCCTTAAATCCTTTTACTCATTCTACTCTTCATAAAAGAAATATGATATTCTTTTAAAGAACATATTTTCCTTATCATGATCAGTGCTATATATATATATATCCATGCATCCATCCATGGTCCTACAAAATTAAAAGTAGCTTTGACTGACCTAACAAGGATTCTCTATATATACCCAATCCAATCATCTAAGTAATGAACGATCAGGATCTGAATATATATATATATTATGAGATTTCGTTTTCAATGTGAATTAAATAAAAAGCTAATTACACTTCTGTTACATGAAATACCATCAAATTCATAATTCGGCTCCCAAAGAATTTGAACTTACAATTTACTATGTCAAGTACCTAATTTGATACAAGTTAACCCCCAATTTTCGAATCCGGCCAAAATTTGCTGAAATACCTGACTCGCCCACGAATTCGATCGGATTTTGTATATTTAATATCAGTTGACCGTATAAATATATAGTTTGACTTAATTTAAAAAAGGACTATTTACAGTCCCGTTACATCAAGTACCACCATATTCATGATTTGACCCCTAAAGAAAAAAAATTAAAATTATAAAAAATTTATAAATATAATAATTTTTAGTCCTTAAAAAAAAGAAACTAATACCATAGAAATACGGTATAAAATTATAAATACAATCTAAAATTATAAATATTTATAAATAAAATTATAAAAATTATACACAATTTGTAAAATTTATACATATAATTTGTTAAATTTAAGACGTAAAATTTATAATTTATGATATAATTTAAAATTAGCAAGATTTAAGTTGTAAAATTTATACATATAATTTGTTAAATTTAAGATGTAAAATTTATAATTTATGATATAATTTATAATTTGCAAGATTTAAGTTGTAAAATTTATACATACAATTTGTTAAATTTAAGACGTAAAATTTATGATATAATTTATAATTTTCAAGATTTAAGTTATAAAATTTATACATACAATTTGTAAATTTTAAGACGTAAAATTTATAATCTATAATTTGCAAGATTTAAGTTGCAAAATTTATACGTACAATTTGTTAAAATTTCCAAATTTGAAGAAACAAAACAATTTGAAGGATTAGGGAAGAGGGAGAGAGTGAGAGAGCAAATGGGTCATTTTTTTTCTTTCTTCTTTTTTAATTTTTTCCTCCTCCTTTTGTATGCTCTTCTAATATAAAAAAGGTATTATTTATTTAATTAATTAAATTTTGGGCACTTTTGTCAATTGTTTAAAGGTTTAATGTTACTCGTGTTAAAAATATAATTTGTGTGTTTAAAAGTTTATTTAGTTTTCTGATAATTAAGTCTTTTTTAAAATTTTTAAATAAAAAAAATTATATTTGGTAATCTTTGTATTAATATTTAATTTTAATAATTTAACATATAATAATTAATTATAAGGATTTATATAGATTTAATACATCAAAATAAGTATTTATATAAATTTTATACGAATTAGGTACTTAATGTAGTAAATTATAAATTTGGTGGTACTTGATGTAACATAAGTGTTATTAGCCCGTATTCTATACGGTCAAGCCATATACAATTCTTATTTGACCGAAAAATTAGTTATTCCGGCCAATTGGATTCTGAAATTGGGGGCTAAATTGTATCAAATTAGACACTTGATGTAGTAAAGTGTAAGTCTAAATTCTTTGGGGGCCTAATAATGAATATGATGGTACTTTATCTAGTAAACTTTATTTAGCCCTTAAATAAATAACACTTAGGGGGTGTTTGATAAAAATTGAATGAATCTGAATCTGAATGAGCTGAATTTGAATCTGAATGAAAAAAATTGTTTGATAATTAACATGTCTGAAACATCTGAATGACATAATTTTATTATTTTACCTCTCTGAAAAAATTCAAAGTTGTTGTAAATTTATTTAATATTACTTAATATAATAGTTATTTTTTTTTAATTTTTTTACTTTATTCAGCTGCTCATTCAGCCATTTAGCAACAAAAAATCTGATTTAGCCATTCAGCTCAATCATCTGACCGATTCAGCTATTAAGACAATTTTTTTTCCAAAACAAACGCACTTAATGGCCGACCGATTTAACCATTCAACCATTTAGATATATTCAGTCACGAATAAATAGTCCTTAGATGAATTAATACTTCCAAGGAAGAAAACAACACATCTAGCTGAATGGAGTTGATCAGTTAATTATATCAAAAGCTAGACATGCATGAGAAAAAGGCATTGATACAAGTACTAGATCGTAGTGATAGGAACACTTCATTCATACATGGCAAGCTAAGGGTACTACTGTACACGATGCAAAGGGATCAAGGACTCAGCTAGGCTTTCTGTGGATCATAATTCTGGCATACCCTACTTCTCTCTCTCTCTCAATTATATATATATATATATATATATATATATATATATATGTTGTTATCATAATGACTTCTGAAGTAGCATGTGCATGTATGAATGAGCCTAGACTTTGTCTCGATTACCTTCACGATATAAATGTTATCCTTTTGCATAGCTGGGGAATTGCTTCTTGATGCTAAGAGAGTCTATAGATATATATGATCGATGCACGCACAAAGGACATGCATGATCATCTCTAGCTCTTGTTAATGCGTGACAAAATATCAGTCAAGATTGGTTATATACTTGATGTATTTTGAATTTTATGGGGATTTTAAGATATTCTGCACGTGTTCTTATTTGTTATTTAAGATAATTTAGTAGGGTTACCTTCATTTAATTAATTTTTAAGGTTTAGATACTATAAATATTCTCTTAATTAATTTTTTTAAATTGCAAATATCAAAAATTATATATCAACCCGTAAGGTCATAAATATATCTAGGCCTATCATAGGACCTCAACCTACGCTACATATATGTGGTGTAAAACCTAACAAGAAATATGTTACAAAATAATAATGTAACGAAATTTGTGTAATTTACCAAAAAAGGTTAGGATAATTCATGATCTGCGACAAATCGATTACTCTCACTATCTTTAGAACATCGTACGTACATAATACAATACATGATTTTCTCTTTATATAATGCGATACATGAAAAACATAATTCAAATCCAAAGTATAAAACTAACTACTCCTCGTATATAGATAGATAGATGTACATATTAAATGTGAGTATAAACATGTAACTGTACATACGCATGCATTTCATTTTAATTATAATTAGACATGAATGAAACTAGTAGTAATACTAGTACTAGTTAGTTCCTCAATGGAATAGCTAGTTAGAGGCGATAGCTAGGTGATTTAAGCTAGGGGTAGGCAGGAAGGCATAGTAAGAACAAAAACCTGAAAGCAATGTCGCTCTCATTCCCTCCCTCCTCTCTAAACCCTAACAACATGACATGATGACTATACCATCTCTGGTCCTCCTGCCCATTGCCCAACCCTAGCCAACCTCTCTCTCCCCCACAGTTCCCTTCCTCTCTTTAAAGTCACGAGACACACCGCCTCTCTCTTTCTCTCTAAAAATATGTTGTGTCTCTGGAGAGGAGGTGGCAGAGAAAGTGATGGAGAACTTTCAAGCGGCAGCAGCTGGAGTCTCAAATTTCTTCACAATCACTCCACTACTCCAATATCTTTCCTTCCCAGTCTCAAACTGAAGTCATATATATAAATTTCTCCAAGCTTTAGTTATAATAATAGATCCATCTCCCATCTGAAGATTAGCTCATATATTTTTCAGCTGTCTCTCTCTGTCGGTACCATGTAGGTCTCACCCCACAACCACACTTCACTTCGCACATACCTCTCTCTCACAAACTTTTTCTCTCTCTATTATCTCTTATTCTTCTTTCATTAAACCATCTGTTTTAATTCGACTCTCTCTCTCTCTCTCCTCCTTTTTTTGTGACGGGGTTTAATTTTTTTCAGGAAAGCAGGTGCAGAAAGAGACCCATTAGACCTAAACAACTTACCCGGGGATGATTATTCTTCAAGAGATCATGGTAGACAGCTTCTTGACGACTCTTCTTCCTCTGCAGCCGGTATGTATAACCCTTTGCCTTCTATTAACTGTAAATTAATTAAGCAGTCTTTTTTTTGTTTATAAATAAATTTTCTTTGATACGGTTAGAACTACGATATATGAAATAGAAAATGTAAGAAGAGAAAATTATACCCCTACTTCTTTAGTAAGGGGTGTGTGATATGAAAAAATGTAAGCACTCTCCAATAGTTGGATGATTGAAGCTAAGATCAAGTGAAAATTAGTTTCTGTCCTCTTAGATTTCCTTTTCCCATATTTATTGGTTTTCTGTTATTGAGCTTCAAATGCAAAATCCTAAAAAAGAACTAGCTTGATTTATAAAGTAGGCGAAACGAGAAAGAATATGTTTTGAATTAATTTTTGACTAAGGAAATAATTAGGTTTTGGGTCTTGGCATATAAGGTTATTTACTCTCATCAAGTTAAAGTTGCTTTAATTAATTGACATTTATTTTTAATTGGGTATGTATGCAGGAGGAGGAGGATATCGGAAAAAGAAAAATAGCGGAGGAGGAGGAAAGCTGGATGAAAGTGGGAAGGTGTACGAGTGTAGGTTTTGCTCCCTCAAGTTTTGCAAGTCTCAAGCCCTTGGGGGACACATGAACCGCCACCGCCAAGGCAACCCAATCTCTCTCTCTCTACATTAATTATTACACATAATATGTATATAATGCATGTAAAACATTGAGGAAAGTTGGTTAAAAGTCTACATATGTATGTATGTATGTATGTACGTATATTGTATGTATGATGAATTGATGGACAATAGCTAGGCTAGCCGCTAGCGTGGTCACGTCAATATTATAGGTTTTCTCGCTGAAACAAACCTTTGCTGAAATCCTTGCTAGCTGGGCTTGAGTTGAGGGTTTAGATCGAGTTTATTTTTATTTGATCGATCTGACCTGATTTGTGTTTGGTGGATTAATTGGACATGCAGAAAGGGAGACAGAAACACTGAACCGCGCTCGTCAGCTGGTTTTCACCAACGATAATCTAATACCTCCCGCACCCCCTTCTCATCACCATCTACTAGGGTACGTATGTATGTATATATGTTTCCTTTTTCTCAATCTTTCACTTCCTTTTCGGTTACTTTTGATTAGCTACAAAAGATACCCGCCCCGCCGGTCAACTCATCATCCTTGAAACTAAATCTTCAACAACAAAATTAAACATGCATGTTTGGTTTTGGGTTCCCTGTCTAACTTTCCTAGCTACTTTTGTTCCTTTTAAATTGAAAAAGATTGAAGATGGACATTTCCTTAAAGTTGCACCCTTTTAAAAATAAAACATCTTTGTTGCTTTTTATTTTTATAGATGAGTGACGTTATTGAAGTAGTGTAATTAATAACTATATAATACACTGTACAAAATTTTGACGCATCATGAGCAGTGGACAACCAATCCCACATGGAGGCTATCACCATCAAACAGCTAGTGATCCATTCAGATCATCAGTTTATTCGGCAGCACCCAGATTATTTTCTGGTTCTTCAACATCCACCATCATGCCACCGCCACCGTCATACATGTACCCCTCACCGCCACGTCTGGTTAATGCCTACCCTCCATCACACTACAACATAAATAATCCACAGGCGCCCATTAATGAGTATTTCGTAGGCCATGTGCTATCCGGCGCCAACACACCATATCCAAACTACACGGCGGTTCCACCAGAGAGTAACTACACTTGCATTGGTGCGCCGGTGGGGGTAGAACATGGATTTGGACATGCTAATCGAGGAGGAGGAGGTGGTGGTGGTAGAGACATGATGGCATCATCATCAGTGCAGGATAATAATAATAATAATGATGAGGAGGAATTTGGTGGAATGAATATGAACATGAATTTGAATAGGGGTCGGAGCAATGGTGCTGCATCAGGGACAGTGACACAGCAGCGCTTGGATTCTTCATCCTTGATCAATCGGTATCAAGATCATGGATTCTAATTATTAATTATTTTACTAGCTGGTATTATATATGTTGTACTAGCTAGTATATATATGTATGTATCTATATATGTTTTTTGGAGAATATTTTCCAGTTTGATCATCTACCATGACACGCCACTAGATTTCTTTCTGAGACACAGAAAAAGGTACAGGAATCCCAACAAGCTGACAAATGGCCTGGGTCATACTCATATATATATATATATATATATATATATATATATATATATGAGAAGTTTTGGTTTTTGTACGAACGTACAGTAGGGTTTGGTTTTGGGAACAGCTTTTTGTGTTTATACACAAACTCGCACTCAGCTGGCAGCAGCGTTTGGCATGGAGTGGAGAGAGGGCATGCATTTTTTTGATCAGCAAAAGAGATTTATTAAATACAAGGAAAATTACAATTGTGGCAATCCAAGAGAAGACTCAAGTAATTACATGATCAACTTGATTCTTGTATTGGTATTGCTACTCTCGATCTGTATGTTCTCTTCCAAATTATGAGCTAGAATGGAACTAGGAGACTTAGATTTCAACTCAAACTTCGCAACCCCCTTTTAGTTTTTACATTTAGATCTAATTAGTTGCCTTTTTACATGGCCTGGGGACCTATTACTCAATTTGTTTTTTTTTTGTTTTTCAATAATTCTATTCTTTGGATCTCTCTGTGTTTTTACATCTTGAAATATCAACTATAATTATACACACCCAAAAGAAGAAGAAGCATAATTAAGTAATTAATAATAACAGGAAGGAAGAAGCTGAACTTCATCGTCTCAGATTATTGCAAAATTCATCTAATCAATTACTTACAAATTAATACGTACATCATTCACTGTCCTGCAAATGTGAATATCCAATTGAAAATCGTGAAATTGAATTATGATCTACTTACGGTGCATCATGATCGCTTCGTGAATAGATGCACCATTTTTCTTTATGTTCTGGAAAAATCCCTAAAACCCGCAGTAATGGATTATTGGATCTCAACTAGACAACTTTGTGAACAATTCAACTTCAATGCTGGGACTTGACCCTGTTTGTACTATAAATTTTATTTCACTAATATTCATTTTTATTTGAGTTGATTTTTTTTCTTTTTCGTTACATCAAGAATTTTGTATTTTCTAACGAAAAGCAGATAAGAACCAAGAGCTTTTATTGAGACAACGTTTCTAGGACTATAAATGCAAAGTTTCATCTACCAAAAGTGCCAAAACTGGGACAGGTGCTTTAGCGAACTAGCTAGTAATTTGAACTCTAATTCATTGTATTTGTTTTGGTAATCATTAAGAACCCCATACACTACTTTATTGTAGCTACACACTACTAAGAGTTATCTATATGTATAGAAGAGAAAGAAAAGTAAACCTCAGGTCCTCAACGTAGCCCCAACATGTATAGACAAATAATGCTACTATCACATAATTCTATCACATAACTCTCACATCCACACACATACATACTGCGGATCCCGCATGTCGGATTGGGACTCACAATATGTGTGTGTATGTGAGAGTTATGTGATAGTAGCATTGCTCTGTATAGACAACAAAAGACACTAGGTTAACTTGGATTACAACCCTACTAACTCTACCATGTATATACTAACAACAAAAACACTTGAAAGGAATTTTATCATTCAGATTTCTTTGAATGTATGTTTGTAGGGATGAATACTTTCTTAAATAATAGAGTGTTGAAATAATTAATTTTAGTAAGATGTGAGAAGGAAAAAATTGAATGTATGTTATCATGTGTTTGGAATTATTAAAGAATACGAAAATTAAAATATAACAATGAAAAGAGTAATTTGCTGTGAAAATATGAAATAATTATTGCAATCTGAATATGTAAGTAGTCCATTCATATAAGGAAAAAATATATATAGAGAGAAAATATTGCATTTATGCTAAAATCTTCGACCAAATTATATATAAGGATCCACTACTCATTCCATCCTAGTTAATTATTCTAAAAGAAAATAGTTCAAATTTATTCAGTGAATCAAAGAGTTTCGAATAAGTATTTTGTCTGCTAAAATCATGCATGAAGTGATAAATTTAACTTAAAAAATAAAGATGTGATCAGTTTACAAATGTGTGAATATTTTAGTTAATTTGTTTAGTTGAGGATGCATGAGAATAGTCAGTCATGTCAAAAATCATAAATATAAAAAAGAAAAAAGAAAAAAAGGGAGAATAGTACTGAGTCGCCTCATGAAGTCAGGATATATAGTTGAAAGAAGATGAAATACTTTTGTCCTTAGGTCACTAGTATTTGACATGTAACTAATTTTGTGAAGCTAGGCCAGATTCAGTTGGGGACTTGTGCAGTGTTTTAAACTTCTTTTTTATATAAATTTAAAGTTATCAATAGTACGATGCGGAGGAGCACATTTTCCTTAATGTTTGTTATTTTTTTTATTGAAGGGGGAAAAAGTTTTATTTTGACTTTGGATTTTAATTAATTTGCAAATTTTGAAAAGTTAAATTGAGATTTGAATTTTTAAAATAATTATTTGTATTTAATAATATTTTAAAAGTGATTAACAATATTAATTAGCCTATTAATGTGAGCAAATAAATTTACATCAATTTTGGTCTTTAAAATATCATAAATTAAAATTAGTTAAAAAAAAAGGTAAAAAAAATTAATGAAACTGCATTTGTATAGTAGAGAAAGTAATTAGCAATGTGAATACGGTACTTATTGATATAGTTTAGGAAACTGATATTTTTAGGTGTGTTTTTGATATTTCTATATAGTTCTCTTTATATTTCACACACAAAAAAAATTGGATGCTATTTTTATGTAAGAAAAAATTATGTAAAAATATTAAAAAGTTATGTGAAAATAATAGTCTCTCATAGTTTACTGTTGGACTAGAAGAGAACAATAGAAGCACTAAGTGTTGGGTCTCTCTCCCTCTTCAGAGTTGATCCCGAGATGAATAGGAGAAAGCTGGCAAGACACATACAGCAGGTTGACAAAGATTGCTCTCTCCCTTTTCCCTTTCCCCTGATCTCCCCTTTTCCCTGTCCGCATGGAGAGAAAGAGAGGAGAGAGAAAGCTAGTATATATAGATATATATAGCTATATATATATAGTGGAGCAGTGATATATATATATATATATATATGTATATGTATATATGTATATAGGCATTAGGCAACAACAGCTACAACACTTCCCTGCCCTAAAAATGTATACTGCATTGAAATCTGAGAGAGAAAAAAGAGAGAGAAGCAATACTGATATATACAATACAATATTGGAGCGGCAGTACAAGTCGATGGCTAAAGATCGTATAGATCTCAGCTTATTCGTGCAATCACATTAATTAATTTCGAGGATTGTATTTTGTTTAAAGCTGCTGCGTTGCTTACTACTTGCATGTTAGTTTACTAGTAAATCCCTAGCCTCCTAGTTTATGAGGACAGGACAACTTTTGAATTTAATTAGATGTTAAAAAATATGTGATCACCTATTAAAATCCAATTTTTCTTTTTTTATTAGAATAGTCTTATTAATTATTCTTATATCTTAAGAAAGGAATTTTATGAACCCCTTCTTTTTTTTTTAATTCTCATCTCTCACAATTATTGCGTCTCAACTATTCCGAATTTCCCTTCCATTGTATACTAATGTTTCTATTCTAAAACAAATCTATAGAAGAGGAGTTGCTCATATGGTAATATATACTCAAACCACGCCCAAAAGTGTGATGGGGTGGAAATCGAATTTGAGTCTAAAACTCTAAACTATAAGGTGTAGTTTATTTAGGATTTAGTCTTCTAAAATTACGTACCCATAAAATGCACCCCAAAGAAAAAAAAGTATGTGCCCGTATAAATAAAAAATAATAAGAGTTCCCTAATGATCAACAACTTGGCATTTCAACAAAAAAAAATTGTTATTATTTGGTGAATCTAAACAGGGTTATAAGTTATCATATGACTTCTGTTTCCAAACACTGTAACACTTCTTCTTGAAAAGGAAAGAGAGATAACGTGTAAAATACAACAAACTTTAAAATAATTAATAGAGTACTAATAACTAAAAAATATTAATAGTTAATAATCTATAAATATCAAATTAAAAAGAATTCTCTAAAAATTGACAAAAAATCAAATAAACGTAGATGGTGGAGCTCTCTTCACAAAAAAATCTAAACCGGCTCTGTAAATTTGATGAAAGAAAAACACAGCATATCAATGTTTCGGAGACGACGTTACATTTGACACTATGCATGGGACAAATAGGTATAATATGCTATTTGTTTCATTTACCGGGATAAACCACCATTATCAGATTATTTTATTTGGATTTGTACTGTTAAGGGATGAGGCAGAAGACACTTTCGTTTGGGTCTTAGAGACGTGGTTCGAATCCATAGACTACAAGTCTCCTATAACCATCATCATTAACCAAGCTAAAGCGCCATGATCAATGTTATTGCTAGGGTACTCCCATCCACTAATCATGTATTGTGTTCTTGGCATATTAACAATTAATTCTCGAAGAAATTGCATCATGTTTATGCGGAACACCCATCTTTCAAAGATGATTTTAATAATTATGTGTATAATTCATTCTCCATCGACAAGTTTGAAAAACGTTGGGAAATACTGTTAAAAGATTATGATTTGTATCAAAATGAATGACTCATAATTAACTTTGTATGATATGAAGGAGTAATAGATAGGTGCATATACAATGAAATAGGTATTTTGCCGCGAGAATAACAACCACCGAAAGAAGCGAATGCATGAATTATTTTTTTGATAAATATTTGCAAGTTTCAACAGGCATAAAAGAATTTGTAGTTAAGATTTAGAAGGCTATTGATAAAAAATTAATGAGAAAGAGAAAGGGCGGCTACCTAACAAAACATCGGAAACCACCCAACGGGTTACCCGTTCACAAAACCAACGGTATCCCTAAGTACGTAAATATGAAATTATGCATTGAATTGACGGTACAATAAATTACACGTACCGCGACATCGATGTACTCTCTTATACATATCAGTCAACTTAATGTACGGTGTGTCATTATAGAGGGGGTCGAAGATAGAAATCTTCCAATCTTTGATGAAAAAGACTAACAGTATAAAATGATGGTGTTGGGTGAACATACAGGAATAAAGACATAATCTCACTCATGTAATGACGATCCCACAAGGAGGTACAACATATGATATAAAATTGTGCTCCGTGATTTTGATCCTGTTTAGACAAGACACCTTTCCCCAAATGCATGAAATATGAGAGCATGAAGCCAAATTTGGCCCACCTCTGTATCCCATCGCGCTAATATTTTTCTTCGCGATCCCACAAAAGACACATATACGCATCCATCACATGCTTATATATTCACATTCTGGTTCGCAAAGAAGTTATATCTTCGCGAGTTAATGTGTACCATCGCCTGGGGGTGCTCAATGGGAAAGATTTGGGATTGGCGTGAGTTGGGGAGAAGAAGTTTCCATTGATCATTTGGATCTTCTGCTAACGAAGTCTTTTTGGTATGGACCCTTTCGGTCCATATTGAATCTATAAGGAGACTTCTGGAATCTCATCTCTAATGAAAACAAATGCATCCTCGTATGTAAGCTGAATAGGTTGAGGTAATTCAGATTGATTGCTAGGGACGTAAATGTCCTGTTTGGCTGAAGAGGTGGATATCTCTATCTCTTGACCCCCCATATACTCCTCCTTTCTCACCCATCACATCTGCATCGTGCAATGCATAGAGGTGGTCCCTACCCTCTTTCATGAGTTTTTATTCGAGAAGAAAGTCATACTTGAACTTGAAGACTTTGTCCAGAAGGGATGTCACACTCTCAATCTATACAAAAAGAACATAAAAATAAATAGACAAAAATAAAACACATTAACATCAAAGAATACAATAGATTATATTAATTGAACAATTCGTAAAAATTTAGCTTGTTTACCATGCCAACCATACGATGTTGATTATATACAGGCCGAGGCTTGTAGAAAATGTTTTGATCTCTTTCGTGCCGAGGGCAGTGCAGATGTCGTCGGGTAATCTTATTGTACTGTGTGAAGTATGTATCCATAGGGATAGTTTCTGCTTAACCTCCATTATTTGTCACTCGAAATGGTACATATACATCTCCCATTAACAAATGCAAATTTATTCTCAATTAATCCATGTAATCATTCTGCTCGAATTTCTGTTCTGTGGGTTGTCTAAGAAAATCATGTCTTTCATCCGGGGACGAAATACCTTGTATATGTACGTATTACCTCATGACCCGGTCGGGCATTTGATATTCTACAACATATATCGAAATGAATCAATGGGACCTGACCATATCTTGCCATTCTAGCCTTATAGTTATACCCACTCCAGTCATCATCTCATCGCTGATACAACTGCCATACTACCTCCCACCTAGGTGGCCTATCAAATTCATCCCGGTAGAAAGACAGATGGTGATAGGATTCTCTCACCTATCAGGATATTTATGTTTGTCGGAGTATGCTCAGGTCATTTCCCTAGGGAGCCAAAATAAAGAATCTGGCCTAGGGTTATGCCTTATAACCACAAAATGCTTGTATGACCAAATTTTTAACAAGGTCACACAATCATTGACATATTTAGTCCATCAGGTATAAATATGTCAAACATATGGTACCCTATGCAACGTGAAAATCTTATTTGAATCACATATAAAATACATATACCTAGGGTGTACAGTATTTCTTGACCTAGTGGGAAATAAAATCGCCCCCACATATATATCCAAAAGAGGTATGCCTTTGTATAACGCTTAACCTCATTCCTACTTGCATTTTTTGGGAACTTAGAGAAATTTTTGTTCAACCAAACTAGGAAAATACCACGTCTTTTTTCACATTATTCCATTACCCAGCCATGTCATCCCCAAAATATTCTGTAAAATATCTCAATGAGGCATCAAATGTCGGACAAGTTAAGACTTTTCCTAATACTGACAATTGAAAAATAAAATAGACATCCTCCAATATTATTGTTATTTATTCCCCCACACTTCATAAACGGTCAGGAGGAATTAATGCTGTTAAGTCACACATAAAACAGTGGTGACCATGTATACTATTTATATATAAGTTACATAGTCTGTTATACGAAAATATAGATGAGCCTTATCCTAGAAGCAGGCAGTTACACCAAGCCGGATACATGGGGCTTATAACAGCGGATATACACAAGTAATATGATAAGGCTATCACATTTGAATAACAAGTAATATACAGATATGACTTTAGTAATACATGTGTTAATACTCCTCCTCAAGCGAAAGGTGGTGCAACGACATTGAGCTTGTCGCGTAGGAACTGAAAACGCGGTTTGTGTAGAGCCTTTGTCAGAATATCTGCAATTTGGTCTTTTGTTGAGATGAAGCGAACTACGACCTCACCAGTGCTAACTTTTTCCCGAACGAAGTGAAAATCAATCTCTACATATTTGGTTCGAGCATGAAAAATTGGGTTTGCAGCAAGGTAAGTAGCACCAACATTATCACACCATATAGTTGGGGAGGGAATATGTCGAATACCCAAGTCATGCAGCAGAGACTTCAGCCATGTAATTTCAGCAGAGGCATCCGCAAGGGCCTTGTATTCAGCTTCCGTTGAAGAACGAGCAACAGATCTTTGTTTCTTAGCAGACCAAGAGATTTTTACCCAAGTAAATGGCATAACCACCGGTGGAGCGTCTATCATCGTGGTCACTTGCCCAATCTGAGTCAATGTAGGCATGTAAGTGAAATGGAAAAGTAAGTGGATGTAGAAATAGACCATGCACGGAGGTGGATTTAAGATAGCGCAACACCCATTTTACAGCAACCCAATGAGCCTCACGCGGTTCATGCATGAATTGGCACAACTTATTAACCACAAAGGAAAGTTCAGGCCGTGTAAGGAGTATGTATTGCAATGCCCTAACAAGCTGGCGGTACTTGGTTGTATCAAGAAACAAAGGGCCATCAGACTTTGTCAAGGATGTGGAAGGGGACAGTGGCGTTGCAACAGGATTAGCATTGTGCATACCAGCTTTAGCCACAAGATCATCAATGTATCGCTTTTGCGAAATAAATACACCAGTAGAAGAGCACCGAACTTTCAAGCCAAGAAAAAAATTCAAAGGACCCAAGTCCTTGAGTGCAAATTCCTGACTTAGGGATGAAATCAAGTTGTGAATAGCGAACGCACTCGAACCAGTGATAATTATATCATCAACATACACTAACATATATAATTGAATGTCATGCTGACTGAAAATGATGAGGGAGCTATCACATTTGGAAGAATGGAAACCTTGGTTGGTAAGAAAAGTTGATAAACATGAATACCACGCACGAGGTGCTTGCTTGAGGCCATAAAGCGACTTTTTGAGCAGGCAGACATGATCTGGTTTGGTTGGATCCCGAAAGCCTTGAGGTTGAACCATGTGAACAGTTTCATGTAATTTTTCATTAAGAAAGGCATTGTTGACGTCTAGTTGACGTATAGGCCAAGAATAAGATATAGCAAATGAGAGAATAAGTCAAATGGTAAACAGTTTTACCACTGGGCTGAATGTCTCGTCATAATCAATACCATGTTCTTGATGAAATCCTTTGGCGACCAAACGGGCCTTGTAGCATTCAATATCGCTATTAGCTTTCCGTTTCAGTTTGAACACCCATTTGCAGCTAACAACATTCATGCCGTGATGAAATGGAACAAGTGTCCAAGTGCCGTTTTTCATAAGTGCATCAATTTCCTAAGACATGGTTGTACGCCACTGTGGTGACAGATTTACAGTAGTAAGGGATGATGGTTCAAGAATTTTAGACGTGGAAGTCGTGAGAACTGTTGGGGGAGGACCCATGCTACGAGTATGAGGCCGAGTAGGAGGTGGAGTTGTGTGTCGAAGGTCGACAATGAGGTCAATGCCATTAGCATGAGAAGGCGGTGTGCATGGTTCATTGAAGGTGCTGGTCGGATGGAGTGATGAAGAAGAACACAATGGTGACAGTGAGGGGGGTGTAAAAGGTATAGAAGTGGAAGGATCAACCGAAGGGGATATGATAGTAGGAGTGAGAGCACTTTGGAGAGACAGTGTTGCTAGTGATGGTGGGGATGACCATGGATAGTGTAACCAAGGAGCAAAGGTTGTCTGCATATGTGAAACATCCAAAGTGTTATGTACACGAGTAGCACAAGGAAAATTATTTTCATTAAATTTTACATGCCTTGAAATATAGAACCTTTGTGTCTATAAATCTAAGCAGCGATACCCAACATGAAGATTGTTATACCCTAAGAAAAGGCAGAGAGATGAACGATATTGGCCCATATGACGATTATAGGGACGAAGATATGGAAAACATAAACAACCAAATGTTTTTAAATTTAGATAATGTGGAACTTTTTTGAAGAGACATTGGAAAGGGGAGATATTAGGAAGAACTGAAGAGGGCATTCGATTTATCAAATAAATTATCGTATCAAACGCAAAATGCCAAAATTTTGATGGTATGGATGCATGCGCCATAAGAGATAAGCCAGTTTCCACAATATGTCTATTGCGTCGCTCAACTAAGCCATTTTGTTCATGTGTATGCGGACAAGATAGGCGATGCAAAATATCATATTTTTCAAAGAATTTATGAAGTGTTTTGTACTCTCCTCCCCAATCAGTTTGGACTTCTTTTATTTTTGTATCAAATTGATTTTCAACAAGTACCTTGAATTTTTTGAAGACGGAATAAACTTCAGATTTTTGAGAGAGTGGAAAATACCATGTGAATCTTGTACAAGCATCCACGAATAAAACAAAATAGCGATGACCCTCACTAGACAAACATGGGTAATGTCCCCAAACATCAGTAAAAAGCAATTGAAGTTTAGAATAATTGTTTTTATTTGATAAAGGGAATAACAACTTAGAAGACTTGCCTAGTTGACAAGCAGGACAAACATTATTAAAGGTCCTATTAGAACAAGGCAAGGAAAATTTATTAATAATATTCTTGAGTACACGTTCATGTGGGTGTCCCAAACGAGAGTGCCAAGTGTCTATGGACGTTCTTTCTGCATGAAAAACTGAGGGAAAACTGGGGAAAGAATTTAAAAACTGGTACAATCCTTGATTACTCCGGCGTGAAAGTAGAGGGTCCCCCGTGGTGCGATCCTTAACAACAAAGTGGTTAGGATGGAATTCAAAATAAGCATCATTATCAGTAGAGAATTTTTGAACAGACAGTAGAGATTTATGAAAAGCAAGGGGACATGAAGAATGTTAGTCAGTTTGTAGGGACGATATATAGTATTCAAACTAGAGGAACCAATATGTGTAATAGGCAAACCCTTACCATTGCCCACTAGTAATTGATCACTGCCAGAGTATTCAGCAACAGTATGGAGAGCTCCGAGGTCAGGCGTGGCATGATGTGTGGCACCCGTATCTGGAATCCAATTGTGTGGAGCCAAAGACGGAAAAGAATAGGCAGAGGTGCTAAGTGAGTGGCTAACCATATTAGCAGCAGGAGCTGGTGATTGAACAAACCGTTGAAAGCAGGTGGTTGCAATGTGATTGTGTCCCCCACAGATCTAACAAGAGCCACGATTGTTCCTGTTGTGACCATGATAATTCCCTTGCCCACGATAACTTCTCGAACGAAATGTGTTTGGCTGATTAGAACGACCATGATTTTATGGGTTACCAAGGCTAGCAGGATTTCAGTTGGACCAGTTGGAGCCATTGAAGGGACGAGGATGTCGACCATGATTAGAGGCCCTATCATCATGAGTATTGGGCTAGCGATTAACCATGTGAGCAGTGGGAGTAGGGCTGAATTCACCCTCATTGATAGAAAGTGTTTCCATAGAAGAACCAGTTATAAATTCGTGAGAGCAGACTAAGCAGGTCAGCAAAAGGAATGGGCTCATCATGAGTAGTGAGAGTAGACACAATATTAGAAAATTCATTTCGTAAGCCATGAAAAATATGAATATTCAAATCAGTATCAGAAATAGGCTTACCAGCCATTGCAAGATTGTCGGCAATAGATTTTACCTTATGAAGGAAGACAGTAACACTGTTATCTCCTTGCTTCAGTTGATGGAGTTGTAAATTGAGGTGTAGTATGCAGGTATTGGAAGAGGAGGCAAACGTCAGATACAGGATACTCCAAATCTGATGGGAAGTAGTGGCATCAATGATCAACGGCACAATCTTCTCAAGGAGAGAAGCAATTAATAAGCTCATGACAGCTTGATCTTGGGTACTCCAAATAGAAAATAAAGGGTTAGACTGTGGTGTGGGGTTATCAGCCATGGTAATGGTTTCAGGTGGAGCAGGATGATCATCGGAGACAAACTTGTACAAGGAATGACTCTTGAGGAAAGGTAATATTTGGGCTCGCCACATAAGGTAGTTTGTAGGACCAAGCTTATGGGAAAGGAAGGAATTGGCCATGGGTGGAATAACAGGTTATGGTGCATGTAAATTTGGGTTGAGGTCTGTTGCATGAGATGAGGCAGAGGAAGAAGCCATTGTGATGGAAGATTGATAAGTTATTGGCTCTGATACCATAAACGGTCAGGAGGAATTAATGCTGTTAAGTCACACATAAAACAATGGTGACCATGTATACTATTTATATATGAGTTACATAGTCTGTTATACTGAAAATATAGATGAGCCTTATCCTAGAAGCGGACAGTTACACCAAGCCGGATACATGGAGCTTATAACAGCAGGATATACACAAGTAATATGATAAGGCTATCACATTTGAATAACAAGTAATATACAGATAGGACTCTAGTAATACATATGTTAATACTTCATATGGAATGTATTAGTCTTCGAATGCCATTTCTCAATTAGGGCACACCTAAGACTGATATCTATTGATGAGCGGGTTTTATACCTATTATTTGGATACTTTTAGATTTAGTATTTTGCTATCTTTAAGTAATTTTAGTGCATTTTATTTGTTTTTATATGTTATTTTGTAAGTAAGATACAAAGAAGGGGCAAATTTGAAAATTCTGGCTGAAGAGTGGCAATTTGGTAATTCTGGAGACCAGCAGCGCCGAGGCGTTCCAATATGAACTAAACCCGGCGCCGGGGAGCTGGGCTGTAGAATATTCGCGACCAGTTCTTTGTGCAGCTGAGTCAAAGTATAATGCGATTTCCTAGTTGGATTTGGATGCTCTAATGTCTACTTTTTGCATGAAAATTAATAGTAGATTTGGAAAATGAATTGTATTATAGAAGTTTATTAAAATTAGGATTTTGTGTACGTAAATTTTCATTAGGATTGTAATTCTATTAAGGTTAAGAAAAATAAACTTCTATAAATAGTCTTATTTTGTGATTGTAAAAGGTGTTGAGAAAAAGTTAATGAACACCATATGAGGCTAATTCTCTTCCAAGTTCAAGGGCAAACAAGATATATCATCAAGGATGGATGTTATAGATTAATGAAGCTTGGAGATAGAAAACTTGCGGGAGATAATTTTTCTTCTCTATACCTTTATTTATTTTTTTCTTTCATTGATGTGGAATATTTTGTGGATTATAATTTTACCTGCTATGAACATGTTTTTAATTTAAATTTTTAATGGAATCTCATGTTTAGTTTAAATTGATTTTCTTTCTATTTGATTGACACCATGTGAATTGGCTTATCATATTTTGTGTGTTTATGTATTGATTAATTAGCTAGTAATTAATGGGATAATCTATATGAAATTGGGATATGAATTATAGATTTAGATCTGAATATGATAACATATGTTTGTGTTTTCTGCATGGGATGAAATTCATGATTCGTGCATAGGATAGGAATATATATACTTATATGGCATGTGTAACCAATTGGAGAATCTATGCTAAAAATCATTGTTAATTTAATTCACATAGGAATATAGTGGGTTATTTAGCTAGGATGTTCCTTTCCGATTCTATTCCCATTGTGGTGGATTTAGAAAAAATATGTTATATGTCGACCATCGAAAGAGGCGTATAAATACTAACGAATTATCGGTTAACAATTTATTGTGACCGTACGTATAATTAAATGGAGAGTATTATATTTGAATGAAACATGGGATGAAATTGAATTTTTAAATTTATTTATGTATATAATTATATTTTATTATTTAGTTATTTATGTTTAGTTAAATTATTCATTGTAATTAATTCATCCGTTTAAATAAGATTGACTTGATATAAAATTGGTACTTGGGAAAACGTTAGAATTAATTTCTCGTGGGAATGATACTTTACTTATCACTTTATTACTTGTTGATCGCGTATACTTGCTCGTAATTGTCAATATCAATTTCAGACCATCAATTTTAGTAATTATTGTTGGATGACTAAACACTCCAAACCCCCACCCTTTCAATAGTTTTTTTTGTAGTTTGGTCAGTTCTCATTTATCATATATAATTGTGGTCATTTGGGTCGATATTAGTGTACCCCTATCTACCCCGTTCCATACATCATCCGAAACATAACTTTCTTGGTCATAAAGGACACTGGAGTCATTGGGTCCAAATAGTCAACTATCCATATTTACCTAACAATATACACCACCAACAACAATACAAATATCTTAATAACAACATCTACAATTCTACTAATGCATACTACCCATATTATTGTTTCATACATGTAATTCACCTACTATTTTATGAATTAATAAAAACTTTTTAAAAAATAGCAAATACCAACAACAACAATAAAATTAATATTTGATGTCTAAAAATATTCCATTATCATACAATTGCTATCCAATTTGTATACATACATACTACCTAAGAAATATTTCATACATGTAATTCTACTTATATTTTATGAATTTAAAAAAAATCGTATAAAAAATTGGGTAAGAATATTTTTACTAGTATTTGAAGTAGATTAATTGGAGAGGAATTGATTTTTGATGTGTTAGTAATGTTTTGATAATAGTCAGCCAAGCTTTGTCTTTTCCTTCTCTCTAGTTCTGCAGCAAACAATAGATATGGAGGAAAGAGTTAGATTTGGAACTTAACTTGACTGGCTGTAACTCCTTTCTGCGGTTAGTTAAAACGGTGTCGTTTTAGCTTTGCCAATTTTCTTTTTCATACTGGCTGCATGTCCTTTTTGCAGTCTGTCAAAATGACAGCGTTTTGATTGATCGTACGAAGTACACACGACCAGTAAGAAAAGAAAAAAAAAGGGACAGTTTGGTAAATGGCCTGATCACAGGAAGGAATTGCACCGGCCTCAAGTTCTACCTACGGTCGGGCTCCTGTCTCATTTAATTTCAGCGCTTAGATCATTCAATGGACATCCACACATCTATTAATTAGAATAGTGTCATCAGTTAACGTGGATTGTAACATAGTCTTTATATATATATATATATATATATATATATATATATATATATATATATATATAAATGAATGTATCTATCTATAAATGGCCTGACCGCAGAAAAAAAATTGCACCGGTCGCAAATCCTACTTATGATCGGGCTCCTGTCTCATTTAATTTAAGCGCTTAAATCATTCACTGAACAACAACATATCTATTAATTAAAATAATGTTATCAGTTAACGTGGATTGCGAAATAGTCTATATATATAAATGTATGCATCTATCTATAATATGTATTATATACAGTAATCCTATGTACGCTCTAGCAGGACAACTAATACTACTTTTAGAAATTTCATCTGAAACATGAAGTAATTAAGGGCGCATGTTAAGGGCATATTCACATCCAGAATGATCATCTTCATGTACAGTGTGTTATAAATTAAAAACAAGGAGGATAAAGCTAGTGCTCTTCAGTTAAATACACTACTTCATATGCTATTTTTTCAAGGGTCTGATCATACAGGCCTGAGGCTACAACCAATACCAACTACTTGCCTTGTGCACAGGCACTACAACACTAAAAAGGATGTTACCCTCAAAACAAAAGTTCGGCCAAAAGTGGAAAAATAATATATATATGAAAAATATGTTACACTTGCCACAACTAGTTAAATTAATGTGGCAAGAATTCAAAACAGGCCAAGGGAATTTTGATTTGTATATAACAAGGTTGGACGCGGCTGGACCAAGATGACAAATATCACACTTCAAATTTAAGATCGATCTATTATTTTAACATATTTGGCAAACTCCCATTTGTGTACGTGGCCACAGAATTAACTTAATGAGTTGAGATCACGGATTATAACTGAAACAAATGGTAACTTATAAACTCTGAGACCCATCAATTTAGCTTTTGGGTTCACTGTGAGTTTTATTAATTAATTTAGATATAGATCATAGATGTTCATATATATTATACGTGATTGTTGATTTAGGTTTGTCTCAAATACGTACTCTTTTTGATTCTTAGATATAGATATTGATAAGTAATTACTGGCTAGCCTACAGTCAGTCAATCAGTCTTTATATATATATATATATATATATATATATATATATATATATATATATGAATATATCCAAATCCAATTGATATGATATCTTGAACACTCCTAATATGGACAAAACCTTCTTTTTTACTCTTTTCCTGTTTCAGCCATACATTCGCTGAATGCAGGAAAGGACCACCCTCCACCCAATATCTCTACCATGCATTTTAATGTTGTGGAGTACTGATGTGATACTATAACTGTGATAAACTTGAGTATATATTATGCGATTTTATATTACTCAAAAGATATGTGTCATACTTGGTATTATCTGTTTTAAAAAAGGTAAAAGCAAAATGAGATTAATTTTATTTTTGGATTAGATTATGTTTGGCAAGTACTCAATATTATGTAATTTTTAAAATTAGAGTTGAAAACACATGTTGTATATATCTCGAAACAAAACTTAAAATGAAGTTGTTAAACATAACTCTGGTAGAATTAGTTCGGACGGGTGGGTGGGTGGGTGGGTGAGAGGGTGGAATGATAAGACAGGAGAGAGAAATGGAATTCAAAGTATCATCCCCTTCCGTATATAATTATAGTTATAATGTACGTACGTATTGGCATGTTGAATTTCATAATGCATAATTTTGAACCTGTTGCAGCTCGATCCAGTACTCCTTTGTACCTGTCGCAGTTCCTTACCTCTCTTAGCTCAACTTTTGCTGAAAGTACCAACTAGTATCGTGTCAATTAAAAGAAAACCCTACTTGAAAACAAGAAAACATCTAGTTTAATTGATGTACTATATATATATATATGATTGCTTTACGCATGTTATATATTGATCACCGCCAAGAGACAGACTTGAACCACGGAAATTAGTTGACTAATTAACCAGATAGCTAGATATATAAAGGTAATTATTAACCAAAAAGCTACAGAAAGCATGCATGCAGCTGGTTCGCAGTTATTAACCTACCTATAAAGCTAGCTAGCTACTAGCTAGTATTATTAATTAATACCCCAATTAATAAATAATTAAGAAAACCGCTAGCCCCAGCGCTAGCGCACACACACAAACACACACACAGACACACACATACATATACATATATATATATATATATATATTAGAAGATCTATCATATTCTATAATATACATCTATTGACCAATGGAAATTAATTTGTTGGTGTTAATAAGAAATTCAAGAAAATGACCCTTCACTTTAGCAAAATCTATATAATTGGAGATCACTCTTTTTATCGGTTACTCCTCTTTCATAGAGATCGAGTGCTCCGGATCCATATGTTATTATTATCATCCTCATCATCATCACATATTAAACCCATACAAGTTTTTATTCTTAATCCTTTTTTAATGTTTACTTGTGCCCTTACTTCTCCCATCGATCTAGCGATACATCTTTGTCACACTCCCACCATTTTAATTTTAAATTCTTTTGAATACATTGATTTTTATTGGAGTACATTTATACATTGATAGCTCTGTGTGAACATGCATGTACTACTTTTTTTTTCTCTCTCTCTCTATATATACACGGTGTGTCCTTTTGGAAAGAAACGTGGGTTTGAGTTGCATGGGAAGTTGGGAACTAATGGTGTTGAAACGAATTTAAGATCGGTGGGGGCTAGTTGCACCCTTCATAAATCATATGATTCTGAGTACATCTCTTTTTTTTATTTTTTTTAAAAAAAGTTAAAGACACCTCAAACACAGTAGAATTACAAAAACAGAGCAAAAATTCTTTACATGAATTGAGAATTAAGTTTTTACATGAATTGGGCATTAAAGCCTAAACATTCAACAACAAAAATAAGCTAAAAACTAAGAACTAAACATTTACATCAATCGATGAACTCAACAGTTGCTGTTTCGTAATTGGTGGAAGAGGTATATGCATCTTGAACTTCTCCATCCTTAAAGAAAACAACTCTCTCCATCCTGAGGCACTTTCATGGTGATGATAATACCACATTTTCGAGACCGGAGAGACTTATAACCAGAGAAGACGAAGATGAAGGATGGAACTTATCAGGTCTTTTGGGTACTCCAGGATATTTCATCTCTTTGTCGGTGAAGTCTCCATAGTCTGGATCGACCTAGTAATTCTCGTCATCCATTGATACAATGTGGTGGTAATGGAGCAGAGAGAGGAAACAGAGGGCAAGAGAGAAGAGTAGTGGGGAAGGAGGGAGTTGAGCAAATGTTCGCATCATGAGGTGTTTATTAGCTTAAGGTTTTTTGATGAACTATGAGGTGTGAATGAGAAAGTAAGGGGTGCAACTAGCCCCCACCTTTAAGATCTGTTGTTCGATTTTCGATCTCAATCTACTATCTCAAGATTAAATATATTTTTATTACACCAAGTTCCACTCTCCTCACAATTCGACTACTAAATTAATTAGACTTACACATCTGTTACATCAATTACTTAATTTCAATTAAACAATGTCTCCCCCAAATTTAATTTTCAACTGAAATTGGCCGAAATATCTTACCCGAATGGTAACTCAATTAGAACCTAATGGGTTATACAGTTTTACCGTATTCAAAATTCAAATACGTTTGATTTTATTAAAAAATTTAAATACTCCTAAATACAATCAATACCAAATTAAAATATTCTAAATATCATTAACCTCAAATTAAAATACTTCTTAATATACTTAATCCCTAATTAAAATACTTCTAAATACAGTTAACCCTAAATAAAAATAGTGTGTTTAAATTAGTTTGTTTATTTTTTAATTTTTTGTATTTAGTTTTTTGTAATGTAATATTAATAATACTTTATTGTTTAATGAAGTCAAATTGTATTTTAATACAGTCAAATCGTATAAAAATACTTACATTGCTGAAAAATTAGATATTCCGGTCAATTTTAAAAAAAAATTGAATTGAGAAAAGGTATTATGTGAAATTAAGTAATTGATGTAACGGATATATAAACCCGATTAATTTAGAGACCAAATTGTGAAGAGGGCATAATTACTTAGTGTTAAAAAAGTGTATTTAGCCCACTATCTCAATTCATATGTTACTTTCCAGTAATGTTTATTTGTTGACAAAGTTTATTGTATATAGATATATTGGAGACAACATAATTGGGCTCGAGTTGAGATGGGTAATGCATGTCTAAGTAAATTAAGGGGTACATATACTATATATCTATGATTTATGTATTACAGTATTCTCTCTCTCTCTCTCTCTCTCTCTATATATATATATATTCACAACAGTTTTCTCAATAAACTCTCTATCCTCACATTTAAAAAATATATCAATAAATAAATCAGTATCCAACAGTTTTCTTATTCTTATTTAATTCTCTATTTTAATCCTTATATATGATTTGACTCCTCAGGATGAGAGAATCAAAAGAGCGTTCTCTATCCCATGCCATGTGAGAGCCACACCATAATTAAAAAATAAGAAGAAAGTATATCCCATGTGAGAGCCACGCCAGAATTATAAATGTTATTATTTTATAATTAAAATAATGTTATTTAGTTCTCATAAACACATAATGATCATTGCACTTTTTGATTTCTAGCAATATCTATTTTTAAATTAAAATAATTGCAATTTTTAAATTTAAACAACAATTACTTTTAAATAAAAAATAGTTACAACGGTCAAAACATGATTTGGAACTTTTAAATTTTAAATTTTAAATTTTAAATTTTAATATTTAAGGAATCAATATAAGGAACCTGATGTGATAAAAATATGTAACTGCAAGTGCACAGTGTCAAGTTGAAGAACTGGCAAGTACAGGTCGAACCCACAGAGACTAGATTAATTTTAACATATCCTTAATATCTATTTTAGGGGAATTAGAAATAAATATTGAGAGTTAATTAATTAGAATATGAAAACTAATAATGAGTAAACAATCTAGGAATCCGAATCCATTAAATAATAAACATAACATATAATTCAATGTATTCTATTTTTATAACTTATTTATGATTTTGATCTCCCTTCCCTTTAATTTAATAATTTTATAATTAACGTGGGCAAGCATAGACTATAAAAATTTAAGGATTAACTATCACCCATCAAAACTTCTTTGAGCAAGCATGGATTATGAAAAACTCATATCTTAACAATAATTTATCAAAACCTCTTAATTAATTTAAAATCACATATGAACTATAAAACGAAGGTATTTCAATAACGAAATATGAAGGCGAAATTAATTAAACATAAAGGCATAAATAATAGAAGAGATGAAAAATATTATCATGAATAATTATTTAATTTCATCTTCATCCTAGATATAAAAAAATTAACTAGACATTAAAAATAAAATAACTAACTAAAAATAAAGAAGAAGAAATAAAATAAGAAAACTTCCTTTATTGATGATTCTCCAACAAGCGTATAATGAAGAAGTAATTTAATCT
This sequence comes from Panax stipuleanatus, assembly GCA_020205555.1. Taxonomy (NCBI): domain Eukaryota; kingdom Viridiplantae; phylum Streptophyta; class Magnoliopsida; order Apiales; family Araliaceae; genus Panax; species Panax stipuleanatus. Next base: position 137,425,137 of record CM035119.1, on the reverse strand, counting down.
ACTTCTACTCCTAACCTCAACTAATACAATACCTAATAATCTTTTCTCTCTAAAACAAGAGACCTATTTATAGGAAAAATAAATTTGTGCACTAATTTAGATACATTGAACTTGGACACTTTTGTTCCCATGTAGGTTTTAACTTCCTAGTGGCAATCAACTTCTCAAAGAGATCTTTTAGATAGACTTTCTTTTCTCTTGTTGGATTTGACTTGCACACCAAGATTGTTCCACCTCTTTCCTTCTCCTTGCAGGATTCTTCTTGGATATTTCTTACATGAATAAGAGCATTAAATATCGCTTGATCACCAAGATTTTGATTTTATTGCAATAAATATTAAACCCTACAAAATAAAATAAAACATATTAATTTAATAAACTAATATAATTAAAAAGACAAAATTAGGGATAATAAAATGTATGAATTATGTGTCTATCAGAACCTGTTGGGTACATAGTGAAAAAATTAAATTCTTACCTACAGAATAACCCAATAGCACTGCAGAGTAGGGATAGAGATAAGAAAACTATTGTGAATGAAAATTTCTGTTTGCTATTGAATACTTATGATCAAATGAAGATATCTGATGGTCATCGGAAGAGAAGTTTTCAATTGTTGCTAGCTTGTCACATCATCATTATGGAAATGTAATATGCCACTTCAGCCCCATTTAGGTCACAATTACATTATCTTCCAATTTATCCTAATAAGTGACATAAGTATTTAGTGATACAATAAAATATATTGAAAAATTATTTTTTTGTTATAATAACTAAAATAAATGTTTGTGTTTAAATATGCATTAAGAGAAATTGAAGTGTAACCGTAAGGTTTAGCATTCCAGCATTCTTTCCATAGTTTTCTAATTTATCCTCTTTTTAATGATCTATCCTTTTAGTGACAGTTCTAATAACACAATTATTTGCAATAATTTATTATATCATTTTAAATATAATATTTGTATCACTAAATGTATATTGAAAAAGATTAAATAAAAAGTGTAATGAATAAGATCCTAATAGATTTGAAGGCTAGGATAACAGAATCTTAAAAATTGCAACAAGTATCAGTTTGTTACAAAAAGTATTTACCGTAAACACAGTGCACTCGGAGACAAGTCGAAGAGTCCTGACCTCAAGTAAAATAGTGGGATAGAGGAAGCCGCAAGTTTTATAAAATAAAATAAAAAAGATTTTCAATTTACTGTTTTCTGGAAAAAGAAAGATTGTAATACACTTTCTTCTTTCATATTTTCCAGCTCTTTCTTGATACCCAAACATTGCAGATACAACAAGATTACATTAGCTCAATAAACAAATAAACACGATCATTAACTCTTCTGTCCTTCTAGTTTCCCTAAGGTGAAGTTAACATTGACCAACTCAGCAGCAGTACGAGCAGCAGCTGATGCACGCTCTGCAGCAGCAATAGCAGCTCGAGCTCTCTGCAAGACATCGGATGAACGTGGTCCTGTCTCCTCCTCAATGTCATTGGTTGGTTCTGTATCATGGTTCTTAATTGATGGTTCAATTCCATTGTGACCAAAAGGGGATGTATTGCTGGAAGGGTTGGGAAATTCAAAATCCAGGGCCCCTTGTTTATTATTCGTGGACATGGTGGAATATGCCACAACAGGAGGTGGAGGTAGATGAGTCTTGGGTTTTGATTGAGCTCGAGAGACTGCATTTCCAACTGTTATTTGCTTTGGTCCATCCTACAGGGTACACTAGCCACATGAATATTGACGGTAGAGAAAGACAATAACAAAGTTGATCAGTAGAAACTTCTTGGTTATGACAACTGAGTAGTTTTTTTTTCTTTCAATAAGAATGCAGCAAGCAATGTGTTATATCTTGGCTACTACACAATAGTAAACAATGAAGACTGAAAAGAAATCGATCCACTTCCTGCATTCTTACACAAAGCATGAACGTGCATGTACAACATCCACAACACCCCTTCTCCCCACACACCACCGAGTGCAGAATTGGGTAAAACTCCCACTGTTTGAAAATCTAGAAATACTAACTTTTTGAAGTCTATTTTGAGATATTTTCAAATTAAAGTTCATATGAATTATTTAGTTGCAAGATTTGTAAAACTATCTAAATTTGTACTACTAGTCAAAAGATTATTTGTTTTCAAATGTTAAATGAAACACATCAACTTTTAATTTGAAAATATCTTAAATAAACTTTGGAAGGTCAAGTTTGATCCTTTATTTTGGAAGGGATGTAACAATTTACAAGTCAAAGTGATTATTGATTAATGAGGACTAATCACCTTTTTCTGCATATCATTAATCTGTCTTGTACCTGTTTCCCTGATAATCTAGTCTTTCTTACACTTGGCATCAGTAAATCGATTATAATTACCCAAAAGGATGAAAGATTACAAAAGAAAAAAGCAAAAAACAAAATAAAGATATCCACAAATAGATACGGACATACCTTGAACACATTGCACCTAATTAAGCATAGAAGTAATTCATAATTCAGATCATATTTATTTTTATCTTTTTATTAGTTTGGGTGGCATCAATCTAATCAGATCCTGCCAAAAATCTTATAAATGTAGGTGCCATTGTCAGTATCTTAAACAAGAATTATCTTGCAATAGGTCCCCCAAAACTATCACGTTTACTCTTTCAGCACACGGAACAAATGACTGGTTAATGGATCAAACGATAGTGTAACAGTATAAAGAAAGGAAACAAAAAATAATAAAACACATACCAGAAGATCCTCAGGCTTTTTACTAAATTCTACTTCAGTTTTGGAAGAATCCCATTCAATATTGTACTCCTGTGCAATTTCCTTCAATACATTGAGCCTTACTACACCTGATGGAGCACTAACTGAAAGCTTCTCAATTATCTGAAACAGGAAACCAAAAAGCATTAAATCAGTAAATCCCACTGACAAGATTGATCCGGTATATGTACTCATCCGATAGAAAAAATGCAGAACAAATTAACTGTACGGTTGACACTAGTATCAGGCCGAAGCTCAGATGCAGCCGATATGAACTCCTTCCCATATTTTGCAGTAAAGAGATTTCTGACTTGCAACAAATCCGGTAAATCTGAACATCTTGGAGCTGCAAAGATTATGCTTGCAACAGCTTCCCGCAACTCTGATGGACACTCCCTGTTGATTGTTGTGATCAAAAGGTCTATTAATTATTCGTGCTCTACATAATTCTGCTATAAATATTAAAAACACTGGGTCCTTCACGTTTATATTATAGCTTCCAAATTGCCTCATAACAAAGCAAAAAGACTTTCCTTCTTTCTTTTTCTTTTTTTAAAACACAAGTAGAAAGTTACTTATATTTTCATTATAAACCTTACATTATATAGTGTTCATGACTGAAAATATCTCAGCAATCATGACAAGGAAAAAGACCAAAGGGAAATTATTACGCCTTTAGGGTATAAGGCACTGGATAAAGTAAGATGTAGTAGTTATCTCCTAGGGTCTACACAATAGCTTACTAAATATCAAGTTCTTATTATTTCCAAATATTTCATATTATGTATCATAAAAACTTATATTTTTCTGGTAAAGGTGAATCCAAGAAATAAATAAAAAGGAGATGAATGCTAACAAGCAGTCTCAAGATCAACAGCCCAGCAAGCAAGCAAGCAACTATACCACCTAATCCTTCGGACTTGAAGAAGGAGAGCGGGGGGCGGGGGGACTGCTCTGTCACTTTCTTAGTGATCCCAATATAATCCGAGTGTTTAGTGAATGATACATACAAATATACAATGTGGATTTATCCGATATCTAGTTACATATTATTGACAAGTATCTCTACACATATAATAGAGCTTAATCAACTTAGCATATCATGTATGGTTAAAAGGTTGAAGCAGCTTAACAAATGCAGAAGTATCCTATAAGTAGAACCAAAGAAGATATTCTAGACTTAAAGAACTAGAAGAACTAAAACAATATCTAATGTGAGGTAAATTCATTCATCTTAGCTGCAGAACTCCAGCTAAGCAAATCCCTGGATATTTCTACCAACCTAAGGGACCTTTGACAAAATGATGGCATGCAATGCATGAACTATGTAACCAAAAAAGTGGCAACTTTTAAAAGATAATTTGTGTACTGTGTAGTAAGCTATATTTCCAGAAAATTCCCAAGAATATCAAAAATAGTTGTATATATACGAGAAAACGTCTGCCATCTAGATTTCACCTTTGGCTTTCAAGAATAGGAACACGTGCAAGAACAAATTCACAGAACATCTCCAAGATCTCATATGCTGCCCAGACATTTTGTTCTCGTATAACATGCTCCACCTGACAGAAGATGCGCACAAAATGTAAACAAAAAGAACAAGACCGTACAAGTAGACCCAATCAACCAACCATCGTAGTGGCAACTGGATAAATCAAAAAGGGTACCCTAATTCGAGCAATGGCTTCTTGTCCAGCTTGCAGAAATTGAGCAATCTCCTTGCGCATAAGTTTGAGCTGCACATCCCTCTTATTTTGAAGTAATTTCATGCGTGATATTGCCAGAGTAAGGCAAGTTTTGCTACAAATCGACCCATAACCATCAAATTCAAAACCAATACATTAATGATATATCCATTCACTTTCAGACCACATAAGAACAGGTATGCAAGAATCCCCGAAATCGCAAAAAACATTACTGACTTGCATACTAGAAACAGGTTTGCATCACAGAATCAATTTATTCTAATTTCTAACCTATGGAAACCCATTAAGGCATTAACAAATTATGGGAGTTATGATAAAAAGAGAATCTTGATAGAGCCCAGATCAGATATTGATTTCAGCTTAATTAATTTAGTAAGTCTTGAAAAATAACAAGATAACAACTACTCGAGCTGAGTATGACAAATCTAAATTACATGATCAGATGCGAAAGTTACACAGATTCAAATAACTAAAGTGTTCTTCAAACAATTGACAAAATGGAAATTGGAAGCGAATTGAAGAGGTAAGGCGAGGTGAGGAAGAATAGGAATCAACAAACCATTTTGCGCCAAGAAGGCCCCTGTTGAAGAGTTGGTTTAACAGTGACATGGTCGCCGATCAGTAGAGATGTTAGTAATAAATATGTAAACAATTGAAATTATGTTTGATGGTTCAGAGGAATTTGGAGCATTCCCGTCGGTCGTTGGTCGAACGAACTCAGATAGGATAAGTAGACTTATTAACCCATTTCAATAGTCAGTTGTATCAAAGTGGCGCAGCGGAAGCGTGGTGGGCCCATAACCCACAGGTCCCAGGATCGAAACCTGGCTTTGATATTGTGTTTTTTCACTTCTATTTACTTTCTTTCTTTCTTTTTTTGAATCGGGGTCAGATAGCGTCATGGCTTCGGAAAGGATGTTCGGGATCGAATGGCGTTAAGACTTCGGGAAGTCGACGGATTGGCTTTTATTATTATTATTATTATTATTATTATCTTTTATAGTAATAGCATTTTATTAGTTAGTAAATCTTTTATAATAAATTATTACTTGTTTCCATATTTTTAGTAAGTTTGTTAGTATTTATTTCCCTATCTCTAAAGAAGATTCTAGAGTGTCTTGGGTAAAAAGTTTTATTAGCTGTATAAACCCGGCTTGTAAGTTGAATTCGATGAACTTTGATTTTAATAAATATAAATTTACATATTAGAGATAGTTTCTCTGTGTATTCCTGATAAATCTCTTATTCATTTATCTGTAAATTTATTTGTTTACCGAGTCCGCAGTATATTTGCTATCCCGCCTGGCGTCAGACTGCTAGTACATATGATAGCATTTAAGGATTAGAATTTAGAAACCTCTTTAATTAGGAAGAAAAAAGGTTTATTGGAACATGGAAAGATGACTCAAAATTTTCAGATTAGATAATCAAGGAATCCGGTGTTTCCTGTGACTAGAGAGAGAGAGAGAATCATTAAACTTTGAAAGAGATTTGACGGGATATTAAATTGATTACAAGTCTAGGCGGACAGCCGAAATGAATATTATTATTGGATATTTTCAAAAAACAAATTGATTTTTTTTGTGACTCCCAAAAAAAGTATAGTATTTATTTCAACTAAATTTTTTTTAAAAAAAAGTTAAAAATAAAACACTTTTTTTTGTACAACATTGTTCTTGTATATGTAGCCAAATTACACCTAAAACACTTTTTTTTTTGTAAAAATTTCAGTTGAAATAAATACTATACTTTTTTTGAGAGTCACAAGAAAAACAAATTTTTTTTTTGAAAATGTCCAATAATCATGTCCAATTCGACTGTCTGCGTAGAAAGACTCTTTATAAACTCTCTAGATTCTAACATTATTTCGTTCAGTTTAACAGATTTATTGCATTCACTAATAGCCTACACATTCTCTCTTTTTTTTCTTTTTTTCTTTTTGGTTTTCACATCTCGATATCCGGCAACCATTAAGTTCAGACTAATTCGGAATAGAGCTACGGTCAAACTCAATTAGGAAGAACAACATCAATGAAACCTGAACTCACATTTGGTATTGAGACCAACAGATCACCCTCTTTTCTATTCACAAAACTTTCTTATCAATTGGTCATCTTAAATGATTAGCATGCTTCAATAATCTGAATTCAAAATTTCAAACCATATTGGATGAAACATAGCTCCTTATGCAAACATAATAACTAAAATTGTTCTCAAATGGAGAGAGTAAATACAAACAGACCAGTTTCCTTTTCTTCAAGTCTCTGAATGCCAGCTCGGCCAAATCTTGCAGGGGTACAAGCATAGCTTTCGGAGTAACGCTGGACAACATAGTTAAGACCTTGGTAATTGGTTCTGGAGGTATCACATCCTGTGCAATCTTGGCAGCAACTTAAAGTCTGCAAATTCTTTTTAGGAAAAAAAACATATTACGTGGTTCTGAAAAAATGGTTAAACCATGCTATTTTCAACACATACAGGACTAGGACAGAATGACCCAACAATATCAAAAGTTAAAGCACAGTATCAGTTAATGTAGGGGAAGCAGGCTATCAAAGAGGACAATCATATATTCACAACGAAAGACCTCTTTGTTTATCCTTTTTTTTTTGTATTATTATTACTAATGGACAAATCCTTGTAAAATTCCTAAAAGTGAGCAATTAGAAGCTGAGGAAATGTAGACATCAGCACGAGTGAAGATAGATTTACCTTTACACATTGGGGCTACCCATCCCCCATTCACGAGGTTCCTTCGGATGAACCTTGATAGCAACTGCTCCACCCATGGACGGTTGGGAATTATGTTAACGTAAATCAACTAATAAAATAAAGACATGACAGATAAAAAAATATAAGATTTAATGTAGAAAACTCTTAAAAAAAAATCACAAGTCAAACTCCTAATCTCTACTATATTAAAATAACGGGCTTACAATAATCTTCTCAAATTTTAAGTCTAAAACTTGAGGTTTCATAATACGGCGACACAACTTTTTGTACAAACTAAAAATAGCAAAACCTTCCTACCCACAATACAATTTTTTTCCACAGAATAAAAAACGGCAAAAACTCTCCCTCACACAAACACAAAACCCACTTACACTCTCTCTAAACTCTTAAGATGCTACATGATTTTTGATTGTGCTACACTTCAACAACTAAACATATATAAGACTTTATTTATACAATACCCACAATTTTTCTCTTCCTATTCAAAATAAGACACTTCCAAAATAAAACTGCTATTACAAATAGACTTTTCTCCAAAATAATGAACTTCTTTTTCTTAATATAATTCGAGAAGTATCCCAACAATTCATTCCTCGACTCGAATTCTCGAATACTTCAACTTCATCTTTGTCACTGTCATCGTTATTGTTGTCGTCACTATCATCCACATTGTTTGCATTATCCTCATTATCCGCAATATATGCATCTTCTGCATCATCCGCAACATTCGCATCTTCCATATCATCCGCGTTATCTGCATCATCATCTGCATCGTTGTTTTCATCTTCATCAACATCTCCGTCATCTAACTATCAACTGCAACGGTGATTCTCCATAACTGCAAAATCTCTTATTCATTCTCATCATGATGAAACTCAAATTGACAAAACTCCGGATCTCCACTATATCAAAATATTGGGTTTACAATAATACTCTCAAATTTTACACCCTAAAACGAGGTTCTACAATACTGCAAAACCCTCCTACCCACCATACAACTTTTTTTGCACGGAATATAAAAGGTGCAAATACCTTCTCTCTCTCTCTCACTCACACAAACATAAAACCCACTCACACCTTCTTTCAACTCTAGGATGCTAAACATAAGACTATTTATAGAGTACTAACAATTCTTCTATTTTTATTTAAAATAGGACACTTACAAAATAAAACTCCTACTACAAATAATCTGTTCTGAAAAATAACACTCTTATTACAAATAGGACTTTTATTTTCCATAATAGCAACTCTTTTCTCAATAGGATTGGAGTAATATCCCAATATTGACCCAATAAAAAATAAAAAAAGGAGGCCCCCCTCTTACTTCAGGCCTTCCTGCCAAACATAATAGAGCAGAAATACCAAGACTATTGTTCAAGTACCTTACCGAGCGATCGAAAGAGGGGGAACTCATGTTATCCACGAAAACCCACTTTATAAATGTTCATCTTGAATGACTGAGAAGGACTAAATTATGTTTAAAACCCAGAAATCTTGAGAATTGAAATGACAAAGGCAGGTGACAGCCAAAGCCATTCAAGATGAGAATTTTTATTTATGACACAAAGGGTTTGATATCGATGATAATTGAGCATATGCTAATTAGGGAGTCGAGTATCTTAATTCACATGGCACACCTTTGATTATTGTATATTGTTCGATTACATTGTCAACTATATCATCAAAGTTAAGTTGGAGACATATAACCATGTAATCCTTTGGAGAGACCAAAACCTGGATGGTCTATAGCATAAACACCATATCCACAAGCCGCAATTTGCTTGGCGATACCTGAAAACTTATATAATTTTGTAGAGCTATAAATATTTTTCTCCATCAATTAGTTGAGTATTAAAGTGGAACTTGAAGCCCAAAACATCAGCATTACTCAAATAATTAGATCTACAATGAAAAACAGGATCACAAACCTTCAAAGAAAAAAGTGCAACTATCACCATAACCATGACAGAAAAAACAAAGCACCTTTGATCCGAACACCAGGCTTTGGCAACCAACTCTTGGCCATTGAAATTTATTTCATACCACTACAAAAACACAATTTAACTTGAGTTTCAAAATTTAATATTTCCTTTAATAAATTCCAAATATTTCATTTTCCAACAACCAAACAGGAATTTAGGCATATTCATAAGCGGGCAGAACCAAATACATCCAAATTCTTAACAACTCTCAAAATCAACTCATCACATTCATATGTGTACCCCATTGGCCCATTTCATACACCAAATTGGATATTTTGATTCTTTGTTAATCAAGAAAAGCGATTAGTGATTGTTTGCGTAAAATATATATATATATATATATATATATATATATATATATATATATATATATATATATATATATATATATATATATATGGGGTTGCATCCACAGCAACCGGTTACTGGGAGCAACCACTTTATATGGGGTTTGGGAATCATTATTATAATGGGGTCCACTGTATTTGGGGGATAAATTGAGTCAAAAGCTTCTACATAGGAGTGGGATAAAGTGGTTGCTCCCAGCAACCGTTTGCTGTGGATGCAACCCCTATATATATATATAATCTTTGAAATCAGCTGTAACAGAACATAGCTTAGAAAATAGAGGGTTGAGATTAGATATTGGTTATTAGAGGATGAACGGCTATGATTCATTTTGTTTGCTAAAGGATATATGGGTAAGATGTAGTGTAGCCTATATAAGGCTTAGCATGTATTGAGAATAGACATCGAATATATTGAAAATCAAATTTCTAATCTCTTTTCCTCTTTCTTCTCTCTATTTTCCTCCTGCAATTCTTTTAAGGTCTAACCGAGACATTAAATCGGTAACAATGGCGCTTTCATTGAGAGCTTCCATGGTGGAATCAAATGGCATACAATCTGGAGAAGTTGTTGATTTTTTGGATCAATTTCAGAAGTTCGAAACTCGGAATCAACGTTTCCTAACAGCAACGGAGATCCAAAACTTGGAGTGGGAGCACAAGGAATTTGTCATGAATTACTTTGTGTATCATCAACAGTCCACCACAATTGCTGAATTTGAGAGTTCCTTTTTAAAACTTAAGAGATGGGCAGAGACTGGCAGTGAAGAGAGTTTTGATGAACAGTGGGTTGTGGACCTATTTGTTGCCGGATTGAAGGAAGAAATCTGAATTAGCGTGGAGAGGAGTTCTCCTAAGTCATTAAGTCAAGCAATCAATTCATCAAAATGGCAAGAGATATGCCTCACAGATAAGATGTTCGACAAAATTACTGAGCTAGAATTGGATCATAAACTGCAACCAACAAGCGAAGGGATTAAAGAGAATAAACGAACTGGTGACGCTACTGTGTTGCAAAGCCAGACCCCACTATCCGCGTATGAGGTTCATGGCACACAACTCTCCAGACTCGTTGAAAACACACAAGAGGCTGATTTTGTGATTAAAAATATTCATGATTTCAATTGTAATTTTGTACAAATCAACCAGAATCTGCGTATAGATGGTGTTGCTTTTGCTAGAGAGCTTAATGGTGGTGATCAACTGTATAAATTTGTAGAGCAAGATGACTACAATATTGAACTCAAACCAAAACCACCAGATGGAAATCTGTCTAACGAAGTGATCCAAGAAACTAGAGCTAAATTTGGAAATGAAAAGGAAGTCCCAGACACTGAGACAATGGAACGAGAGCCAAACATGAAGGAGGATGACTGCCTATGTGTATTTGCGGATTCCATGGAGTCAGAATTTTATGAAAAGGATGAACATGGTGATGCGATTATGGAATTTGAAGAGGAAGATGATGACAATGCCGAACCAACTGTACCCGAGGATGGTGATCGTAATGTTTTTCAGACCGAAATTAGAGATTTAAACCCACAAATTCATCAAGTATTCAACCAATTGGATCATCCTAAGGTAAATTCTCTTCCAAGGTATGATTTCTCATCCCCTAACTTGGCAGCCAACACCGAAGCAAGAGTGCTCTTTGCAAATAAAAAGGAGACTCGTGTTGTGAGTAAGGTGTTCGACAAACTTCTAGAGCCAATGGGATACACTGTTGCCATCAATCCAAAGCCGCCAGATGCTTATAACACTCAAAGTGATAAAATTAAAGGAATAGACAGTACTCTTAATGCCCTGTACCCAGCAATTTTGGATGAAAATACAAAGAGGCCCAATGCAATTTGGGTGAACATGTATGGATAGCACGATCCTTTGGCAAAAATTTTAGAGTCTATTACCCCAATTTTCCATGACGAGGATACTTTGAAAGATGCAAGTAAAGAATATTCGCTAATTGAAGCTAGTCCTTCAACAAAGGAATGCACTAAGAACACAAAGCTTCATGATATTCATCCAAGCATTGCAGAAAACGAAATAGCTCAGATTGCATCATGTTGGGATGGAGACCCACAGTGTGACAAAGCTTGCGCAGTGCTCAATGAAATGCCTAAGAGAGACGTCGTGACACGGAATGTTCTCATTGTTGGCCACACTCAAGATGAGGATTGTTTATGTTTTCTGACATATCAAAATCAGTTGATGTATATTGATGGCAGAAGTGAAACCATGGATATGCAAATTATGGCTTGGAATGTTGTTGATAAGATAGATAATGATCAAAATAATCAAGAGCTTTCAATGGGTATTGAAATGATTCAAAGTGCAGTTGTAGGCAAAATAACTAGCACAAAATCTGACTTAAAAGAAAAAAATTGGAAAACTTCATATTTGGTGCCACCAGAAGATTTCTTAGAATCATTGCAAGTTGCTGGTATCCCAAAGAGAAACAATGATGCAGCTATAAAAGGTGGTATTGTTGATCTAGCTGCTAAACTGGGAAGTTATGTGGTGCAAGTTAAACAACTCCACCTTGAGGACAAGGTGGAATTTGAAAAGGGTAAACAAGGTCAGGCTATTGCAACTTCAAGTGTAAGGGATTTAGATGACATTGTGGGTACTTTAAAAATATATTCGAAGGATGATTTCATCAAAGATGCTGAGCTGGTTTTTAGTAGGATTGCTTTACTTTTTTGTTTTCAGTTTGGGGGTAAAGGCCCTCCTACTTATGCTGTTGACAATGAAATTCATTTCAAGAAGATATTAATCAGATGATAGCTGTTAGCAAGCAAGTTAATAATCATCTCTCATATTATGCCTACTCGGGCGATATGGTTCTCCATTTTTTCATGAGAATCTTAAATTGGTGCATTAACAACCTCATTGGAGTGAACATGTGGATAAATAGTATCCCTCTCTGTATTTTGGTTGGTACTACTAATTTCTTAGACCCAAGAATTTTGGATATCACGAAAGCGTTGTGTCTTTATGATATTAGATCTCTTGAAGCTGTTTATTTTTGTAACCAGCTTGATGCCTCTCCACTTCAAAGGGAAACTATAGTAAGGTACTTTCTAGCTGTGTACAAGCTGGCCATGAATATTGGGCGCAAGTTGGCGTCAAGTATGGGTTTAGCCATTAATTTGTTCAAGGAATGGTTTTCCCAATTCAAAATAAACAAGTACAAATATGCTCTAGAAATTGAAGGTTCCTCTAGTGATCAAATCCATACAGACTCGGGTTTCCTCACATTATTACAGGATGATGAAAATGTTCGAGGACTAGAAGATATGGACAAAAATTCTGGAGCTTCGCATTTACGGGCAGCATACATAAACATGATGGAATCGCTCAATGCAAAGAATGAAAACATTTGCGAGAGGAATGAAGTAGCAACATGTAATCATGCCTTATTTGCAACTGGGTATGGATTAGAAAATGGTGTTAATGCTGACTCTACTTGCAAACAGCGAGAGATCGAAGTTGTAGTCATTGCCACTGGGATTCACACCTTCGGGAAGGCTGCTCATGTTGTTGATTGCACTAACCAAGTCAGACACTTCCAAAATGTGTTAATCGCAGTTATTAATTTTTGCATATGTTATATTGCTGTGGGGATGAATTTAGTGATTATCGTACCATTCCCCATCCAAGACCGAAAGTATCGACCTGGGGTTGACAATCTTCTTGTGCTTAATCTTCTTGTGCTTCTTTTTGGAAAAACTCCAATTGCTATGCCCACAGTTTAGTTTATAACCATAACCATTGGTTCTGATCGCTTGGCTCGACAGGGAGCCCTTATAAAAAGATTGACAACAATAGAAGAGATGGCCAACATGGACATGCTTGGAAGTGATAAGACTCAGACTTTGACATTAAACATGTTTGGTGTTAACAAGTATCTTATTGGCTCCACATTGTCAAGCAAGTTGCATGCACTTCCACCTTGAGGACAAGGTGGATTTTGAAGGGATGGGTATTTTAACAGAACATAGCTTAGAAAATAGAGGGTTGAGATTAGATATTGGTTATTAGAGGATGAACGGCTATGATTCATTTTGTTCGCTAAAGGATATATGGGTAAGATGTAGTGTAGCCTATATTATATAAGGCTTAACATGTATTGAGAATAGGTATCGAATATATTGAAAATCAAATTTCTAATATCTTTTCCTCTTTCTTCTCTCTATTTTCCTCCTGCAATTCTTTTAAGGTCTAACCGAGACATTAAATCGGTAACATCAGCATACTAAGCTCCTATGTTCTGATTCCAGGAGGAGCCATCTAACGGACCAGTTGGAAAAAAATCAAAATCAGTAAATGAACAAGTAAAATTTATATAAACTGATAAATCATAAATGCATACTAGAACTCTAATAAAAGGAAAATATAAAAATTAAACACCCAATAGCCAATAGGGAAGTACCTTAAACAAACAGTGGTCAAGCTGCTGTTGAACCTCAGGTCTAATGGCCCAGTTATTGCATCAAGCAATTCCACCCAAAGAGCCACCAGAAAGAGATGGCAATCTATTTATTGGACTTGGAAGTTGGAACAATCGTTGGGTGGGCTGCTCTTTATATCTCTCCCTTACAAGAGTGGATAACTGAATATTGAGTTGCTCATATTTGATTTAAAAAATTTATAGAGTATAAAATATGGTTTGATAGAGACTCTTTTAGCTACAGAGTAAAATCTCGAATCGAACTCGAGCAATTTGAATTTTTCGAACGAATATAATTCGATATCAATAGAAAATTATAATTTGAGAAGGTTCGAGTAATTTATTAAATTTTAAAATTTATTTATATTTGAATCATTTATATTTCGAATCGAACTCGAATCGAATTTTTAAGTCGAACAAATACAAATTTTATCCGAATTATTTGCTCATTTACTCTCCTAATTTCTCTCTTTTTTTATTACTCCATGTGGCATGAAATCCTCGGGCTCAAATCTTGATGATAAGGGGATGGCATTAGTATGAAATGACCCAAGCGCATGCGGGTTGGGTCGGTTTGGGGAGAAGAAAAATACTGGGCATTTTCATATTCTGGAAATACGGCTCCATCCAATCGGAGGAGACCACTACACTTACGTGAATCAATTTCAGTACATTATTTCATGATACATATATTTGGCTTTACAAAATACAAACAATCAATTCATGTATGTATGTATGTATGTATGTCTTTTTCAGTTTTGCAAATTTCCTTGTATGCATGCAACTTTTGGCAATTCCATCACGTCATATCCTTGACTAATAACATCAACAGCTAAATGATTGAGAAGACAAACACGACGAAGAATTAATATCAAGGGTCCACAAACTATTATTAATAATGCTGTTATAATATAAAAAATAATCACATAAAATTCACAAACTATATATTTATGTCCTGTCATTAGTTTTCACATCATTAATATATATCTATAAATTTTAAATATATGGAGAAACCTAAAATTTTGTATGTTTTTATAATATACCTATAATGATAGTTGTGTATGGAGCTGATATGCTTAATTACATAGTGCAAGTTAACTCTATTTACTTTCGGGCTTCTATTGTCTATTTTAAAAAATCAAAATTTCTTGAGGTAGGCAAGTAAGTCCCAGTCAATAGGGGCATTTTTGTAAGCTGGATTGTCCATAGAACCCATTGTACTTTCAGTGTATAATTCTACGTTTATGTGATAATTGAGCATTGACTATCATCCGTGATAATAATGACATAGTAAATAAGTTAAATTAAGACTAAAAAAATTATTTCTATCAATATTTGAACTCAAAACCTCAACCTCATAGCTTTAAATAATTGTTCAACTAAACTACATGCTATAATTATAATTAATACAACATAAATTTTTTTAATACAAGTTTCTCTATTTAAACCAAAAAAAAAAGATAAATGAATTGGTAAATAATTTTTGTTTGGTATTGATTTATAGGTGGTTTTAAGTTTATTTTGATAATCCTAATATTTTTTATAAAAAAATAATTACATTTATTGAATACTATAATAAACTGTATATTTTGATATTTCTTAACATACTAAAACAAGGAACACATCAACCAAATCTGTATTTATCTAATTTATTTATTGATTAGGAATTATACTAATATGTATTTCCATTGACGCAAAGAACTTCTTAAGACTAAAGGTGATATATAACTAGAGGCCTATAGGAAAAAAAAAAAGAATTTCTCACATTCTTTGTTTTAATTCAACTGCATGTTTCAAAATTTTGTATATTAAGTTGCAGTTTATTATAATACAATTTTTAACTTATTTACTAGTTTAGTTTACACTTTTTATTCATCAAGTCGGAGAATACTATTTGACGCACCTTTATTAAAACATCTTAATTATTGTAGAAATAAAGTGCTATTTTTAGCCAAATAAAATTTAAAATGTTTACTTAAAATATCCAACATTAACCTTTCTTTTTTAATTGTAATAAAAATGCTAATTGTACGTAATCAATTTATAATGAAAAAACTTGTATAAATACAATTTATGTCGACTTACTTATAATTACATCATGAAGTTTAGTTGGATAGTTGTTTAAAGTTATGAAGTTGTAGTTTTGAGTTCAAATCTTGACCGAAACAAATTTTTTAGTCTTGGTTTGGACTTACTTTATATGTCATCATTGCCAAGTAAGATAGTCAGTGCACAACTGCTCACATAAATGTTTATTATCCAAATTTTTATAGTCCTGTTTTGCATTAACAAACAAAAAAAATACATTATTCCAAATATACTAAGAATACAATGATCATTTTTATATTTTACTATATTTATATATATAAATACGCCTCTCTGATTCTAAAAATTTTCAATATTTCTGTTCTGTTATGAGTTATCAACTTAAGATCGTGTTGGTTTATTAAGAAGAATTAATTCTTCATATTTGTTCTCTCTTAAAACAATAAGTGGGCTCAAAAATTAATATTATATTTTAATTACTCATTACTGAATTTTACTTTTTCTTTCTTAGTCTAAGACATCCTACACAATGCATGTGGCAAGTAATTTGAGCGCGAAAATAGTAAAATATAATGATTGCAGTTGGAGGAATGTCAGAACTAATTATTAAGAATACATAGTTGGACTGGTTATGATATGCCATATTATTCATGAGTTATATCAAAGTCTTGTGTACAATCTGAGCGATAGTTATGTTAGAAAGGGTTGAAAATATATTGACTTTTTAAATCAATTGGCGATATCTTAACTAAAGGGTGTAAACGAATCGAATCGAAGTGAACAGAGAATTATTCAAATTCGACTCGAAATGATAAATTCTTACTCGAATTCGAATTGTATTTAAAAAATTCTACTCAGATTCGACTCGACTCGAATATTTACTACTCGAATTCGATCCGACTCGGCTCGAATTATAATCAAACTACTCGCGAGTTTTAAATTCAAGTTCGAATTCGATTCTCTACATAATAACTAGTTTTATAATAAATATAATTATAAATTGAATTTGTTGATTTACTTAGAAATGAGAAAATATATTTACTATTCCACTTTATAAATAAAAAATCACAATTAAAATAAAATAATAATAATAATAATTAATTATCTAATTTAATTTAAATTTGTATATATTATAATAGAATGTATCGAGTATCTAATCGAATTTATATCAATCGAGCATGTATCGAATCACACTCAAGAATTCGAGTAGTTTGAATCTTAAACGAGTCGAGTATAACCTTGCTCAGATTCTACTCATATTTTTATTCGAACTATTTTTAATGCTCAGATTTGGATCATATTATTAACGAATCCGAATCTCGCTCATATTTTTTCGAGTCGAGCCCAAATCGAGCCTGAACCGTTTGGCTCGTTTACAGCCTTAATCTTAACCGTGATAGTCGATGTGAAATTATTTGATTTTACAAAAGCAATAGACCTACTATAAACTAATTAAAATTTATTACTCTCTCTATCTCTTATATGAATTTTGTCTTTTTAAAATTAACTTGAGATATTTTTAAATTTAAATTGATATAGATTTTTTTAATTTACATTAATACAGTAATAAATATTTTAAACTAATTAAAAAGTGTTATTTATTGAAATATTTATTATTTTATAATATGTCATAAAACTGATATCTCAATTTTGAATTAAAAAATATTTTTAATTAACTTTCAAGTAATTAATAATAATCTTATAATTTTGAACGGAAGAAAGGAGTATTATAGCTTTGGGAAATATTTGAAATTTGGGTTTGAAGTGAATATAGTAGTTAATAATGGGTGAAAGATGGTGGTAGTGTATGTGTAATTATAGAGAGATAAGCAACAAGGAATTTCCTTGTTGGTAGTTGGGGGCATGTGAGAAGGAAGAGAGAGAGCTCCACGCTCACTCCCACTGCCACTGCCACCAATGAGAAGCCCGCCCGTATAAAAGAATGGATAAATTATATAATATACATTTTAATAAAATATTACAAAAAAAAAGAAGCATAAATAAAATATTTATAAAATTAGTGCATATGTAATATTTAATTATAAAAAAGTGTATTCTTATCCCTTTAATTATGGCTCATGATTCTCTCCCTTATCTCTTCCCATTAATTATTATTTTATTACCTCTCCCACGATTCTCTCTCACTCCATTTCAACGCCACTGCAATTCAATTACCACCGTCTCCCTTCTCCTCCCCCGTCCACGCCTCACCCCCTCCCTCCTCCTCCTCCCACCACCCACCACCCTCCACCCTCCACCCTCCACCCTCCACCCTCCACCCTCCTCCTCCTCCTCCTCCCGACCCCCTTTCTCCTCCTCCCGCCCACCCCCACCCCCACCCCCACCCCCACCCCCACTCTCAATCCCTTTTCTCCTCCACCAGCCCACACCCCACCCCACCCCCCTACCCCCCTACCCCCTACCCCATCCCACCCCCTCTCTCTCCTCCCGCCCTCTTTCTCCTCCCTCCGCCTCCCAACGCCCTCTCCTTCTCCCGCCCCCCTATCTCCTCCTCCCGCCCAGCCCCACCCTGCCCCACCCCTCCCTTCCATCCGCCCCCCTTTCTCCTCCTCCTCGACGACCACCGCCTCCGGTTAAATATCCACCACCTCCGATTCATTTTCCACCACCACCCGTTGTCTCCCCTCCACTACCCGTCCATTCTCCACCTCCACTGATAACCAAACATTCATACGTTGGTAATCAAACAGTCATATCAAGGTAACCAACCTTTCATACAAAGGTAACCAAAAATTTATATAAAGGTAACTAAACATTCATACCAAGGTAACCAAACATTCATATGAAGGTTCAGTTACCTTGTTATGAATGTTTGGTTACCTTGGTATGAAGGTTTGGTTACATTGGTATGAAAGTTTGGTTACCTTGGTATGAAGGTAACCAATTCAGATTTATTAGGTTACCAATTTATTTTGAATGTGATGCAGTTGGTAACCAAACTTTATGCAGTTGGTTACCAAACCTTCTGATAAGGTAACCAATTCAGTTTTATTTGATTACCAATTTTATTTTGAATGTGATGCAGTTGGTAGTCAAACTTCGTATAAAAGTAACCATTTTAATTTTTGTGGGTAACCAAATCATCAAAAAAAAAATTCAGAATAGCAACTCCGGCGATATAGCAAAGGCAGGAGGCGGGGGAGGAGGTTTTCCTCATTTTGATTTGAATTTTGAATTATGGATTTGAAATTGTTGTTAGATCTAAAAGATTTGAATTTGAATTATTAGTTCTCCTTGATTTTAGATTTTCTTATTTAATGTGAAATTGAATAGTTTGAATTTTTTGCACTTTTTGTAATTATTTTGTGGTTGCACTAATAGTGTAATTACTTTCTAATTGTTGTATAATTCTGTAAAGGACTCTAAAAGAATATAAGGCAGGCAGGCAGGCTCGGCAACAATTGGGTCGACTTGGGTGAAGCCCACATTCCTCAGTGCACCACTGCTAATTGCCTTCTCCAATATACTACATAAGATCATTCACAACAGTTTTTTTATCTTTATTCCTACTTTACAGTCGATTAGATCATTCTGCAAAATAGATATCCAATTTTTTCACTATTAACCCAACAGGTTCCTTATATTAATTCTTTAAACAATAAAATTTGAAAATTTAAAAGTTAAAATTTGAAAGTTTCAACCGTCAAAACATCAAATTAATAATAATCTTATAATTTATAAAAAAGAAAATATAATTTATCAATTGTATTTCATTGTAAAATAAATTTTATTTTATTTTAAATTTTATGTAATTTATGGAGTGAGTATTGAATGGATTGTAACTGCAAATGTACATAAGATCAATATTAACTTTTAAAAAGTTAATTTGCGATATTTTTAATTTTAATTTAATATGATTAATTTAAATTTTGAAAATAATAAATTTTATAATTATTAGTACTTTTATAATATTTATAATTATATTGACATAGATTAAATAAATTTATATCAATTTTAAATTGAAATATGTTTGAAATTATTTTTTTATAAAATAAGTCAATATTAATTTTATAATTTAAAAATGAAGTAATAAAAAAAATGTCAAGATGTATATGATTGATGAGTTGTCCACTTAAATAAGGGCGTGAAATGTCATTTTATATATATAGAGAATTATATTGGGGAGTAAAATCCTATATAGAGATTAAAATAGGGAATCAAATAAAGATAAGAAAACTGTTAAATAATAATTTTTTAATATATTCTTCAAAATTAAGAATAAAAAATTAATTAAAAAAACTGTTGTGAATACTCTTAATAGACCCCATAAATTTCCCAAACCCCAATTCGCTGTTTATATTTTATATATACTATAGTCGTAGAACACGCGGTTGGTGTCTCAATTCTCATTGGGGCCGGGGAGCATCCGCACCTTAGTGCCATTCCTCTGAAACCCATTTCTTCTTTTCAATTGTTTTGTGTACCGCTTACGCATTCATTTTCTCTTTCCAAATTCTAAGAAGAATGATTTCATTGTTTAGGATGCTTAGAAAGAAAAAAAAAAAAGTTTTTTTTTGCGACATTGACACACACATACCCATCTTGCTGTTACCAAAAATTAAACTCTCGACCTCATGAATCTTATGAGACGAGTCATACCAATAAGCCACATACCATGTGTTAAAAAAACGGCATACCACAAATTAATGTACTGCGTTTGGATTGAATGAATAAAAGTAGGAATGGAATGACTCATTTTTATGGAATAAAAAAATTATGTTTGGTTGCGATTGGAATGAATTGAATCATCCTTTTTTTTTTGCTATTTTCGACTGAAATTTAACATTCTTGACTAAGATTTTATGCCCAAAGTTTTATGAGTAATTTTTTTTATCATTGAGTCATGAGAGCGGGAAAGTATAGAATAACTCATTTCAATTAAAATAAAATGAATCATTCCAATTCTATTCTATTCCTTCAATCCAAACACAGCACAATGCTTATTTCAAAAGCTTGATAACAATTAAACAAGATAAAAAACGGGATTACTGTTGCTATAAATTGACGATCTTACTTTAGGCCTACCACAAATTAAAGGTTTACATTGAATCCCATGCCACTCCACTACTCGTACAGCTGATTGCATGCCTAATTGATAAACTCTAATGATTTTATTCCTTGACCTGCATGGTATGTACTTTGTGAACTTCCTTCTTCTGCTCCTAAACATCCGCCTCGAAGAGCCTCTGGCTTGTTCGATGAAATATATACTGGTATATATTCCACGCTAAGTTGGTCCGGTATACCCTCCCTACCTACCTCCGTACTAACTAACTACCTCTAGCAGCTCCAATGCTCTGCCTGGGCACCAGACTTGGGCAAACTTATATGTTCATAATCACCCGTTGGGATGTGATTATTTGGGTCTTTTGTTATCAAGTGTCTATACAAGATTATAAACACTTGACAACTAGATCACATACAGAGTTGTTTATGAGATTTTGGTGGCCCAGAACAAAAAATGAAAATTAGAATACGTACATTTATTGAAAAATACTTCTTCTAATATTTCTAAAATCAAAATCTTCAATCAAATGTTCAAAATCTTATATACACACAGCATATAAAAAAAAATGGGGACCCCTGATCGCCCAGGACGGTCACCTTATTAATTCTTTAATTACACCTGAAACTGATAACCTTATTAATTCTTTAATTACACTGAAACTGGTCTGAATAGTTTACGACTTTAAATTTAGAAATAATTCAAATTATATGAAAAGAATAAATGTAGAAAGATTTCAAATATCGTTTTAGAAAATAAAATTGATGATATATTTTGAAACGGAGCAATTATTAGTTTCTTCTTTATTATATAGTCATGGAGAGAGTTTGAAGCTAGGTTCTCAGATACCCACGTGTAAAACAGTGACGCACACAAATGATCGTACTAACTACCACTTTTTATATGTCCCGAAACAATTTCAACTCTATCTACTACCGCGAGAGTTCAAATCGTTGATTACTTTGGCATCCGAAAATTATACACGAAAATAGATTGATTGTTATTTCTGTTCCTTCAAATTGTTATCTAATTTTAAAATCGTTTCTAAAGTACTATTTTTATCAGTTAAGTCCTTAAAGTGATATTTTATTGACGTTCTGTTCCTTCAACCCATTTTAGCCTAAACCCGACCTATTTTGACTAAGTTTAACCCAACCCGACCCAGTTTGACCCAACCCAAAATTTTAATATTTTAAAATATAATAATATTTTAAAAATAAGTTTAAAATAATAATTATATTTAATATTTTAAAAAAATAATATTTAATTATTTAAAATAAAATAATTGTTTTAAAAATAGTTATTTTTAATATTTAAAAATAAAATATTAGTTTTTTTAAAAATAAAAATAAATATTATGTTTAATATTCTAAAATAAATATTATATTTAATATTCTAAAATAATTATTATTTTTACTATTCTAAAATAAATATTATTTTTAATATTTTAAAAGTAAATATTATTTTTAAAAATAATATTTACAAAAATATTTTTTACTTTTAAAATATTAAAAATAAAAATTATTTATTTTAGAATATTAAATATAATTATTAAATTTTTTTATAAAAAAACTAATATTTTATTTTTAAATATTAAAAATAATTATTTTATTTGAAAATATTAAAATAATTATTATTTTAATAATAATAATTTATTTTAAATAATTAAATATTTTTTTTAAATGTTAACTATAATTATTATTTTAAACTTATTTTAAAAATACAATTATATTTTAAAATATTAAAATTTGGGGTTGGGTTAAATTTGGTCAAAATGGGTCGGGTTTAGGTTAAAATGGGTTAAAGGAACAGAAACGCCAATAAAATGCCACTTAAAGGACCTAACTGACGAAAATGGTACTTTAGAGACGACTTTGAAAGTGGGTGGCAACTTGAAGGGACAGAAGTGCCAATCAACCCACGAAAATACCTTCTTCTTTTTTCAAAATATTTTTAAGTTTTGCATAAATAAATTTCAGCAATAAAAATTTCCTAAACATAACTTCTAGGATATGCTTGTTTGTTTGTAAGGATTATTATAATATCAAAATTATATTTCTATGTATTATAATCATAATATTACTATTCTTAGAATTAAATAGTACTAATCACGTATTTGTTTAGAACGAGATTATGCATATAGGATAACTTAAAATAATCTCATGTAATATTTGTTTTGTTCAAAATTATATAAAAACTACTTAAAATAATCTCATGTAATATTTGTTTTGTTCAAAATTATATAAAAACTTGTCGTTTAAACTAGTATATCCTTACCAGTAAGAACAAAAAGATTGTATTTTTAATAGTGTGAGTATAGATGAATAGAATAAAATACATCGGTCATTTTAAAAAAAGAAAAAAAGTTAATTTTGTTATCAAAATTTTAATTTCAAGTGGTAGGAATTATAATAACTGGTTGGACATGATATTAATAAATAGTCCACAATTTCAAGTCATTTTATTATCATTACACTCATAATCCCAAGTCCAATTTTAAAAACAACAAGGATATTTGAATTAATAATCTAATCTTAAATGTTATACTTGCAAACAAATATGATGCTAGTTCTTAAATTTTGAAACAAAATTATGTCAAATGTGTTCAACCCAAACTTAAATTTTATTATAAATAAGCAACAGAAAATAAATACCCGTTGGGATTAACTTGTACTGATGATACATATATGACTCGTTCATTCAATCGTTGGGTCTCAAACCAGGATACGAAAGTTAAATTTGTGTTTATCAACCATTTATTTAGGATAAAGTTACTGGGTAAGTTTAACATTCTAAATAGTTAGTAAAATTGCTAAAATACCCCTCTAATATCTCAAGTTTTAACTGTTAGGATAATCCTCATTCCGTTATACATACAAAAATAAAAGAAATGACAATATTCTTTGAAAAGAAGGATTAGATTTTAATAGTTATGGTAGTTATGGAATGGATCCATAACATATATTTGTTATGTATACTTATAGGACATACACTATCTATACAATTGAAAAGAAAGAACGGACATGATTAAAAATTAAAAATCGACGTCCGCTACTAATAGTAGCATATGCTTATCAGAATGAATTTGACTTTACCAATAAATGTTTAGAGTTTATTAATTAATCATAAGTTAGGATTTATAAATCAGGGTTTATTAATTAGGGGTTGGGGTTTACAATTATATATCCACAATTACTTGTACTTTAATAAACAATAAACCTTAATTAATAAATCATAAATCCTAGTTAATAAATCATAATCTCTAGTTAATAAACCATAATCTCTAGTTAATAAATCATAAACTCCTTTAATAAGTCAAGCCTTTATTCTGATTAATGTTTGCTATTAATAGTGGCGGACGGTAAGTATTTTTTTTGCCGTCCGCTACTATTAGTAGCGAACATTGATCTTCAGTATCTAATCTTGGTCGTTTCATCTTATTTTCAATACATGGTATAAATTGTGTATGCCTTATAAAGATACATAACTAATACATGTTATGAATCATTACCCTATAATTATTTCCATCAGCAAAACTGTTATGCAAAATTGTGGACCCAATCCACACCATAATTATGCGGGTGTGATAAACCATCCACACAACTATTGTGCAGATGATATATTATTTTTGGGTTTCCATCCGCATAATAGTTGTGCACAGGGGCGGATCGTTGCCCCTATTAGATTTTTTTTATAGGTATAGGGGTAGGGGCAAATATGTAAGTGAATAAATTTAAAGGGGCATATTAATGGAATATTTAAACTTGAATGGGCAAAATTATAGGGGTAGGGGCAAATATGTAAGTGAATAAATTTAAAGGGGCATATTAATGGAATATTTAAACTTGAAGGGGCAAAATTATATTCATTCTTATTCTAAATATAAGTACAGATAAACGTATATTCATTCTACTTCAGTCTTCCAAATTGTTTCTTAATTTTTTTTATTTTTTAGTTTAGATTATGAATATTTATTACAATTTGTAAACATTATTTTAATTATTTAATATTACGATTAATTCAAAAAAAAATTATTTAACTTTAACAAAAAACTTAGTTCAAATCCGTCCCTACTGAAAAAAATTACTGGTGCAGATAACATACCCTATCTGCACAACTATTGTGCAGGCCTGTTAAATCTTAAACTATTTGATATTTTTTTTAAACCATCAAAGATGAATTGAATAACATATTTTGAATCCTAAAAACAATTGTTGATTGAACTGTATTTTTTTGTATTAGTTGAACTAAATCGCACCCCTCGAAAGTCGAAACCGTATATGGATAGTTGTATGGTAGAGTAACCCAAGTTAGTACATTCCAATCAATTTGGGTAACTATATAGTTAGTATTATATAGGTGGGTTTGTTTGTTATGAGTGAGAAAATGAAAGTCAGTATAGTATATATACGAGTAGGTAAGAAAATATGCAAAAAAAATCATCTCTGACCAGATATTACTAACTTGACTAACCCAACTTACTAGCATATAGTAGTAGCATGAGTAACCTAAGAGTTGAACGAGATAAATGTTAGGGGGTTATCGGCAATGACTTATAAGTTAATTAAACTAATTTATAAATTATTTACTACAGTTGAGATATTTAGTAATGATTTTTTTTTTGATTTATAAGTTGACTTACAAGTCAAAATAAATAAGCACTAATTTGATACTTGTTTAAAAATGACTTATAAGTTATTACTAATAAGTTGGTTTGACCAAATATAATGTCTATTATGTCTTTCTTCTAATAATTTTTATATTTTATTTTAACTTATAAGTTATTATCAGTCGAACACCTTTATAACTTTTTTTAAATTAATTTTGACTTATAAGTCAAATTAATATTGAACACTTAATTTTACTTATAAGTCCGAACTTAAAAATACTTATAAATTAAATTAAATTTTAATTTTAAATCATTTTAAGATAAACCGTTACGGAACGGACTCTTAGACATTCGTTACAGTATTGCATTGGTTACTCAAGTTAGTAATAGTTGGTCAGAGATAATATTTTTTGGCTGATTGGCACTTCTGTCCTTCTAAATTGTCATTCATTTTTAAAGTCGTCCCTAAAGTACCATTTTCGTCAGTTAAGTCCTTAAAGTGATATTTTATTGACGTTTCTGTTCCTTCAACCCATTTTAACCTAAACCCTACCCATTTTTATCAAGTTTAACCCAACCCGACCCACCAAATTTTAATATTTTAAAATATAATAATATTTTAAAAATAAGTTTAAAATAATAATTATATTTAATATTTTAAAAAAATAATATTTAATTATTTAAAATAAATTATTATTATTCAAATAATAATTATTTTAATATTTTAAATAAAATAATTGTTTTAAAAATAGTTATTTTAAATATTTAAAAATAAAATAATAGTTTTTAAAAAAAATTATATTTAATATTCTGAAATAAATATTTTTTATTTTTAATATTTTAAAAGTAAAAAATATTTTTGTAAATATTATTTTTAAAAATAATATTTACTTTTAAAATATTAAAAATAATATTTATTTTAGAATATTAAAAATAATATTTATTTTAGAATATTAAAAATAATAATTATTTTAAAATATTAAATATAATATTTATTTTAGAATATTAAAAATTTTAATTTTTAAAAAAATTTAATTTTTTTTTTTGAATAATTATTATATTTATTTTAATTTTTTAATATTTACTTTTAATATTATAAAATAATTATTATTTTTAATATTCTAAAATATTTATTAAAAAAATTATTATTTAATAATAATTATTATTAAAATTATTTTGATTTTTAAAATAATAATTATTAAGCTTATTTTAATTTTAAAATAATAATTTTTAAAATCAGCCATATATGTTTATGTATATATATATAAATATATAAATATATATCACTTTAAAGACCTAGCCGACTAAAGTGCCAAACAGCCATATTTTTTTGAACAACTCCTACTATATATGTTTATATATATATATATATATATATATATATATATCATTCATTTTCTCACTCATAACAAACAAACAAACCCATTATTCCTCAACACAAACTTAATATCCACAGCTCCAGGTACGTTCTAGCTACTAAATATATCCATCACTCTCCCTTTCTCTCTTCTCTCATGAATTTAATTCCTCAAGTATATTTCGTCGGAAATCTCTTCTCATGAATTCCATTCCTTATGATGTGTATTTCGTACGTTTTTCTTGTAGCCATATACGTACTCCATTTATGTAAATACACACTCAACGACAGCATGTACACCTAGCTACCTGAGCTTAATAACTCTCTCCTTTTTACTCATTTCTAATCCTTATGAGATTACTATTCTCATTACTCCCAACGTCGTCTACTTACCATCCTCACTTGTTCTCTCTTTCATCCACCCTCATCCTCAAACTCAAGTGGGCCCACACCATGGACTCCACCACCGCCGCACGCCGTCATCACCTCCGCAAGATTCTGGTCATCATGGGTCCCACTGGGTCCGGCAAATCTAAGCTTTCCATTGACCTCGCCACCCGTTTCTTCCCAGCTTCCGAAATTATCAACTCCGACAAGATACAAGTCTACCGGGGCCTCGACATCACCACCAACAAAATCACATTGCCCGACCGACTCGGCGTCACCCACAATCTACTCGGTGAAATTGACTCGCAACGCTCGCTATCACCCTCCGAGTTCCGGTCACTCGCTTCATCCTACATCTCCGGTATCTCCTCCCGTCGCCGGTTACCCGTTATCGTCGGTGGTTCCAACTCCTTAATCTACGCCCTCCTCGCCAAACGTTTCGATCCCAAGGCCGACGTATTTACTGGGTCGTACCCCGACCCCGTCTGTCCGGAGCTCCGTTACGACTGTTGTTTTCTGTGGGTGGACGTGTCTTTGCCAGTGTTGAATCAGTATCTAGCGAAGCGAGTCGACGAAATGCTTGACTCGGGGATGTTTGAGGAATTAGCGGAGTTTTACGATTCTGACGAGTTTGACTCGGTAAATCAGTCCGGGTTGAGGAAGGCAATCGGTGTACCCGAGTTCGAGAGGTATTTTGAACGGTTTGGGTGCGGCTGTAGTAGTAGTACGAGGGACGCCAACTCCGAGGAGGAAGTGACGAGGAGAGTAGTGTTTGAGGAGGCGGTGAAAGCCATCAAGGACAACACGTGTCAGCTTGCCAAGAGGCAGCTGGGGAAGATCCGACGGCTGAGGGATGGCGGTTGGGACCTTCGGAGGATAGATGCCACGGGGACATTCAGGGCGGCAGTGGGGTTGGATACCGGCGGCGGGCGGGTGGCGGATATTTGGGAGAGGCAAGTGGTGGAACCAAGCGTGAAGATTGTGAAACGTTTCTTGGAGGAGTAGGTTTTCCAGCCATTTCCAGCTCCCCATTTCTCTCTCTAGTTTTTTATAATTTTTGGCTCTCTTTATCCCCCCTCTCTTCTACTTTTCGGATTTGTACTCTCTTTTTTTCTTTTTCTTTTTTCTTTTTTAAAATTTTGGGTTTTAAATGTGATGGTGTAAAAGTTGCTACATAATTGGTTGGGATCGATGTTAGCACTTGGCTAACCCGGGTGTAACCATTGGGTAAAGGGACTACTGTGGCTCAAGGATGAGGGCAATGTGGGGTGTGAGCCCTTATAAGATTATCTGACCAGAGGCTGCTTGATCTCAGTTGAAGTATAAATTAGCTCGAACATATACTTTTCCTTCAAACTAAAAAAAAATAAATAGAAAATTGATATTTTTATAAGCAAAAACAATAGTTCCAATCGATGAGTTTCACATTTTTATGAAAGTGGCGTTAAGAAAATATCAATTTTTACTTGCGGAAATAACCATTTTTGGAGCTTTTAGGTTAGGACGTACGCTTTTGATATATATTTCTGGCTGGCTTTTAAAATATTTGGCTTTACAGTGAATCTATTAACATGCAAATTATTTCTTTCTCACAGCGCACACGCATAATGTACAAAGTTGGCCTTTTGGCATGGCATGGCACCCAAAAAAGGGCATCCATGGACGGACCATATATATATGTTGTTATCTTTCAAAAGGTATTATAATAAAGGAATTAATAATATAAAGATTCAAAACCGGTTCCCTTCTGGTGGTACTAGGATGATATGGCTGGCTTATATATGGTTTAGTATATTTATTTATTTCTTAATTTGGAAAAGGTTAATTGTTGAAATGATAGTAAAGATTATGATATATAATTATATATTTGTCTTTTGAAGGTAGTTAAGGGGTTTTTCCGATTGACTCCCAGGAGAGGCCGTCTTATTCATCCGAGGGATAGTAATCGGAGGTGGCAAAAAAACATGATTTTCTTGGATGCTTTGCAATCTCATTAATTTTAATTTGTATAATTAATTTTTCATTTGTTAATGATAGACAAAAATATTGCTCTGCATGCACAAAATGGAATAGTTCTCATTCTTTGGGAAATTTACACAATTTTATTTGTCGGTGCAAGACAAAATGTGTTGCTTGCTAGCTACTCAGTGAGAGACAGGCTAGAAACTTTCACCCAAATCTCAATACATTCCAGGTTTCATTGTGAATTACCAAGCCCCTTAATTATGGCTCAATAGTAAAAAAAATTATTCATATGACTTTGGGTGCATAAAGTTTTGGGATCCATTTTGATCCATTCTTGCCAAAGGAAAAAAAAAGGTTTCGTTGTGAATTTAGACCCTCCCTATCACGTGGGAGAACTTCCATTCCATTAAAAAAATTACTCTCTTTTACTCTTTGGTTCTCTCCTTTTACCATGCCTGCTTCCAAGTCCACAAACATCGGAGACTTCAAACCTTCAAGTTATACTCTTTCCTTCTTTATGCAAAAGAGGGTGAAAAAAAGGATCGATTACAGGTTTCTAAAGGTTAAATTACTCTCTTTTTTTTCCTTTAAGGTACGGTTAAACATCCCCAATTTAACATCTAGCCCTTTGCCTTTTAAGGGAAATAATATATATGTTTACAAGGATGTATGTGAGGAAGTTGAATTACGATCAATTAAAAATTTATCTAGCCCTTTGCCTTTTAAGTGTTTTTAATCAGATGGGATGAACCTTTTGGAGTTTATAAGAAAGAACATATATACCAAGGTTATGTAGTAAAAAAAAACATATATACCTAGGTTCTGAGACAACCCAGAGAATTGATTAAGATATTGCTGACAAGTGACACATCAAATAAATCTATTGTTTATCGATCAATCAAGACAAGTAGAGATAAACATTTAAATAGATTAATGTTGGGATTGGCAGGACGGTCACAATATATTATATAAAAGGTTTTCTAAAGACGGTCACATATCCAAATGGTGCTATTATATATATTACTTCCTCTGTTTTTAAAAGATTGTCGTTTAAGGTTAATACACACAGATTAAAGAATGTAATTATTACTATACTATCCCTTATTAATTGTCTCAACCAATTATTCTCTTCCCAATGTTTCTTATTCAATTCAACCAATTACTATTTGGATTATAGCATTGAATTGAATAAGAATCATTGGGAAGGGAAGAAAGGTTTAAATAGGAGAAAACTTTAAATAAGGATAAAGTAAAAAAAAATAGCTAATGTGTATTGATAAACTCAAAACGACAATCTTTTTAGGAACAAAAATTACTTCCTAAAACGACAATATTTTAGGGACGGAGAGAGTATTATTATTACTATTATTTTTATAAGAAGTTACAGGTAATTAAGAGATGGGTGCACTACAAGAATAAACTCCATTGAGCGACTTGTATCATTATTAGCTCTCTTTTATCAAAGTGCTTACCATTGATTGAACTAGTTTTGTAAAATATATATATATATAGGTCCTCTTAACATGTGCACTAAGGACACATGCTAAGCACACAGTTCAAGAGAATATTCTTTTGAATTGTGTGCATATTCTCTTGATTTTTGCATATGCATCAAGTTCAAGGGAATATACACACAATTCAAGAAAATATTTTCTTGAACTGTGTGTTTAGCATATGCCCTTAGAGCACATGTTAAGAAATTCCATATATATATGGAGAGTTAATTCATAGTTACAGCTGACTATGAGTCATCTCTCAGCTAATTCATCTGTGACTATTCATTAATATCTTCAACGGTTATGATTAAAAGGGTCTTATTATTATCCACAATAAATTTTTGTCGATACTAATTAATATCTGCAGAAACTTTTTACGAATACTTTTAACGTTACAAAAATGAGAAAGTGTTAGAACACTCTATTTCTCTTTTCAAAATATCTTTTTATTTAGTTAAAATGACCAAAATTGGAATTAAAATTTTATATTTTAAAATACACCATTATAAGTTTTGGTTGCAACTTTTGACCCTTTAAATACATCAAAACACATATTAAAAATGTCTCTTATTTTGAAAATCTTTTCGAGACCTTTCCAACCATATATATAGATTAACAATTTTAAATTTATAAAGAAAAAATTATTGAATTTTAAGATTTGATTAAAAAAAGAGAGAAGTATCTGCAAGAAATTCCTGCGAATACTATAGTAATAAGACCCTTCTAATCTTGTTAAAGATTGCAATGAATGACCACATATGAGTTGACTAGAAGATGACCCACAACCAACGATGGCTATAGATCAACTCTCATATATATATCAAACAGTACATAAGTTATTACCTAGCTACGTTTGGATTGAAAGAATGAAATGAGTGAAAGAATGAAATAAAAAAGGAAATGAAATGGAGAGTGGAATGATTCATTTCATTCCAATTCGAATGAGTCATTCCATACCCTCCCTCAA
Organism: Panax stipuleanatus; assembly: GCA_020205555.1. NCBI lineage: Eukaryota > Viridiplantae > Streptophyta > Magnoliopsida > Apiales > Araliaceae > Panax > Panax stipuleanatus. The sequence goes on along the minus strand of CM035119.1, from coordinate 137,393,312 downwards.
GAAATAATATTTACAAATTTGACAAGAATAAGAATGGTTTATTCTATTCTAATATAACAACCAAACACAATTTTAAATCATTTTATTCTTACCTTCATTCCTGCAATCCAAGAGTATCATTATAGCCATAAACAAAATGCATGCATAATAATAGTGTTGGGATTGACTCATATTTTTGCGAGTTCGACTAATGATCACTACGACAAGGTAGTCGGGGGTCATTGTAGAGCATGTGATGTATCTTATGAATACATCAGATAAATAATACTAGCCAAATTGGTGAACTTAAGTATATTGTGTATTTTTATTTTCTCATTCTTCATATAATATTTGTATAGGTGTACTATTATTCGTTCTTTAATTCTAACAAATAGTTATATATAGTGCAGGCTTTTTATGTTTCTCTAGATTGCAATATTGATATTTGTTTTAAGGATATATCTATATACACACTCAAATTTTATATCTAAAGACACACAAGTCTAAAATAGTAGTAAATGAAGAGAGAGAAAGTGTTGTTGAGAGAGGAGAAAGAAATATTTTACAATTATTTTACACTTGGTGTGTCTTTAGATGTACAATTTAAATATATATATATATATATATATATATATATATATATATCCTTGTTTTAATTGGTTACATGCATGCATTTGACATTAATATTAATGGCATTCTGGCAAAGTTCGAAAGATATATTGTCAAATTGCCAATTGATAATGGTTGCAAAAGGACCAATAATTTTCGTGCAAATTAAAGGTTCTTAATCTTGTGATACGAATAGAATTAAACTAAACAGTACGTTTATACAAACAATATGCATGTCTGATATATGTGCCATTCATTTAACTATTTAAGTGGGCCTAAGCTAAGTCCAAAGCTATTAGTGGTATTGATATTTGATGGAGTGGTATTAGGGATCGAGGAATTGAAGGAGGTCTCTGTCATCGTATCACATTCATATTTACTGAAACAATAGGAGTATGAATGAGTTCATCGACTTTATGTCTTTCTTTTTTTCCTCTTTTTTTGTTCCTATATGCGCCTGTTATATACATATATATATATATATATATATATATATTAGTACTAGAAAGTATAGAAGTTGGTGATGGATGGATCTATAGCGTCCCAATCATAGGTGGGATCGACCTCAACGTTCATCTACCTTTAGCTCCAGCTCATATGGTTTAGGTTTTGATAGAGACATTCAATTCCAAGATATGGGCGTTCTGCAGTGCATGTATAGATCTCAACCACCTTGGCTGTATAGAATAGAATAGATAAATAGATAGATATATGAACTTATCACTACAATATTTTTTTATTTATACAGAGAGAAAGTAATCAGCAAGTGCTAGAGAGAATGGTGAAATTCTAATGATGATTCTTATGTCTTTTGGCGCCAAAAGCTGCGTTTAAGTATGTATACATGTACTCTAGCCTTGTACAATTGTAAAATGCATGCGTGTCCTTTTTAATTTCCTTTTTTTCATTCAACACCAATCTAATTAATACTTAATTTTCTTTTCCTTTTTAGTATGTTAACATTGTTTTTATACTTAATACCTAGCTAGGACACTGGAGCTCGATCGCCTTTGTGACGCATCAATTAAATGGTCAAGACATGCATGTGTGTTAATTAAGTAAAAATATGTACAAATATAATGTGATGTGGGCCACAGCTGGCGCATGCCAAACCAAATATGCTTGAGCCACGTACGCTGGTTCTGATGAAGCTGTCCTGAGAATATATATATATATGTTCAGACAAACATACGCTTGCACTTCTCTCTCTCTCTCTCTCTCTATATATATATATATTAGTTGTACCCGTACGGGTCTCCGGCACTATTTAATTTTGAACGGTCAGATTTATTCTAAATTTGGATGGCCCAGATGATTTTTGAATTGAGCGAAAAATTCAAATTCAGTTGTGTTTTGTTATATAGATATATAGAAATTTATTAACATGTGCCCTTAGGGCACATGCTAAGCACACAGTTTAAAGGAATATACCCTTGAATTGTGTGCATATTTCCTTAATCTTGGTGCAAATACAGAAATCAAGAAAATATGCACATAATTTAAGAAAAAATTCTCTTGAACTGTGTGCTTAGCATGTGCTCTAAAGTCATATGTAAGAGGACCCATATATAGATATTATACATAATACTCATATTAACTAATTAGAAGTATAATGATGAGGGAAGAATGGGAAAATCCAAGGAGTGAAAGACAAAATTACCACCAGAGCTAGCTAGAGAAGGAAAAGGAAGAGTGCTTTTGGACACATTTGTTTTAATTTCTATATATATATAGGAAATGAAGAAGAAAAATAAATTACAGTAGTTAATCATGAAGGCATGGAGTCAATAAGCAGAGAGTCTGTGTCAGTAGGCGTGCGGCTTCTACCTTTTGCGCATGATCCTATATATATGAAATTAAACAAATCCCATGCCACCATGCATTAAACCTTGTGTGTTATGTATAGTACATTAAATAAATAAGGATCCTCTTAATATGTGTTTTTAGGATACATAATAAGCACACAGTTTAAAATAATATTCTCTTGAACTGTATGCATATTCCCTTTGATTTTTTATTTACACCAAGTTCAAGAGAATATGCACACAATTCATGAGAATAATTTTCTTGAACTGTGTGTTTAGTATGTGCACTTAGGGCACATTAAGGGCACATACTAAAAAATTTCAATAAATAATAAAATACATATATATATATATATATATATATATATATATATATATATATATATATAGTGTCAAAATTTGTGTATTATATTTAGAGATCGTGCAATTCTTGTTCCCAACACTTATGTTACTTCATATAAATACCATAGCTAGGCTAATTCTTGTCTCGCATAGACTAATAATGCGACCAATTTACAAAGCATAATGAGAGCAAGCAATGTGGGTGTGGGGTTTCTTGCATGCTCCATCATTACTTTTCCTCAATAAATTAACCTCTCAACCCACAATGAGCATATCAATGTTGTTGACTCCATTTGAGCGACCATATTACTAAGAGCATCTCCAACGCAAAAAAATAAATAAATTAAATTAATGTTTGTTGACCTACATCGTAATTTAAAAAGTATTATTTATTACTTTCATATTTTGTGTCTCATCAATCTTTTTAATTTAATTAATGTAGTATTTGACTTAAAACAATAATAAATAATAACATTTGAAATAACTAATAAATAAATAAATAAAAATGAATGATATTAAATTTTAAAATGAGTTGTACATCAAATCCAACAAGGAAAATAAATGTTGTTAGCATTTTTCATATGATTTTGATTCTCCTAAAACAAAATAAATATTTTGAAGAGTGAGAAGGAGGTTGCAGATTTGAAGAGTGAGAAGAAGGTTGCAGATTTGATAATTTAAGTTGAAGAGCCTGTTGGAGAGGATTTTTCTGATGTGACTCGCCTATTTGAGTATCCCAAAGTAGTTGCTACTACTGTTAGAGATGCTCTAATATAACAAAGTTCCAGTACTAGCTCCTATAAGAAATTAGTATATATAATCCTTTAATTTTGTTTTAAAGATATAACTCAATTCAAAGGGAATATTTCTCTCTTCAAAAACAGTTTAAAAGTGTAAAATATATTTCTTTCGGGACAAGAAAGTGATTTTTTTTAAGAGAATGTGGATACGTTTTTCTTACCCTTTTCTTTTTCTCAACAAAAAAAATCAAAAAAGAAAATAAAATAAAAGTAAAATTCAGCTCCAATTAGAATAGGAACGATCGAGTGATGAGGTACGCCAACTTTTATGTAATTTCGAGTACTGAAACAACCTAGGCAAGGGCAGCAGCAAATTTAGAACTTTGACCATGCCATGCATGCATACTGGTATGAATTGTATACCCTGTCCCCCAAAAGCTCATACGTGAGATACGGGGACCTCTAAACGAGTTCTTAGTGGGCTTCACATTAGGATAGCAACTACTTTTTTCCAGCCCAAATTAATATGGTTGTGCTTGTGATAGTTTGATGACCTTCGAGGCCCTATCATCGTGATTCTTTCCTTGCTGGGAAGCCAAAAAGTACATGGGATTAAAATTATTATATATAAGAAGAAAGTATTCTTAGGTTGATATATATAGTTGGGATTGACCATAATTATGCAGGTTCGACGAATGGCCACTACGATAGGGTAGTCGGGAGATTTATTAGTAACCCGGTCTTCATGTATTTGAGCTCATGTTATAACAGCTACGGTTTTCTAGTTATTGTAAAAATATTATTTGGTGTGTAAATCATTGTAGAGTGTGTGAGACATCTTATGAATACATCTGACAAGCAGGACTAGCCAAATTGGCTAACCTGGGTATATTGTGTGTTCATATTTTTTCGTCTTCCATATAATATATTCGTGTGATTGCAATATTATTCATTCTTAAATTCTAATATATATATAAGCGACAGTGGTTCCCATTAAAAGTAGAATATTCCTGAATTTCGCATTAATATTCACTAGTTTTATAAAAAATAATACTACTATCACATAAAAAATTACACACAATGTTCACATACACGCACAAATATACTGCGGGTCCCGCATGTCAGGCTCGGCCCCATAGTATACATGTGTGTGTATATAAGCATTATGTATAATTTTTTATGTGATAGTAGCATTGTTCTTTTATAAAAGTGATTAAGACCAAAACAAAACAGATTTTTTTTTTTATATTTGAAAGAGCAGTTACTAAAAATTATTTACACACATATGGGGGTAAGCAGAACAGCTAGATCTGAAGATTAGCCTTAAGGATTTTCAATTTATTTAAAGTTTTAAGTAATAGGTAAAGTTGAGGTTTTATATTATATATAGAGTTAGCTTCCTTTAATTACATTACATGTCAATATCGACTGCTCTGGGGTTGGCTTATTTGACGTTCCTTCATTTTCAGAGTTGAAGTACCCTGTAATGTATGGCAGCCAACACTCGTTTATCATCGGTGACTTAATTATTATTATGATCATTTCGATCCTACGACTTGTATATTCTTTTTAATTAGTTATTTAATTATGAGTAGTAGCCAGACTCAAATAAATTAAAGAAATCAGAACAAAAGCTAATGATCGAAGTGATTCTCCAAATATACAAGTATAATTATATCAGTCAGCACAAACGCGTCCATCTCCGTGTGTGAGAAGATGAAGAGGTTTGTATGGTTGACTTGTAGTTTTTCAAGGATGTATAGAGTTACGTAGTAATTAGTTCATGAAATATTCAATATATATATATATATATATATATACTCCATTACAAAAAGAAAACTTAAAAAATATGTCAACGGTCAGAATCGTTGGCTACCACAAAATGCTTTTCATATATAATTACCACCCAAACAAGTAACCTTTTTTCTATATATATCTCCATTATCCTTGTCTGTTTTTTTTGTCCACCAACTGTGTCTGTCTCTCTATATTCAGTAGTAATATTTAAGTACCTGTCTACTTGTCTACGGATATATATATATATATATATATATTTCCGTTCGTTTGGTTCAAACCAAGTGTTGTTGATATATCAAGCAGGCAGCCTAGGCACTAGGCAGGCAGGCAGGCATGAGCCCTGCAAAGCTTTATTATGATCAGGAGCGAGACAGAAGGACGTCAGTGATAAATGGTCCGCGTCCATCTCCTTTGCGGATTAGCCACCTCTCGAACGTAATTCAAAAAACTCAATCCACTACTAATTCTGGACTACTCCCTACGGCAGCCTTAAAGCAAAAGCAGCGAAACCCCGTAGCAATATTAGCATATGATCATGATAAGCGACCAAACCCTCCGGTGATTATTTACACGCATTCTCCCAAGATCATCCACGCCCAGGCTCTTGAATTCATGGCTTTGGTCCAGAAACTTACGGGCCCTACTCATCATCATGATCCTCAACAAAACAAATACGATGACTTGCAGGATGATACAGGAAAGAATAGTAGCCAGCAGGATGAAAAAAATGATAATTGTGGTGGTGGTACTGCAGGTACTGAAGTGGGACGACAGGCTTCTTCTGCGCTTTCTCCTGCGTTTGGATCGCGTTTTTCATATTTGGCTGATATTCCTCTTTTCACACCCAATTCCACTGATTTCCTATGCTCACCTCGCCCTCTTTTCAGATACTCGGATATGGTATCCCCGTCGCCAAATTCAATGCCGTCACCTTCTTTCTTGGACCTCATTCCCTGAATATTGATGTTATACAGACACTTGTAGCATTGATTAGTTGTTTGGAATTGCAAAACTTTCCAACTTACATGTTTGCTTTCTTCATTTTTTTTAGGGGGGATCGAATCTCTTAGGAGATTGATCAGGACATGAATTGTTGATTTTACACAAAATTTAATTGATTATTGAGTTAGTCAATTATGATTGGTAAATTTATAAGCTCAGCTCGTACATGCAATTTATTCTTAATTATAATATGCCATTTTCTTTATTGATCAATAATTTAGGTGATGTTAAGGATTTTAATAGTTATTTATGCGAAGCCACCCTTGAAATATAAGGCCGTAGTACGTCGATTGTTGGATTTTTGAGTATGACTTGTGCCACACTCAAACTCGATTATAAATAACATATTTCCTACCTTTTCTCAGGTTAATATAAATATTATTTTATTTTTGACAAAACTAAGAAAAATCTCATTATAGCTAACACATTTTACTTATTAGACCATTAAATTTTTAAAAATTAAAATTATCTCATTAAATTAATTAAAATTTTGAAATTATACCATTCCGTTAATAAAATTGGATGGACGTCAAATTGACTCAAATTTTTTCATATATGACTAAATTTGTGCTTCAAAATTACAAACCTACCGAAATTACCCCATAGATTTATGCTTCAATTTTATCAAATTGATGAAATTAATGATGTTATTTGACAAAATTAAATGTACTCAAATTTAATTCTTTTTTTTAATATTCAATTTGTTCAAATTACATCATTAATTTGATAGATTTTATAAAATCTGAACGTATATATACCACCATTTTATAGACAAATCAGAGGAGAGGTTTAGAACCCTAACTACTATAATAGGTATGTTTTCTTCTCTATTTTACAAATTTTCTCTTCTCGATCTTTTTTCGCCTAACTTTTGTAATCTCAACTTCTACAACCCTAGTCGCCTCTATCGAAACCTCAATTCTATTTACCAAAACATAGCCCCATTATCAGCCTCCAACACCCCAAATTGACCTTTATTTGCCTAATTACTAGCACCAACCTCGCTGCAATATCAACTCATATAGCCTAGATAAAAAAAAAAGTGGAGAAGAAATGAACCAACTAGAAGCCCACTCAACACTATCGTTAAAAGTTTCAACACCAAAGGAGCTACCGCAACCATAAGAAACCTCCAATATCGCCACCATAACAATGAGTATTTACTGTCGTCGTCGCCACCGTCGCTACATGGAGTCTACACCGTTGCCTCACCTTATGCCACCACCTTCTTTTACACTTGGTAGGTTTTCTCTATGTGCGTATTTTATTTAAGCTTTGGAGACGTTCTTAGGAGATGAGTTGATTTTACTGCCTAATCCACGTAAGAATGACATGTCATTTTCTTTTTTGTTTTCACTAGTCACGCTTGAAAAAACCTGAGTTAATTTAATGGACATCTAAACTTATTAACAGAATGATGTAATTTCAAAATATTAATTAATTCAATGAGAAACTTTTAATTTTTAAAAGTTTAATGGTGTAATAAGTAAAATGTGTCAACTATAGTGAGGTTTTCTTAGTTTTGTTTGAAAGAATCTGAACCAATTTGACGGACGTCCAATCTTATTAACGGAATAGTGTAATTTCAAAATTTTAATTAGTTCAATGAGGTCATTTGAATTTTTAAAAGTTTAATGGTATAATAAGTAGAGCGTGGAAACTACAGTGAAATTTTTCTTAATTTTGTCATATTTTTTTCATTTAATTAAAATTATAAGGAAAAAAAGAAAAATAAATAAATAAATTAACTTGTGTTTTTCCCTTTTCTTGTTGTCATCAGTTCTCATCACCGGCATGCTATGACTTTTTCCCTCTTCCTTTTTTTGGGTAAAAGGGCCTTCTATAACCTTGAAACACAAATTGGGCTCTTTGAGGCTAAGGTTGTGTTTGATAAACTTGAAAATTAAGATTTGAATGATTATGATATCTTAATAAATTAGATTATCTGAATGGTTATGAGGTCTGAGTTTAAAAAATTATTTGATAACTAAAAAGTAAGTTGTCTCTTAATGACATTATTTTATCATTTTAAAGGGTAAAATTTTATTTAAAAATTTTAAATATCCAATTTAATAAAAATGAGTGAATAATATTGTTAAATATATTTATATAAAAAAAATTATCAAAATTTTTTTATTAAAAGGTACCTCTTAATTATTAAGATTTCATTTTCTGTCTTACCGATTAAGAGGCATTCAGAGGTAACAAAAAAACAAACAAATAGCATCATTCCTCTTAGCGAATAAGAGGCAATCCATTAAGAGGCAATCAGATGTAAACAAACAGCACCTAAGAGGGTGTTTGATAAAATTTGAATGAATCTGAATTTAAATCTGAATGAGCTGAATCTGAATATAAATGAAAAAAGTTGTTTGCTAATTAACATGTCAGAAATATCTAAATGACATAATTTTATTATTTTACCCCTCTGAAAAAATTCAAAGTTGTTGTAAATTTATTTAATATTACTTAATATAATAGTTAATATTTTTTTGTTTTTTTTTTACTTTATTCAACTGCTCAGTCAGCCAAAAAAATCCGAATGAATCTGAATCTGAATGAGCTGAATCTAAATCTGAATGAAAAAAATTGTTTGATAATCTATTTGTATGAAACATCTAAATAATATTTTTTTACTATTTTACCCTTCTGAACTATGTTGAGTGTATATAAGTATGAACGTACTAAACAATAAGTTTAATACAATATTAATTATCTAAGGATATTTTACCTTCAGAAGTGTTTTCGTATAAAATAATAAAATACTATTGAGAAATTATATTTATGAGTTTATGACAAAAATAATTTCAAGAAAAACTTAAATTAAGATAGAAAAAAAGTCAAAAGACATTATATTGGGAAATCAACCTAATTCAATATGCAACCGAGAGAATCCACTCAACAGTCCCCCTATTCTTACATTCTCTATCCTTTATCTCAGTTTACGGCTGGCGACTCAAGAAGACTTCTCCTTCCCTCAGCTAATGGCGATTCAATTCAACGGCAATCTCTTCATTTCTCACAGTTAAAAAGGCGACTCGATTCAACCTCGATCACTTCAAGCGTAAAATACCAGGTTTGCTAATTTCATGTGTTTGATTACACGGTTTGTTAAACATTTATCTTACTTTCTAGTGGGTTTTTTGCTCGGAATCTGTAATGGATTGTCAAATATTGCGAATTGAAGTCGTGGGTTGTGCGACCCAGTTTGGGATTTGTAAAAGGAAGGGCGAATTGGGCCACTAGTGAGGATATGCAAGTAAAATGTCATTCAGTCAAGCAGTTGAACGAATTAGCTAGATAAATTTGTCTTACTCGGTCAGAAGCCAGCAAAAACATTCAAATCAACATTTATTCAAACAAACAGCCTTAATGGCTGACCGAATCAGATATGGGAGCATTCAGAGCCATTAAGCTCTTATCAAACAGTCCCTTAGTCATTAAGTTCAATCATCTGACCAATTTAACTACTCAGACGATTTTTTTTCAAAACAAACGCACTTAATGGCTAACCGATTCAGTCATTCAGCCATTCAGATATATTCAATTTTAAATAAACAGCCTCTAAGTTGAATAGGCAAAGCTTATGACTTGCGCAGTTAGTAGAAAAGCCCAAAATAAATAAATAAACAAATTGAGCTAATTCCAAAGTTGGTGCTGTAATGGTCTTGTCTTGGAGGCCAATAATTGCAAAAAGAAAGTGGCTTAACATTATCCAACAGAACTTAATCACCCTCCACCAAATTTGGTGCAACAACTAAAGCTTATTGCTCATTTGCTCTTGCCAATCTAGCTCCATATTTATTTATCATAAAAACTAGCTAAAGTGTGACAATGACCACTTAATATTTCCTCCGTTCTTAAAAGATTGTCGTTTTAGAAGAAAAAATGTGTTTCAAAATATTTGTCGTTTATAATTTTTTAGAAGAATAAATTATTTACTTTCCTATATTACTCCTATCTTCTCTCATTGTCCCAATAAATTATCTCCCTTGTATTAATAGTTTTCAATTTCCCATAAAAGGGTAGTGATGGAATTTCAAACAAATTTTACTAGTATTAAATATCTTTCTTAATTCATGTGTCAAAACTTTAAACGACAATCTTTTAGGAACGAAGGTAGTATTATTCTAAAGAATTTCTTAACATGTGCCCTTAGGGCACATGCTAAGCACACAGTTCAAGAGAATATTCTCTTGAACTATGTGCATATTTCTTTGATTTCTACATTTACACCAAGTTTAAGAAAATATGCACATAATTCAAGAGAATATTACATTAAATTGTGTGCTTAGCATGTGCCCTAAGGGCACATGTTAAGGAGAGCAGATCCTCTGTCCCCATTTTTCCTGTCCCCTTGTGTTCTACCACTTAGATGTTGACACTTGTTCTTTTTTTTTAATTTTAGAGTTAATTAGTGTTAAATAAAAAAATAGGTGTTAACATTTAAGTGGAGTGACACAAAAAAACAAAAAAAATAAAGACAAAAGATCTACTCTCCATGTTAAAAGGACCCTTATTCTAATGCCCACTGTAATAATTCATTGATTCATTCAGTTAGGGAGATTCTCACATCACCATGCTAATGCAAAACTCTCTCATATTAGGCCCAATATAATGTCATCTGGGCGATGATTGATATGTAGTGTTAAAATATACCTCCATTTTAAGGGGGGAAATTGCTTTAAGTATTTTTTCACAAAAATAAAATAAAAATTTTGAATTAGAGGAGAGAGTACGTATAATTTTCATATACTATAATCGTTTTCTGACGTTATAATTTTGAATTATACATGTTTTATTGTTTAGTGTACAAATTTGACCGATGAAATGGAAGATTTGAAAGCCACGCTCAACCTCATGCTTTACTGATTTTCACTTTTGGATAAACTACTCATGTAATTGAAAATCAACTAAACCATTAAATAAAATGAAGAGAATATTATTAAGGGGAAAAAAATGAAAAGAATATCTTCAAGCTTAAAAATACAACTATAAAAGAAAAAAAATGATATATACAGACAATACTGTACTTCCATTTTAATGGCAATAGTACAGTTCTTTTAATGACCATTTTGCCCTATCCAGAAGAACAAAGTTTCAGTAACAACCCATCTCAAATTCTTGACTTAGAACTCGTCGTGTTAATAACGGTGTCAGCATCCCACCAAGTGTCCGCGTCAGATTCCGTTAAATTCCCTAACGGAGTCCTAACATTTCTCAAGTCACCAACCGTTAACGCGCCTGTGGCAGCACCGCCGCCCTTGACGTAGACCTTCTCGACACCGCCGGAGCTGACACCAACAACCTTCCCCAAGGATGGGCCCCACTCGGCGTAAACCGCGGGATGCTTACTCCCCATCCTCCTGTCATAGGCACCCAATAAAACACGGTCACTGTTACTCATTTCGGCTAAATAAACAACCGCCGGAGACGACACTTCCATCGCCGGAATCCGATGTTTCCCACCCAAAAAGGATCTAACTTTATGATCTTTATCTAAATCCCATATGGAAATTTCACTTGCAAATGAATCATGGAAATCTAAACCAAGTCCTAAGCTATCCCACAGCTTGACCACGCTCTTGCCGGCAGAAAAGTCCGACCACGAGAAAAGATCAGAGCCACTGCGCCGCCGCCGGAGCTTGGAATTGTTAGTATTTTTCGATTGGTTGTCACCGTAAGAACTATTGGAGCCTGCAACACGAAAGTCTTCATCAAATTGGTTTTGGTTTTGACCATCAGAGGAAGAGGTTGAGTCGAATAAATCTTCGTCATCGGATTCCGACACCGAGGATAACGTGTCGTCGTCATCGGTGAAGTCAAAGTCGTCGTCTAGGTGTTGAAGAAGATGTTTTGAGGAAGAAAAACGTTTAATTGAACGAACCCTGATAATTAGGAGCTTAATTCTGGTGAAAGTAGCAATTACGGCCAGAATTATAGCACACCATTTCCAGAAACTGTTATACAGTACTTGAGGCACTTTTGGAAGTGGGGAAACAAAATCACTTATGATATGCAGTTTCGTAATTTCCATTTGTGTGTGTGTGTGTTTATCTAGCACCAACTAATGAAAACTTTGAGAAAAACTGAAGCTTGGCGAAATTAAACGAATAAATGGGAAGAGAAGAGGAGAGAAATACATAGGGAGAGATGCAAATGCGAGGGGTTTGGTTTTATAATGGTGAGGTGATTAAGAAGGGGATAATAAAAGAATTAATTTTTATGGATCGAATTAATATTGAGAGGGCGGAAATTGATTGGGTAAGAGATAGAGGTTATTGGGACACGTCAGATAAAGGGCAGAAGAAACTTTCTGGACCAGAAGGATTGGGACGGCTGAGTCAGGGCCCTGGGGAATCAGGATTTTTTTTTTGTCTTAATTAAACCTTATACTATTACACCCTCCATTTCTTTTTAATTACTCCTTCGTTCTAAAATAATTATTTAATTTTAATTTTTTTTAGTCAAATTAATTATTTTTAAAATTAATAATTAAACATGTATAAATATATTTTTAACATTATAAAAATTAATATTAGTAAAAAATATAATTAATACTGATCAAAATAATTAACAAATAAAATATTATTTTTCTAAAATTTATTAAAAATATATGAAAGAGAAATAAATTAGTATTTAATGTAAAGTTAGTATGAGAAATTAAGTTATTAATATTTTAATAAAATAAATTTCACTTATTAAAAAGACAAATAAAAAGAGAGTACAATTCAAGAATTGTAAGGATATATCTCAATTCAGAACATTGGAGAAACTTATAGAGAGGAAAAAATTGTCTTTAATATATTGATGGATAGACTTGAGCTAAATTTGGAGAAAATTTAAAAATAAATAAATTATTATGCTGAGAGATAGATTAACATATGATCTTATATTAATAAATAGTATATATAATATTAAATTATATTAAATTTTGATTAAAAATGAAGTTAAGTTATCATGGGTTGTAGTGTCATATCCATGTGTGAGTCAGCAACTGATTTTGTTGCGAATATGCGGTGGGTTGAAACATGTTAGGAGTTAGACCATTCTAACGTAACACGTGGTCCTAGTTAAATCCAATCGAATTGGTTGCGTTAAGATTTGTTCTTGCTTTCTTATTGGAGTAGAAGCACTTTTTAATACTCCTTCTATTTTAGGTGTTTTTATTTATTTAATTTAATTATTATAAAAATTTGAACTCCCACCCGCCACCCTTTTTAAGTATTCTATTTTAGGTGTAGATGGAATATGTCACATTAATAAATTATAAAATAATTGTAGAATAAATTGTGTCTCTAACATTACGAGAGCAGATCCTCTGTTCCCAAATTTCTTGTCCCCTTGTGTCCTACCATTTAAATATTGACACATATCCTCTTACTTAACACCAATTAACTCTAAAATTAAAAAAAAAAAATCAAGTGTCAATATTTAAGTGGTGGGAGGGGACAGAAAATTTAAAAACAGAAGATCTGCTGTCCTAGCATTACTCATTATATTATGTGTAGTCCGCATCTCCTTGTCCATATACCAATACCACCTGTTCTGGATAGATAAAATTAGTCATAGGATATATATATATATATATATATATATATATATATATATATATGTATTTAGCATAGTTAGAAAATAATAAATTATTTAGATTCCGTGGCATGACATGAACTGCTACAAGAAAAGAAAATGTTTAGTGGATAGAGAATCTAATCGGCGATAACTTCATAAGCGGTCATTATTATTTATAATATTGTTTTAATCCAAGAAAAGTATTGAGAAGAATTAAGCCGTGATCAGAATTGATCTAGAAGATGCCCATATATATTAATATGGTTATTTTATTTGTATGTGTTTTTTTCTTTATCTAATGTTGTTTGGATAGAGAAGGAACCCAAAAACAGTTCCATTTAGTACTAGTATAAATTAATGTACATTCCGAAATGAAATGTAACCTATGACCGTGACCAATAAATACTAAACCGCATGGCACTACTTGTAGACTCGATCAATTAAGCTCGTGCCAGCATTCGTAACCCTTCTCCCCTACGATACAAATTTCAAAGTCGACTTGGTGAAGTCTTTGATTCAAAATTGATCGGTGTTCAATTTAATTAGCTTTCTCTACAAGTAGAGTATTGTTACATGATAGCACAACTTGTACAACTAACTATTAACCATAGTTAATAACAGCTGCAACTAGAGTTAAGTAGTAACTATAGTTAAGTAATTGTGACTGATATATAAATATAGAGATCAGTGTAATAGATTGGTTAGGATAGCATTATTTCCACACGAGTTTTGATATTTTTACGTGATCCCTTCTCACACAAAAGTGGAACCCACTTTCTTCTCAGGTAAGATAGGATTATGTTTTTTTTTTTAAAAGAAGATGGGATTATGTTAAAATATCAAAACACAGACGTTAAAATATCAAAAAAAAAAATTAGTTAAGCTTGATACATAAAATTGATTCTTGCTCTCTTCACCTCTGGTTCACTCCATATATGTTGATTTGCCTCGTTCTAACAATACTTGTGTCCATAGAATGCACAAGATTTGGAAAAATGAGCTGAATCAAATATCAATGGCCAGTGCATGCTACGCACGCGACAACAATTTTTCATTGAAATTAAAATATAAAAATAAAATAACAGATACCTGGCTAGTGGCTAGCTTCATGAATATTGAAATATAACAATTAAGTAGTAGACTGTATCCTAGCTAGCTTGACTAAGCTCGAGTTCATGTTATTATTCAATCGCCACCTATATACTTTCATCAGGTTGGTTCGGGGGAAAATAAAAAGCAAGAAATTAAGTAAAAGGGCTAGTAGCTCTTATCCTTAATTCATCAGCAGCAGGAAAAAGCAATGAACACCATCAGATCCTCCCTCAAGATGCTTTATAATGATCAGTTGGAGCCCTTATCACCAATGAACTGAAAGAACTTGGATCTCGCCTCCGGTGGGATACGCACTGGTCGGTAGTTTCTGTCCAGCCAAACCGCTGTCACCTTTGCCTCCACAATGGGCTGGAAATGCACAAACACATAAATCACAACATCAGTTTCAAATCAGACGTGGAAATAATAGGATGAAAATAACAAAGTACCTCTTCATTTGGTAACTTGAAAATGAAGTGTTCAAAGTATACTCTTGCAGCCGAATAGTCGGATACCCTCACTTTCACAACAAATCTGTCTCCACTCTGGTTTCCCATGAAATAATACCATGCATGAGAACAAGCACAAACTATGTGCAGAACTCATCATCCAAATGGTAATGATAGTGCAAGTAACAGCTTGTCTAACACTATCATTTATGCATTTTTCCACAACTAACATTGAATCCACAGATTGTAACAACATATTTTTAGACTTAGTTAGTAGTGTGAATATGGAGATACATAGATGATTAAAAGGCATACTCTCAAGGGTGCAAGGAATTTGAGTGACACTTCTGAGAGTGCACAAGCATCACCACTTCGTGCAACGTCATCAGCATTTACACCAATCTTCGCCAAAAGTTCATGACGAGCTGTACAAATTATTTGAAAGCGCAATTACTAGATCTATTACGTACAAAATTAAGTTCTAAGGATGATCGTTAAACGTTCATAATCTCTTGAAAAAGTTCAGAAAAACAATAAGCACGTATGCTTAGTACAGTTACATTACAATATACATTGATTCAATTGCTAATTATTCTTTTCCTCAAGTTTTTATTTGAGCCACTCAACCCAACATACTTTCAATCATACATCGAAATTTACTTAAGTAAGAGATCTAATGAAGAGCAAGCAGGCAAAAAATATATAGATTTGGATGACCCATTAATAACATAGGACATAGTTGTGAATCATCCAGTGCTTCCTTCAAGGACTTCTTCTATCTCAACTGCATAAAAATAAAGACTCAATCTTTAATCCTTTTAATTGCAATTCAGCTAAATGGAAAGGTGTATTTCCCTGCTTCTCGTATTTCCGCATGTATGGCTAACTTTCTGTCTAGGTGACTTTGCTAAGTTTTCTGTTTCTTTCAACTTTTCTGCCATATCTTTTTTACTAGTTGTTTTGTGCCCAGTGCCTATATTTGATGTCAAAAAAGATCATTTATTCATTGATAGCTCAGAAAATAATGTCACTAAAAATTTAGCCTCTATTAAGTTCAATGGAAATGCACAAGTTTCCCTGATAATGTAGAAAACATGGTGGCAACATCCAAAGCAGGTATATTCAGCAGGTCACAGAGGTCAAGACATTAATATAGCATCTTATTATATCTAGACTGCAGATTTTTCAATCGAACATTTGAGGATCAAGGCTAGCATAAAGCAAATATAATGAACGAAGACCAATATGTCCAAATTAACGAAAATGTATTGAACACAATGAGGATATGTCATTCACATGAAGTCAAAAGGCTACATAAAAATTGCAAACAATATAGAATATTTAACAATTTAGTCAGATCATGAATCTTACCATGTTGGCAATAGCCTGCATAAACAGAATGGTGTACAACTCCATATTGATCCAACTCATAGTCACGGACCTTCAGTTCAATCTCATAAAACGAACTCATTCTGCCAAGCAATAAAATTAGAACACTGCTACAACTAGCACCCGGGAATTAAGTTCCCAGACTGACCAGGTATTCTCATTCTCTACAGGGTTGTTCCGTACAACAAGTTATAATACTTTCCTTGTTTGATCTTGTTGTGTTCAAAAACTTTTCTTACAAATGGAAGTGTTTCAAAAAAAAAAACTGTCTTCTTGGTCTTTATACAATTTTACATTCAGGCAGCATTTTGTTCCAAAGATAGCTAAACTAATAATCAAAATGATTCAATAATTGTTCGTGCAGTGACTAATTAATAATTGAACAAGACCATAAGCTCAGAACCACAACTCGTTGAAACTCTACTATAAAAACATCAAATGGGTCCTTATAAAAAATAAGAGTAATACTAGGTTCCCAAATGGTTTCCGAAATAAAAAAAATTTAATGTTATCATCTCAATAAATGTTCACATATGCTGCATCAATTAATATAATAATGACATTAACTATTTTCGACACGTTTAGGATCCTCAAATTTTGACATCTAAAGATTATAGTAACATTCAACTAATGTAATGTACCCTTCAAAAATGTAGAAAATGAGTGGGGAAAAAATAAAAAAATAATAATAAAAATGGTGGCAGAAATGAATAGAGAAAAGTAAAGTAGTAAGTACCCTTTGTCCTGTTTGACATGATGAAATGCTTGTACGGCATTAATACCACAGCTGTTGGCTTGAGCTTGACAAGGGAGTAGCCCCATGCGTGGTGGTGGTGATGCTATGATAGATCGCCGAGCGGCGACTAGCAGTGATGGGGCGGTGTTGTTGGCAGGTGGTGAGGCGGCAGAAAGAACCTTGGTGAGGTGCGCAGGCCATGGAGATGGGGAGATGAGAAATTGGAGTTGGGACGACAACATCTCTCTCTCTAGATACAGATATAATATAGCTACTACGTACTAATTCTCTCTCTTTTTTCTTTTTAGGTAGTGGAGAATTGAATTGAGTTGAAGTGAAGTGGTAGCGGTGGTGGTGTATATAACGTAGCAGGATGATGAATTTGTTTGGGCGTTACGGTCTATGAGGTTGCATTCCAATTCATGTATATGCCAGCCATGTTAACGTTACGTACGTAAGCCCTCTACTCTACTTGTCCATATCTGATATATGCATGTATGCCTCCCTCCTCGCTCACCTCACAGCTGGACCTTCCCTGCTACTCTGCTAGTGCTAACCGCTAATGCTGCTTTACTAATTACTCACTCCACTACTTTTCTCTTCTCTTCACACGTTAACTCCACCTACACTTACTTAATAGGAGTGCACTAATTATTGTATGTATGGATTCTCAACAATAACTCCTCCATGTTAGGCCTGGCCCACACCCAGACCAGGTTCAAACCTCCCCCAAGGCCCAACGTAATGAAGATTAATGATACCAACTAACTAAATCCATATCCATGCAGAGGCCCGGCCCCTACATCATCACAGCTCAAATTATCAGCATGCCATGCCATGCACTAGCCCTCGGAACCAAAAGATGCCTGCCAACAATTCTTTCATAAATCTTGTCATGGATATAAAGATGTTAACAGGATGATGAGAAATATACAAAGAATGAAGATTTTCCATTTCATTTGGTGAACACATACCGCATAGGATTTGGATTGGTCCAAATTAATAGGTCACCCATTTTGGCAATCTTATATATATACTAATTAAGTTGCATTTGCATAGGAAAAAGAGTTATATATATAAGTGTCATCGAAAATGCAGCATTAACTCAACCATCGCCTACTATATAAATTCAACACGTTTCTATAAAATTACCCGAACTGTACATTTTGAATTGCTTAGAATTTTTGTAAGGTACAAATCATCATGGCTACTCTCACAATTATTATGAATGTCAATATATATATATCTTTCTCTCTGCTAGATGCTAATAAGGGGAGTCGCTAGGTAGGTTACATGGACCAGAACTCTTGGAAATTCCTGTAATAGATAATATGACAAAGCATCCACCTCCAATAGTAGAGCTAGCTAGCTAATAACCCTGCCCTTCTTTTTTTCTTTTCTTTCTTTTCTTCACTCCGCATCGTACATACACTTTCTTTTTACTCCATCGATCATTTTCCTTCAATAATTGATTCTCTACTCCGTCATCTTCCTCTATTCGCATTCTCGATCTCATCATCTCTCCTCCAGACCCCTACCAAGCTACCACTAGTCTGATCACTTCTTTTTACTCAATTCCCTGGCTGGCCTCCCTCTAATTAATTAATGAACAAAAAATGAACCGATTTAATATTGATTGATTGATTGATTTGGAAAAACAAGAGAGAAACTCACTCACTACCTAGGAAAAGTAGGATGATGATGGGGCCGGGCAAAACAAAACAAAACAAAGTACTCCATGGTTTTGGTTCGGGGGACGCAACATTTGTTGAAAAAATCCAAAACATGTTCATATGTTAGCCGCCCGCCCTATTAAGCGAACCCAATACTCCCACGTTTAATGGAAATGTCATTAGTCAAAGCACGCTTCTTGAATATAGTAGAATCGGTCATCTAGGAACACAAGAACATATAAAAAGACTCGCAACTCATTAAAATTAAGCAATCATTTTCAATGCCTTGCCTTTTTCTTCTTCTTCTTCTTCAGTTTCTTTAATCGATCTTTTCTCTAGGCCGGGGATTCATCATCATCATCATATATATATATATATATATATATATATATATATATATATATATATAATTCTTCGGATCTCCCTTTCCTGTAATCCAGGAATAATAATTTACGAGTAATTCTTGTACTCGTTCATTAATTTCATGCGATATATACTAATACTAGTAATTAATTCTTGCTCTGTGCAAACGTGACCGAGGGCGTGTATATACCAACAACCAGAGTAAGAGCCCGGTTAAAATCAAGAGAGTAGCTAGGTCCCATTCAAAAGGAGTTTACGAGTATGCGGAGACTTAGATGCTCATGCAAAGAGCATTACTTTTTCTACTTATTTGCGCATATCACATCAGAAAGTGACAAACTTTATATAGGAAAATTCCAATTGAGTTGATATCAGAAAGCCATAATCATGTGGTGAAACTTTTACTGGGGTCTACTATATATACCTTCTTTATTTCTTTATACATATACTTCCAAAATTAGAAAATTAGATGATGGTGTTTAATTAATTTACACAGTATAAATGTAAAGTTATATTAGGAATTTCCCGAGACTTAATTTATAATGTAAAAATAGAAATGAATATATAATTTTAAAACGGACTCAAAAAAGTAATAATATAAATATTCAACAACACCCCTCTCATCATGGTCCTATAAATATATCTACTTGGCCTTGGATTCTCATTCATACTTGAGCCACTCTTCATTACAATTCCTTCTTTGTACATTGTTTTTCCATCCTTAATTAATCCCAACTATAGAGGCCAACATATAACATGTCCAGTACTCGTAGTGATGAAGAATCTGATCTAAGAAGAGGGCCATGGACTTTTGAAGAAGACTCTATGCTTACCCATTACATCACTAGTCATGGAGAAGGCCGCTGGAATTTGTTAGCAAAATGTGCAGGTAAAAAGTTCATCCGTCTGAATTACTACCCTTAATTCTTTCTCTTCTCTTCTCTTCTCTTCTGTTTCAAATATTATTTATTTATTTCCCCCAACATTAATTTGCAGGGCTAAAGAGAACAGGAAAAAGTTGTAGACTGAGATGGCTCAACTATTTAAAACCGGATATTAAGCGTGGAAATCTTACCCCACAAGAACAACTCTTGATCCTTGAACTCCACTCCAAATGGGGTAATAGGTCAGTCAGTCAGTCAGTATTTAATTAAACTACTAGCATATCAAACACAACAAACAATATGCATGCATGCATGTTGCTAGTACTAAAAGTATGCATGTACTGTTGAATAAATTACTGGTTTTTGGACATGTTAATTTTGGTGATACCAGGTGGTCTAAAATAGCAGCACATCTGCCAGGAAGAACAGACAATGAAATCAAGAACTATTGGAGAACAAGAGTTCAAAAGCAGGCGCGCCAACTTAAGATCGATTCTAATAGCAACAACTTCCTTGAGGTGCTTAAACGTTTTTGGATGCCCCGATTGCTCGAAAAAATGGAGCAAAATGCATCACAATCATCATCATCATCATCATTTTCTTCCGCTTCAAGCACGAAAACTCTAAACTCTGAAATCCCTTCTGTACTAACCATTTCAGCCCCCATGGCATTATCATCTGAACAACCAAGCAAAGAAATGAAAATTTGCAATCAAATAAACGACAAGTACAGTTCAACAGAGTCCATGAGAATCTCAGAGCAGCCAGAAAATTTAGACTACAAGAATCCACTTATAAATGACTGTTACCATGTGGATATTAGTAGCTTTGATATTGAGTATTTCAGCCAGCTAGACATGTCAGTTAAGGGGTCTGGTGAAATTTCAATATCCGATTGCCAGATGGCAGAAATTGATTGGACGAATAGCGATGCTGAAGGTACTTTCTGGAGCATGGATGAATTGTGGGAGTTGTAGGAAGTAGAAGAGGTGGGCATAGCATATAATCTAGAGACTAGAGTGGCCTTGCTATTATTAAGGGGCCTTTTAAATGATATGTAATGCAAATGTTGATACTTAGCCTGTTTATGTTGGGGTGCATGTATATGGTAATTGTACAGAGAAAAGTTGTCTATGAATAATATGTATTGCAGATTTTGAGTATAATTTATGGTTTTCTCTCTGTTATTGATTTCTTTTGAGCAAATTAGTCTTTAATTAGGTAAAGAAGGTGTTCAACCTAGAATAGGACTGCCGCAGGCCTGTTAGTTATGAGAGATAGAGGGGGAGAGAGATATGCAGGGGTAGGTCTATAACACCTTCACTAAGAAAAGGTGATGTTTTTCTAAGAGATTGAGCATAATCCAAAATGATTGGTGAATGTACGAAATTATTGAGCTAGGATTTTTAACTGCAATTCTTTTGTATACGTGCAACTTGAAAGTAACCTCATGATCAAAGCTCATTAGCATTTATCAAGTCATTCATTAACTAATGTTCCCTAAGGAGCCAATATGCCACAAATCAAATTGGGTAAAAGACTTGTAAAATCCGACGCATTTTGCTGTTGATTATTCTAGAGGAAGGCTGTAGAACTAGCAGCTTCTCCTTCAATAGCTTTTAGATGACTAAATGGCACAACAGTCCTAATAATGTGATGCTAGCGAAAAGTAATTGATCTTGGCTGCTTAATTATTGGAAGATAAATGATTCGAATTCAATCATATAAACATGTAAAGAAACCTCGAGTCGCGATCATGGATGAAGAAAAAATCAGTGGTAGATAAACTCCGGAAAAGGTCACAAAGAGGAGGGGGAGGCTAATGGCTGTGTTGTGTTGAAGTTGTTTTGATAGTGACCAAGTGGAAGATTGAATATGATCTGATGTTAGACTAGACTAACATGAGTGATCAAATCGCCAACCACTATACAACCCCAAATTGGTTGACCGTTTTACTGGTTTAAGATTAGTTAGTATCCATAAAGTTATGCCTCATAATTGAATTTGATGACCAATAAAATATGCTCCAATCCATTTTGGCTTTGTACTACGTACGTCTTAACGTCAAAATCTGACCGCTCGCCAAATCATTAAACAACGAATTTAAAATCTACACAGTGAACAAATAAGCACACCAAAAACAGTCGGGACTATCGCTCTGGTGTGAGAATAAATACATGTCAGAAATATCAACAACGCAGGTATGAAATTGCTCTAAGCGTATAAGAGTAAATAATGTGTGTGTACCTTGAATTTGGATCATGACTATATTTATAACTTGATCACACCGCCTCAGTTCACCACGCTCGTCCCCGAATTGGAATAAAAGTCCTATGTAGAAGTTCCTTTAACTACAAGTCTTGTAATTGAATAGGATTTGACTTCTTTAGAAATAGGAAGTCAAATAAGACGAGGGATCACAAGTCAATTTGGACTTTGACCCTTCTAAAATACCAAACCTCCAATCTGTCAATACAGTCATCCAACCACATGGCGTGGACCCCCCAAATCCCTCGAACCTATCAAACCACACTCCAACATTGCCCTCACTCTCTTATTATAAAAATTTTAAAATAAACGAGTATAAATAATATACCAGTTAATTCATCAAGTCATATACTTACTTTACCACAAAAGACAAATTGTTAGCTCAAAACGTAACTGACAAAACCCTTAACTTCATCATTACGTCATAAATGAAAAAGTGTGCCCTTGTCACACGCACGATACTTCATCCCTTTAAACCTCTTACTCAAGCATCTAGACCATCACTTCTCATCTGCACATTTAAAAATAATACTTCGCAGAGAGTATAAACTCCATCTCCCATTGATACTCTGCCCATCTCGTCAAATCATAGTGTTTACTTCTACTGCCAGAAATCCTCCCTTCACCATATCCGGTGAACATCATGTCAATCCCACACCATTCATCGACCAAACCCTCATCGCTACCGCTCTAACTACTCAAATAACATCATTCACCACATAATCAACCGAGATGACACCATCCACTAACGTCGATAAACAGACATAACTCGTCCACCCTACGAAAAAAACAATCACTTTTATCGATGATATCATCCCCCTCCTTGTAACACCGTCAGCACCGTTGTTGACTCCACCTTTCAAACCTCTTTCACACCTGTAGCTGAAGATCCCCATTCCCACATCTTCTAAGATGAATGAGGTCGAAGCCAAGGAGAAGGGCAATCGGGAACATTACAAGTCCGACAAATCCTACGCTCATATCAACACCAAATCCTCTATATATGAACGCCTTCTCCCCAATCTTTGATCCCAATACCAGATCCCAGATCAGTACCTTATGCTCTAATTGTATTAGAGAGAATGTACTAGCACTCGAAGGATGAATTGGTCGTTGTTCCCATATATGCCTTGAGGTACGAAGTAAGATTTCCTCTCCACGAATTTATCTCCTCATTTTTAAGTTTTGTTGGGATTGGGTTCGCACAACTGGTGTCAAACTCATGTACTTATTTATTATGCTTCATAACCTTCTGTCAAGAGTGTGAAGTTGAACCCTCCCCAGACTTCTTATTCGCCATATTCACCCTAGGTCGCTCGAAGGAATAGGGATATCGCCAGTTAAACAAGCAACCTGGAGAACGCGCGCGTATAGATGTAAATCCAAGGTGGCATTTATACTGGGTATACATCAAAGGCCCCGACACTCACCTGCTCCTAAACTAGCTAGGGATAACCCTCGAAGACCACCTTCGAGTTTGACTCTGCCCCCTAGAACCGGGAAAATAATTCAAGGCCTTCTACGCCAAGATGCCAAAGACATAATGGTCTATAGATCTGTTATCCGACTAATTTTGACTCTTCAACCACAAATGTAAGTCTTAACTCTAGAATGATACGATATATACAAAAAATTTTAATCTTGGCTCTTACTAATTTTCACTTGACTTCAGTGACCATCTTCAAGCCGCAACCAACTGCCCAAATAGGAGCACAACCCTCTATCAATACCACAACAGCCGAAGGGCTCCCAGAAGCGACCTCTGAGACCCACCCCAAAGATACCCAACAATTGGGGAAACCAATCACGACAATACCTCTATCATCAATCCTTATGCCCGACCTTGTGCAAACACCGAAGAATGCACTAGAACTCAACGATGAGGAGAAAAAGACGTTGGCAAAAAAGAAGAAACGAAAACTAGTCAAGGCTTCATCAAAAATAACCGCCAAGTCGTCGACCCTACCTGTTGATCTTCCACAAGGTATCGTCCCCAAACTGATCTTATCCACTATTTTCTGAAGCCATACAAAGAACGATTATGTTCATGGCAAACGAAAGGTACTCGAAGGACCAATTCCCGACCCTCTATCAACCAAGAAACCTCACACAAAAACGGATAGCCGTCGACTCCTCCCAATACCTCCCTCCCTCCCAGTGTTGCTTGATTCCCCACCGACCACCGACCCGAAATGGAAAACCCCACCACCAGCTACTCTCTAGCCCGAAGATGTTTGAAACAATTATCATATCGAGTTGTTCGACGTCTTCATCCTTCCAATCGATGACAAGAAAATTCGAATGATTAACCCCTCAACAACTCATATGTAAGTGTTGCATACATATTTTTCTCTTCCCCTCCACATTTATTAGTTTGGTAACCTAAGCGCATTGCTTTCTGTCTCAGGCACTTGCTGCTTTCGAGTGAGTACTTCATATGCTCAAAGAAACGACTTCACATGAAAAAGAATTGAAGGCTGAAATTGAACGTCCTTGAGAAGAAGCCAAAGTTCTACGAACCAAACTACAAAAAGGAGCATGATCGCAACGACGACTCCATAATTTAGCCCCAAGAGATGTTGCGCTAATTAAAAACTCTAAGATGGCAAAACTCCGAGCTAGCCGAACACTAACAAAAGCCTCTTGAGGACAGGATTGAGCTCAAAGAAGGGAACGAAGAGCTGAAAAAGACTGTGAATGATTATGAAAACAAACTTTGGGACAAGCATAACTAGATAAAGGACATGGTTAAAGGCACCTCCCAACTAAAGAGAGAAATAAATTAATTTCGGGCCCAAAGCAAGCAGCTCACCGAAGCCAACAAACAAAAAATCATTGATGAGTACAAAACATCTCCAGAGTTGACCAAAGCCATTGTAGAGCAGTTTGACAAAGGCTATCAGTTAGCCAAGGAAAAAATTAAACTAGCCGGCTTCAATCCTATCCTACTCGATTTTTCTGAGGATGAAGAAGAGGAATAAACTAAAACTGAAGAGGATCCCCTGCCGATCCTTAACTTCATGGTATTACTTTTTAATATTTAGGAACTGTGTATTATGACTTAATTGTGTAACGTATAAACATTTATATATTTACAACTTTCTCAAATGTAAGTCATTCAAAGAAATCGATCTTTTATTAATAATGCAACAAGGCTACAATTCAATTAACTACTCACTTTAAATTTAGATATGTAAATTCTAAAAGAAAAAACTACATATGTAAATAGAAAATATATCTTATTGATAATATTTGCGAAACATTCCGGCATGTCATATATTCTTTATCTCAACACCCTCCATAGTCCGAAGTCGATACATTCCCGGCATCGGTACTTGGATGACTTCATACGATCCCTCCCAATTAGGCATGAGTTTCCCCGTGTTCTGAAAAGTAAACGCCTCGGCCTCCCGAAGCACCAAGTCCCAAACCTCAAACATATGTTGCCTAACCTTCCGATTATAATGTCGAGCAGTTCTTCATTGGTAAACAATAAACCTTAACATCGCAGAATGTTAGATCTTGCTTAACTGAAACAACTCTCGCCCGTCATGCCCCCATAGTCCCGATCCTGATGGTGGTGAATATGGGTTTGGGACTGGTCTTCTGTCCTGCGCCTATGAGGATCAAGAGCCTTTTGGCTTGTAGAGAATAATTGTCGTCGAACTAGGGTCGACTGAGATTTTGCTGGGACCGATTTGGGGTTGTTAGGTCTGAGTCTGTCTTTGATCGACTTGCGAACTTGGTGCGTTGTCGAGATGATTGAGAACCTCTCTTGGTCAGGAACTATTTTTCCCTTACCCGTCATCCGTTTAACTTGAAAGTAAATTGTTGATTTCAATTTAACACTAGAACATGCCCTCCTTCTAGTCCCAATGTTAGCACCAAAATCTGACCGCTAGCCAAATCACCAAACAACAAACTTAAAACATGCGCAGTGAACAAACTAGCACACCAAAAAGCTTGACGGTCGGAGCCGTCGGAAGATAGCTCCGGTGTAAGAATAAGTACAAGCCAAAAGCGTTAACAATTGAGGTATGAAACTGCTTTAGCGTATAATAGCAAGTAATGTGTGTGTACCTTGAACTTGGATCATTGTTGTATTTATAACTTGATCACATTGCTTCAATTCACCACACTCGTCCCCAAATTGGAATAAGAGTCTTATGTTGAGGTTCTTTATAACTACAAGTCTTATAGGTGAATATGATTTGACTTCTTTAAAAATAGGAAGTCAAATAAGACTAGGGATCACAAGTTAATTTGGAGTTTGACCCTTCTAGAATATCAAACCTCCAATCCATCAACCACGTGGCGTGAGCCCCCGAGTCCATGAGACCCATCAAGCTACACTACAATAGTAGGTATGTAATAGAAGCAGTGGGATGTTTGGAAATTGGAATCAAGCTAGTGGAAGGCCTTCTTTTTTTGTGTCAATGTGGCGGAACAAGCTAAGTTTCCATGTGAGATGGGAAGTTTGAAAGCAAAGAAAGATTAGATACTTCTCCCTTTTCGAATTTCCATCCAATCGTCCTTTCCTTTTCACTATCACACACTAACGTGAAGAGACTAAACTCTTTTCTTTTAGTAACTCAGGATGTACGTTCTCTTTTTCTTCTCTACTTTATGGTCATTTAAGGTCGAAGAGTTCTCAGTAGAATATATTAAACGAAATATGAGAATGTAAGAAGTGTTTGATTCTCCAAAGTAGTCGGTCCCTTGAAGTGAAAGCTACCTTATCAGCCTCCATTAATACTCTTCCCATCATATTATTGCTACTATGTTAATTTCCTCTGTTTTTGCTTCATTTCTTCCAATGCACCTTGAATATAAGTATTATTATACACACAAACCTTGAACTGAAATTTTGCCTATACGTCTACTTCTATAATGAGGGATCCGGTTACTATGAAATTAATTTCATGGTAAATTGTTCAATTAATCAATACAGTGTTGACACGTAGAGAGGTCACCTCCCAGTCTGCGTATCGACAGTACACTGTATTGGTCAATTGATCAAAGTTAACTTCATGTTAACTACTCCCCATAATAAGGGACTGTTAAAACCCCCCCTTAAGTTATAGGGACATGGTTATAATAAAAGCAGCAGAAGTTCAAATGATCATTCATCACGTTTTTTTAAATTAGCTACAAAACCTTCAGGCTGCCCCTCAATAGTTATCGGACAATGTTTAGGATCGCAAAGTTTTTTTCTTAAAATTGTCTCAAAATAAATGTCATGATCTCTTATAATTAGTTGTGACAAAAAACATTATTAAAAAATTCAATAACACTTATTTAAGATCCAATTAAAATTTTAAAACTCCAATCAATATCCATAGTTCTGAAACATTCTATCACATACAATTAGGAAAATGATATTTAAAGTGCGGATCTTCTATTTAGCAGCAGTAGCAAAAAATTAAATATAAAAAAAAGTGCTGATCTTCTTTTTCGAGTGCAAAGTGTACAAGATTTACAACAAATGGTACAGCTCGTTGTTGCAACAATTACACTGGAAATGGAAAAAGAGCCTTGGAAACATTAGCTCCCAATAACTAACTTTATTTCTACATAGCTCTATAGAACATGTGTTTGCAAGGCCAAGAGAGTGTTACTAATTGGTGCAGTTCTGAGTTACAAACCAGTAAACCACACTACTCAAAATGTAAGTTTTGAGATTAGAACGCCACTCAAAACTCCAACAATCATTAGTGCAAGTTAAGTAAAACTTAAATATAGAAGTTAACTTTCGGGTGTGTCTAGCCCACCCCAATATCAAAACCAGAGGACCATATGAAGGTTACAACATCAAAGACATTAAATGGGGAAGACCAAAAAGAAGTAAATTCTGTCTCATATGCTGTGCGTACAATGTACAAGACCTGAAGAGCGACCTTAAATGAGTAAAACTAATATGTTTAATAACCAAATGAACATTTTAGATTCATATAAATTACAGATGCCTATAAATTGCTCTCATTGCTGCTTTCCCGTCCCTTTCACCTTTTGAAGGCAATCACTTCCCGCCCTTTCCATAACTGTCTCGAAGCGTGACAGTCCGGTTGAAAACCAGCTTTTCAGTGGTTGAATCCTTGTCAACTGTAAAATAACCTACAGTAGCATAACATTATAAACAGAATCAACTATTAACGCTATGCATAATAATCCATTCTATCAAATATAAGAATATTGAATTGGCAGAGATGAAAGCGCATGCCAGCCATAGGAAGCTTGATAAAGGGGAACCACAGATGTCAAAAGATAATTATATTAAAGTAACATGAAGACAAGACCTCAACTTTTTCGAGTTATTCAAGTACATACAAGTTGAATTTGGATAACTGCAGTAATAAAAGGATTTAGAGTTTACAAAGAACACATTAATCTTGTACCCATCTGTGTTACTCGGACTCGCCATTTTTAGTGAAGTATCCGTGTCGACACGACACAGGTACGGGTGCGGGATTCGTACGGGATTCGGCCATAGAAATCCGGATACGGCTGTTTGGGAAGAGAAGAAGAGACGCAAGAGGTGGAAGATGAAGTGACGCGAGAGGAGAAGAGCCGTCTATCGAGGAGGAAGAAGCGAGTGAGAGCCGTCTGTCGAGAGGAAGAAGAAGCGAGTGAGATTAGATCAGATCATTAAAATATCCCCTGAAAAATTACAATTAGGTACCCCATAGTTTTAAAAAAAATTAATTTAGTCCCCCATGTTTTTTAAAAGTTCAAAATAGCCCCTAAAAATTTACATATCAATCCCTGTAGTTTTGTTTTTTTTTTCATTTCAGCCCCTGTTTCTTAATAGTTTTGCACTTCAGTCCCTAGAGCAAAAAAAACTTGGTGATATAATTAGAAACATTATTGTTAAAAAATCATAACATACCGTATCCCCGCACCCGTGCCCAAATTCGGATCCATATCCGCGTATCCTCTATTTTTTGACTTTACGTGTCTGACACCTAGATTCGTACCCGCACTCGACATCCGCACCCGAGTCCGAGTAACACAGGTACCCATAGTTATCAAGTCGCCAAGTCGAGGCAAAGATGTAGCCGAGAGCTTAAGCGCTTAGTCGACAAAGCGCCCGACTAGTCGTCCTCAAGTCGACAAGTCGTTAATAATGTAAATTTTATACGTATAAAATTATATATATTTAGCATTTATATGAATATTTATATATTCATATTTCTAATGATTTTTCATATTCAAAATACAGATTATAAGCTTATAGCATATCAAATCACAAGAAAAAGCGGACAAGATCAAGTCAAAATGATATTTCTTTCATCCTAAAATACAAGAGTAATTATGATATTTTTTAAGTTAACTTAAAATACTTTTAGAATATAATTGATGTAATTTATTTAAAATTTAAAAAATAATTTTGTTAGTAGCAGATAATTTCTAATATTCGTAATATTATTGATTAAAACTAAATTCACATTAAGTTCAAATTTGAAAATATTTATTTTTGATAATCAAAATGACATTTTTTTTCCTAAAAGGAAGGGAGTTCCATTTATTTATTTATTTATTATCTAAGGAAAATACTTGAAAGTTTAGAAAACAAACACCCACCCAAAAAAAATAGAGTAGTTTGGAATGATTCATAACTGGAAAAGTAAAAAAGAAGGGGGTAAATGGATCAGGGAGGGTCCTGTTCAGATCGGGATACATTCCAATTTCCATACCAGATGAGATAGGTATTCCGTATTTATGATCCAGCCCATGGGAATCAAACCGGCGTAAGTTAGCATAGCCGTAGTACGCTATCTCTCCACTAAGACTGTGGTCTCAAAGTAAATATATATATATATATATCCCTAAATAATCCTTTGATTTCAAAAATCCTCTGCCTCAAAAAGTCGAGTAGTGTGAAGTGTTTATTAAGATTATCTTCACATCACATCTGTGATTTTTCTTCCTGTCCAAAGAGAACGAGCAAGAGGTAGGGTTTGGGATAGAGATGGCGGCAGCCCAAGAAGCACAGAATCGAGAAGCATTCCGTCAAGCGGTGGTCAACACTCAGTCCCTCTCTGATTCGTCTCCCTCTCGTCGAAGTTCTGAAGGTATCGATCGATTAGGTATCGAATTTAGGCTCTCTCTTTTTTACCCAGTTAAGAATTGGGCCAGGTCAAACCCGATTTGGAAAGTCACCCGCTTTACCTGTTAGTCATCCAAATCGCCTTCTGAGCGTCCAAGTCGAGGACTGAGCTGTCGACTATGTGCTCTGCCACTAAGTCATCCTGCCGGCTTGGTTTTTCTGAGCGTCTTGACAACAATGCTTGTACCTTTAACCAAACAAGTATGCCAAACTTCGTTTTCTTTTTTACCAAGCTAAATAATGACTCCAACATACTTCAAAAGACTGAGTTTCTAATATATGGTTTTAACAATTTCAGTGCATCCTAATACATCCCGAGTTTATGAATGAATTCTTCTTTGAATCCTAAAGAGTTAAAAATTGCAGAATATCATAGAAAGATATTAGGCAGACCATACTTATCCTTTTAGACAGGCTACATCTATGATATAGAAATGTGACTATCTCTACGCATTTGAGTTTCACAAAATTAACAACTTTGGGGATCTTAATTTTACCTAGCCTTTCGAACTGAAAGCTGTCTCCAACTGCAGCATTTTGAAGCGTAGGTACAGCATATGCACATGGCATCACTACTTTAGATTGCGTATTCAAATCACCAAGCAAGTCATCAAGCTCAGAAGGATTCTGGAGGCAATGACAGAAACTGTCAGATAAATTTAGCAATTTTGTAATGGAGGACTCCAGAGAGGGACAATCATCACCAACCTCAGAAAGAAACAATCTGTCAAACAACCTGACTTCCACCTTAAGTGGCTCAACCCCAGGTGAAGGTTCTGCGATCCAGTGCAGAACACCCTGCGCATAATAGGAAAAAAAATAACAGAATTTTTTTAAAAAATTTTAACAAGGATTTTTTACAATCCATGGAAAGATGAAACCATTCACATCTAACAAAAAGCTAATCTTAGCGTGGCCAGACCTTTGGCTTTGTCTTCTTTGAAGGATCATACTCTGCACGAATCTCAAGGACAGTCTCTTTATCCTCATCAAGTACTACTTCAGTGCACTTTATAGGAAATGCATACCTGTATGCAAAAAAACAACTTTATAGCGTTGAAACCTATATCTGAAGTTGGTTAAGCACATATATTAAGATTAGAATGTGGACCTGAGTAGGACAGTTTTTCCAGGAGCAAGCCCATAGTAATCCTTAGAATCTTTAATTCTAAAATCAGTGTGCTCAATGTACACAACATTGGAAAAAGGAACCTAAAGAGATCATATAAAGTTAACTCGATTAAAATATGATAACATCCGAGTCATGTCTGGGATAGAATTAAGCAGTGAAATAGATTCAACATACTCCCTCCGTTCCATATTATTTGATCATTGTTGACTTTTTAAAGTTAACTTCAGAGATTTTTAAACTCAAAATTGATGAAGATTCTTTTAAGTTTAATCAATATAATGATGAATTTGTAAACTATCTACAAAGTACTACTCATTGCAAGTTCTACTGTATCATAATTTTTAATGAGTCATCTCAATTTTAAGTTTGAAAATATCTCAAATAGACTTTCAAAAGTCAATAATAATCATATAATTCGGAATTGAGGGAGTATCATTTAATATCAGTCAGGAATTTATTTTATTATTTTTGAAACGTATCGTAAAGGAAAATATATTACAGTGACTTTAGCTTATGGTTGCTTGCTCACCTTGTAAAAGGAAGATGGGTCATCTGTCTGAGCATCAGGCCATTTCTTTGCATCAAGATCCATTGTTGAACCCGCTTCCAGGTTGGTGATAACCACCTGAATGGAGGAAAATCATTGAAACACCGAAAATTTGATGACATACCACAGTAAAATTAAATATTAAACAAAAGCTCAAAACATATAATTCAAACAAGATTCTGACCTTAAGTGGGTTTATCACAACCATTTTGCGAGGTGCTGATTTGTTTAGCTCTTCCCTTATGTGGTACTCAAGGCGGTCCAAACGTATCATACTAGAGTCACTGCAAGCACATAGATCATTACTACAATCACGATAAACAGGTAAATTACATTGCTATGCATGCCTAAATACTGCAAGCAAAAATCAACCTTCGAGTTATTCCGATCCCTCGAACAAAAGCATTTATTGAAGTAGAGGTAACCCCTCGACGTCGTAATCCAGCTAATGTCATCAAACGAGGATCATCCCAACCATCAACCCACTTTTCTGTCACAAGATGGTTCAACTGAAACAACATAACTTGGTCCAACATGAGTATGAATGAGTGCACAAGAAAATAATTCAGAAACATTTAATATTAAATTGGAATATTCAGTACCTGAACTTACCTTGCGTTTTGACATCACTGTATTGGTAATATTCAAGCGTGAATACTCCCATACAAAAGGTTGGTAAAGGCAAAGTGCATCCAATAACCAATAATATGAAGCACGGCGTGTCTCAAATTCAAGTGTACAGAGCTGCATTAAACACATGTATCTTTAAATTGACAGAATGATAAGGATGGCAGAAGCTTTAAAATCACTTGCCTCCCTGAGGAAGAAAGAGGCAAAAGAAAACTGGCACTACAGACATGACAATTTCAGCACCAAGGCAGCTGAAATATACACATACAAAGTATAATTTCTCTATCAAATATAATCTGATTTCACCTAACATCTTGAATTACACAAACATACAAGTAAATAAGAATAGTAAAGCATGGAGATTCCTCTGCATACAGATATACATGTTGAAACATTATTTTTTTCAAAAGATAAAATACATGCCGAGACATATCAGCATAGTGCACATAAGAAGATTTCTTAAATTGATACTGAAAGTGTGCTACAAATTATACCCAGAGAGTATAACATACCGAATGTGTGATATTTTCAAGAGAATCAACAATGCAGTGAGCATAGTCATAACTTGGGTAGATACACCACTTATCACCTGCATGAGGATGAGGAGTAAACTGGACAACAGAAAAATCACCAAAATATAAGTAATTCCTTCAGTTTCAATAAATAAAAATGTCTAAAGGGGGTTTAACTTGCCTTGATACGATATGCAATGAGGTCATACATATTGAAGTTGTCGCTTTGCATGTCTTGTTTCATTCTAAGAGTAGCTTTCCCTTCTTCAATCATGCCTCGTTTCATTTCATCAAACAGTTTCAGCGATTCTGTAATTGGTCTGTCTCTCCAAGGGCTGTTCATCTTTTTTTCCCTGTACTCTTTTATCTCTCCAGGTGTCTATTTCAGATAACAAGTAAAATGTTAAAGTGTTGAATACCATTAATGTATAGTAAACGAACTAAAGCAATCCAGAATCTTCAAAAATTGTAAATCATTTTCAGTGGCGTAGAACTAAATGTATACTAATACTACAGCTCAAGAAACAGCCATGCAATTACCACCATTAACCATTCCACTAGTCCACAAGGGAACAGCTGAAGAAATTATGGCAGTAACAAATTACTTTTGTTAAGTATAGGATGATAACAAGTTAGCAATAACAAATATCTGAAAGGATAAAAATTTAATGTTCATATTACTTATGACTAAGATCTTCAGGCAATAAATGCTATATATAATGCCAAAGAGCAACCTGGTGATCAACATAAGCATGGCCTTTTCGTATCAGCTCCACAGCTAGATCATAAAGATCTTGAAAGTAATCACTGGTGTATGTGATCTGCAAAATTCCAACAAGTATCAGATGCTGCCAAGGCACAGAAACCACCTTTAATGAAAACCCAAAATTGTACCTTAAACGGTTCCCAGCCCATCCACTGTACAATATCTTCAATATGATCAATATATTCTTTCTTCTCAGCTTCAGGGTTAGTATCATCATACCTAAAAGTTCCATATATCAGTATTAAGTTTATCAAGAGCATTACAAAACTCCGCATCTTTCTTTAGTAAAAAGTGACTCCAAACTTGTGCATAGTCTTAATTTTAAAAAAGAAAAAGAAAAATTGGAACTCTGCACGCTTCCGCTGCAGATTCTAAGTTATATGAAGATTATAAAGATCAGCACATTGCATAAATATAATCAGATAGACCATAACGAACGTTTTGTTTTATTTAACTCAACAGCATCTTCTATCCCAAACTAGTTGGGGTAGCAAACGATTATTTTATTACAACATAAAAAGCATATAGATCAATTGATTCGATTATCATTAATTCTAAATACAATAAAGAAAAATATACGTATAAAGAAAGTAAGTTCTCATCACCAAGAATGTAACACCTCCTTTTCCGAAATAGAAAGAGAGGTTACTCAAATCACAACAATACTGAACGAAAGCTCTATGCCACGAAAGAATAGTATTTATAACCAATAAATATCAAAAGGTCAAACCAGAATAAATGTCAAACTGGCCCAAACCATAATCTAAGGTAATTATTACAACTCCGAACAAACAAGTGTATCACAACCTAAATAGAATATATCTAAACCATTTGGATAAAAGAAAGCTCTCGTCACACTTGCCCTTGATCCCCCTGATTTCAGTGCCGGAAGAAAAACACAGCATGAGCCAAATGCCTAGTACGGATATAGAATACAAGAATAATGAAACGAAACAACTAACTCAATAAAATGAACTGAACCGAAACGAACAAAACTAACCCAACGAAATATTAGGCTGAATCAAATGGCTAGGTGTTATTTCATACCGAGCTCAAACAAAACAGAAATATACCTTGCCACATAGGCAAGTCAAATAATGTCACACAAGCAATCAAAATAATGTCACACAGGCAATCACACATCGGACTGCGCAATCCAGATGTATATAAAATCGGAAGGCGTGTTTGGCACAAACATCGCCACTTTGCAGAACAGAACAGAAAACTAAGGCCGACCCATACGCCTCCCACAACAAAACACTAAATGGACAACTCCCACCGAAGCACAAAACGGAGATGCTGTGGACTGATCACACCGCCACAGAAGGTGTCATGTTTCTCGTGCCAAGACGACATGCCTGTGGTACCTCCACAGGTGATTATAGCTCAGGTATACCCTACGGTATATTCTAATAAAATACCATGTCACAACACATGCGACATAATATCAACAAAGGGTTCTATATGTACATGTTGAACCAAATCAAATCATAATCACAATGTCTCAAAAAGAAAGTAACAACATGTACCGCTCTACAAATATCAAAATAAATACTAAACATGATAACTTAATTCAAAGAGTACAATTTTGAATCATATGAATCAACTCCAAAACAAAACTATTATATGAATTTTACAAGAATAATTATGTGAAATAATAACGAAATTCGAAATACAGAACAAAACGAATCAATCAAATTTAACAAGAGTATCACTGAAAGAGTACGAAATCCGTACCTGGACTAAGCAATGTAATACCCCAAAATATATTCCAAATATTAACCGCTAAATTTCTTCCGTTCGAACTAATTAAACAAAAAATAAATTAAGTACAATTAGTTAATTATTATTATTATTATTATTATTATAAACTACACATACACGAATTACGAAATTAGGCTCCACTGCCTTCCCCATTTTTTTCCCAATTGATAGTCAACCTTTTCAAATTCTTAATATATATATACATGTATATATATATAATATATACAAGTACTTCCCCATGTTCAGTACCCCCCTTCAACGAATTTATTATATATATATATATATATAATACCAAATCATTACTATGCAGCAAGCTTTCAAAAGAAAAAAAAAACGACACAAACAGTACCTGCGATTACTCAGCCGCTACTTCTTTTTCCTTTCTCTGTCTCTCGATTTTGTATCAGGTAAGGTTTTAGTTATTTATTCACTTAAAAACAAATTTTATCAACTCTTCTAATTCTAATAGGATTTTAATATTACACAATATAAATTAGACCCAATAAGTTTTAAGGTCCAATTAATGAAATTTCTTATTTATTGTAGTCCACATAAATTAAATACAATATTGACCAAACACAAGGAAAGCCCAATTAAAATATTTAAAAACAAAATTTTAAAAAGTCATTTATTTATTTATCTATTTATTATATTATTATTTTTTACGGGTATTACATCACCTACCCCTTAAAAGGATTCCGTCCCCGGAATCAAAAGAAAAGAACGAACCTAATTATCAAATAAAACAGAAGCAACACGACTGTCAACTAAAAGAGATCAACGAGTATAAGCAAAACAGATTAAAGACAAATTCGAATATAGCTGAACAGAAAATTAAACTGAACAAAACCTAATCCAGAAGTCTACCCATAACTCACAGGTCAAACCTAAATAGGTTTTCTACAAGAAAGAACCTAAGCTCTGATACCATTTTTTTATTTTATTTTATTTTTACTCTGTAACACCCCCTTTTCGAAATAGAAAGAGAGGTTACTCAAAACACAACAAAACTGAACAAAAGCTCTAGGCCACGAAAGAATAGTATTTATAACCAATAATTACCAAAAAGTCAAACCAGAATTAAATGCCAAGCAGGCCCAAACCAAAATCTAAGGTAATTATTGGTTATAAATACTATTCTTTCGTGGCCTAGAGCTTTTGTTCAGTTTTGTTGTGTTTTGAGTAACCTCTCTTTCTATTTCGGAAAGGGGGTGTTACAGAGTATGGTATCAGAGCCGACTCTCGAAAGCTCGGGTCAGGTCATCCGATCGGGTTGCCGGAGGTGGGGACACGAAGACTGATGGTATTATCCCACAATGGAGAGATGGAGGTCCGGAAGTGGGGACACGAAGCCAGCCGGTATTATCCCACAATGGCTAGAGAGGCAAAGATCTTTGGACCGTGTGTGTGATCGGTTCTGACGGGGACATCAGAAATTTAAGTGGGGGAGTTTGTAACACCCCAGTTCCACATCGACAGATATAGGAAAAGTTTGTATGTGTATAAGGAATATGGAAAAAGTTTGTCTGTGTATAAGGAATTAAGTTACTACCAATAGTACATTCAGTCATGACTTTTGGGTGAGCCTGTGGTGGGCTAAGATGACCCAAGAAAATACTATTAGGCCAGTGATTTAAGACCTTATTTTGGATGGATTCGATTCGATTCGGACTTAGGATTTGACCCGAGATTTGTTCCGGACTCGGGATTTGACCCGGGTTGTTTCATATGGATGTAATACCCGTAAAAAAAATAATATAATAAATAGATAAATAAATAAATGACTTTTTAAAATTTTGTTTTTAAATATTTTAATTGGGCTTTGCTTGTGTTTGGGTCAATATTGTATTTAATTTATGTGGACGACAATAAATAAGAAATTTCATTAATTGGGCCTTAAAACTTATTGGGTCTAATTTATATTGTGTAATATTAAAATCCTATTAGAATTAGGAGAGTTGATAAAATCTGTTTTTAAGTGAATAAATAACTAAAACCTTACCTGATACAAAACCGAGAGACAGAGAAAGGAAAAAGAAGTAGCGGCTGAGTAATCGCAGGTACTGTTTGTGTCAGGGGTTTTTCTTTTGAAAGCTTGCTGCATAGTAATGATTTGGTCATGTGTGCTGCATAGTAATGATTTGGTATTATATATATATATAATAAATTCGTTAAAGGGGGGTACTGAACATGGGGAAGTACTTGTATATATTATATTTATATATATATATATGTATATATATATATATATTAAGAATTTGAAAAGGTTGACTATCAATTGGAAAAAAAATGGGGAAGGCATTGGAGCCTAATTCCGTAATTCGTGTATGTGTCGTTTATAATAATAATAATTAACTAATTGTACTTAATTTATTTATTTTTTTGTTTAATTAGTTCAAACGGAAGAAATTTAGCGGTTAATATTTGGAATATATTTTGGGGTATTACATTGCTTAATCCAGATACGGATTTCGTACTCTTTCAGCGATACTCTTGTTAAATTTAATTGATTCGTTTTGTTCCGTATTTCGAGTTTCGTTATTATTTCACATAATTATTCTTGTGAAATTCATATAATAGTTTCGTTTTGGAGTTGATTTATATGATTCAAAATTGTACTCTTTGAATTAAGTTATCATGTTTAGTATTTATTTTGATATTTGTAGAGCGGTACATGTTGTTACTTTCTTTTTAAGACATTGTGATTATGATTTGATTTGGTTCAACATGTACATATAGAACCCTTTGTTGATATTATGTCGCATGTGTTGTGACATGGTATTTTATTAGAATATACCGTAGGATATACCTGAGCTATAATCACTTGTGGGGGTACCACAGGCATGTCGTCTTGGCACGAGAGACATGACACCTTCCGTGGCGGTGTGATCAGTCCACGGCGTCTCCGTTTTGTGCTCCGGTGGGAGTTGGTCATTTGGTGTTTTGTTGTGGAAGGCGTATGGGTCGACCCTAGTTTTCTGTTCTGTTCTACGGAGTGGCGATGTTTGTGCCAAACACGCCTTCCGATTTTATATACATCTGGATTGCGCAGTCCGATGTGTGATTGCTTGTGTGACATTATTTTGATTGCCTGTGTGGCATTATTTGACTTGTCTATGTGGCAAGGTATATTTCTGTTTTGTTTGAGCTCGGTATGAAATAACACCTAGCCATTTGATTTAGCATAATATTTCGTTGTGTTAGTTTTGTTCGTTTCGGTTCAGTTCATTTTATTGAGTTAATTGTTTCGTTTCATTATTCTTGTATTCTATATCCGTACTGGGCATTTGGCTCATGCTGTGTTTTTCTTCCGGCACAAAATCAGGGAGATCAAGGGCAAATGTGACGAGAGCTTTCTTTTATCCAAATGGTTTAGATATATTCTGTTTAGGTTGTGGTACACTCGTTTGTTCGGAGTTGTAATAATTACCTTAGATTATGGTTTGGGCCAGTTTGACATTTATTCTGGTTTGACCTTTTGATATTAATTGGTTATAAATACTATTCTTTCATGACATAGAGCTTTCGTTCAGTATTGTTGTGTTTTGAGTAACCTCTCTTTCTATTTCGGAAAAGGGGTGTTACAGAGTTGGTATCAGAGCCGACTCTCGAAAGCTCGGGTCGGGTCATCCGATCGGGTTGCCGGAGGTGGGGACACGAAGGCTGGTGGTATTATCCCACAATGGAGAGATGGAGGTTCGGAGGTGGGGACACGAAGCCAGCCGATATTATCCCACAATGGCTAGAGAGGCAAAGATATTTGGACCGTGTGTGTAATCGGTTCTGACGGAGACGTCAGAAATTTAAGTGGGGGAGTTTGCAACACCCCAGTTCCACATCGAAAGATATGAAAAAAGTTTGTCTGTGTATAAGGAATATGGGAAAAGTTTGTCTGTGTATAAGGAATTAAGTTACTACCAATAGTACCTTAAGTCATGACTTTTGGGTGAGCCTGTGGTGGGCTAAGATGACCCAATAAGATACTATTGGGCCAGTGGTTTAAGGCCTTATTTTGAATGGATTTGATTCGATTCGGACTTGGGATTTGACCCGAGATTTGTTCCGGACTCGGGATTTGACCCGGGTTGTTTCAAAGAACATATAAGCGACTCCTATGTTGAATTTATATGGACTCGGTTAAACAAATCTGGTTTTGCCATTTCATTTGTCCAGAAACTACTTTTTGTTTTACATGAATCCCATTCTCAGTCAAGCTTCAAAACTTTAGTAAGTCAAATATTTTTTGAAGTAGTCTGGCATACAACAACTTCAAGCTTGCACATTCTGTTTACTGTAGTCATTCTGGCAAGTTATATATAAAAAATGGAAAATAAAATAAAATAAAAAGTTTCACTAGTATAATTGGTTACATTCAAGTGAGGACAAAATTACCAAGTAAATAAACAGCTTTCTTACGTCAAGCAACAACCACCCCAAGAGTAGTAACTAATGAACTGCAACAGGAACATCAATTTAATGCCAAAAGAGTAAATAATTCATAGAAAAGTAACTCTTATAGGTAAGTTATATTCTTAAGGACATGCCAGTTCTAAATGCATGCTAAATCACATGAGGAAAATGTTATAGGCCACACATATGCAGTATTTGAAAATACAAATAACAAATCATTATTTTTCTCAATTTCAAAGGAAGTACATTTTGTAAGAAGGCCAACGCCAGACACCTAGAAAACAGACTTTAAAAATATAACAGAATAGTAACATATATATATATATATATATATATCAGTATTCTATGATAGAAATCACACCTTAGGTAGCAGCCTCCACCTCTTTCTTTTGCCAGGCCAAAGTCAACAAACATAGCCTGGAAACTTGTTTATTAGATGACAGCAAGGGCTAGAAATCTTAAGCACCAAAAGGTCCAAAACAGATAGGCTAGAAGAAAAAAGAATAAAAGAGAGAAATCTTTGAAAGGAAAGAGATAACAGCACTTCATTATAATCATGATTACCTTGGCATGACCTATATGCAGGTAACCATTTGGTTCTGGTGGAAAGCGCGTTAAAATTTTTCCACCTGTTGCCTTCAAATGCTTTGCAAGTATTTCCTTTGAATTGCATGCTCTGAGCACAGGCCGGTCGCTGAAAAAAACTTCAGTATGCACCTAGGGATAGAGAGAGATAGTTACACTTTCCAAAATACAAGTATACATAGCAGTGGATATAGTTGATGGAGTTACTCAACATAAAAGAAATAATGTACTTGGGAATAGAAAGATAGTCATAAAGTCCAACACACATACAAATAGCAAGTAAATATACATTTGGGGGAATTAGAGTCAGCATAAGAAAGTACTCCTAAATACAAAATCTAGGACCTTGATGTGATTAAGCACATAATAGTGATTAACATACAAAATTCCTGCATTCATAAGTGAATAACTAGCCTATCAATATCATTTGCAAAAACACAGGTCCCCAGTAACACAGTCACAACTTACAAGTACATTATTCTGTTCATGTCCCCATTTAGAAAGTAAAAATGGGTAACATCACCATGTTAGACGCCCACAAAATCGGAAGGAAAAAAAAAAAAGGAAAGACGCAACATACAGCAACCATTCAAAGTGTTACCATGGTCTATTCATGCATTATGTCACTTTCACTATAATACTTTTCAAGTCTCATGTTAGATCGAAGTTAAGTTACAAACTCAAAGTGTAAGAGGTTATGAAGCAGTTGGGTACCTTAAAATTGTCCTCAGGTTGAGGGAATATTGCATATGGGTTGAGTTCTTCTTCTGATGGTTTTGGCAGATCAGTATCTTCGACAGTATTTTTCTCCTACATTAAATGCAAATAAATACTTGTGCACGTATTTCAACTCTGCTTATAAGTAGCATAGGCAGACAGCATTCAAAGAATGCAGCCATGCTCACCTCTACTTTGACAGGTTTTTCTTTCTTCTTTTTAACAGGCTTCTCGTTATCTGCAGCAGTCCTTTCACCAAGTAATGCATACAATTTTGCATCTATGAGTTGCTGTTACAGAAAGAAACATCAGAGCAAATTGTTTGAATGCCTAGTTCGTATTCGAGGTAAGTATAGCGTATAAGAGGGCCAAAATCAATGATTAGGACAGCGCCCATACTTGCAGGACTTATATGCCCCCTGAGGGAGGGGTGAGAAAAGTTTAATCGCTACCTTAACAATCTTTGGATCCGCCCATGGCTGCCTCTTCCGAACATGACCAAAAATTTCGCCAACTAGACAAAAAGTAATTGCAAATGTATAATGTTGCTCTAAAAGTATAGGCATCCAAGGCTGGTAGGAAAAACTAGACTATGCACCATCATGATGTATAACAGCCAAGTTACTAAAATAAGCAGGTTGCTAATAACGTATTCAGGTGAAGGAATGTCACCTTGAATGAATGCAAATGTATAATGTTGATCTAAAAGTATAGACATTCAAGGCTGTAGACTATACCATCATGATGTATAACAGCCAAGTTACTAGAATAAGCAGATTGCTAATAACGTATTCAGGTGAAGGAATGTCACAGTGAATGAAGATTTTTTAGGTAAAACTGAAAATAAGAATGCCATCCAAATAATGATATTATATATATCAAGAATCTAAATCTCCTAATCAACAAAAGGAAGGATGACAGTTTCTATATTATGCCTGGGAAAGCATGGAAAAAATAATCTATAAAAAATGAGGAAAACAACTTCATGAGCATTACATTCAAGAAACACCTACCATTTGTTCGATATCTTTGCTCTAATATAGTGTTGTTGTCTTCAAAGACTTCATCTACCGTTTTTTCCGTGTCCGCTAGGGATACCTCAATTCCTGTAACCAAATGAAAAGTTTCATTCTCTAGCCTATATGAGAGAGAACAAAAATTACGAAATAATATTAAACCAATCAAATTTCAACAATATACACCAAGAAACCCGAGTCTTAAGTTCTCCACAAAAATAGGTAGATAACAGTTCGTAGGTGTGGTTAACTTGCTAAGGGACTGCAGCCACCAAGTTCAGCATTAAAACAAATGTTTTTAGAACAAACTAAACTGGGGTGCATAACTGGCAAAGCTGCTCCTTCACAATCGCATGGACCTATTCATACAAGTCTATGTTGAATTGCAATGCATGAAAAAATTATGCAATTCAAACTCAGTTTAGTCATAAATCCTGGCAAACCGTCTAGGATAATAAAGAGGAATTACATATCCATAACATCAAAAGTCCATAAATCTCAAAGTCTCCGAACAAAGCCACAACATGAACAGCTATAATAAACCAATTCCAGCTATGATATATATTTAGAAGGCATGGTACACAAAAATTGTTAAATACCCCAACATCAGATATTGCAAACACAGCTTCTTTGTTCCATCAATTTTTT
This sequence comes from Panax stipuleanatus, assembly GCA_020205555.1. Lineage (NCBI taxonomy): Eukaryota > Viridiplantae > Streptophyta > Magnoliopsida > Apiales > Araliaceae > Panax > Panax stipuleanatus. Next base: position 137,349,778 of record CM035119.1, on the reverse strand, counting down.
TTCTATTTAGTGTGATGGAAACAACAATCTTATATCACTATGTATGATCATCTGTACAGACAAGGGATCAGGTGAATATGGTTGTTTATTAGCAAAGTCCAACATAGGAAATCTCATAAGGCGAGGTATTGTACAAGGATAATTGCTAGACCAGCACATTTCCAGCCCAACCAACTTTAAAGGGATCATAAATGGCATATATAGTTACATATACATGATTGGATCTAATAAAACACACAGATACACACAAGTTCTAGCTGATGCCAAAGGCATTGATTATACTTCTCGAATTCATGTTTATTACAGTAATTTAACCAACTATAAGAGTTGCAATAAAGTCAATATAATGACTGATTATCATATTCATACCAACTCCACAAGCCTCTTCAAATTCATTGAGCTTCAAATTCTCCGAAGCAGTAGCTGAAAGGAATGCAAAAGCAGCCTCTAACTGGGCTGGAGTTTTAATCTGCAATAGTGTAACTCTGAAATGAATACTAGACCAACATGTTTCTCTGAAGATCTAGTTCGTATTTAGCAAAGCACAGGTATTTTTTTTATTTTTTTTTGCTTTTTCTTCTTTTGGAATCACCTTAAGGGTATACTGGAAAAATAAGGACTGATGCAAATACAATAAGAAAATTGACTTACAGACCTTCGATGTGACAATGTATCTAAGCAGTGTAGGCCTATGCACAAGAGCGTTAGCTGGGAACTTCGTAGCAACCTGTAATTTGAAATTAATTAATCCACCAGTATCGTAAGTTTTCACTTTGCATGCAAAAATCTCAATCAAACAAACGGTGTGTACCGTGTAAATAAGATTTCCAATAGACCTTTCACATCCATCGGTTACACCTGCCTGAAAAGATAAAATAACCAAAAAAAAAATATCTTTTAGGTAGGAAATTCAAATAATTATAAAAATCGAATCAAAACCCATAAAAGAAGACCAATATAACAAAGAACTACACCCATGCGAAATTATAAGAGTAAAATGGAAATTTTATTACAACCTAGCTTTTCCTTCTCATTTTTTTCTGTTCTTACTCCTCAACTCTCTTTCTTAATTCGATATTAGGGCAATACATACATATATATATGCACACGTGTGTGATTTGAAGTGAGAATTAAAGGTACCTCGCTTATGACGGCCAAGAGATTGACAGTAACCTTGTTATTAGCCACTGTATTTTTGGCCGTACGCTCATCTAATCCGATTTTCAGAAATAGTTCCACAGCGTTATCACTCCCTACCACCATTTTTTTCCCCAAAACTTGCTGGTGTTGAGGGCGAAACCCTAATTACAGAAAAAGCTGATACCAGACTACCAGTGAAGTGCGATAAGAGTTACATGTAATGTTCTTTTAAGTGTGTTTTTGATGTATTTGAAGTGAAAATATCAAAAACTCTTTTGAAAATAGTGTTCTTCTTCTTCTTTTAATCGAAAATTCTCTAGTGTTTGTTTTATAGGTAGTGGAAGAATCTTGTTCTCTCGGATTATGGAGGGATTAGGGATACTAATATTTGTGGCCCATATTCTGTTTGTAATTAAAAAATATATAAATTTTAAAAAAATATGAGAAAGATTTAAGAAATAAAAATGTAAGAGAAAGAAAACTAGTACTACTATAAATATGATACAATTTTAAGAGAACAGTTATTTTTATTGAGCCTCTTCTTTAATAAAATAGGTATAAATAAAATGCAGTTGTGAACTTTTTTTTATTTTAATCGAATAAATGAAAAAAAAAGTCGTATTGAGAGTGGGCCAAAGATTTTGAACAATACCCATGCCCACGACTTAAGTCTTAGCCTGTGAATGATATATGAAAGCAAGGAGAAATGGGCCAATGGGCTAAACTTGTGGGCTGAACCATTCAAAATCATTATATTACCCTATTTGCTAGTGGCAACTTTTCGTGTTTCTGAAAGGAAGGTGGAAGCCTTGAATTTTTTAAATTCATATCCAGCAGTATAGAGAAATTTCCTAATATGTAGAAGCATACACAAGATTATAAGAAGATTTCAGAGAAAATAAGGTATAAGTTGAATTTTAGTACTATGAAACATTATTAAACGAGGCAAAGGGATTTCTTTTGTTTTTTTGTTTTTTTTTTTAGAATGTCAATATTAAGGCCGAGAATGAATTGGTCAATTAGGCTATAATGCTAAGGCCGAGGTTGATTGCTTAAAAAAAAAAAGGTCGATGGTGATGTAAATTAAAATATTCAAGGCTATAATGTTTACGCATAATCGCATCCAAAGATTAAATAATTCAATATAAATAATCAAAAACTCAAAGCCAAATAAGTGGTATAGTCTCACCAACTCCGGTAATCTCCAACCATCAAATTAATAAATAAGGAAGTGGAGAAATAAATTACTACTAAATTTTATAAAAAATTATTATGGGGGTAGTATTTGTTACCGATCATGATGGATACTCACCTAAATATAGATTATTATTAATTATTAGTAATAGAAAATGGTCATATTGTGTTGTTTCTGTTTGATATAAAATATGTGATTATCAATAATTGATATTATGAGTGTTTGGTATGAATTCAAGATTATTGAGTGTAAGACCCCAACTTTTATGAATAAAAATTTAATTTTCTCTATATATTATTTTGAAATAGTAAGGTGTTGATTTGATAAATGTGGTAAGTTATGGGTGAAATGTACAAATTTTACAAAGTAAGCAAGTAGTCATAACATATTCGTTGTGTCGGGGAATATTCTTTTGTTGAAAAATATTCGTACGACGGCGCAGTCATTGGTGGACCCCACAACGGAATAATTATCGGGTATAGAAAGCGACAGAAATAACATTTTCACGGCAAAATTTTTACCGTTAAACTGTTAAAATACCCGGTGATAAAAATACAATAATACGCGTTGTTGCAAAGTAGCACACGGTATTGCACAATATCTTTGATTATTGATGCTTACGTAATAAGTCACTCAGTATTCAATAATTGCTACAGTAGTTGTTGCACAATATATCATATTATTGATTTAATTATTGTCACAGTATCATCTGCACAATATTTTACATGATTAAATCAATAATGGTCAGTTATATTATTTAAATGATATTATTAGATAGTATTATTGGCAATGTCTAGAAAGCTCTGTCTAGAAAAGGGATTAGTTAATTGCGCGCCAGTAAGAAAAAATCTTTATCGGAAGGCCCCCTCTTTCCTAGGAACGATCTGGTTGTCATTATTGTGATTCTGTAATATTAATTTAAGTAATAATTGATGAATGATTGATAAAAATATTTTCATTGTGTTGGAAATATTAATGTTAGTAAAAATCGACATTTATTTCGATAATAGTTAATTTTCGGATGTTAAATTGACCAAACGGAGAATTAATCGGATAAATAAGTAATTAATGAGTGGTTAACATGTGGGACCCACTTATTGGTGAATAATAAATAGTTGGTGGGTAGTTACAGGGGTGGAGGTGCAAGATTTATAAACTTGAGGGACTAAATTAAAAATTTAGACAAAGATGGAGGTACTAAAGTGTAATTAATCAACTTTTTTCTAGCCTATAAATAGCAAGCTAATTTCATTTATTTCTCACCATTCTTGAAGAGCATAGTTATAATAGTGAGAAAAATTATAGAGAAAGAAATAAGAAGAGTATTCTACTACTACACTATTCCAGTATCCAATCTTCTACTGAGGTAAGGGGCATTATTTCTTTTGTATTCATAAAGAATGTTATTTTCTTTCAATACTCGTAAGGGTTGTTACTCTATTCTTTATTGATCTGTGGGAATAACCTGTCTACGCAGACTACCGCATGCATGGTGAATAACCCTTCGTATTCATTCTTTATTGATCTATGGGAGTAACCTGTCTACGCGGATTACCGCATGCCTGATGAAAACCTTTTGTATTCATTCAATTTCTTAATAATCTATGGGAATAACCTGTCTACGCGAATTACCGCATGCGTGGTGAATCACCCTTCGTATTCTTTTCTATTAAATTATGAAAATAATTTGTCTACGCGGATTACCGCTGTGACGCCCCCAAATTCCAGGATCGCCACTTGGTCTCTCGAATTCGGTTCATCACGTGCTCATGGTAATACATCACGATAATAATAACTAATATCACACAATCACAGCGGAAAATCTATTCTAGAATAATTTACAATGATTTATTATAATTATTCTCCCAAGTCTCGCAACCTACAGTACTTAATAGATTACATAATAATATCAATTAACGACTTATTACATAATCTAACTTAAGCTTAAACATAATCAAAACCAGTCTTACTACATCATCTTAATACAACATTAAAATATTTAAAAACGTAAAAGAGACAAGCTAGTTGGTAGCCTTGCCCTTGCCCTTATCAACGCCCGAAGGTTCGCCATGCTCTGCCTTAACTGAAATATTTTAGGGAAAGTAAGAATGAGCACAAATTGCCCAGCAAGTAATATACAATAAGGGTAAGTGATAAAATCCTTAATTTTTGAAAGGATATAACAAAGTTTGATAGTTCAAGGATAACAAGAATATCAACAGTTTTCAATAATAGTCGCTAAGGACAGAATAATATCAATGTGATTCAATAACAAATCAATTCAAGATTTCAAGATAACTGAATACTGAGCAGTCGCTAAGGACTATGAACTTCTACTAGAATTAACAGTAATAAACTGAAAATCCAACAAAAACAGGTACTACAGGTGATCAGCCTAAAACACCATCGTTATGCATAACAATCAATCATACTCAAGTGCGCGCGTCGGTTCTCCGACAGTTATAGTTTGTTCTTCTCAGTCAAATACAAGATCCCGCACCAATCAATTGGTTTGGGTCGCTTTTCAATAATATAAGTCTAGCCGAATCAAATGGCATAGACACTTTCACAATATTCAAGAACAATACTAAGTTCAACATGTATAATAGCTTTAATGAATTAAGAGTTCAAGTATGCTAATTCAATTCTACAATTTAGTAAGAAACTAGTTCACAATATACAAGGATATAATACTTGCACCGTAAAAGAGTGTAAGTTAGGAAACTTGCCTTATGCGTAGTTTACTCACGTAAAGCTAGCCAACACTTTGGAATCCTATTTATAATGTATTACATGTATAGGATTTTCATTAGTTAACACATCCGTTACACAACTTATTACTCAATATACATACATGTTACTATCTTAGTCACATGTCATACTTATTCTCATATGACATGAAATCAGATTATATGTTATTACGAATCAAGTACATAGTTATAACATAAATGATATTATAGCAACTCATCATGTTCAAGTAGCTATGATCCTTTGACCCATGGGCTTCCATTATATAAGTTAAACATTATCTTGTTACTTAATCATCACCTATGTACACATATCAGTAGGGTGTAAACCATTTCTAGCAATGTAGGCATCATATAAGCTATCTGTCCAAAAATCAGATTGTCAAACTGCATGGCTTTTGATTCCAGGCCGGCGCAGCTGCGCCATGGCTAAGCCTAGGGCCAGCGCAGCTGCGCAGCCCTCTGGCCAAGCCAAGGCTGAGCTGTGCCTTATGGTTTCTGTCCGGTCATGCAAGCCAACAACACCACATAGCATATAAACATATTAAAAGATACTTTTATGTTTGTACAACCTTTTCTCGTTTCAAATATATATGATATGGATTCTAAGTCAATACTTTCAATAACTTAAAGTCATTCAAGGATACGAACTCATAAGGTCTAATATGCTCGCTTTTTAAACACTTAAATTATTCACATAACTTGCATTAAACATGTTCATGAGTTTTCATATCACATATATGCAACTATCATTATCATTAGTTTGAAAACATGCTTTATTTACGCAAATTTGGTTTCACTACATGTAACATAGTAGGAAAACATGAATGATACCTTAGCAAGTCTACAAGTTCTATCAAAAATGTTCATAAGTATCGAAATTCAAATCTCAATGTAACATGTCGACGTTCACGTTCAACACTTATACTTTCATTAATAAAGTTTGCTAATACGCTCTAACACGTTCATGCTACATTATGAAATTTATATACGTAAGTTAATGTGTCCGACATGTATGTCAAGGCCATATAAACATACCCGAAAATCAGAATATATATATGATCTTTATATGTCAAGGTTTGCCTTTAAAAACTTATATTTTCGCTCAAAATGTTTACTGATCGAGGTTTAGCATGCTCACGTCATACTATGAAACACGTATACACAAGTCAACATTCATTTCATGTGTTTCTAGATGGTACTAACGTGTCTCGAAAGTCAGAATATTAACATGCGTCATATATGTTTAACGTCCGTTTATAAACCTTATGTTCCCTTCGAAAACTTTAAGTGCGTTTCCAAACTACATGTTATTTTGTTAACCATGCATGCTAATATACTAAAACATGCTTACATTGCCTCATTATGTTTATATATATATGTTACACAAGCTAGCATGTTGGTTTAAGCCATATCAATTACTTAACACACAACAGGATTTAAGCATATTGCAGAAAACTGGAGCAGGGTGCCGGCGCAGCTGCGCCGCATCCCAGGCTTAAACCGGCGCAGCTGCGCCACTACTGGTTCGCACCAGACAGCAGGCAGCTACGGCAGTTTCTAGCCCAACTCACAAAATGGCTTCACGAAAACAGTGTTTAAACAACTACATTCCAGTTCAAACATGTATATAAGCCATATAGCAACTAAACAAACTTTCTTCAATCCAATTATAGTCCAATTTGGCATAATCAGAAATTGAAATTTTTGACAGAAAAATGAAAATGAAGAACATGAATCATGTAATTATACCTTTGCTATGAATTAAGCTTGATGCTATATCAATAACACTGATATATATATATATATATATATATATATATATATATATATATATATGCTCTCTATTCTCACTTAGCCAAAATGCTCAGCAAAAAAAATGTGAAGAAACATGGCTACTATTTATAGACGAATTATTACACAGACAATGCAATTATATTGCAATTCAAACTAACAGATGAATGGATTGCATGCTAGATAAGAGGGAGTTGGTAAATGGTTGGTAAATCTCATCATCAAAACCACTCCCCATTGATTATTGCTAGCTAAGCTTGGGAGAAGAATGGGGAGAAGAATGGGGAGAATAGGCCTTAGCCTTTTTGCCATACACGTGAAGGAGAAGGAGAGTGACTATTATATTGGGACAAGGCCATATATCAGCATTCTAGAATTTGTATATATACACAACACTTATGCCAAAATATGTTATATGTATATATACTATATAATTAGGCCACAATTATAGTTACAATGTAATTCTAATGATACTAACATGGATTCACATAATGTAGTAAGTGTGAATTGTACACATATAATTCATGTACATTTTTATTATACTGATATAATTTAATCGGATGGTATCACATTACATTATCTCATGTATTATTAAATTGTTCACCATATATTCATGATGTCTCACTTTATTAAAATTAATAGTTTACAATATATTCATGATATATTATACAGTGTATACCCACATATTTATTGTCACATAAGTATTATCATGCATTCATAACATATAGTTTTAACATGTACATAATATAATCACATTATGCTTCATGTTAAAATATGGTTTCTATGTGTAATATATTCACATTGCATTATATAACATAGCTTATGTATATACATACATGGTCACACTTAAGTGTCTCTCTACACTATATAATATAGTTGTATTCCATATACTATATATATTCAAGTATTGCACATTTGCACATATCAATTAATATAATCTTATTATATTAATAACTCACTTATTTGTCAAATAAATAAATCATTTATCTCATTGATTAATTAATGATAGTATTAATTAATCCATTCCTCATTGATTATTAATTTATATGATTAAATATCATACATTGCTTATTATTATTATATTTATTGCAATAATAATAATCACGTATTATTAATCAATCATAGTTAATATTCCATAACCATCAACTAATATTTTACAATAGCAATTAACAATTAATATAGATTAATTATTTACTTAATAATTCATTCGTTAATTAATATAATAATTAATAATTCTCAATAATTAATTAATATTCTACAATAACAATTAATATAGATTAATTGTTCGCTTAAATTAATATAATCATTCTTATATTACGTCACTGTGCCACACAAGGCATCAACGAGTTTATCGCAAACTCCACCAATTTCTCAATTGTCATAGATATTCAATTTAATATAATCGAATTAATCATTCTCATAACACAAAATCATTTATATTCAAATAAATTCTCATTTCCATTAATATATTTATTTAATAATATATGAAAATTCTCGGGTATTACAACCGCATAACGGGTGAAAATCCAATTACAGTTTCGTATATTCATTCATACTCGTACGAAATATTATCTCACTGGAATATTGGTCTGAACTTGTTATGAAATTTTTATCTTTTCATGACAAGTTACTATTCACGGTTAAAAAAAATATTTTTTTTTATCTTTGATTGGATCCAAGTTTTGAACTTCATTCTTGAATTTTGCTCCACAATTGATTATTACGTAGTATTTTTGAACTTGGATAAACTAAATTACGAATCCCTAATTTTTGTCCTTTATCTCACTAGATTCGTTTTTATATTATTGTTCATCATCCTCAATCTTAAATGCTGATACAAATGAATATCTTTGGCCGGTAGTGCAAAGATGAATGATTATTTGATGAATATCTTTGGCCTGTAGTGCAAAGATGATTACTTGATGAATATCTTTGGCCCGTAGTGCAAAGATGGACAGGTGTTGAGATGAACATGACCACTGGTGATACAAATGAATATCTTTAGCCCGTAGTGCAAAGATGAATATTTGATTTGAGATATATATTGATTAATGTTACAGGGATAAAATATTGATGATGGACTTTAAATCATAGAAGATAGTAGACATCATTCTCTACTTAACTCTTCTAATGAATTGTTATTTTCGCTGCAGTTGTTGATCTAAAACTTGTTGTCCATAATATTTTATCTGATTTGTTGAAGACTAACGATAATTTATTTTTCATTATCTTAGTCATAATATTTTTTACTGGGCTAGTTGAGCTCACCCTTTTCTTTTATTGTTCTCTTCAGTAAATGAGAAAATCGCGGGTACTAGTCGGGGAATGGAGTGATGGTCCGAGTTAGAGCTGTAGAAGTCCTCACTATTTTTTTTAAAATAGTGTGATAATAAATATAATGAGGACTTAGTTTGAATGTTAATATTTTTAATATGTCTGTATTGACACTCACAGTTGTGTGGTCGTATTTTGCACGACTATTTAATATGAAAGATTGTATTTGAATTCTGTACCATGTATTTGGCGACTCAGAATGGGTTGGGTTGATTGGACCAATTATGGGGGCGTCACAGTTGGTATCAGAGCTTAGGGATATGATCTTTGGCGGAGATCTGAGAATAGAACTAAGAGGGGAGAGACGAGTAAAACTTTCGCTAGTGTGTCCTACCTAAGCTTAATTATTATTTAATTGGTCGGTTGGAATATAGGGTTAATATGTGATATGTTAATTTGTTTGATTAACCCTTGTTTTGTGGCAGTATTTGAGAATGACAGCTGAAAATCTAAACAATGGAGTGAATTAGACCGTTGAGACACCTTTAATCACCAACCAAGAGAACGTACAACAGGAAGACAATAATTCTCCTGTAAACAACACTACCGAATAAATGATAAATGACGGGATGTTCAGAAGTTTTTTGCAGTTCATGCAAAACTAGACGAGGGAGACTCGTATTCATAATATAGGTGGAAATAATAACTCGCGGCTTGTTACTGTCAAGCAGTTTAAAAAGTTGGGACCACCAGAGTTTCAGGAAAAGTCAGATCCAATAAAGGTAGAAAATTGGATTAAGCAAATTACCAAGATATTTGATGTCTTGGGATGCACGGAGGAACAGAAGGTTCCATTCGCCACGTTTATGTTTTGTAGAGAGGCAGATTACTGGTGAGAATCTGTGAAGCGTACCCAGCCTGCCGCACTCAAGATGTCTTGGGGGCGTTTCAGAAACTGTTCAATGACAAGTACTTTCTAGAAAGTATTCGTCACATCAAAGAGGTAGAGTTTATCAGACTGGAACAGAACAACATGATTGTGTCCCAGTACGAGGCTAAGTTCGCGGAGTTATCCCGGTTTGCACCTCATTTGGTGGAGAATGAGGAACGCATGACGCGGATGTTTCTAAGAGGTTTGAAACCCGAGATTCATCAATACCTCATTTCTCACAAATTTTCTCTATATTCGAATGTAGTGAACAGGGCCCAGTTATTAGAATGAGATAGTGATTACGTTCAACCAAGGGACAACAACCAAGGTCGTATCGGTGGCAGCAGTCATCGGAACAATTACAACCAGCAGGGAGAAAAGTATCATGACAGAAGCGGTAACCACTCCGGTGGTAATCGTGGCCATGATAATAGAAGAAGTGAGTCGAGGGGAGATTTTAAGAAGAAAAAGTACAATAATGAGAACGTGAAGACGTCGACAGCAGCACCAACTGTTTTTAGGGGAGAAGAACGACCGCCAATCGTATGCTATAAATGCGGACAAGAGGGACACATCAGTCCTAACTGCACACAATAATCTAAGGTGTGTAATAATTGTGGAAAGAAAGGACATATAGCTCGAGTATGTCCTGTAGCGAAACCAAATCCAGCGGGGGTGGTGATTCCTAAGGCTGTTCCGGACAAGTCAAAGTCGGTAGTTCCTGGAAGAGCTTTTGTCGTGACTGCCCAACAAGCAAGGAACCCGAAAGAGGTTATTACGAGTAAGCTGATAATAAACTCTTGCGAAGTTTACACTTTATTAGATACAGGTGCTACCCATTCTTTTATTTCACCTGCTTGTGCTCAACGTTTGAATTGACACTTGAGAAATTAGACTTTGACTTATTTGTTGAAACTCCATTGGGAGAAACCTTTGTTACATCAATAGTTTACAAATCTTGCTTGATTCAAATTGGTACCCTCACCCTACCTGTTGATCTTATATCTTTGAAAATACTTGCATTTGACGTGATTTTAGAAATTGACTGGTTAACCACTTATCATGCCAAAATTGATTGTTTTCGTAAGGTTGCTAGTTTTTATATTCTTAACCAACCTGTTGTGCGAATTCAAACAACCAAACCACTAAAATCAATCAATGTCATTTCAAATCATAAAGCTATTCGTTTATTGAAAAACGGATGTCAAGCTTTCTTAGCCCATGTCACTGTTTTAAATCAGAATACGTCAGATTTGAATGATATTTCTGTTGTTAATGAGTTTCCTGATGTATTTCCCGAAGAACTTCCCGGTCTACCCCCAGAACGTGAAGTTAAATTCTTTATTGACCTTGAACCCGGTACAAAACCAATTTTTAAAATCCCATATCGAATGACTCCTATTGAACTTTAAGAGTTAAAGGTCCAACTACAGGAGTTGTTAGACATTGGTTTCATTCGTCCTAGTACATCTCCTTGGGGTGTTCCTGTTTTATTCGTAAAGAAGAAAGACGGGAGTATGCGACTTTGTATTAACTATCGAGAGTTGAACCATGTCACCATCAAGAATAGGTATCCGTTACCTCGCATTGATGACCTGTTCGACCAGTTGCAAGGTGCACAATTCTTTTCAAAGATCAATCTTCGTTCTAGATATCATTAGTTAAAGATTAAAACTGAGGATATTCTAAAAACTGTTTTCAGAACTCGATACGGGTATTATGAATTCTTAGTCATGTCTTTTGGGTTGACTAATGCTCCTGCTGCTTTCATGGATATGATGAACTGTGTATTCAAGGAATATTTGGATCAGTTCGTGGTTGTCTTTATTGATGATATCCTCATCTATTCTAAAAGCCGTGAAGATCATAAGCACCACTTGAAGATGGTACTTCAAAGGCTTAGTGATAACAAGCTTTATGCCAAGTTGAAGAAATGCGAGTTCTGGCTTGAGGAAGTAGCATTCCTTGGGCACGTGGTATCAAAACATAGGGTATCTGTTGACCCGGCGAAGATTGAAGCAATATAAAATTAGGAGCAACCTAAGTCGGTGACCGAAGTACGTAGCTTTTTGGGCTTAGCTGGTTATTATCGGAGATTCGTGGAAGAATTTTCTCGAATCGCTACTCCAATAACTCAGCTGACTTGGAAAGATACAAAATTCGTATGGAACGAGGAATGCGAGAAAAGCTTTCAAGAGCTCAAGAGGAGACTCATTTCGGCACCTGTTCTGACGATACCATCTGGTTCCGATGGATTTGTCATTTACAGCGATGCTTCGGGCAAAGGGTTATGATGTATTCTCATGCAATATGGGAAAGTCATAGTCTATGCCTTACGACAACTAAAAGAATATGAGAAGAATTATTCTACTCATGATCTAGAGTTGGCAGCAGTCGTTTTGCGTTGAAGATATGGAGACACTACATGTATAAGGAGAAAGTGGAGATTTATACGGATCATAAGAGCCTCAAATATTTCTTTACCCAGAAGGAACTCAATATACGACAACGACGTTGGCTTGAGCTGTTAAAAGATTACGACCACACCATCCAATACCATCCTGGAAAAGCGAACGTGGTAGCAGACGCGTTAAGTAGAATATCATATGCGAGAATGAGTGCGATGTTGTCAACACAAAGGCCCATTTTGTGTGACTTACAAAGGATGAAGATAGAATTCAAGACTCTGGGGACCCACATGATGATGTCAAGTTTACGCGTAGAACCAGCTTTGATTGATAAAATTAAAGCTGATCAAGTTACAGACCCGGAGCTGATGAAGATGAAGAAGAAGGTGCAAGAAGGTGTTATTCCAGAAGCAAGAATCGATGAAGAAGAAATACTTCGAGTCAACTCCAGACTTTGTGTTCCTAACGATTCTGATTTGAAGTATAGAATCATGATGGAGGCACACAACACACCGTTTGCAATCCATCCTGGAAATACCAAAATATATCGTGATCTTCGACATACATTTTGGTGGAGCAATATGAAAAGAGAGATCGCGGAGTTTATCTCGAGGTGTTTAACGTGTCAACATGTCAAGGCGGAGCATCAATTGCCAAAGGGTCCATTGCAACCACTTGAGATTCTAAAATGGAAGTGGGAACACATTACCATGAATTTCGTTACGGGTCTTCCCAAGGTTTCTCAAGGCATAGATGCAATTTGGGTTATTGTCGATAGATTAACCAAGTCTGCTCATTTTTTGCTTATACGAGAGACTTATTCACTGGAACGTCTTGCTCATATATACATAAATGAGATTGTGAGATTGCATGGCATGCCAGTATCCATAATTTTGGAACGTGACCCAAGATTTACTTCATGATTTTGGGTCAGTTTGCAGAAAGCTATGGGCACCGATCTACGATTCAGTTCTGCATATCATCCTCAAACTGACGGGCAATCGAAAAGGACTATTCAAACTCTTGAAGATCTATTGAGACTCTGTGTTCTAGACTTCAAAGGGAGTTGGGACAAGTACTTACCATCGGTGAAATTCTCCTACAATAATAGTTATCAGGCAAGTCTAGGCATGGCTTCATTCGAGGCGTTGTATGGACGAAAGTGTCGTTCTCCAGTATGCTGGGACGAGGTGGGTGAAGCAACATTGTTGGGACCGGAGTTAGTACGTATGACTACGGAAAAGATTCAAAAAATTCGACAACGTATACAAACGGCACAAGATTGACAAAAGAGTTATGCGGATATTCATCGAAGAGACGTAGAATTTAATGTCGGAGATCATGTATTGTTACGTGTTGCTCCATGGAAAGGAGTTACGAGATTCGGGAAGAGAGGAAAGCTCAATCCACGATTCATTAGTCCATATGAGATCCTTGACCGAGTAGAAAAGGTGGCCTATAAACTCGCTTTACCTCCAAGCATGTCTCGTGTTCATAGTGTTTTTCACATATCCATGTTACGTAAATATGTGAAAGACCCAAACCACATTATTAAGTTAGAACTAGACGAGATAGCCGAAGATTTAACGTACGAGGATGTAACTGTCAAGATCTTGGATAAGAAGGAACATGTCCTACGCTCGAAGATTATACCTCAAGTTAAAGTTTTGTGGAGGAACCATGATATCGAGGAAATGACCTAGGAGTTAGAATCGAAAATGAAAGCGAGGTATCCTCACCTTTTCGATATACCAGGTACGTACGTCAATTTCGAGGACGAAATTTCATAAGGAGGGGAGGTTGTAAGATCCCAACTTTTATGAATAAAGATTTAATTTCCTCTATATATTATTTTGAAATAGTAAGGTGTTGATTTGATAAATGTGGTAAGTTATGGGTGGAATGTGCAAATTTTACAAAGTAAGTAAGTGGTCATAACATATTCGTTGTGTCTGGGAATATTCTTTTGTTGGAGAATATTCGTACGACGGCGCAGTCATTGGTGGACCCCACAACGAAATAATTGTCGGATATAGAAAGCGACAGAAATAACATTTTCATGGCAAAACTTTTACCGTTAAACCGTTAAAATACCCGGTAATAAAAATACAGTAATACGCGTTATTGCAAAGTAGCACACGGTATTGCATAATATCTTTGATTATTGATGCTTACGTAAGAAGTCACTTAGTATTCAATAATTGCTACAGTAGTTGTTGCACAGTATATCATATTATTGATTCAATTATTGTCACAGTATCATCTGCACAATATTTTACATGATTAAATCAATAATGGTCAGTTATATTATTTAAATAATATTATTAGATAGCATTATTGGCAATGTCTAAAAAGTTCTGTCTAGGAAAGAGGTTAGTTAATTGCGCGTCAGTAAGAAGAAATCTTTATCGGAAGGCCCCTTCTTTTCTAGGAACGACCTGGTTGTCATTATTGTGATTCTGTAATATTAATTTAAATAATAATTGATGAATGGTTGATAAAAATATTTTCATTGTGTTAGAAATATTAATGTTAGTAGAAATCGACATTTATTTCGATAATAGTTGATTTTCAGATGTTAAATTGACCAAACGGAGAATTAATCGGATAAATGAGCAATTAATGAGTGGTTAATATGTGGGACCCACTTATTGGTGGATAATAAATAGTTGGTGAGTAGTTGCAGGGGTGGAGGTGCAAGATTTATAAACTTGAGGGACTAAATTAAAAATTTAGACAAAAATAGAGGTACTAAAGTATAATTAATCAACTTTTTTTTAGCCTATAAATAGCAAGCTAATTTCATTCATTTCTCACCATTCTTGAAGAGCAAAGTTATAATAGTGAGAAAAATTATAGAAAGAGAAATAAGAAGAGTATTCTGCTACTACATTATTCCAGTATCCAATCTTCTACTGGGGTAAGGGGTATTATTTATTTTGTATTCATAAAGAATGTTATTTTCTTTCAATACTCGTAAGGGTTGCTACTCTATTCTTTATTGATCTGTGGGAGTAACCTGTCTACGCAGACTATCGCATGCATGGTGAATAACCCTTCGTATTCATTTTTTATTGATCTGTGGGAGTAACCTGTCTACGCGGATTACCGCATGCATGGTGAAAACCTTTTGTATTCATTCAATTCCTTAATAATTTATGGGAATAACCTGTCTACGCGGATTACCGCATGCGTGGTGAATCACCCTTCGTATTTTTTTCTATTAAATTGTGGAAATGATCTGTCTACGCGGATTACCGCATGACGAGTGAAAATTCAATTATAATTTTGTATATTTATTTATACTCGTGCGAAATATTATCTCACTGGAATATTGGTCTGAACTTGTTATGAAATTTTCATCTTTTCATGAAAAGTTACTATTTACGAGTTACTATTCACGGATAAAAAAAAATATTTTTTTTTATCTTTGATTGGATCCAAGTTTTGAACTTCATTCTTGAATTTTGCTCCACAATTGATTATTACATAATATTCTTGAACTTGAATAAACTAAATTACGAATCCCTAATTTTTGTCCTTTATCTCATTAGATTCGTTTTTATATTATTTTTCATCATCCTCAGTTCTTAAATGATGATACAAATGAATATCTTTGGCCGGTAGTGCAAAGATGAATGATTATTTGATGAATATCTTTGGCCTGTAGTGCAAAGATGATTACCTGATGAATATCTTTGGCCCGTAGTGCAAAGATGGACAGGTGTTGAGATGAACATGATCACTGGTGATACAAATGAATATCTTTAGCCCGTAGTGCAAAGATGAATATTTGATTTGAGATATATATTGATTGATGTTACAGGGATAAAATATTGATGATGGACTTTAAATCATAGAAGATAGTAGACATCATTCTCTACTTAACTCTTCTAATGAATTGTTATTTCCGCTGCAGTTGTTGATCTAAAACTTGTTGTCCATAATATTTTATCTGATTTGTTGAAGACTAACGATAATTTATTCTTCATTATTTTAGTCATAATATTATTTACTGGGCTAGTTGAGCTCACCCTTTTCTTCCATTGTTCTCTTCAGAAAATGAGAATATCGCGGGTACTAGTCGGGGAATGGAGTGATGGTCCGAGTTAGAGCTGTAGAAGTCCTCACTATTTTTTTTAAAATAATGTGATAATGAATGTAATGAGGACTTAGTTTGAATGTTAATATTTTTTACTTGTCTGTATTGATACTCACAGTTGTGTGGTCGTATTTTGCATGACTGTTTGATATGAAAGATTGTATTTGAATTCTGTACCATGTATTTGATGACTTAGAATGGGTTGGGTTGATTGGACCAATTCTCGGGGTGTCACATTGAGTATATATTTTTTAATATTAATCTTTTACTAAAATATCATTGTACTAATTCTAGTTAAATGATTCACCCATTACCCATATGGTTATTGTCAAATGTAATTATCAACAATCATCAAAGCACCATCACACTAATTATTTCAGTATTACTTGGTAAATCATATTTAAAATTTTAATATATTTATAAAATAACAATTCATGATTTATTTAAATATTAAATTTTTAAGTATATTGTTAGTAACACATTGAACTTATAATAATAAATAACAAGCAATACAACAAACTTTGTAGGGACAGTGAATTGTTTTAGTTAAACTAATATGTCGACAAACCAAAAAAAAATATAAATTAAGAGACTAATAAGGATATTTATGTCTCAATTATTAAATATAAGTGATATTTTCGTCTAAATAAAAATTTCAGAATGACTACTATATGGTAATCTCAGATTATCACCTATTTTTTTGTCATTTGATTGTCGAAAATCTTGACACTTTATCGGATATCTGATTACTAAAAATATAAGTTTACCGATATAACAAACATCATCTATAAAGATGATCAGCCACATTACCGGATATTTAAAATGACATGTAAAAAATACCCTCATAATGTTTTGTTTCTACCTTTTCATCAAGGCATATTAAATTTTGTTTAGGATACACTTTTTTTTACATAATCATACTTATTCGATGATTTATTTATATTTTATATTTTCCTACTGAAGTTTTATAAAAAAGTTTTAAGTTTAGGCGCACTCCGAATCAATGGAACACTCTGCAACTTCATATTGAATTAGGTGTGTTTATTCAAGGGCGAGGCGCCAAAGTCTCAACTTTTTTTGTACTGTACGTACATTGTTCTTCAAGTGAATGAACATTTAAGAGTTATACAAACAAAGAACAACATACCAGATTAATCGAAAAAATATCGACCGCATTAAACAAAGAACAGACCAGATTAATCGAAACATTATCGACCACATTTTAGCATAGTAAATTTTGAAGCAATAAATAAAGCATGATGAGATGGAAAGTGGTCTAATTATTTCCTTTCAAAATTTGAACAGCAAAAAAGTGACGGGATTCAACGGCTAGCTGCATGGGCTCCATAAAATAAGTCCAAACCGCCACCGACCACCGACCACCCACCACCCACCCCTTTATACAGCCACCGGGCCACCACCATTCTATTCCAATGTGTATACTTTTGGTACACCTTTTACTCCCCGTTAAAAGCCCTTCACGCAAACCAGGAATCCCTACAGCGAAAACCCCAGACCGAAACTTTCCTCAAATTATTCTAAAGGGTGGCTGAATAATAGTAGTGAACAACTTCTCTCTCACAATATCAGCCTTTTAAAATGCCTAGAAAGCAAATTACACCCATTTTCCACAAAGTCTCAAATCTTCTCAAAATCTCAATTTTACTAGCCAAAATTACCAGAAAACCCATTATTCCGAGGCTCATTGCCCTCAAGAAATCAAGAAAACTAAAGAAGGAATTCAATCTCCTCAAGCTTTATAACTATGGGTATATTCAAGAATACCAATTCTGTCCTTCGAACACTCCTCTTATTTGTTACAGGAGAAAGTTCTTCAAGAAGAGAAGTCATAAAGATTTGTGTTCCATTTTCTTTCTGTCTAAATGTTTGGGGAGGTTAAGAGATGATCAAGGAGTAGATCATCCTGGAAATTACAACTACCCAATTGATAATTATCACTTGGAAGCTGCTTCGCCTGCTGCAATGATTGAAGTCGATGCAGTGGAGAGAGAATTGATAGAGTTTTCAGGTTCATGTGGTGAAGAAGACTCTGTGGATGAGAGAGCTGACAGATTTATTGAAAGATTTTATCAAGAGATGAGAATGCAGAAGAAGGAAACACTTGAGAAGCTTGGTGGGATGAATTAATAATGCATTTGAAGACATAGATGAGAGTGATTTGATATTTATTTAAGGAATCCCTATAGTATTCTTTTTGCCATGTTCTTTCCACATTTTCTTTTTGTGGAGATATTTTGTTAAGCCTGTCCAAAATGTTTGTATCCTCTTTTTAGTTCTATACACAATTATTAAGAAAATCGTTAAATCTTGATTTTCAACGTCGCTATACATCTATAGCGATATTTTTATTGTGAAAATAATATCAAATATTGTGAATTTAATAATTTCCAATTATTAATTGTTCATTGAATTTTGTTGTTAACATTTGCATATTTATACACATATATATAATATTATAGAGAAATATCATCTAATGGATGATTAGTTTGTTTTGAAATTTCTTAAAAGGTTATCAGAAGAATAAATTAAGGAAATTTCTTAACAATCAATATTTTAGCTAAAGATGTGTCTTGGAAGTAGAAAATTATATTATATATACACAAGAAACACAGTAATTAATCTCATGGTGACTCGCTGGTAAATCTCATGGTGAATCCGTAGGATGAAGAGAGAGAGAGGTAAGTGATCAAGTCTACATTTAGAATGTTTTGATAATTTGTTATCCTTTTAGTATGATATACTATGAATCTACAAATAAATAGAATCCATTTTACAAAAATAGTCTTATTTGTAAAGATTATGAATATTAAGAATATATTTTTATTCCACTTATAACACTAAATAATAAGTTGTAGTGTCATCTAGATTATAAAATTATAATGACAAATTAAAGGATGATGATCACAGTCTAAGTGTATAAGTATGTTTGCGTAATATAAATATTTTTTCAAGTAAAAAATTATCTTAAAAATTGTCATTTTTAAAATGTAATTTTAATTTCAAAACAATGAAGTACTACAACAATACTATGAATTTTAAAGTCTATCAAACCAATTCCGAGTGAATCCTATTATGTTTACGTTATTCAACTCTAACATAAATTTATTTAAAATGGGGTGAACAACATTTTTGTAAAAGAATTTACCGTACAAAATATAATATATATTTTTTTACAAAAAATGCCGCCCTCTTGATTGAATCTTGATATCAATTCCTGATTACTACTGTAAAATATGCGTCTTATTTATAATCCATAATTTTATAAGGAATTTTTTAACATATGTTCTTAAGTTACATGCTAAGTATACAGTTTAAGAGAATATTTTTAGGTCATATGTTAAGTATATAGTTTAAAAAAATATTCTTTTAAATATAAAAATTAAAAAAATATGCACATAATTCGAAAAAAAATATTCTCTTGTCGTTAGCAAGTGCTCTAAAAGCAATTGTTAAGAGGACCCATTTTATAAACCTACATTGTCTTTGGGTCTTCAAAGCTAATTGAACCATCATAGATACATAAGACAGACGATAAGGGTTAGGGTTTTGGTTTCAGCAACAGTTACAATTGGTTGCAGAGATCGAGGGAGAGAGTGAGAAATGGCCAGAGAACAAGAGGAATTTCAGGTGTATAACACTTTAACGAAGCAGAAGGAGGTCTTTAAGCCCAAAGTTCCGGGCAAGGTTGGCATTTATGTCTGCGGCGTTACCGCCTATGATTTCAGCCATATCGGCCATGCTCGTGCTTATGTTGCTTTCGATATCCTTTACAGGTCTGATTCTCCTTTTTCTCTATATCTCTCTCTTAGATTTATGATGTACAAGTGTCTAGGAATGTGTGTCATTTAATTTCACTTATTATGGGATTTTTAATGATGTTGATGAACTGAATCGCTTGCTTATTTAATCTGATTATCTCTCATTGGAAATAATTTATATCTTTCTGTGCGTGTGTTATTTGTCGGTTGGGGGCAAGGAAAATGACTTATCAAAATGGCAACTTTTTTTTTGGGTGATAAAAATTAGAGCTTTATCAGTTTTTTCAAGCAATCATGCACTTTATTGAGTATTCCTGGTGATTATATTTGCTACGAGATTGAGTTCTTGGAGAATTTGGAAAAAGAGAAGTCCTTGTCTCAATTTGTGTTTGTGAGCTTGATGGGTAAGGAAATGAAAAATAATGAAGAGATAGTAACCCATACTTGTAACCATGAGATATACGATATCTATTAATTCTCTGATAGCAACATTTCCAAACGTTCTAATGAATTTTTCATCTCTATTACTTATTAATTATGAAATAAAACCACAAATAGATTCAATCAGAAATAATTAAAGTAATGACCGATGCATAAATGGAGCCTTCCTGTGGAGAAAGGCTTGGATTAGCGCTATGTATCTTGCTGCATCTTCGGCTGCATACCATCCTGCCCCCCTGTAACTATTATCCACATTAAAACTTAAGAATGTGAGGAAGGGGTTAGCTCAAGTTGTAGTGAGTCTAGTGATAAGTGCCTTTCAAGGCATATATCATGGGTTTAATACTCCGCGAAGGCAATGATCCCCTTGGGGCCACCCACACATAATTTACAGCGGGATTCCTCGGTGTGCGTGGTTGATGGAGTATTATGTGCACACGGTGGTTTATATATTGCCCTGTGCACACTTGAACAGCAGTAGCTGTGGAGTGAATAAATTTTTTTTTGGAAGGGCTAAAATCTATCTTTGCATTTTTCTTTTTTTCTTCATTTAAAAACTCTCAATCAAACCTTAGTGCCATGTGTCATAGAATTGATTAGAAACCTTTCCAATGTAAGAAGAAGTGTTGTCTTATTGAAGGCTATGGCACTTGTTGGTTGTGGGTGGTAACATATTATATTAATTCCATGAATCCTTCATTACAGGAAGTTTTAGCATCCCATTTTTATGGAGAAATGTTATATTATCTGTTTTTTGGTATGTAGTAGTGTGTAGAACACCACGAAGTACATTAATTTCTTTGACGACAATTTGCAAGACTTCTTTCCACACACTTAAGTTAATGTTTAATTACTAATCTCAGACCTGGTGTAAGACGCCCCCAGAATACCTTGAAGTGCAAAGTGCTTTTGAATTAATCGGTCCATGAAGAAGATGAAATAACTCTTAAGCGGTGATTGAGATAAACATCTCATACCAGAAAGTTTACAACTTTACATGCATTTGCTTTTCAATCTCAATTAAGCATCAGGGGTTTGAGTTAAGGTGTTATTGTGCTCATCATTAGTTTGAATCCTTTCTAAACTTTGTAAATTCATTTCTGGATTCTAAATGGTGCAGGTATTTAAAACATTTGGGTTATGAAGTTGCCTATGTTCGAAATTTCACTGATGTTGATGACAAGGTGAGAAGGTTTATGCACTTTGAGTATCAATATATCTACGGGAAAGTAGTCCTAGTTATAAAGAGATTCAATATTCCCCCTACTCTGTAACGAATACTGAATATTCCTTGTAGCGTAGAATATGTGAGAAGACTCACAACTGATGTACATGGATCCAAGGTATAATTTTTATATGAGAATTGAATATTAAGAAGAGAATTTGGACTATAAGCTTGAATTGATTTAAGTTGGAAGTTGTACTCTTTGAGATTCTTGATTCTGCACGCACGATGAAATGTTTTCTTGATTTTGAAATGTGGGCATACGATTGTGTTTGACTTCCCCTTTTGAATACTATTTAGTGGAAGATGAAAAAACACTTGGCATGTTGGTTGACCAATATTTTAGTTGAGAAAGTTTGAATAGAATTCAGTTCTTAATCAAGCTATGAATTCAGTGTGTTAGGGAAAAAAAGGGTAATATATATACACATAAGTTTAGAGCAACAGCAAAGAAGCTAATGTTAGAGGAGGTATTTAAATGTGTATATTTTCATATCACAGATCCAATAGTTAATAAAAACATATGCGTGCCCAAAAGTTCATGGTTAAATCATCTTGCAGATTCTACACCAGCCCCATTTTTGGGGAAATATGATATTAAGGAGATGGAAAGCGAAGAACAGTATTAGGATGAGTTTAGGATGTTATAAAACTAATCTTTTGAGTACTGCAGATTCAATTTAAACATTGCTATTGATGTGGACATCACATTTATTATTTCGGATTGTGGAACTTTCTCTTAGCTTGATATCTCTTTGGGTGATATTAAAGGATTCTGTTTTGGTTGCTAATTTTGGACCTCTGCAGATTATTAAAAGAGCAAATGAGCGTGGGGTGGATCCCATATCTTTGAGTGCTGAGTTTTGCCAAGAATTTCTGGAGGACATGGCTGATCTTCAGTGCCTACCCCCTACCCAACAGCCACGCGTTTCTGATCATATGGAACAAATCAAAGATATGATAGCTCAGGTGCTTTCTTTAAATTTTTTCCTAATTTTTGATATTTCAGTTATGAGTATCTCTATCTATTTGAAACAAAATTGACAAATGCTTGCATGCATGGGAGATCTCAGAAACATGGACACTCATAACCTATGTACGCTGAGATACTCAGGGTTTCTTATGTTTATGTTCGAACTCTTTCTCAGAACATGCTCCTAACAGTAGCTATGGCTTCTGCAATTTTAGAAATCGGAACTCCATAGATTCGAAAAGTTTTTCTAGGTCCACAGTTTCTTTATTCTCTTCTTTGTTGTTCTTGTGTAATTTTTTTCCCCTGATCAACCATTATTTGAATCCCTGACCTCATTGCTGGTATGATTTTTATCCTTGACCTCAGAAGGGACTGTGTAGTTAAATTGTTTGTTTGGCATTCTCTCTTTGGTTTCTTTAGGGGATGTTGGACAAGATATTAACGGGAGATACAAATTGTAAATTGAGAGTTTGAGCTTCTTGCTCCTTTACCGGGAAGGGACGTGGATTCAATCAGGTGATCAGGTTAGAGAGGAGTGAGATTTTATAAAGAGCATTGAAGGAGGTGAATGGTTGACCCAGTTAACTTGATGTGGATGATTTGGTAGAGAGAAATAGTATATGCTAGCTTTTTTTTGATAAAAATTATGTTGATTTTGAGATGGCTTGAAAATGTGATTATGGGTTTGATTGTTTTTTCTGAAGAATTCTTTGGAGCTTTTGATTTGGGGGTTTTCTTGTGACATTGTTTTTTGTATCTAATCTTATTTGAAAGTGTAGGTTTCCTTTGTGTAAACATCATATATATTGGGTTTATACCTCTTGGTTCGTTTCTAGTATTTCTTTTCTTGTATTTTTTTTAAAATCTTGGAGTTGTGCAGATAGAGAGTAATGGTTGTGCTTATAGAGTTGACGGGGATGTGTACTTCTCTGTTGATGGTTTCCCGAACTATGGTCGGTTATCTGGACGGAAGCTGGAAGACAATAGAGCTGGTGAACGGATTGCTGTTGATTCAAGAAAGCGAAATCCTGCTGATTTTGCTCTGTGGAAGGTTTTTCCCCCCCTTCATAACTTTCCGTCTTTATGATATATTCTCCCATAAGATTCCTATATATATATTAACTTGTTTCAGGCTGCAAAGGACGGCGAACCAAGTTGGGATAGCCCCTGGGGTCCTGGAAGACCAGGATGGCACATAGAGTGCAGTGCAATGAGTGCTCATTATCTAACATCCTCATTTGATATTCATGGTGGTGGGATGGATTTGATCTTTCCACACCACGAAAATGAGATTGCCCAGAGTTGTGCTGCCTGCCCAGAGAGCAATGTGAGTTATTGGATGCATAATGGGTTTGTTACGGCAAACGATGAGAAAATGTCAAAATCAATGAAGAACTTCTTCACCATTCGCGAGGTAAACCGACAAATTGTCTGATTGTTTTTTCACATCATTGTTGAAGAATCGTCTGCAATCCATTAAAAATATTCTGGATGTAATGTCCATCTGTCTCTTTTTGTAGGTTACAAAACTGTACCACCCACTGGCTTTGAGACATTTCTTGTTGGGAACACACTATCGATCTCCGGTCAATTACTCAATTTCACAGATAGAAATCGCTTCTGAGGCTGTTTATCGTATATATCAGGTAGATTGAATTTCTAAGCCCAAAAGTTTTCCGCTGGTTTTGTACTGACACAGTTATGCTACGTTTGAATTGAGAGAATGGAATGGAATGGAATGAAAACAGTGTATTTGATGATCAATTTGAAAGATATACCATTCCAATAGAATAAAAATTCATTCCATACCTTTGTTTTTTATTTCATGTGGGAGGTGGTGGAATAAAATTCATTGAATAGATATATGCGATAATTTTGCCATCATATTACACCACCCACCACCATCAACAACCAAACTTACACTTGAAATACCTTAAAATCATTTCATTTCTTCCAACATTCCATTTCTTCAATTCAACGCATCATTAGTATATAAGCTCCAACTGTGAAGCTCTATAAGTTGTGTAGTTGAAAGTATATTTGTCCTACGGCCAATAAGAAGAAATATATTCCTATACTTGGGCCAAATTTACCTAATTTCTCAATTCCATAATATAGGATCCATTTAGACTTTTTGAAGTTAATTTGAAATATTTTCAAATTCAAATTTGATTCAAAATTCTTTTAATTTTAGACAATACAATCATGGAAATTGTCAACTATCTAAAAAGTACTACTAATTACATGATATATTAACTTTAGTGCATCACATCGATATTGGATTCGAAAATCTCAAATTAACTTATATTTCGGAATGGACGAACTACTGAAAAGAAGAAGAAATATAATCACGACTGAGGAGCAATTGTATTTCAAGCTAGTTTTGTCCTGCTTTTACAATTTGAGATGCTGCCTGTTTATTTGACATTTTCTAGTCCCATGATGTCACTACTCATGGAGACTCAAAGAAAACAATACTTTCTGTTTGGATGAATTACGTGATTGATAGACTATACTGTGATTAATAGACGTTGCAAGATTGTGAAGATGCTTTGTTGTTATTTCGGGAAGGAAGTGCGAGTGAAGTAACTGAACCAAGAGGAAAAACAGTTCGCATTACTGAAGCTGCCCAAGAGTGTATCCGTAACTTACGAAATGATGTTACCAAAATGTCAGATGATTTGCACACATTTTCTATTCTGAATTCTGGATTGCCAGAAGCTCTGAAATTATTGAATAATTCCTTGAGCCTGCTTAAGGTACTAATTTGGATTGGTTTGAACCTTTTTTTAGTGTGTATGTGTGTTTTTCTCTGATGGAGTAGCTAATTAGATATGTCATTCTGAATATTTCCAGAAGAAGCAACAAAGACAAAAACAGCTTTCAGTTATTCAATCCCTCACCGAATTAGAGAAAGAAGTCAGGGAAGCTTTGGACATTTTGGGATTACTCTCCGAATTAGGTTATTCTGAGGTACTAAGTATGAATATTGTTGGCATGTTTGTACAATTTTAGATAGATGCTGAAAATGAAAATTATCATCAAAGTTTGCATGATTTTGTTGAACAGGTTTTGGAACAATTGAAAAGTAAAGCATTAACGAGGTCAGGTTTTGGAGATGATGATTACATTGAGGATCAGATTAAGGAAAGAGCATTGGCAAGGAAAAACAAAGATTTTTCTAAAGGAGATAAAATAAGGAGTGACCTGGCTGCAAAGGGTATTGCTCTAATGGATGTGGGCAATGAAACTGTTTGGAGGCCATGCATGCCAGTTCAACAAGAACAGCCATGTGTGGCAAAACAAGCAGAGCCATGTTTGGTTGCTGAGAAAGAACAGCTGGCTCCATCTGTTCCAGTTCAGCAAGAACAGCCAGGTATGCCAAATGAACAAGATAAGACAAGAGTGGAAGCCAAGGAAGTACAGCAGGCACCACCTACAAAAACTTGATGTTGAATATCCTATTATACTATTTTTCTTTTTCAAGATATGAATTTACTTACAAAACTCATGTTAGTGGTCTTGATTAATACATGTAACATCCGCTGTTTTAACAACTTACAACCCTTATTTTTTGTGTGTTTTGGGGGTTGGGGGTGTTGTAACTTAAGCACAAGAGTGGGGGCCTTAGTTTTGATGGGTTGTCCCCTCCCCTCTTCTACACTGAAGCGGTTTCAAAATATCACTATTCTTTACCAACTTGAAGCTTATTAATTACTAGTATTCCTTATATCATATACTGTTTTTGGATGTCGTTGTATTTTTGTTAATTAGTATAAACAAGCTAATTGGCGTATAGATAATCTTAAATTCTAAAGTCTCCTTGTAAAACAGAAATAAGGTGTTGGGAAAAGAAAATTGAGGCAATGATGAAAAGTGAATAATTAGGTGGATATAATGCAAAATGTACAAACTAGTGAGTCCGTTATGTATGCATCTGAGACTGAAATGATCAAATGCAGAGGCCTCCTCGTTCAAGTTTGAATGTATTGATATATATCATCATCATCATCATCATCAATGAATTGTTTAGGTAGCATGTCAGATGGGGTTAGGTGGTTTCAAGTAGTAGACAGACGACGACATGTGTGTGGGTGTTTTGGATTCCTTAAAATGGTATTGTGGAAAAGGAGAGAGACTTGTCATTGTTTTGGTTAACAAAGGGCTGGCTGCTACTCCACCTAGTAGTATTCATTATGAAAATGCAAATTCAAGTACTCACCAGAATTAGATGATTGATTGGACGAATCGAAACCGTGAGGCGTGACAAAGAAATCAGAACTAGTACGTAGCACCACCAAGTGGTTGGGAGTGGGGGTGGGTGTGTGTGTGGGTGGGGTGGGGGCTTCATTAAATTAATAATTAATTAACCCAACCCCAAGGCCATCAGTTTTAGATTTTGTGACGAATCTCTCTGTGTTTTGTTTCAACAAATATTAATTAGCAAAAAAATAAATAAATAAATATTGGTCCTTAATTGGAGTATGATGAGTTTTGATCAAGATTAAATGAAATGTCATTAAAATGTACTTGATGCACTTCTTCTATACATAGAATTCATGGTTCCAGTCGCACAGCTCCTAGTTTATGGAGTATAGTAGTAGTATTGAGAGAGTATAGTAGTAGTATTGAGAGAGCACATCCTCTGTCCTCAAATTTCTTGTCCCCTTGTGTCCTACCACTTAAATGTTAACACATATCCTCTTACTTGACATCAATTAACTCTAAAATTTAAAAAAAAGACAAGTGCCAACATTTAAGTGGTGGGACACAATGAGACAAGGAATTTGGAGACAGAGGATCTGCTCTCTAATATTGAACAAATACATTCATTAAGGTTAAGGGTAGTGTAATTTAGCTGGCGCTAACCACAACCATGCGTCAACCTTGCTCTTGTGCTTTTTTCCTCTTCGGTTGTGTTTGATAAACTTGAGAATTAAGATCTGAATGATCTGAATGGTTATGAGGTCTGAATCTAAAAAATTATTTAATAACTAAAAAGTAAGTTGTCTCTTAATGACACTATTTTATCTTTTTAAATGGTAAAATTTTATTTAATAATTTTAAATATTCAATTTAATAAAAATGAGTGAATAATATTGTTGAATATATTTATATAAAAAAAAATTATCAAAAAAATTTAATTAAGAGGTACCTCTTAATTATTAAGATTTCATTTTCTGTCTTACCGATTAAGAGGCATTCAGAGGTAACAAAAAAAAACAAACAGTATCATATCTCTTAGCGAATAAGAGACAGTCCATAAAAAGACAATCAAATATAAACAAACAGCACCTTCGTCTAATCTAATACAAGTAAATTGAATATTGTCATATCACTCTACTACAAGTCTTAACAAAAATACAATTTTTTTTTTGAAAAATCTTTATTTAAGAAAATGTACCTAGAGATTACTTTTTATTATATTTACAAGGGCAAAAGCATCAGGATCCATCTTAACTAGCTTGGGCATACATATACATATGTATATATGTGTGGGTGTGTCAGTACGCACTAACAATGAGAGAGGAATATCAAATATATAGAGTCTGTACGTTACTGGAAGCTGTGGCAGAAAAAGTAGCTTAATCCAGCAGGGAGGTTACAATCATTTTACCTTAAAAAAAAACACTATAATTACTTCCCAGAATCGCGACATGTTGCAGTCTAAATTCTAGGCTAGCCAAGCCTAGTTACTTTTATTTACCTACACTTCCTTACTTTCATTTGTTTTTAAGTTATTTATCAATAATTAGCTTTAAAATAAAATTATATATATATATTGAAAACATTCACTTGGAATTAATTTGGGAGACTGATTAAAAGCCAGAATGTCATCCAAGAATTCAAATTGATTTCAAAGTACGTGTAGTTGAAAATAATTAAAGTGTCATAACTAAAAATTAAGACTAAGATAGTAAGAAGATTCAAAAAGCTACTTTATGAAACAACGTCAAGAACCGGTGACACGATGACTCATTAACAAAGACAAATACTACTACTGCTAGCTAGTCTGTCTGCTACTAAAATTCTTGTAGATAATAATTTTAAGTTAAATAATGCTACTATCACATAAATTTTATCACATAACTCTCACATACACACGCATACATATTGCGAATCCCGCATATCAGGCGAGGACCCACAATATATATGTGTATGTGATAGAATTTATGTGATAGTAGCATTGCTCTTTTAAGTTTATTACTCCTTCCGTCCGTTAATATAAGATTTTTTAGAGTTGTGCACAAACATTAAATAAATAATTGTATAACATTAAATATAATATTAAATGTCTATATTGTCCTTATATTGAAAAAATAGATTGTTATTTATTGGACAAAAAATAATGAGAGAACCAAAGTTATATTTAATACTTGGAGTAATATTGAAAACTAAGCAATTAATGCTTACTTGAAATTCTAAAACATCATATATTAAGGGACAAAAAAACTTTTCTAAAATGTCTTATATTAAGGGACGGAGGGAGTATATTTTATCATACTACTAGTAATCTATAGATATATGAAGTAGTACACCTGAAAACAAAATCTCAATTTCCTTGTTTAATTAGTCTTACTAGCTAATTGGTATAATTAAGAGGATCAAATGCAGAAATGCTGCAGTATATGAGGAATAAAATAGGGATATAAATTAATTAAATAATGCATGGTTTTGGTAATGTATTGCAAAATAATTAGGCAGGCAGTAGTATGATTTAATTAAACTTCCATTAATTAGATGATCCCTTGAAATTAATAAATTAAATATAAATCAGAACATTTACAAGAAAGATCCCATGATCCCATTGGCCATTGAGTGAGGAGGACATTAATTAACCATCAGCTTCCCACCAGCTGAGCTGACAGACTGACAGATCATCTCCAAAACCAAAACTACTACTCACTCATTTACTACTACTACTACTACTACTACTAACCCTAGTCCCTAGTCAAGGAGCTGCTGGCGCTAAGGCTCAGATGCAAATCCAAGCCGAAAGCATCGTCAAAAGTGGGCCCACCATCCCCTTTGGAGAACCTACTCAATGAAGGCCCATCATGATGACGGGCTCGTCCCTGCTGAGGCCCAACGCTCGTCAATGTTGACTCCGCTACACCTCCCCCACTAGTATACGATAGCGTCCCTGGCCCTCTCCCCAAGGACGACGATGCCGAAGGAAAAACGCAACCGTGCGACACCTGGAACGGAGGAGCGGCGCGTGGCACGTACACCCACGACGGCGACGTCGTCCCCGCAGCCGGCGGCATAACCATGGGTCCATTTGGAGCCAGGAGGTGCGGCGGCGGAGCGAAAGCGGAAACTATGGGGTTACGGATGTAGGAAACGGCAGCGTTGCGAGTAGCTTGCATTTGAGCACGTTTGAGCTGTTGCCTCTCTTTCTTGTGAGCGTTTTGGTGGCCACCTAATGCTTGTGAGTTGGCGAATTCACGGAAGCAATACTGGCACTCGTATTTCCGGCCGGAGTCAGATGAGGCGGAGGGTGTTTTGGTAGAGTAGTCTTGATCTTCTTCTTCTTCTTCTTCTATTACGTTGAAACCAAACAGCTTTAAGCGTCCATTAGTAGTGGTGATGGTGTGATTATTATTGTTTGGTTGATGAGTTTGAAACTCTACTTCTTCTTCCATATTAATTAAGGAATTATACTCCCGCTAGCTATTCTATATGGAGATGTAGGGAGAGAAAGAGAAATGCAAAGGGAAAGTTGGGGTTGGTTATGTTATGTGCTTGAATTAGAAAGAGATAGAGAGAGAAATAAGCAAATGGGCGGGGATGAGTTAAGAGAGTTGTTGCATGCGTGGGGTATTTATAATACGGATCTAGCTAAAAGGCCTGGCCTTCAAGTTTTGTGGCCACTTCTGACTTATAATTAACTCTACTGTATATATATATATATATATATATATATATACATAATCCTATAGACAGA
Organism: Panax stipuleanatus; assembly: GCA_020205555.1. Lineage (NCBI taxonomy): Eukaryota > Viridiplantae > Streptophyta > Magnoliopsida > Apiales > Araliaceae > Panax > Panax stipuleanatus. The sequence continues at coordinate 137,318,821 of CM035119.1, read as the reverse complement.
CAGAGAATTAAGAGAGAGACTGGTTGCGGACATCCCGAGGAGAAGTAGAAGAAATTAAGGGTAACAAGTGTAAATACTAAATAGGGAACACGACCCAACATTAACACTTGGGGACCTAATCCTAATGGATTGTATTTGTCTTCAGGGCATCATCATCTCTATTCATCTTCTTATGCACCCAAATTACACAAACACCCTCCTCCGGACATCGTTAATTATTCCTTCGTTTTATTATTATTACTAGTTTTTATATATATATATATATATATATAAAACAAGAAAAAAAACATACTACTTCATTTATTTAAGCGGTGGAAGTACGTAGCCACTAGCTAGGTAGGCTCATAATAATTAAGAGTACTTGAATCTGAGTAGGGAAGTGTCATCTCATTTGGTGCTTGCTTTTGTTTTTATTCGATGTTGTACGTACTCTCCTGCACTGATCATCCATCCTACTACAACTAAGCTAATTAGCTACGAGTGGTTAATTTGAGCTAGTTGTAAGATTCAAGAAGAAGATGAATAATTAATGTACTTAGAACCAGGATCATATATATATATATATATATATATATATATATATATATATATATATATAATATGCATGTGAGTTTTGTAGGGTTGTTCAACTTTCTTACGATTGTACATGTTGGTTTTACTAATTCTAATTGCATCCAACCAACCAACCAATATATGTTCGTATTTCTCTCTCTCTCTCTCGTTTGTTTCATCTCACAAATAAAAGTCACTCTCTTCCATTTTTATTAATTATACTACTCCAAGGAAAATAATTAGATTTGTAAGAAATGACAAATGCACTCTATTTTTTTTATCGTTTGGAACTCTTAAAATAAAGCAATATTTAATAGCAAAAGCAATTGGCAAATATATATATATATATATATATATATAGATGTGTGTGTGGGCTCACACGATTAGTTCATTTCGGGTGTAATGTGCTGTCTTCGTTAAATGAATCAACAATGCAACTTTCACATAAAAAATGTCATATAAAGTTCACATACACATACATGTACATTTTTAAAATTCGTCTATCACGTGAAACCCCAATATACATGTGAATTTTATATTATCATTTTTTATATGAAAATACCATTATTTTAAATGAACTCTTAAGAATACTGAGGGTCGGTCCACTATGGTCCTTGGGGGTACTTGCAACTGTCGAGAAATGTAAGTATGCCCATATACGATCCAATCACAACTTGACAAAGCTTATACTACCACTAGCGTATGAGTATTATAAGTACAAACTTTTCTGATAGATAGGAATTAGCCACAAGGATGCTTTAGTACATACATACATATATATATTTACATGCATTATGAAATTAATTCAGATGGGAATATATAGTAATATTATAGGAATAGTACTTTTATTAATTAAGATGGAACGAGCCCCAATGATCTAACCTAACCGTGAAGCCCATCTCCCTGTACACTGACTCTTCTCTGCCTTGCATGAGATGATACTAACTGCTTCAAATGCATGCTTCTTCTTTTTACTTCTCAATTATATATATAGTGGTGAATAATTAATGTTTTTTTTAAATTTATCGTTTGAACTCCACAGTAAATATTAAAATTTATTCAGTAATAAATCTTACATTGAAAATACATACTAGTAAAAAATTTAAACAAACTTTTCAAGTCCACACACACACATGCTGACATGCATGTATATATGTATATATATATATATAGCCGGTATCTGATAATTAATGGAATTTCTTAATATGTGCCCTTAGGGCACATGCTAAGCACACAGTTCAAGAGATTATTCCCTTGAATTGTGTGCATATTCCCTTGGACTTTGTGTAAATACAGAAATCAAGAGAATATGCACACAGTTCAAGAGAATATTCTCTTGAACTGTGTGCTTAGCATGTGCCCTTAGGGCACATGTTAAGAGGACCCATAATTAATATGGATTCGAGTCCTTTAGAGTTCTTAACATATTTTAAATTTTGAATAGGATTAATTAGAATTCATGATTTTTTTTCTCTGACGTCTCATTTGAATCTAACTATATCTTACTTAAAACGCTAGCCAGCTGCCTTGGCTTGATATCAGGAGACGACACCACCCACCACCCATCGATCTTTCATTTTCAAAAAAGTCAAAAAAATGATCCCATGCATGAATTAAATCTACAAAAACACAATTCTCTCTCTCTCTCGCATGATTATAATCTGCGTAAGAAAAGTATCTAAGCTTACATGATACATATATATATATATATATATACACATATATATTTGAAAGAGATGTATCAAGCTAGCTAACTATGAAGCACCGTCGGTCCAACTTAATGATCACTCCTGCATGGACCCACGTGTCACCAGCATATCCACCCTCCATATCTAGCTTTAGTCACGCATGTTTCACACACTACAAAGCTAATTTCATCCGATCTTTATTCTCATTCAGTCACTATTCACTAATATATATATATATATATATATATATATATAGAATAATATTATATATAGCATTAATATAGAGGTGCTGGAGAGTAGAAACTAAGATGATGTTTGTTTACATCTGATTGTCTCTTAATGGACTGTCTGTTTCTTATTCGCTAAGAGACATGATGCTGTTTGTTTGTTTTTTTGTTATTTTTGAATGTCTCTTAATCGATAAGACAGAAAATAAAATTTTAATAATTAAGAGGTACTTCTTAATGAAATTTTTTTGATAAATTTTTTTTTATATAAATATATTCAACAATATTATTCACTCATTTTTATTAAATTGAATATTTAAAATTATTAAATAAAATTTTACCCTTTAAAATGGTAAAATAGTGTCATTAATTTCTGAGTTTTGGACGAAAAAAAAAGAATAAAAAACTTGAAAACTTGAAGTTTTCCTTTGTGTTGTTTCTGAGTTTTTAATAGAAAGAATAGAAAATTTAAAAATTAGAGATATAGGTTGTAATTAAAATTTATTATATTGAAAGTTGAGGATAATATGAGAATTATATAAATATTACTTATTTCAATTTCTTTTCCGTCCAAATCATGCTAATTTTGGACGGAAAACTTTGACAGAAAAAGTGGCCAAGTTTTCTATTCATTTCTTTTTTTTTTGTTTATTAAAAAACTCAGAAACATAGGAATTGGAAAGAAAACTTAAATTTTCCGTCCATTTCTTTTCTTTTCTGTCCATTTTAAAACTCAGAAACAGAGCGTAAGAGACAACTTACTTTTTAGTTATCAAATAATTTTTTAAATTCAGACCTCATAACCATTCAGATGATCTAATTTATTAAAATATCATAATCATTCTGATCTTAATTATTCAATTTTATCAAACACAACTTAAGCTTGTTTGAATGTTCAGGTGTTACAACTTAGAAAAGACCCCACGATTACGTGTTGATGATGAATTATTGTTTGGGATGTTTGCGTGATTGACGTTGAGTTTTTTTTTTACTATATTTTTATGTGGTTTCTTTCAATGGGAAGAGATCTCCCCGAATCTTACTAACTACTCCAACATACTTATAATATACATACATCCATATATATATATATATATATATATATATATATATCACATATATGTATGTATAGGTGGAGAGATGGAGAGATCAATTAATCACTTGATTAGAAAAGCATAGTTACATAGACTAGTAGTACAAGTTTAAGTTTAAATGTATCAAATCAAAAGCTCTTCCGAAGTCTTCACCACAACTCCATTTATGATCAACCACTTGTCTCCCCTTTCTTATGTGTGCTCATTTCATATAAACCTAGCTAACTCCTCTCTCTCTCTCTCTCTCTCTCTCTCTCTCTCTCTCTCTCTCTCTCTCTCTCTCTCTCTCTCTCTCTCTCTCTCTCTCTCTCTCTCTCTCTCTCTCTCTCCTTAAAAGTCAATATTTCCCATTCAAGAATATATGACCCACCTTGTCTCCCCTTTCTTATGTGTGCTCTTTTGATATAAACCTAGCTAACTTCTCTCTCTCTCTCCTTAAAAGTCAATATTTCCCATTCAAGATAACTTAATCCCCTAATCTTTAGCTGAAAGTTTAATCTTTTTTGACCGTTGGATTCCTACTGATTGATCATAATTACTGTCCCTAATAGTATATATTCCATTTGTAATAAATCAAAGTATAATTTTTTTAATCCTCAAATGAATAAGCTAAGATACATAAAATAAAAAGTAAATATGTCATTTAGTGCAATTTATTAATAAAAAATAAAAAATTTATATTTTCATATGAAAAATTAATATTTTCACATGATTGCTCTAACATAAGCTGTGAGTGAGTCCCACATCTATATAAAAGCTAGAAACTCATATAGAAATATTAATTTTTTATATGAAAATACCAATTTTCTAAAATATAAAAGGACTCGTCAATTTATGTATTATTCTTGTGGGGCCACAAAATATAAATTTAAATTTTTTTAATTCTTTTTTCTTTACTTTATTTTTCTTAATTTGTATGAAAAATGTACTTACGGAGAGTGTGTGTATATATATATATAACGTTATAAAAAAGTGTTTATCCTTACAACAAATTATGATCGTACATCCAGATATCTAACGACTTATATTACTCCCGTTCGCAGTTTAATTTTTAGTATTATGCAGTTTAATAATGTGGACGAGACAAATATCCTAAATGCCTCTCCTTGTAAAAGTCTCTTGTATGTAATATTAAAATGCTGATGCTAAGTATGATCAATTGAGAAACGACGTGGTTTCTAAATATGAGTCGTCCGCAGTATTAAACTGCAGACGCTAAATATGTCTGATCAATCATAAAACGACGTCGTATTGGCCAAATTCAAATTTTATTTAGTTTATTAGGCTCCGTAATATTAAACTGCGAACCCCAACTAATAAAGATGAGTTATACGTTGAAGCTATGATTGCAGCTTTGCAGTCATTTTAGCGAGTCCCTGAATAACTGAAACGCGTATTTTTCTAGCACTCTCGTACCTGGGGATCGTAAGAAACAGAACAGTGAATCACCTAGGAAAGTTTGCAATAATTTGGCCCACTTCTAATGGAACTATGAATAAACTCCAAAGCAGCCAAAGTTGTGAGATAGACACATTTGCAGCTGGTTAAAGGTAGAGTTAATATTTTACCAAGGGAGAAGAATAATTCAGATATTTTGAAGGTAAGAGCTCATTTTTACTCTCTGCATAGCTTCAACATATGTTTATAAGTGTAAACGATAAAGAATCACAAAAGTTTTGGGTTAAATATAACCGAAAACAGCAAGTTTTCGGTGAGTTCATTCATAGAGGATAATCAGATATAAGATTGATCATTTTAGGTTGTTTTAAACGATAAAACCTACTGGGCTAGGTAGCAGAAGGGAGGAAAACGAAGCGAGCCACAGAGAAAACCCTAATTGCAGTCTTTATTATTTGATATCCGCAGTGCGGAACTTAGAAAACTACGACCCATACTTAGCGAACGCCGTTTAATACTGCAGACGAAAGAGATTTATAAGAAGGGACATTTAAGATATTTGCCCCGTTAGCAGTATTAAACTACGTAATACTGAAAATTAAGTTACGAATAGAAACAATATAAGTCGTTAGATATTCGAATGGGCGATTATGATTTGTTATAAAGATAGACATTTTTTTATAATATTAACTATGAATTAGGCCCTATATATATATATGGGAATCGATCCATAGCAAACGTTGTAAAAAAATTTTAGCCTTACAACACATCGCGACCCTCCATTCGAATATCGAACGGTTTAATAGAGGGTGGCGATATATTGTAAGACTAGACTCTTTTTTACAACGTTTGTTATGGATCGGACACTATATATATATATATATGTGTGTGTGGTGGTTTAATTTGTTTGGTTAGAATTCCTAGGATTACTTGTCAAGACAAAAAGGAAATAAAGAAGAAAAAACTAGTTTTTGTTTGCCTACAACATAGCTTAAGTTCACATTGCTTCGGTCTATTGCTACAATAAGTAATTGATCGATCCCAACAATTTAATTTATGACAAGCACGAGTGCACGACATAAAATCACATGATCATGATTATTATGTATAAGGTAGAGCTGCTTTAATTATAAAATTAATAGTATAATTGTATAAAAAGTAAACATAATCGAATCATAATGATTTTATATATTTTGGTAAATTCTTCTCAATTATCTGCTAAGATGATCTGGAGGTGGGAGATCAATGGTATGGCTTTGAGCAGCCATTCATGCATCATGATCATATATATATATATATATATATATATATGCATGTGGACCAAACCAACTACTAGCTAGCTAGTTAGCTAATGGTGGATTTAAGTCCATATATAACTTATAGAGCAATGCTACTATCACATAAATACTTTCACATAATCTTCACATACACATACATACATATTGTGGGTCCCTGCTTGACGCGCGGACCCGCATTATATATGTGTGTGTATGTGAAGGTTATGTAAAAATATTTATGTGATAGTAGCATTATTTTAACTTATACTGCCAAGGAACCTGAAATTATGGTTAATAGATATATATAGGTCATAGATTAGGATCCCCAAGAGAAATCATCTCTCTCAAACATACCACCTTTAAACTTTATTTATGTGGATCCAAGGGATTTCAAATTATTTATTAATTCTCGTTGCTTCTTTAATTTTTCTTCTGCTGGCCGGAAACTAGCTAGGGTTGGGCCACCATCACCCACCATGGGGCTCAAGAATTGTTGATCTGACTCATATGTATAAAAGAAATATATAAATTGAAGTGACCTTCTGAAATTAGTGCAGGTTAGTTGCTAGTCATACTCATATGAAGGTTTGAACTTAACATATAGTTGGTGAGACCCTTGTAAAAAGTAGCCAATTAATGCCTATTTGTCCTTTGCTTTTTCTAACATCATCTTTCATTACATGGTTTTGCCCAAAGCAGTAAGCTCGCGAGTTAAATTAGAGACGAAGCTGCATGCATGCAAGCCGGTCAAATTAGGAATTGAAAATTCTGTTAAACCCTAATGAGAATTTCTCGGCACGAGTACTCATTGCCAAAAATTTAACTTCCGTATAGCAATTCATAGTCGTCAGTAAATTTGGCACCAAACCAAACTGCGGTCGAGCAAGCAAGCGTTAATTATTCAAAATAAAATTAAAACGTCAGCCACAACTATTAATAAAAAAATTCGCTTCTAATTAAGAAGAATTAGAGTAATTAGTTTGTTTGTTGTTTGGTTATTATAAATTTTGATTTCTTTCATAGAAAGGGATCAATTAATTTCATGCATGACACCTAGTAATCGAGTAATTCAAATGAACAGAACTAGCCAGCTTTATAGGGTTGTTATGCTTTAATGAATTAATTAAATGTATAACAGTATAAGGGTTTATCTCATGTACAAAGAAAATAATATTGCTGGCTATATATATATATATATCAGCCCTCCTCCCTCTAGAGAAACATGGCACAACCAAACCGAAATTCCATGACATTATAAAATGAAACATGCTAGGCTTGGGAGTGGTATATATACTGCATGCACTATATATATATATGCAGGCAGCGACTGTCTGGCTAGCTGAGGAGCTATATATATATATATATATATATATATATATATATATATATAGAGAGAGAGAGAGAGAGAGAGAGAGAGAGAGAGAGGTAGATAGATAGATAGAGAGGTCTAGGAGTAGTGAAGCACATGGTCACCCCACTGATGAAGGGAAACATGTGAAGGCGCAAATGCAATTGTGCATCCAATAGGTCTCTCACTGTTCGAACAAAACAATATTTTCTTGATTATTGTTGGGGCCACATGTGCTTAGAGGTCCCACAATCAAGAACTGCTAAACTTTCTCAAGAAAATATATAAGCAGCTAGCTAGCTGTTTAATGAAATAGGGTGGTAAATTAATGGTGATTAGCAATGCCCTATCAAACTTGACAAACATGTTCACTAATCAACAAGTGTCTATAAATTATGGGTTTTGAGTGTTGTAATGGTTTCCACCATCCAAAAAATTATATATATATATATATATATATGTATATATATCATCAACTCGATCTGTCTTTTTAGGGGCCGGGACCTTAATCCTGCTTTATTTGTTTAATGTTGATTGAGGTGATGCCCATATTATCGTTTTAAGATCTCCTAAATCCCGACTACGGCCCACCAACTTGTGCTTATCAAGGACCAATTAACCAATGAAAACAAATATTTAACTTACATATATCATCATCCTTTCTTATTATAAGTCTCCATTAACTTTCTAATCATCTTTCTTTTTTGCAACCATCATTTTGGAAGTATCCCAAAAAGAATATATATATACTTCTATTATAAAAGATAATACAAATAAAAACTCCCAATTATATATATATATATATATGAATTAGTTTTCAAGTTGTTATTCCTTTTTTGGGATATGTTCGTTTTAAGCAATTTAAATATTCCAAACAATGTGGGTATGATTCAATAAGTCCCTCTATGTATTCCAAGTGACACTAGCGACCTACTTCTTTTAAATATTGAAAAGCTAGTATTTGGTGGAGTTAGCTTTAAGTCATGTGATTTTTGAACTCTCTTTCTCTCTCCTCAATTAGGTATATATATATATATATAATATTAAAACAATCTTAAGCCTAGATTATATTCTAGAATGTCTAGAATATTAAAAGAATTTAATGCATGTTAATGAATTCATAATAGGCCTTTAGTTTGAAATAAAACAAATAGAAATCCCGTGAGTTGAGATTAAGGGTGGTGGTGACTTGGTCAATGAAAAGTAGATAATTAAACGGCCACATAACATGCAACGCAAACACATTAATTGGCAGACATCTGCACATGACTCGTCGAATAAAAATTCTCATCTTTTTCTTCTTCTATAAATTTATTATTAATATATATGTTCTAATCCACAATTCCACTAATTGTCTTAATCTTTTTTGCTTAGCACATTTTAATTTTCGGCCACGTAAGCTAGTATTGACATGCCACATATACATGTCTATTGTGAGTTTGTGACTATTCACATTGTCGTAATAATTATAAATAACTTTTTTATGCGGACATAATAATTAGATATAAAAATTAGATATGAGTATTTTTATAGACGGTCAACATAAAAAAACTAAAAATTAAGTGAGTATTACCCATCGAAGGAATCCCCTTTTTCTTTATTTAGGAACATAGACATTTTGGAGCCATATTTTTTAACCTGATAAACTACACTTAATTTAGAATCTCTATTAGGAGTAACATTTTATAAGAACACATTCATTTCAGGGCAAAAAAACAATAACATATTAACAACCATGTGCATTGTACACGCGTCACATAATTAAATAAAATATCTACCAAGTTACATGAAGTACATGTATTTATGTACATACATACGTCTACAGATATATTTGCATGTGGGACTTGATCATACTTTAGGCTTAGAGATAAACAATCATTGAATTTTGGAGGTATTTGTCCTATTAATTAACAAAACTAACCCAATTAATTAAGTAGATCATAACACAAACTGCCAACTTTCTATGTGCGTGTACTTTGGGCAATCTCGATCATACATATATAATCATCTGAATATATATATATATATATATATATATATATATATATACTTACTTGTGGGTTTATTTATAATTAATAATAGTATAACTAATTTCTTCTAAAATTGAGTCGCAAAACAGATCACCTAAGATGCGTTTTCCTGTTTGTATGTTTAACCTATTTTTGTACAATGTTTGGGTTCCTGGAAATGGCCCTTGAAGTTATTTGATTCAAGCTTCTCTCTAATTTCTCTTCATTTTCAATATATCAAGAGAATAAATAAACAATGTTACAGAACAATTAAAAAATAATAATATTTCATTACACCTACCAATATATATCTATTTAAAGAACAAAACATTACAGTACAACCAATTCTCTTCTTTCTGCCATATAATGAGCTTGAAGACAGTAAAATTCTAGAAAAAAGAAATACACACGCAAGTAAGTAGTAACTTTCATACTTTCCAATCATTCACATAAATGGGGGGCTATGGCACAGCATAATGACCAAGCCCGGGCCGACCCCAGAAGGCAGAACAAAATTGCAACGAGTAATACAAGTGGTCGAGCAAACTAGTAAGTACCCACCCCAAGGCCATGTTTGAATGAAAGGGTGGTATTCCGCTCCTCAAAATGACACGGGACTATTAACAACTCATCATCTTCAACCACCCTTTTTATCAGATCCTTTCAAGTTGAGATTGAACCATTTCTTTTTAGAAGATTTATCCTTCCCATCTGACATACCATCTTCCCCAGGGCTCTCAGCCTTGAAGAACTCTTCACCAGCCGCTTTGCTACTACTCCCGTTACTAACACTAGAACTACTCCCGTTACTTTGAATAACTGACCTGGTTACCGTGAAAGTAGAATGTATGCTGTCTCGTTGTTTCAGTAGCTCATCCACCTGTGTTTATAAGTGGTGATCAAATTTTATAGAGGATAATATCACAAACAAGGAAGAATTTGAAAATAGATATAAAAATATATATAGATTATTGAACTATCAAAATAAGATTATGTGCTGAGTAAACACATAATTTGAAATGTGAGTAGAGTATATATCTCTCTGATAGAAAACCCAGAGCTATAGTTGTCGTCTAACAGATCAAAGGACAGAAAATTGGAGCTCTGGACATAATTTCCTAAAATGGTGAGAAAACACAAATAAATTTTCATCTAAATTGAGATTCATCATGGTAACTGTAAGTAGCAGAAACACCCAGCAATATCCATAGTATATTTCTAACAAGTAAAAGATCAAACCAACAATATCACATGGTATTAGCACTACAATCTAATAATAATGAACGGTAATTTGAATATAAATGCATGAAACAGGAAGAAAATCCATCTTCTTTGAGGTGCAAAAGATGTTAGTCTGTGCGCATATTATACTTGATGTTTCTCTTGTTTTGAGCCATTTCAACTTTTTATTACTTTTAGTATGTCCTTGTTTGTCTATATGAAGGGGAAAAAATCATCTGTCCTACAAGTATTCAGTTACAAGGGCTACAAGAGGAGAAAGCTTACAGATTGCTTTTCCTGACTGTATCTGTTGGTCACTTCTTGGAAGCGCGCCAATGCCTAAAAATGTCAAATTAGGAATGCATGAACAAGCATTACATTGCCAAACATATATAACCATCATGACCAAATGAAGGAGCTATTACCTTTCTATATTCCATCTCAAATTGGCGTAGCTCAGTTCTCTTTCTTAAAATTTGAGCCTCGATATCCTTGAGCTTATCTGTTGTATCCTCATATGACTTTGCACAAAGAGCCTCAATTGTATAGCTAGCAGTTTTAAAGAAGTTATCTCCTGCATAAATCAAAGTAGATGTCAGTAATAATGAATTTTGTTCTTTCCAGAAGCAGCCCTATTAGATCATAGACACTGGATACAAAAAAGATGAATCTGAAAAACAAGCTTCAGACCGTATACGGCAAATATGTGAGTGCCAGCTTTTAATTCTGAGACCTCACAAGGTTGTAGGCCTTCCAACCTTTTGAAGAAAGCAGCTTCAGGGTCCTTAGCCATCGCTAACTGCACCAAATTATATATATCAACTCATTGAATCAGAAGCTGGACGATACGAACCTATTTAGAAGAAAATGTAAAAAGGCAATGGAACTCACATACCGCATTTACAGTTGAATCCATTCTGTACACTTGAAAGTGTAAGAAATACATCCCCGCAGATGTTACCTTGCCAGCCTTCTCACTATCTTCCTGTACACATAAAATTACAGTAAGTGTTTCTCTTTTTGATAAGTCACAGACTCAGAATTACAGCTAGTGTTGACGAATTGAATAAACACCAAGGAAAGAGACACAGACTGAATGCTGACAACTCCACTCAAGGAGAGTTTAAAGTATAAAAGACTAATAATTTGAATTTTTTTCAAAACGGTGAATACATAATCGAATATTTAAATTATAGTCAAAAAGAATTCAATTTCATACAATTAAAAAAGTTGTTTTTGAAAATTCCAGCTGAGTAAGAAGCAAATTTGCAATTGCAGTAACAATATAGCCTCAGAATGGATGCTACTGCAGAGTTAATTGTGTTATATATGAAATCATGAAAGAGATCAAACAAATCACATTGTCAGAGAATTTGTTTCCATTGAAGAAAGGCCAATTTTTTTAATTCCAGTCAAAAAAATCAACAGATTGTTCGAGAATAAAGGAAACATTGCAAATCACAGCACCCACACATCATAAAAGAGATATATATATAAAAGAAGTGAAGTTAAGTAATCAACAAAGTAGGAAATATGAGAAAACTAGTTAAGAGTAGCGAGCATATCTTGGGAGCCGCATCTAATCATGCAATGCAAAGATTTCTACAACAGAACAAAATGTTGGCATTGGCTAAACTATGACAGCATAGGGCATAGCCACCAAGAAATGTCAGTTAAGAGGCTAAGAAAATGAAAATACTTTTATTATTTATCTAATCTTTTTACTAAGAATATTTTTTTTAATAAATAAACATACAGCAAACAAATTTGATTTGACAAACGTCATTAGTTTGCAATCTAGTCTTTGCTAGCTAGCAATAGCATGAATCTAAAATTTAAAATTCAGATTTGTTTTAGAGCTGCAGATTAGCATAGCTCCCTCTAATGGTCATATTGCATACGCAATACCATTTATTTGATAAACAGAAAAAATGGCATATTGCAGGTATGTTGAACAAACTAAAAATTAGAAAATATAGAATATTCAACTAAAAGTATAGTACCTGTAAAGCCAAACCATAACCACCATTGACATCATGTTCAAAGTAAAGTAGCTGCAAAATTACATTTATATACACGTATTAATATGGCACTCCCTGCAAGATGTAGGTTTTTATTGTTGCGGAGGAGAGGTATGGAACGAGAGAGAGAGAGAAAGAGTTTGGTATATTAAAATAAGTAATAATTTCATTCTGCATGTCATAGTACCTTGAATTTGCTTTGCGCAGCTGAAGTAACTCTAACGACTGTCCCTGACTCAGCTTGTTCCTCACTAATAGTAACGCCAAAAAAGTGTGCGCATTGCTTTTCCACCTATAAAGGAACATAGAGATCAGTACATCTGAAGAGAATGACTTAATCCAGCTACAAGCAAGTGTGCACCTTTCCACTGACTGATGTTCCAATTGGAAGGGGTCTGACGGTGACAGTTCCATTCAATGCTTCTTCAAGAACGTTAGCGGAAATGGTAGTCTTGATAGGAACACCCAGCTTGCTAAAAACAAATAGAATGATTGACTATAATAGTTCGCTATGATACTAAAACTCACAACATTTCATAAAGAAAGTTACCTGAATAATGCGGCAAACATTGTGTTGACAGTACCAAGGTTAGACAAATCAATTTCCATATCCATGCCTTCCGCATCAATAGCCTATTTGAAACAATCAATGGTCAACAACATTTGAAAAGAAGCAGCAGCTAGTTTACAAGACTTCAGAAGACATTAAATGGAAACTCTCAGGATAAGGTAAAAGGAGTAACAATATAAAGAGTGAATTAACGCAGAGATAAAAAGGAAAAGGCAACCAAAATATCTTATTAAACATCGAAAAGATGAATTCCGTTAGACACGAATTATACTTATTAAAACAAAAACAATATATTTTCTTGGCAAAAAAACATTATCCACTGATAAGTGCATTATAGGAAAGATCAGTTCCTAATGTTAGAATAAAATGATCACAAATATCAAATATGCATTAGCATTTCAAGTTTAAAGTATCTATACTCAGGCTAAAAGTAGTATAAAGAGAAATACAAAGTAAGTGAAAACGTGCAAGCAAGCACAACCACTAAGAATCTGGTTAAGATAAGATTACAAATATGCCACCCTTATCAGATAGTAAGTTACCCCATCAAACCAATTCCCCTTTGAAGGGGTAGACTAAGGTACATATGTATGCTGATCAAACACTTGACATGGACTGATGGAACTGACTGGAAGATTGAACTATTTGCCAACTTTCATTTGTATAATCTATAGTAGATACGGTAAAGATCTTATATATGCTATAAATCACAAGGAGAAACCTACATCCTCTCTACATTAGTCACTCTTGTCCATTAATTAGGCTACTTAAGTGACAACTGACACATAAATATGTGAGACATATTATTTATGACAAAGCGTAAGTACAACTAAAGAGGACAAGAAGCCCTCAAAGCTCAGTTATCATAGTACTAGTCTCTTTTAAACAGGACTTATACGTGCAGAAGGAATAAAAGTACCTCAAACCCGGAATTATCATATTGCCTTCTTTTCTCTGCATCAGATAAAATACTGTAAGAATAAGCAACCTCTTTGAAAAGTTCCGAAGCTTCAGGATTGTTGACATTCTTATCAGGATGATACCTGTTCAACGTGTAGTTTATAAGTCACCAAGTATGTAAATTTTGCAAATAAAATAAAACTCATCAAGTATCATTTTCGTTTATTTGACAAGTTCAGTATCGTTATTATAACCATCATTAGTGCCAACGTTCTTGTTCATAAAAATGTATGATTTGTAAGACCTTCTGACGTGAGTGAACTCAATTCTGTACAGGGATGAAGGCAACAACAAACGAGCTCAAAAAAATTAAATTAGATGGAATCAAAGGCAGATAACTTAGCATTCATCTTTCCAAGATTATTCTCTTTAGAATTTGTTGCACAGACCTTATTTCCAAATCAGGCAACCATTCAAGCACATTAACCATACAGACACATCATTTGTGCATAACCAATAAAGCAATTAAGCAGCGATTGTGCTTCTGAATGAGTTCAATTGCCTCATTTCCAGCAAAACATATCCCAGAATTTTCAAATATGTTGATGAGCTAGGATTAAAACATCCCAAGTTTGACAAACTCTAAAAGATGGTACAAGTGCAAGTAAAAGCAAACATAGAAAGGGATTGGGAAGTTACTTGAGAGCAAGCTTCCTATAAGCTGTTTTGATCTCCTGCTCAGATGAATCCCTAGAAACGCTCAACACCTCATACGGGTCACGACGAAGTACCGGGGCAGAAGACCCCTCCATGTTCGAATCACTCATCCCACTAGTTTCGTATCTCTCTCCCTCTACCTGTAACTCTTATGTTTCTCTATCTATATATTTACAATATTTGTAAAGCTATACCATCTGAATCGACACCTTAGTGCACCTCTTTTGTCACCAAATCTACAATCAGAGTCAAGAGAATATTCAAATTTAGGAGAAAGGGAAAGTAAAAATTTGATCTTTACGCAATACTACACGATATTCAATGTATTGCATCACTTTCTTCAATAATCAATTGAAGAAGGAACGATTGGAAGCCTAAACATAAAGATCTATACAATAAAAATAAATACTAGTATACTAGGATATACAGAGAGAGAGAGAGAGAATGAATAAAAAGGTAGGGTTTTTGAAATATACAGAGAGTCGAAGAGGGACAAGACAAGCTTTTACCTCTATTTCTCTCTTCTTCGGTGGCAAAACGTAATTTCAGCTGAACCAGATTAAAATGATGATGTTAAATACTCCATTTGAACTCCAAACTCCGTAAAAACACCTGCTCTGCGTGTATCTATCTATACGCACGCATGTAGCAGCTCAGAATCATCGGATAGGTTCCCCACTTGAATGTACTCCAATCCCGGCCAGGGGGTTCGAGTGTTTTACCAGCTTAAAGCGTCTGGTTTGGTTATTACTTGCTATAATTTGAGCTCATTTGAACTATTATTGTGGACTAATTCTTAAATTAATAATTCAAATCTTCCTCTTGTAATTTTTTACAAAAAAAGGAAAACAAAAAACAAAAAAAGATACGAGGGTTTCGTCTGAGACAATTCATTCTCAAAATAATCTCGTTTTGCATAATTTAATACACTCCCATATTATGTGTAAAATAATATTTTTTTAATTTCTCAAATATTGTTATTATAAAGAATACTTTATGCATATAACATGACATCATATCCCGTCCCCTCAAAAAAACAATCCTGTTTTATTATTTTATGGTCATACTTATTTATTTAGCAATATAAAAGAAATTAATGTATATACAGATTAATAATGAGCATTCTATTAAGTTTAAAAATATAATACACACGTTAAGAACTTTGAGAATAAGATCATGATCATACTACTTGAAAAGAAAAACAAGATCAAACCGGAAGATAAATCTAAATCATATCATGCTTATTTTTGGTTGAAATGTAGATTTATTATAAAGACAAAAATGTGATTAAAAGAACACCCTCTTGTTACATTTTTTGTAAATGCAACCTTCGTAGATTCATTATTTGAAAAATCCTAATATTCTTTAAATGATTTTGATAACTCTTTAAAGTATGCCTTCTCAAAATTATTTCAGCCCTCTTGAAGAATTAAAGGAAACTTACAAGCAAGAAGAAAATACATTAATCAATTATTTTCAGAAATAGTATAATATATTTTATGTGTGTATATATATATATATGAATAAAATTCCACAAAAACCTAGCTATGGGCAATTTGCCATAGCTAGCTTAAATCTAGGTCCGCCTCTGATCCCAAGATCCAAAAACATAACCACTTATATATCCTCATGTACTGTACTGATGGAACAACCAGAATATATATATATGATGAGCACAAAATTTGCATAACGCCTGAACTATAGGATTTACAAAGCTATGTAGATTTAGATTTACGATTACGTAGTTTTCATCATTAACCCATAATTTTTTTACAAGCCTCAACAACACTAGAGAGTTCAAGTGCCTTCACTTGCCAACTTAATTCAAACAATTTGGGTCTCTGTCAACCTTGATTACTCTTGTATTGTAGGATCCACAGAACCCACACTTGTGATATAGCCAGTGAAAGGGTGCAGTTCCTTTTTTATCACAATCATTACACAGTATATCCTGGATAACCAAAAGTGAAGTATCAGCCTTGTCAAACACCTGGCTCCACTAGTATTAACTAACTAGAAATACAAGAAAGATGCTTAACCTGGCAGCGGTTCCGATATTCTTCTGGCAGCACCTCAGAAGCCATTAAAGCATCAAGCATCCCAAAGTACACCTGATGATCATTAGTAAGGAACAGGGGCATTAATACAGAGTACAAGTTCTCTACAGTGTTAGTTTCATACTCTTTCCTGGATGATAATTAAATAGCAGTGTACAAGAAGCAGCACAAATTTGTTATTTCAAGGAGTTGATAGGAATCTGTCAATGTAAGTAATGAAGAGAGGATCTCGCAGTGTCATGTAACCCACATTCCCGAAGTTTTCATAGAAATCTGTAGAAAGATATGTTGGCACACAACGAATTCCCTCCCCCCCGCCCCCCACTACCTCCACCCAAAAATAAAAAATAAAAAAATACATCAGCATGTTTTTGAAGATAGTTCACAACACAAAAACAGACATGGGACACGGAAGACTAAACACAGATACAACACATTTCATTTCATCAAATATGCAGGGCGTGTAAATATTGAGACCACATTTTTATATGTATAGATAATATCATATTTATTTTATATAAAAAGTTAAATTTTACTAAAATAGCAAATATCAAGAGTGCAAAATTTTCTAAATTTATGAACTGTATCAATAAAATATTAATATGTTACAAAATAGCTAGGGATGTACATCTATAGATTTAGTTTGATGATGTATATGCGAATATTTGTGACAAGTAATGTAGTACTCTTTTTATGCCTTACCTGATACTTAAACCAGTTTCACTTGTCATAGTTTTGTTATGATACAACATTCAGTATGCTTATTTTAACAATAACACTTCCTTGACAAGCTAATATCTAAGAATCTCGATACAGTGAGACAAATGCCCGCAAGTGTTGAATAAGGTCTAAACAAGATTTTTTGTATCTATCTACAACAGATAAGGACATCTAAATCCGGACTGAACCTTTTGGGTAGGCTCTGCAGAAGAAAGTGTCGGACACGTATCAGACAATATCATGGGGTATAGGACAGACATGTGTCAATAGGGTCACTTTGACATTGTGTTAGTGTCTGCTTCCTAGGCATACAATATCCTCATTCAAATATTTCAATGACTAAATCAAATAAATATCTACATTATTTCTACTTTTCTGCTTTATTTTGTGTCCAAATGCCCAAAAAATGAAGGCACATAAGAGTGCATAATGGATGAGCTTATCCCGTAGCATAGTTTATTTAAGAAAGATCATCTCCTTACAGACATATCTCCCATGGATTTGCTGCAAATTGGACATATGTAATGAGTGCAAGCATATGCCTGCAGAAAGGAAGATACAAAGGTCAACCTTTTCCCCAAAAGAACAGGAAAGAGAAAAGAGTTATACTTGCCAAATAACAAATGGAATCCTCCAGTAAAAAATATCAAACCTGGAAGCAAGCTGAATGCATAAAATGGCCACAAGGAAGCGCTCTGACAGTTTCACTTGATGTGAACATAAACTCGCAGCATATTGGGCAGTTCGTTTCCAGACCTTTCTCCCTGCATTTGTGGTCCAACAATTTTATTCCCAGACAACAATTGCAGGTCATACAATGAAAGAAGTCAACACCAAGTCCTCTTCCCAGGCGGCATAAATTGCAAAAGGGGCAATGATAAACTGTCCTGGAGTAAGAAAATTAAAAAGAAAGGTCAAAATTCAGAACAATAGTAATATCCATGCAAATTGTAATATCATCGAGTTCATAACAGCCTGAGCTTCAACAGCTTCAAGATATCCATCGCTTTTGACATTGTTTGAATTGGCAGTTATTAGTTGTTAATTTGTTTT
Organism: Panax stipuleanatus; assembly: GCA_020205555.1. Classification (NCBI taxonomy): domain Eukaryota; kingdom Viridiplantae; phylum Streptophyta; class Magnoliopsida; order Apiales; family Araliaceae; genus Panax; species Panax stipuleanatus. The sequence continues at coordinate 137,299,968 of CM035119.1, read as the reverse complement.
AAGGCAAGAAAAAAAAATTATGTAGCTCCATGAATAAATTAAGGGCGCATGCTTGATGTTTATGCAACTGCTGACATTCACATATTGAATGGTATACACAAATTCATTAAACATAAATGTAAAAGATAAATAGCCACGAGCTGCTACTTTATTTTTTTCGTAAGTGCCACAAGCTACTTATTCTGTGATAACTATTAGTGGCGCCAATGGTATCGTCTTTAATACATAATCCCCCCCCCCAACTTTCACAAATTGTAATTTAACCCTTGAGCATTTTTCCGTTTCACATTGGACCTTGAAGTACATTTAAAATTTAAATGGGCCAATAATTGGTACCTTAGACAATTTGCAAAGTTTTTTTTTTATTTTGTAAGTGTGCCCAACACTAGTGTGGTGCTCATAGATGAACTTCACTTTTATTATCTTCAGAACTGAATCAAGGCAAAAATTTCTTTATATATTTCAGTTGGATTATGACCCAGATGAGATTTTCATAAACTACAAGGGTCTATCTAGTCAATCAAGGCCAAACACCAAACTGTCAATCAAAAGATACATCATTAATTCACAAATATGTATATCATAGCCAGTACTTTGACTTGATTATGAAAACCATATTTGCTAGCATCGGTAATCGTTACTTAATAAAGTGCAGTACAAACACAAATAGAAAAACAAAATAAAACACAACATTTTACAAACAAACAAAGTTTTTAGAAAAGATTCTCAAGAATGTACCCGAAAGGTAGCCATGATTGGTAAGTTGACAAGGCACATATGTGCAAAACTCAAAACCAAATATATACAGAACGAAAAGTATAAATATCATAAATCCTACAGATCATCTCAAAACTATCATCAATTTAATATCTTTATAAGAGATAATAGTATTGTAACATAAGTTTGAAAGATTCTCAAGAATATACCCGAAAGGTAGCCATGATTGGTAAGTTGACAAGGCACAAATGTGCAAAACTCAAAACCAAATATATACAGAATGAAAAGTATAAATATCATAAATCCTAGATAATCTCAAAACTATTGTCAATTTAATATCTTTATAAGAGATAATAGTATTGTAGCATAAGTTTGTACTGGTGAAACTTTTCCTAATAACACATAAGTAGGTTCTAGCAAAACAAATCAATCACCTTTCATCGTCAAAAAATTTGCAGTAGCTGCAATAGTATTTTGCCATTGAGAGCTCATCGCAAGATGGTGTTGTGCAAATTGGTCCAACCGGCTGAATTTTCAGGCAGTTCATACACATCATCTCAGATGTAGCCTTCCTGTAAATAAAACAAAAACATCAAAAATAATAGAACTCTTTAAAATTGATAAAAGAAGAAAGAATCAATCCCAAAAAAAGTTACCTATCCATAGAGTGGTCACTGACTTTGTCATGGCAGAACCTGCACGTAAATAACTTGCCACAGCAAGCAGCACGGAGTTTGCAATTTCGTTTGTAATGCTCACACCCAAAAACTTGTTTCTCTGTATCCCGATAAGATGGAGAGCATCCAAGTAGATCTTCACCTTCTGAAGCTTCACCAGTTCTTGCCTGAGGTAACTTCTGCTGAGCAGCTATCCAGCGACTACCATGACCAATATAATGATCAGGCTAAAATAAGCAAAATAGATAAAAGATGGTTATAACTAAGACAGACCTTGTCATAAGATTTTGGATAAGATAGGCCTTCCTCCTTGGATCAAGAGTTGAATCCCGAGAGACCTTTCTTATCTCTGACTCAAGCTCATTTTGATTCATTCGAAAAATATCTTTCCAACCAGGCTTAAAGGTATTATCACCTTGGTCCAAGGTTTCATGGACATCAGTACCTGAAAATTTAGAAATAACAAGCAGCAGCTCTTACACTGTTCAATAATTCATCAAGGGCGCAAACATCACCAATGAAGCGATACAAAAACAGAAACATATGCAGTGAAGAAAATAATAAATGCACTCTGATTAACAAAAAAGTTTTGCAAAAAGAACCTTGTGAAATACTATCATCTGATGTCGATGCCAGTGAAGATGCAGCAGGAGTTCCTTCCCACCATTCATTAAGCCATTCACTAAACATTGTGTTCTTGGTCGCTTGCTTCCATGTGTCCATCATTTTATTTTGCTCCTCCTGAGTAAGCGCAGAAGTTACCCATGGCAGCATAGACTGCAGCACCTCTGCACCAGTAGTACCAATTATACGACCAACAAGTTTATCCTGCTCCTCCAAAGAAACATGTCTGTCAAATAACGGCCAAAGCTCAAGTTCTTCACATAAAATATGCTGATCTAGAGTTACTTTTATGGACTTGCACATGCCCTGGACCCTCGTCGCTAGCTCATTGTACTTTTTTAAACTATCATTATGATCAGAAGAAACAAAGTCACGTCTACTTGAATTTATACTCATTATGTTTTGGTGGAGTTCTGAAAGCTCAGCAAGTGTGGATGAAATATCCTCGAATAGTTCCTCTTCCTGCTTGTGATCCAATGTGTAAGAGTGACTAACGTTGTGAAGGGTTTCTCTTGATTCTAATGCAGGGAACACTATATCATCTTCTGCGTTACTATGTGCTCTATATAAGCCCCATAACAAACGAAACCTACCATTAAACTCCCTAAGACTAGCCTCATTACAATCATTAAGTTTTCCAGATTCAACATCCAGAAACTCCAAATCCTTGCGGATGGCTTTATGAAATTTAAATATGTTATCGATGGGTCTTGTCACATGCCCGACATTAGTCAAGCTTGTGTCCGTCTCCCAATTAAAAAGACTAGAGTTGAGGGAAGGAGCACTAGGACCAAAGGATAATGCACGCAAAGATTTTGCTGTAATAAGTAGATTATTGCTATTGACTCCTAACCCAGGCACACAACAAGACTGATTAGTGAAAGATACTTTCGAGCCTGAATGATCACTAGCATTGCTTTCTTCCTGTGGCAATGAGTTTCCTCGCTTGACTTGCCTTTGGTGATCATCTCCTTGGGCCGAAGAAACATTTTCAACAGGCTTAACTGAGGTGCAAGCACAAGTTTTATCACACCCTTCTTTGATTACGGTCATCAATTTGGCAGGACAGCAACCAATTGCAGTTGAAGACAAACAAACACCCCTTGGACGACCTTTACATGCCCAGCCAGAGAAAAGGGTAACCAGTGCAATGTCTGACGCTGGTGCTGCATCAATAATCACACACAAGTTATGAAAAAAGAAATAAGCCAACAGGCACATCCCCACCCCAAGCATATCTGTTATTGACCACAAGTAACGATAGATCTTAACAAAACAATAAAATTGATGTCGAACCTGCCATATGCATATTATAGAGAAAAGACCTTGCTTCCTCTTCACTTAGTGATCCTACCAACCATGGTAAGACACACTCAAGCAGTCTCAGTGGCATCACACACAAGCTCTGATACAGAAGTTCTCGCTGTTTTCTAGGGCTAAAATGTTGTCGGGCAAGTGGAAGAACCTATAAATGCGACAATTAGAAACCCAAAAACTTCTGCAGTAAGTTTCAGTTAGTAGATGCGGAATGAATTTAGATGTTAAGGAGTGTAGAAAACAGATGCCACATCTCCCTCTGTGCAAGCTGAGGTTCTTTTGTGTCTTAGTCTTACCAGCAAAGGATGCAAATTCTAAGGAATAATGTGAAAGTAAGTTTATGAACTTGAAAGATTTATTGAACTAGCATTACTGCTCACCTGAACTTCCTCATTGTGGAAATGCTTCTCTATAGTGCCCATTATATGATCAGCATGTGAACACAACTCTGAATAAAATTCAGCTGAAGATGAGTTGGCTCCGGCACTTTCTATATTTTCAATCAAGCATCTAAACTTGTCAAATTCACTCTCTTCTTCTGCATGCTCCTGGGCAAAAGAAAGTTGTGCATCTACTGCAGGGAAGATAACTTTGTCCTCAGCAATGCTGCATTCAAAGTGACAGGAGAAACTCATAAATCAATACAGTATGCGGCATAATCATAGCCAGTAGCAAATGCAAAACCCAAACAAAAATAACTTAATATTGTTTTCCTCTCTTATTCATATGAAATCCAAGAGAACTCTGACAGTATTAGAAACAAGTTAGTTCGAAGATATGACAAGGAGACTGTAAGCAAAAGTATCTCCAGTTTCATACGGGTATTGTGACCACTGACAGGTTAAGGCAAGCTTTGTCAAAATATGATGATGTCCACATTCATGTCCGCATTCATTCAATGCACTAAGAATATAAAACCTAAGATAGTAATGCACATACTTTAATTTTAAATTCTTTTACAAGAACTCTGACTTCGAAGAATGCTACACCTCGCAAGGTACATAAATAAACACAAAAATGGGAAATGCATTTCGAGAGGATAAACTAATGGTAGAAAGTCCTTCAACAAGGCGCATACAATTACCAATCACCATTCAAGTATAATAACTATTGACTCAAAGGATACGGATACAATCATCCCATAAAAAGGATTGTTTAATGGATGAAACACCAACTGCAGCTAACCTAACATCATTAAGACCCCTCCTCCAAATTCTCAAATGTTATGAAATTGCTATACTTAAGACATACCTGTGGAAGATACAAACTTCGGCAATGAACTGCAGCCTCTTATTAAATGTAGATAAATCAGAAAAATCTCCAGATAGCTGTATCCTTCTAGCTGCTTCAGCTATGTCATTCAATTCCCTTTTTATTGCCTTGTGCCAATGCAATATTTCATCTACTGGACAGTCCAGAGTGGACTCTGCAGGACTGCAATCTGACACCAAAATCTCTCTTTTACCAGTCCTTGAAGATTCACAAGCACAGTGTCCTTTCTCAATTGAACAGATTGAGGTGCCAACACCCGAATCTTTAGAACCTTGGAGCTCAAAATGATCTTCAAAACTTTTACGCTTCTTACTAATTTTTTCCCCATCCATCCAAGAAAATATAATCTTCATTATTGAGAAATCAAAGTCAGCAAAAATATGGTGCTACATAAATTATACATCTGTGGTCACTCTAAAGTGATCTAACCTGTTGAAGAAGCTCCTCTTTTGGGATTACTCTGCAGAACCATTTACGCATATCCTGGCGCTCATCAGAGGATATAGAGGAAGAAAGCCAAGGAAGAAACTCAGCCATCATGTTCACAGGAATGCTGCACAAAAATTGCCACACCAATGAAGCCTGCTCTTCAAATGAGAACTTGTCAATAAGCAAGGGGAAAACCTGCCAAATCAAAAGGAACTCAATTGCCTGAGATATTTGAACTTTGAAGACAAGGTCAGAGACTATATATAGTGTTCTACATTCTACTTCTACATAACTAAATGTACATGAACATGCATATGTAGATCTAAAATAATAAATAATTCCAAAACAATATTCAGTAAAGACCCAATAGAAGTACCATAAATAAGGACAATGAATAGCTCCCTCTATGTTGTAAGGAATTGAAATAGCTATAGTCATCTGTTATTTCAATGCTATTCAGTAATAAGGCTCTGAATTCATTTATAAAGTATAAGCCATGTCTAAGCTATTACAAACAAATGTAGCTTATAAACATCCAGAAAATATCAAGTCTATCGATTTCAAATCCTTGATTCCTAAGTGATATAACAGCTATTCTTAATTTCTTTCTTATATATACTTTCATATTAAATTCGATAAAACTTTGAGCATTTCAAATTTACATGAGGCATAGACCAACCCCTCAGCTAGCTTGATTTACAGTAACATATCTGGTCAGCATTGTCTGATTTTACTCTTTTAGACATACTTTGCATATACATGGATTACTGTACCAATAACTCCAATAATATAAGAGATGTACCCACACTAGTACATGAGACAAGATATTCCATATATCACATATCCGATATGTTCATACTTCATAATACTGTAGGCTATTATGGGCAAGGGTGATATCATATGAATGAAACAAAGAAAATGAAAAAATTACCTGCTCCTCCTCCTTGGACATATGCTGACTAATTGATGTCTCTAGAGCTCCTGTACATGAGGCCAACTCTCTCCTGCAACTTTCTTCATTTTGCATATTTGGATCAAGCAGTGTAAAGAGTTGATCAAAAAGAACACTTTCTCCCTCATGCTCAAGGGAGTAAGTTCGTGCCACATTCTTCACACGAATATCAAGAGCTGGAAATATGACCTGCCAATCAAAAGACAAATATATGACAATCCCGTACATCACCATAATTTTTTAACTAATATAAATATATTATCAAGCCCAAGATAGATATTAGAAGCAAGTTCATAGTTCATACTCTCAGGGCCAACTGCAGTAAATAGTTTCAAAATAAGTCCTAATTGCTTTGCTTTTATTGAGTTTATCCTCGTGAGAACAAATCCATTTATTGATACATGTAGACCCACCAATTTCAGCATAGATTCATGATAAAAAATTTGATAAGTAACATATATCAACGACATAATTCACTGAATCATGTGGTGAAGAAAATCTACTTAGCTTGGTAAAATTATTATTAACTAGGATGACGTTAAAATACTCCCTCCGTTATAATTTGAATGGCATCATTGGAAATTGTGTTTGTGCCAAATATTTTTATTTAAAATTGCACTTTAGATGTGAAACAATAGTTTAGATAAATTATATTACGGAATATTGTTTCTAATTACTCCCCCTCACTTCCAAAATATAAGAGCAAAATGACTTTTAGTTTAGTTCAAAATATATGAGAAAAACGACTTTTGAAAGTTAGTATAGTGAAATCAGCAATTCAGAGATATTCATCTAGATTTTGATCATTATGTAATTAATCCCTGAGACCTTTTTTATTTTTTGGGTAAAATATACATTAATAAAACAAAGATTATCCAAATGATTATTCCATGCCAGGATGCTACGCATCATGTCAACACGCACTGACATAAAGCGCGATACAAACTCAAACAAAGTAAATAAAATCAATCATATGCTACATCATAGAAGAGGAAAATTTAGAAACGTATTGATACTTCATAAATGAATATGTAGACGATAAATTTTAATTCACAAGATCAATTTCCAACTCCAGATGACTGATAAAGAAAATCATCACAAGTGAGAAAACAAGTGACATAGTTAAATATATATATATATATATATATATATATCTTGCCTTAATTAAAGAACTTCAAAATTATGTTGATGTTCAAAAGCAACCCTCAAAGAGTACGAGTGTGTTTTCTTTCAATAATTAGTTAATTACATATGCTAACACTATAAAATTAAAATTTTCTACTTTCTTTATAATATAAATAAGAAAATCATATGAAATACTAGCACTGATTTTTAGATGAACACAACCGCTTTTACGACAGTCAACGGTCAGCAGTAAGTGTCATGTCAATGCTCAGGACTTGGTACCAAATCAATACAGCCAATCATCAATGCTAAAAGTGACAACAAACCTCTAAAAAAATTCATTACTCCATTAAAGAAACCATAGATGATTCTAACTTTATTTGGAAATTCAATATCCAACTCCAAAATATTATGAAAGTTTGATTGTCACTGGTGGAAAACACGTTACAAACAAAAAAATTCTCTTGCCCTAATAATTAAAGAGCTTCTACACAAATGTGTAACATAGTGTGTGGACTTTGGCACCCGAGGCGTAAAGGGAGAAAAAAGGCAAATATTCAAGGCATCACATTTCTCCAACTAACCATGGCTTGATGCCAAATATCTTCTTTTTGATAATAAAAGAAGTTTTAGAAAGACGAGGAGTATCAAGAAAAATCCTTAAAATGTAGGACGGCGCACCACTCTCTATAATTAATAGGTAGAGGCACCCTTAAATGCCCTCATGGCTGAAGCCCAAAGAGAAGGGATAAAATCAACCCTATCCCAAAACAAATGTGAGGAGGATAATCATCACAAAAGATGCTTGCATTCCTCTCCGAATCCCCAAAGAATGGCAAAACATGCAGAACGTCACAACCATAGTTGTTAAAAAGGCGAGGCGGGGCACACTTTTGGACCTCGCTTTGCCTAAGGCGAGGCGCCTTCAATGAGGCACAGTTGACGCGCTCGCCTCTTTTGAAAATTTAATCAAATTAATCTCAATTATCCATTTTTGTAACCTATACCTACTATAATCTTAGACGTTCATACCCACTTTGAACTTGACAAAAACAAATGAAGAGATTTCTTTGATGGATTTGATTATTAGGAAAAATTATCCTAAACTACTAATGTATCCATGATGAATGACAACAATTTTTTCAATTATTTTATCTTTTGATAGTTAGGCAGTTTCTTAATGGCTTCAATTTAGTCCAAAATCCAAACAACACATGAACCATAGTCCGAAATGTAATAAAATAGGTAGTTAATATCTACAGTTCAGAGTTATTTTCTTTAAATTACAATTTCATATTATAAATTATACTTTTATTCAGGTTTTGATAAGAATATTATTACTACATTTAGTCAAGTTTTCTTTTTATTGTAATTTAATTAATTATATTATTCAAGCCATAATAAGATTATTATGATTAACTAAATTATTTTTGTTGAATTATCTACTTGATGAAGTGACAACATACTTGATACTTATTAGTTTATGAATACTTTTTTTATAAGTTGTCATTGTTTAGGAGCTTATATAATAAATTTAGATATAGTTATATACATATTTTTGTATTTTTTTAGTATGTTCACCTTGCCTTGCGCCTAGGCCCCAGAGAGACCTTTAAGCCTCGTGCCTTTAATAACACTGGTCACAACACCTTGTCATACTTACTCCTGCCAAAGCCCTACAATCCAATCTGCAGCAGGCCTTCCAAAGAACATTGTATGTCCCACAAAATTGTATTTTGCTAATTTCTTGTTGTAATTGTCCTATTCTCCCCCGATTCCAACTACCCCTTCCTTTGTGCCAAGTCTATCTACATTACTAGAGGAGAGAACATGTGATGGCCTATGTACATCCACGTAATTGACAGACTAAAAGAAGATGGATAAATACTTGAAAAGTGGTACTAAGCGTAAATGATACCAAATCGAAAAAAAATACATACAACCAATCATCAATGTACGAAAGTAGCAGAACATATATTGCTTCCTTAAAAAAAACCATTGATGATACATCTTCCACTAAGTAATTATTCAACTCTGGAAGACTATTAAAGAATTGTCACAAGTGGAAACACAAGTAACAGACAATTAAGCAGATTCTCTTGCCATAATGAAATAATGACTTAAAAATAACTGTTCAATATCAAGTGCCAATTTGAAAAACCTAGGAATACGAAAGAAATTCTATTTATACAAGTTTAGATAGGACACAAGGAAAAACTCTGTGTCAAGGATCACATTTCTCTAACTTACTAATGAATGATAATGTGCTCAAAGTTTAACTTGATAACCTGTTTTAAGTTACCTCCAACACCCCATCCCCATAATTTTTGGAGAAAGTAAACCTGCAAGCTACCAAACACATACAGAGACAGTAGATACAAACAGAGAAAGAGAGAGTTTCAGACCACTCTCCACCATTGAAATATGATAACCAAATTCAATTGTTTGCACAAGAAAACATAATAATTACTTTAGGGGCCTATGAAGCAACAGACTTTTCCTAGTACAAATTTTGCAAATATTTGCAGGTAAAAGACAGTTCCGTTAACAACAGGCGGGCGATTAAATTAAAGTAACACTCCTCAAATCCATCAGAAGAACACGCACAAAAACATATATCAAATATGAAGAAAAAAGGAAGGAGAAATGACAATTCAATCTACAAAAACGAGAAGCACGAACTATTCAATCTCGAAAGTTAATACAATACATAATATTGCGTGCATACATACATAAATATATCAAATTCTAGGGATTTCAGAAGATAGAAATTAAAGCGACTGCAACACAGACCTCGTCCTCAGCATTGCAGTGGTGCTTGTAAATTGAGCGAAGGAAATGATACCGCTCCAACAAGGGCTTAATATCACTGTGAGGATTAGTCGCGAAGGCCATGGCGGCTCGGTGGAGCGCATCGAGCTCGGACCTAATGGCTTTGTGAAAGAACAAAAATATTCGAATTGGCGATGAGGTCTTCAAGCTCCTCTTGTTCGTCAATCCAGATGAATCGAGCTGGCTCACTGGGCCAGCCATTACCGCTACGCCCCCTCCGTCCCTGTGTTGTATCCCCGACAATGGCGTCGCCATTTTAATATATGTATATATATAGTCAGAAAGAAAAGGTAATATCTATAATGAGATTGTGTTTTGCAGATTCAGATTACATAAACCCTAGATGTCTCCATTGTCGCCAAATTTCATCTTTTATCTCTCTGAACGTGTTTGTATATATCTATCTGTATACCAATTTGTATATCTTTATTTATTTATGTAGCGGACAGAGAAAAGTACACGTCCCCACCGGCCACTGGTTCGCTCTTAGAAACGACCGGAGAGGAGAGCAGAAATTTTGCGCTGAAGTTTAATACGTGGATAATAAATAATGAATGGGAAAATATATAAGTCGGCCACGTGGAAATGAATTGCCAGGTAGAAATACTGGTATAAAGGAGAATATTAATAGATTAAGCTACATGGAAAAATTTGGACCACACCGTATGTTGAAAACGGAACCAAAGAAAGTTATGGAGGACCACATTCATAAAAATTATGGATCGTTTTATTTATCCCGTGAGTTCTCAAATCAATGAATAGTATTTTATCGTAATATATTCGGTTATTCATACCTTTGTGCTTTTAAATATTGCATTTGTATGTTATAAAAGTTGCATCATGAGCAAGTTATTTTTAAATAAATAAAATTTATATTTGAGTTTGAACCTTCGAGTGCATCAAAAATTCCTTAAGTTGATAAAAAAAAAACAAAAAAACAAATGCTTAATGAAATTACATATGTTTATCAATTTCTATCAACTATTATATTTTAAAATTTAAAAAAACATTGAATTTTATTCCAAATTATAAATTTTTAAAAAAAATAAAACAAGGAGTATGAGTTTGTTGATGCAATTATTTGTTTCTTTATTGAAAAATAAATAAACATATAACATAAATCTTCTGATAGAACACTTGTTAGTTGTTAGGATGAATCATATACAACAATGCTACTATCACATAAAAATAGTCACATAATGTTCACATACACACACATGCATACTGTGGATCTCCGTCTGACATGTAAAATCCATAATATATATATGTGTGTATATAAATATTATGTAATATTTTTTTTATGTGATAATAGCATTATTTAATCATATACTACAAGAGTACTATAAGACCAATAGTTTATTAGTGGACTTGAGGGACTCGAGTTATTTATAATCCATTAGATTAATTAAATAAAATACTTCTCGAAACCTGACGGTGGGGCATGTACGGTACACAAAGATAATTGAGTCAGGTACGTGTTGGCATGTGATATAGCCGTGGCCGATTGGGGTCGAAAGTCCACTCAACTGTAGAATTTGGAACCAACTTTATAATTTTATCTATTTATATTTTGACCTCCCAAATCCCAATTATTATGTCTGTTCGCGTAGAGTTTTTGTTTGAGCTTGCTTCTTCGTCATCCCGATCAACACTGAATCTGTGATGTAAAACACCCCCAAGTCTAAATTAAATTACAAGAGTCTTAAATAATATTACATTTTCGTAAATACTACAATATATAAATAAATAAATAAATAAAAGAACATTAGTTGATAGTTTCCCACATCAATTTCACTTAATATTGAAATAAAAAAAAATTATATAAATTTTGTTAAAATGTAGATATGTTAATAACAACGTAATATGTTTGAAACCACATCTAATACAGAACTTCAATCAATCAACCACACATCGATGCCAAACAAAATAATACTACTATGAGAAACTAAGTTTCAAATTATCATAATAGAATGCAATAACCCCTTAAAGAAATGCTACAAGTATTAACAGGAGACGATATATATATATATATATATTCAAAGTTTTTAAAGTATTACACATGCTAAAAGATGTAGAGTCCTTCTCTGCTGACCGGCTCCTTCCGACCGGGGTGGCGACCGGTTGGATTTTTTTTTTTTTTTTAGCTTTTGACTCTCAAATAATTAATGTGATTTATTGAAACTGAAATTTTTATAAAATACAGTCATTTAGGTGTCATTTGGATACATGTAAAAAACAGAATTGTACAGACCAATCATATTTTTTACATGTATTCAAATGACACCTAAATTACTATATTTTGTAAAAAATTTAATTTCAATAAATCACATTAATTATTTGAGAGTCAAAAGAAAAAAAAACAACCGGTCGAAAGTAGCCGGTCGCTCTAGACTTATATTGAAAGATGTATGGTCTTCGTGATTAATCAAAACTGAAGTTCTTCGAAAAGAAGAGATAGGCTAGGGCCTAGGAAAACCTCTTGCAAAACTTTTAGTTAATTAGTGATGGACATGCAGATGGATTTATGTAATGGTGATCGACTAGCTAGACAGTGCAAATCCAGCATGATGTCCCTACCTCCCTTGTACACCATTAAGGGGGGCAAGCTATTCCACCCTACAATTCTTATTCCTATTTTTTTTTATTTCACAATTATCATTGCTGAAATTTTATAAAATCCACCTCATGTATTATGTATACTAACTAGATCATGTCTTTTAAGGGTTAGATTTATTCAAAACATTGGACGGTCCGAATGATTTATTAGGTTGAACGGAATTTTTTTAAAAAAAATAATTTGTGTTTTGGATAGATAGTTAGTTAGTATTATATCTTCTAAAAAAATATAAAAAAACAATTTAATACTAATTTTAAATATTATGACAATTTAATACATTTTTGTTCTATAAAAAAAATTATTTAAAAAGATTGTAAATATTAAATATTTATTTTTATTTCATATTTATTCTTTGATATTAGTGGGTACAAACAATAAAATATGCTGATAATTTTAAGGAAAATAACCATTTTAAATTATTACTTACTAGAAATATAATTTTTTTGGAGTATAAAAATGTTGACGGATGAAACTCTTTTGTAATAATTTTTTTTCCAATAATACTAGCATCACATAATAATACTCACATATAAATAATAATTATTAATTTGTTACTAAATTAAATAGATCATGTCAACAACAAATCGACGAAAGCCACGCTCCAATATGCTAACTTTATGTAAGCATTATTACATTATTTTTTAATTTTTTTTCATACATAAACGCGGCGAAAGCCGATTAACGGCAACCCATTAATCAATTGTACCATCGCCCCGGAATCCGGTACAACTACCCGTGTACCCAGTTTAGTCTTCATCTTCATCTTATACCTCTCTCACTCTGACACTTCACCCTCAAAAACAATGGCTACTTACAAGCTAGCAGTGATTATCAAAAACCCTTCAAACGACGACGAATTCCTCATCGTAAAGCAAACTCCACCTCCGAAATTCGGCGACCAAGAGTATGATTCATACGTTGATTCTGACCTGTGGGATTTACCTTCGACTCAGTTGAACTCACTACAAGGAGACTCCAAGTCTCAATTTGTTGTTGAAGACGGGGAATTGTATGCGGGAAAGCTCGATTTCAGCAAACTTGATATCGATTTAGCTCTCAATCAGGTATGTACTAGACTCTGTTGTGTTCCTAGTACTACTGCTGAAGGCAAGAAAATTCCGAACTGATTCACGGGGCTCTGTTTGTTTTGTGAACTTGCTGAGAACACATAGAATCACACAGTTGCAAAATTAGTACAACAAACTTTTAACTATAGTTAGTATACTGCAGCTAGAAGGTAGTAATAGATTTACAGATTGTTTAACTCAAGTTAAGAGTTATATGTAAACCAGGTAACAGGTATAAATACTTCATATAGCTTCTAGTTCTTTCTTAATGAGAAATATACATTTTTCATGGTTATCCTCCTTATTCATTCTCAGTGTTCATTAATGGAGGAAATCTAATAAATAGGATGATATATAATGATCTTCGAGACAAAATGTAAAAAATAAAATAAAGGAATTTCTATTTATTATTTTGGTTGCAATAACCTTCAAATTGATTTGACTTGCTATGTGAAATATCTTGGCAAATATTTATAAGGTGCTAAAGAGTAACTTGATGAAATTTATATTGTGAGGGGTTAAAGAATACTAACACAGCTCAATGCAATATATTATTTGTGATTCATGGAAATTTGGTTTGCATTTTATTTGTTGAATGTAGGTTTTGGAACAAGTTGGTACTGGGGAACCCAAAGCAATTAATTGGAAGTTTTGGAAGTTTGTTGACGAACCTGACTTTGGTCCGGGATTGCCTATTCAGACGGTGTATATTATTGGGAAATTAAGACCTGTTGATGGGATTTTAACAGGTTTGGTTGGTTATGTTTATCAAATTCTATGTAGTTTGTTGTACATTTGAGTAGTATGTTATTTATAAATATGAAATGGCTTTTATGCGATCCATATACTAATGAGGGGTTCAGGAAGTGGCGGACTGATAAGTATCTTTCAAATTAAAAATGTTAAGTAAACGGGAAAGCAACTGGGTTAATTTGCTTGTTTTGGCGCATCTTTGTATATAATTATTAATTTTTGTTTCTTCGTTTATTTGATGAAATAATTATATATAAAAAGTTCATATGTGAATTTCACGAATCACTTAAACTGATTCTCGTAGCATTCGTAACTGCTGTCATGAATACCCATATTTCGTGAGGCGCATAGAACTAATTTTGGATAGATGATGCAGGCCTTTGTAAGTGGATTTGTACCCAAAGTTGCCTAAAATGGCTTCTTGAAGTAAAGTCTAGCACTGATCGCATAGGACCTTTGGTTGTTCTTGGTCCTCTAAAAGATTCAATGAACTCTGAACAGTGTAGTATTCCTCCCACTTCGCGTTTTCAGGTTTGCTGCCTTTTGAATGTGTTTAATTCCCTAAATGTAGCAAAGGCATACTGCATCAAAAAGTAAGAAACAGTGAATTATCATATAAAAAAATGATACAATCTATGAAAAGCAGAAATTTGATGGCCAGTAAAATCATTTTGAAAGGCATTATATAATTTGATGATGAGAATATATTGACAGGAAGCGGTCCCTCCTATATTTTCAATATACACTGGCAACTTGGTGCACATAGAATGACATAGTTTGCATTTCCATACTATGATCACATAATTATGTTTCAGTTTAAGTACTATACATTTATGAATTTTATGATGCAGATATTTTTACTGGATAAATAATTCACTGTTGTCGCTAACTTGGATCATTGGCATATTAAAAAATGGTGTTTTCTTATCTTTCAGGAGTACCCTCCTGGGATTAAAATTGTACCTATGGGGAGTAGAACGGCAAAGCCATTTCGTACTACAAACTTGGTTGTATTTGCACCTGAGATTATTCATGACAACTGTTGTAATGATAGTTTTGTTGCCCATGGAGATGCTTTAATAATAGATCCAGGATGCCGGTCTGAATTTCATGCGGAGGTATTGTATTTGTACACAAAATATTGAATTGTGGATCTGATGCATTAGAATGTGATTGTCTTTCAGAGCCATCCCTGGAGGCCTTGGACATGTAGTGAATCTCAAAGTTATTTTTACCCATGACCAATAATTTTTGAATTCCTT
The DNA here is from genome assembly GCA_020205555.1 of Panax stipuleanatus. Classification (NCBI taxonomy): domain Eukaryota; kingdom Viridiplantae; phylum Streptophyta; class Magnoliopsida; order Apiales; family Araliaceae; genus Panax; species Panax stipuleanatus. The sequence continues at coordinate 137,284,324 of CM035119.1, read as the reverse complement.
GGAAATTACCTCTTAAATAACAAGTTTTATAAATGCTTATAACTGTAAAGGTAACTAATCATGTAAACCAGTAGTAGTTTTTATATAGGTATTGATATTGCGTATTTGGCTGTGATATTTAAGTCACCGCCTTGTGCAACAAAGAAATACGGTCAAACTAGTATAATATAGTATGTTTTCTTAAATATGAATGTCAGCAGTTCAGAAGTATCTAATTAGAAACATTAACCAGGAGTCAACTGTTGTATCAGTATGGCGGTGCTCTGTATCTTTTATTTTCATTTAATTACTTCATCCTGTAGAGTCATAAATTTGACAAGTATTTCAGAATACATTCCTTTTACAAATATTACCAATAAAAGCGCTTGTTACAAAAATTAGGTAAAATCAAGTTTAAAGAACCGTTCTTTTGGTGATCTACAATGTACCTTACACTGCTGGAAGGTGGATAAACTTTACATTATCGTAACTTGGCATGTTATACTGCACTAGAACTGGATAAGTTAATCTGCTATCAGTTTGGATAAACTATTTGGCTTGTCTAGAATCTCACATTTCTCATTTCTCATTTCTCTTTCTTATGTGTTGTATCACTGCAATGATTTTTGAATGATCAGCTCATGGAAATTGTTGCTGCTTTGCCCAGAAAGTTAGTTGTCTTTGTTACCCATCATCATAATGATCACGTTGATGGTAAGTCATTGCAGAAAATAGTGCAACTGAAACCAAGAAATATAGCTATTCTTTGCATCATTTCCTATAATTATGAGTGTAAGATGTTTGTAGACATAATAACTTCCTAATACCATCACCTCCTTACTCCTTCAGGCTAATCATCAAAAGAAGACAAACCAGATTAATTTTGAAGTTGAGGAAGGATAATTGTTGTTCAAACAGTGAAACTGGGAACCTACCCTTGCTCTAGAATTTTTTTCCATATGAGTTATTTATTCAAAGTTCTAGTCTTTGACAAGGTATTAGCAGGCACCAATACAGCTTGTTATCAGTACCTTGGCTCATGCCATCATGATTGGTAAAACGTTTCGTATAATATCATGAATAGACGAATATGATTCAGAGAATTATTAATTCTATATGATAGAAATAAACACCGCATACAATACATATAACATTGATCTTAATGGTCCTGACAACGGATTCCGAGGTTCCCTCTACAAACTTAATAAAGATTTTATGCCAAATAGTAATGAAAACCTCATGCCACAGGAATTACATATATGGCATGTTTATATACAAGCTAGAAAAATGGGTTATCATATCAACTATTTTCATATTTAAAATTTAACCTCAGAAACCTTCATAAATCAGTACCAGGAGCTCAAGTATATATATTGCCTATTCTTGCTTTGGATGCTAGACTAAAACTCCTGTGGTGTTGTTCGGTAATTGTAAATTTTGATCTAAGGTTGCAGCATTGTGAGTGATCGTGTCTTCTTATGCCACTGGTTGATCTAAACAATAATTTCAGCGTAAATATGATTTGAATCTCTTGTTGACGAGAAGATCAATTCTTTTGCATTTTATGCTTCTCAATATTTTGTGTTTAGAGGATGCCTCGTCTTTTCTTTGAATTATATTGGGATTTGAGTTCTTTCATCTACTATATGTATTACTATTTGTTTCCAATTACTTATAGTTACCTATTGGCAACTTAAACACATGGAGGGCAGATATTTCTGAAACTCAATTTGTGTCCTTGTTGTAAAATATTTAATAAATGGTAAATGAGTCGAAAAGAATCATATTTATATTTTGGGTATAAAGGAGGAAATTTGCAAAGCTTTTTTCATATATATTTTTTTAATTAAAAAATATTATTTTTCCTTTTTAGAAATCTGCTAAACCTTATGAACTTATTTAAGCTGGTACTATCTTGGTTATGTTGTTTTGAATGATGTTTTGGTTCAGGTCTTTCAGTTGTTCAGAAGAGCAATCCTGATGCTTCTCTTTTGGCTCATGAAAATACCATGTGTCGCATTCGAAAAGGTTACACCTTTTAATCCCATTCAGATGCCTGATATTTTATGATTGGTAGTTTATGTTCATTCCCTTTCTGAAATCTGAATCTTGAACTGCACAAGTCCATGCCATGAAGTAGTTTAGGAATTGCTGGGAGCTCTGATTGAAAATTTTAAACTGGTTATCAGTATCAAATATATAAGTACTTTTTTTCAACAAAATATTTATATGATCTGGTCTTTCATAAATGGGCCAAGTGCATTTTATACTTTCCTGTGTTAAAGTTCAATTAAGAATTTGCTTCATCGTTTCTTTGATTATCTTGAACAGGATTTACCTTCCAGATTAATATTTTATGCTCGTACACGTTATTCTTAAGGCTCACATCTATACTGTTCAGAACTTGGTGCATCATTGTTCAAGCTAATTTGATTATCCTTAAAAAAAATAAAAAAAAATAAAGAAGCAAAAAGGCTGTTTTTCTTATAAAAACATAGGATACTTCTTTTCGAAGTTAATGAAACTTCTATTAAGCTACTAACTTCTTCATTTCAGATAAATCACTAATCCTTTATTCAATTTTATATGTTCCACAGATGGCTGGTCTCTTGGTTATACCTCGGTTTCTGGAGCTGAAGAGGTTTGCATTGGCGGACAGCGACTGAGAGTCATTTTTGCTCCAGTAATTTCATTTCATGATTTTTTCCTTTATTTTGTCACATTTTAGATGTTTGTTTTTCCTTACAATGTGAGCTTGGCCTGCTTTTATTGTGCTCCCCTATTAAAGAAGCATTGGACTGAATACAGACACTTTACTGGGCTTAGACAACCAATCACCATATTTCTGCTAGGTTTAACACATACCACAGGTTTTATTTATAGAAAAACTATTAGTCTATAGTGAGTAAAAATATGTTCTCTGCCTGCAAGAACAACAACGAAAATTCCATTTTGATAATGGTGATGGTCCTGATGGATGCTAAACATATTTAAACATCTTGTAGCATGTACTGGCAGAGTGTGCACCAATTTGGCAGCATTGCATCAATTGACTCTTCAACAATTTAAGTTCCTTAAATAGCTCCAAACCAGATTTTTATAGTAAAAATATGCAGCCCCTCAGGTGGGATAGAGGTGGGGTGGGTGATAGTGGTGTTGAAAGCATAATGGAGTTTCAGAAACACCAAAACAGTATCATATGTCCCAAGACACTAGATGTAACACCGCAGTCCTACATCGAAAGATATGGGAAAAATTTGTCTGTGTGTAAGGAATTATATTACTAACAATAGTAACTTCAAGTCATAACCTTTTGGGTGAGCCTGTGATTGGCTAAGATGACCCAAGAAGATACTATTGGACCAGTGGTTTAAAGCCTTATTTGGATGGATTTGATTCGATTCAGACTTGGGATTTGACCTGAGATTTGTTCCGGACTCGGGATTTGACCCGGGTTGTTTCACTAGAGCCTCAAGGTCTCTCTTATGTTTTGTTCAACTTCAGCTGCAAACATGGTTCATGGAAAACATAATTAAATACCCTGAAACAATAATTTATAATTTGCAAAATTAAAGTCAATTTTTTGCAGATGAAATCCTTAAAAAATTATGCAAAAGGCTATGTTGATGTTTATCAGTATAGGTGGATTCCTTTCAATTACTCATTTTCTTTCCTGCCAAACAAAGTATTAGTCTTCTTAGCTTAACGACTTGACGCAACTGTTGGATTTATTAGTCAGAGTTTCTCAGTAAATGTAAAGTTTTGTATTGATTCCTGCTATTGATTTTTGTTTCAGACACTTGACATGCATTAATTTTATTTCATATTAGCTTTTGATCAAAAAAATCTTCCTCATTCAGGGGCATACAGATGGGCACATGGCGTTGCTTCATGTCAGTACTCACTCATTAATTGTAGGTGATCATTGCGTGGGGTAAGAGTTAGAAGAAGAAGAAGTTTTTTAATTTGAACTTAAACACCTATCTAAACAACTCTATTAAATGAAATGTACTTAAATTTTAATGGGTTCTTCTGTTTGCTGTATGAAGAACTTACATTTACTTGAGGCAAAACTAAGGCACCACTGCAAGATTTTTTTTCTCATTTTTGGTCCCCTAGAATATTTAAGTTTTTCGTTTTCTTTGATTATTTTTCTGATGACAAATCCTCAAGTTTAAACTTGTATACTCTTGGTTAGAAGTTTATTTTTGGTTTTACAGATTAAAGTCCAGTAGATCTCTGGTTTCCTTTCCTTTTTCTGTTTTCATGTTTTAACTTTTCTTAACATCCTCGTGTTTCTTTCAGCCAAGGAAGTGCGGTTTTGGATATTAGCGCAGGTGGAAATATGAATGTAGGTTTACTTCAGTCTTTCATCTTCCCATTTATAGAATGTCGATATGACCAAGATATTGTTGTATCCCTTTTTGTTATAGCATTTTCTAGTACAGATATATACGTGGTGCTTCAAAGAGCATTTGGTTTTACTTACTCACTCACAAGAATTCATATTCCTTGAACTCTATATCAATATTATGTCTTCTTCTTCAGTGAGTTTTGTTGATTATGGAAGGGTGATAACAAAATGAAATCTTACTTCCGTGTAGAAATGTAGTTGGGCCTAACATATAGTTAAACCGACAGCAATCTCCTTTCCTATATTAGTTAGACTTATATGCTGTTAAAACAGAATTTTAAGACGATCGGAGATTAAAAGATATATAATTATAATATATGAATTCTAATCTCTTTGGGAACATGATAGGTTCTATATGACCTTTTCCACAATTATCAGACTGAAAATCTCATAGGTTTCAAAAAATTAACTTTTCTTGCAGGAATACTTCAATACAACTTACAAATTTATGGAGCTTTCCCCGCATACTTTAATCCCCATGCACGGGAGGGTGAACTTGTGGCCTAAGCACCTTCTCTGTGGGTATCTCAAGTATGAAATATAAATTTTGTTCTCAGTTTTTTCCGTTGTTAAACAATCATTTTGTGAAAGAGCTTAAGATGTACAAAATGGATCAAACAATGTAATTCTCCGCATTCTAAACCTGAAGTACTTGAGTAATCAGTTCAGTAAATACTTAAATTTACGTAATGGATTGACTCGATTTATTATTGTTCAACATTTTGTGCAAATAAGGGGAAGGGCTCACAAATTTAACTCAAATTTATTTTCTCACTGTACGGAGTCCTAATTGGCATAATGACATGATTTAAAAGAAACATAATTGTTTTATTTTCAGGAACCGCAGGGCAAGAGAATCTTCAATTTTGAAGTCCATAGAAGATGGAGCCAAAACATTGTTTGATATAGTTGCACATACATATTCTGATGTTGATCGCAGTCTCTGGATTCCTGCTTCGTCAAATGTAAGGCTCCATGTTGATCATCTTGCCCAGCAGGATAAGTTACCAAAGGTAGGATGCATCATTTTAATGCTACTATCGGGTTGCATCTTAATATATAATCCCCATTAAATTCGCGCTCGCGCGCACATACAAACACACATATGTATTTACTTCTATAATTAATTTTCATGTTCCTTCTTTTTTAAGCTGCCTTGTACATTTTTGGTCTGACTGAGCACCTCTCTTAGCAAACCCTCATGTGACAACATCCTTTTTGAAAGGTATATTGAAATATTATAAATTGCAAATAGCCAACACAGAAGTTGTCCATAATATAATAATCCTTCTCTAGATCTTCTTAGTTGCCTTTTTATTTCAACAATTGTGAATTATCCTCTATAACTCTATAAATCTCTTCAGCATTCAATGTCCAAGCAACTTTGCAAGTTTTAGGAAGAGACCACCTATTAGCAACTCAGATAATTCCTAACGTTAAGGTACCATGTGAATTGACATATTCCCACATTGATGTTTTAGTGTGAAGTTGAAGACTTAATGTACAAAGTTGAACCCTAGACTATGCTTTTGGGTCACATTACGTTCCAACTCCAGTGTTAAGTCCTTCATTGGTCTCCCCAGAATCCCTAACAAATTGGTATCAGAGTTAAGGGTCACAATTCTGGATAGGTTGTTAAGTAAATGCCCCAAGCCTAGATCTCTTGGTCAATTTCAAGACTAGGAATTGATTCAATAGATGTTTTACGTCAATGAAACAGGTATTAGAAGGGGGGGGGGGTGATTAGCAGTCTAGTCATTCTTTTTTGGGTCAATTTTGTTGGTAACAACATAGAGATTACAATTTAATATATTGGCGCAATCTTTACCAAGATATGTTGAAGAGAACTGCTTGTAATCCATTAAGTTCGTATGTGTTATGCTGCCTTAGGAGAAGTTTCAGTTCCATTATAGCACAATTTTACTTAACAACTCCAAGATTCTCTTAGTCAAACCTGCTTGCTCTTGTTTGAGTACAAATATCCTGGAAAATAGTGTAGTATATGTTTTCATGATGCCACTGGCACTTCCTTGCTAAGTAAGATTAGGAAAATTTCTTTGGGATTGTGCAGGTATTTTCTATAGAAAATTTCAATTGCAGTTATGACGTATTTGCTGGAAAAGTGGGTAAAATGTGAGCCATAACGAGGAAAGCTGATGTTTAGGGTCTTTTCAACAACTCCCTTATCTTAGGTTGGACCACTTCTCTTGCATATTCCCTAATGAAGGTTTTTGTTTCATCTACAGTCCACAGAGTGATAAGTCCAGATAAAGAATTGTTATGCAATTTTTTTTTGAATGCATTAATTATAATGCAAATAGTACATCGCATATGTATAAATTAAGTTGATATATATATATATATATATATATATGTATACATATGTGGATAAATTTAGTTTTCCACTGTTTCTTACTGTAATTTACGTTGTCGGATTATATTTGTTTTGATCTGAGCTGAGTTTTGTGTGTTGCTCTATGTAGGAATTTTCTCCTGAGAAGTTTCAGAAAACTTGTGGACTGCATTTTCTGTTGAGATGGACAGAGGCATATTTTAGCAATTGGTTTGCAATGAAGCACAATAAACTGGGTAAAGCTAAATTGCTTGGTGCTGTGGCAGTGTCTTGCTTTGCTCTTGTCTACTCTGTTAGAAGCAAGCTTATTTTAAATAAGAGAGGCAGACAAGCTAGAGTAAAAATACATTCGTCATTGTGTTTCGACAAGTTGTGTAAACACCGAGTAATATTTATTTTTTTCCATTTCTCACAATTATATTTTTTGACGACTCCAAATTATATGTTAAAATATTTTTATATTTTCTGTATATCCGTATGAAATTGTCGTATGAACCCTACCCTATGGGTGAAACAACTTCAAGGAAGTCGTAGTTTTTTTTTTCCTTCTCCTTTAAAATAAATAGATTAGTAATATATTTTTTGTTAGTTTGTATTTATTTGTACGCAAATATAAAATTACGTATAATTATATCAATATACTCCATGGGTTAACAAAGGGCGTATTTACTTCTTTTTTTTTTTTCTTTCTTTCTAGCAAGTACTGAACACGACTTTTATTATAAAATGAAAATGGTTGTGGAAACGTGTAGATATGATTTTTTTTCAAAATTACTGAACGGTGTTTAAATCATTGTGTTAATTGGTTAAGAATCCATGAACGTGTTCACCAAGACCCAAAAGGAAAGTCTACCAAACGAAACGAGAAAAAATTCAAATCAAATGAGCCTTCTGGGCAAAAGGAATCTTCTTGGTACCTCCCAGTTCCAGCCATGGGGTAATTGATTCTGAGTTGTAACACGCTTAGACGTAGCTCACGTAATTGACGATTTGAACAACGGGAGGAAACAACACAGGTGGGGTGGGCGGCCTATATACTATATATACAGACAGACTAGTACGAAATGTCAAAGTGATGAACCAAATACAAGTGGCTCATCATCTCTATTGAATTGAGCCAAGACATTTCACATGAGATTAAAAGTCAAAGTTTATCAGCTTACACAATTTCATACACACTGTTAACGGTATGATAGTGATATACTACTAATCTTGACGGTTGGTTGGAAGCTGTCTCTTCCAGGCCCAGGGTCTACACATTAAGCCATCACCACAATCCGCGGCCAAGGACTCCTTATGACCTCCTTGTTCAACTATTAATTATTCTTTATAATATTAAGGGTACATATATACATACATATTTGCATTGTGTTTTACATACAAACGCTTATATATAGGTATATATAGCTCAACTCCCTCCCCATCTCTGTCCTATCTCTAAGAATATATATATATATATATATCATAAGGGGGGATGATGAAGAATCAAAACCAGAAGAACTCCGTACCCGCAGTTGTGAAGATCTTCGATTATGCACCAATACAATTTGTTAATCTCCTATGTTATGTGCTTTTCTTTGCTTTTGGTTTAACTTTCGGAATCATAATCACTTTCCAATTGAGAAATTTCTCATTTAACCTTCAATTCACCCGATTTTCTCTCTCCACTTCATCTCCATTACTACAATCACCACCGTTGGTATCATCATCTAGCACAGAGGTGGATGAAAACTATACTAGTACTTCAATGCATAGGTTTGGATTAGAAGAATATTTAAAGCCACCAAGTAATGTTATGCACGACATGAACGACCGAGAATTGTTATGGAGAGCTTCAATGGTTCCAACAATAGAGGAATTTCCAGGCGATCGTCCGGATCCAAAGATTGCTTTCATGTTCTTGACAAGGCACTCTGTTTTATTAGCACCCCTGTGGGAGTTGTTTTTCAAAGGACATGAAGGCCTCTACTCAATTTATGTGCACTCCGATCCTTCTTCCAATGAATCGTACACCCAAAGTTCATTGTTTCGTGGCCGGCGAATCCCCAGTAAGGTAATTCATTTACTTACTTAGTTATTATATTGCTGCATTTCGTACCAACGGAGTTGCATAGATAGATAGATTATGTGGTTTTATTTTATTTATTTTTTCGGTAATGTTTACGCGGTTTTCTTCTTGAGCAATTTTAAGATTTGCACAAGACAATTTATACTGTAATCGATCGTTTTCAATAATAATAAAAATAGGATATTGAAATTTGATTACTAATGCTGCAGGAAGTTGAATGGGGAAAGGCGAACATGATTGAAGCGGAACGGCGCCTGCTAGCCAACGCTCTTCTTGATTTCTCGAACCAACGTTTCGTTCTCCTCTCGGAATCATGCATCCCATTGTTCAATTTCTCCACCATTTACTCTTACCTAATGAATTCCTCGAAAAACTTCGTAGAGGCCTATGATTTACCTGGCCCCGTTGGCCGTGGTCGGTATAGCCAGCTGATGTATCCAATGATCAAACTTGAAGAATGGAGAAAAGGGTCGCAATGGTTTCAAATGGACCGTCCGCTGGCCCTCCAAGTGATCTCCGATACAACATACTTTCCGGTGTTCCAAGACTATTGCAAGGGCCAATGTTATTCCGACGAACACTACTTGCCAACATTTGTGAGCTCGTCAAAATTATGGGACAGGAATTCAAATAGGACGTTGACTTGGGTTGACTGGTCCAAGGGAGGGCCCCACCCGCGGAGGTATACGGGAACAGATGTGACCGAAGAGTTGTTGGAGAAGCTGAGGAGGAATGAGAAGAAGAAATGCAAGTATAATAGTAATAGTAGGAGTAATGGACATACTACCACCAATGTTTGTTTCTTGTTTGCGAGGAAGTTTTCGCCAAATGCTTTGGAGAGGTTGTTGAGACTTGCGCCTCGGGTTATGCGATTCTGAAACCAGATCCTCTGTTCCCTATTTTTTCTGTTTCATCGTGTACCTCCACTTAAATGTTGATACATGTCCTCTTACTTAACAAATTTACAGCAGTAAAAAATAATTTAGGATAAGAGTAAAAAGTATAAAAAAAAAAAAAAAAAAAAAAACCAAGTTGTGTTTTTATCAACTAGCTAGGTCCGCAGGTGTCGTCGGAGAGGGAGACAGCAGGGGAGTCCCCAGAAAGGGAGTCGTGAGATGGAGACAGCTCCACACCTCGAATCTCTTCAATCATTTTCAGCACGCAACTCATTGTAGGACGTTGATCTGGTGATGCCGATGTACACGCCATCGCGATCTGCAACAACCCCACCATCTCCTCCTCTATATCCTTGAACCTCATTAGCTCCAAATCAAACACCTCCGCCGTCCATTCCTCCCTCACCACCGACTGCACCCACCGCGGCAAATCTACCACCCCACCCCCGTACCCACCGCTGTCCACCCCCGTGGAGGGACACTTGCCCGTCAGAAGTTCCAGCAGCAGAACCCCAAACGAGTAGACGTCGGATTTCTGGGTGAGTTTCCTCCCGACGTCGGATGGTGATTCCGGAGCACGATAGCCGTGGGATCTTGGGGCGGCGGAAGAAGGGGACGCCAAGAGGGAGAGGCCGAAGTCGGAGACACGGGCATTGCCGGACTTGTCGAGGAGGATGTTGGTGGATTTGATGTTACCGTGGGTGAGTTGAAGGGACCTGCACGAGTACTTGTGGATAAAGAGCAGGCCACGAGCTGCTCCTGCTGCGATTTTCAGCCTTGTGGTCCAATCTAGTGAGGTTCGTCCTGGGCCTCTGTTACCTGTCGGAATAATTAATTCACCGACTTACAAAACAAATACGTACACCCACCCCGTTTTTTTTTTACTACTACCAAATAAAACAGGCAGCGATAAATATGAAGAATACCAGTGCAGTGGAATTTATAAGAATTATTAAGTACAAGTATATATTATCCATCACCTAAACGGAGATGACGGAAAAGATTTACCAGCTTAAATAGTAATTTGATCATAAAATTAGGGAAACACATGTAAGTTTGATATTAAAATTACACGTACATATTATTTCCCTAAAAAGTTGAAATTCAAAACGAGAAGAATAAAGAGGCAGAGAGCGTGTACTTACTTACTTTGATTAGGTAACATGGCATCAAAAAGTAGGCAAACAATAAAAGGAACATACATAGCATACATGGTGGCTTCACAAGAATCCCGTTATTATTCTGAAACACAATCTTTGCATGCCAAAATCAAATTTCTTTTGTGGACTTATAATAAAGCTTGTCCGTATGTGCTCCCGTACCCCTCCTCCCCCCCCCCCCCCCCGGGGGGAGAGTTGCTTAAGCATGAATACTTTACTATTTAGGTCCCGTCCCGCATTTATATAAATAAAAGGACATTTGCGGTATTAGCAAAACAATTGTGAAACTATGCTTCCATTATTAATATAATATTAAAGGACATACATAATCTTACTTATAAAATAAGCACCCTCTGCTTACAGATTACTGATTTATTCCCTCCCTGTTTTGTGATACATCTCGTGTACAGCTTTTACTTTGGAAGCCCAAATGATTATATATTCTTCCCTAATAATTTTAAAAAATTAAGTGTACTTTATTTTTTTTTATACTTGTTATGGATAGAATACAATTATTTTAAGAACAAAATAGTAACTATTTAGACTTGCAACACAAAGAATTACTTAAAATAATTTCAACATTAAGAAGGAAAAAAAATAATTACTAAAACAATTAATGCACAACATCAGATTTGATAACGTACCGTGAAGAAGCCAAAACAAGTTGCCGTTAGGCATGTAGTCATAAACCAGCAATTTCTCATCCCTGGCAAAATAATAAGCCTTCAAGCTCACCAAATTCGGATGCCTTAACCTCCCCAAAACGTCCATCTGCTGCTCAAACTCTCTCTTTCCTCCTCCACCCACATTGCTCGCCCCCTCCTTCAGCCTCTTCACCGCCACCACATTCCCGTCGTCAAGCACCGCCTTGTACGCCGTTCCAAACCCTCCTTTCCCTAGCATCTCTGCCGACGCCCTCAGCAAGTCCTCCAGCTCAAACCTCTTCGCTCCCTCAAAAAATACCATTCTGCCCCTCTCGAACCCCGGCTGCCCCGTCGGATACGGGCTCGATGAATACACTATTTTCTCTCCTTCTACAATCTGGGACGAACCTCTACCGTTACCAACTTTTCCGGCGTAGTTTCGCCAGAAATAACAGTATAAGAGGAGAGAGACTACCGCCAGGACCAAAACATCGCCGATTATTATCGCAACTATCGCCAGAGGGCTGATTTTGCTACCGCTACCGTGGTGTTTATTCGCAGATTTAATCGGCACCTCCGTGTTTAGAGGTATTGAGTTAGGGGAAGATGCCACCGTGATTGGTTTACCTAGCGGAGTGGATATTCCTCTGGATGATCCGGGCAGTTCCGGGTCATCGGTGCAGTTCTGGAGCGGGGTACCACAAAGAACCAGATTTCTAGCAAATGCGGATTCGGGGAAACCCGATAGGGATTTTGGTATTTCGCCGGACAATTTATTCCCGGAAACGTTGAAGTCTTGAAGATTTAATAGGTTCATCTCCGATATATCGCCGGAGAATCCGTTCCCTTCAAGCCGGAGAGTGAGAAGGTGAGTGAGATGGTTCACCGTGGCTGGAATCTGACCGGAAAGATTGTTGTACGACAGATCAAGGCGGTAGAGCCTGAACAACGACGGCAATGACGCCGGAAAATCGCCGGAGAAGTTGTTGTAGGACAGGAACATAAGTTTTAGTGTGGTGAGGTTAGAGAGATTTGGGATGGGACCCGAAAGGCGGTTCCGCTTGAGGCTCATGACTCGGAGCTGAGTCAGTGAGGTAAGAGGGTCGAAGCTGCCGTGGAGGTCTAGGTCTTCAAGGACGAGACGAGTAACTTGGTTCTGAAAGCAGGAGACTCCATACCAAGAGCAAGGATCGGTGGTGTTGGTCCAGGTGGCGAGCTTATTTGATGAATCTGAAGAGGATTTGAATGCGAGTAGAGATTCAATGTCTGGGTTTAAGAGAGCATGGAGAAGTGAGAAATGGAAGAGTAAGAGAGAGAGGGCTAAATGTGGTTTCACCATTGTTGTTGAGATCCCTCCCTCTGCAACTAGAGAGAGAGGGGGGGTGAAATGGAGCGTTTGGAGGGACTGAGAGAGAGAGGAGGTGGAGGCGAGTGTGAGGAGAGGAGGAAAAGGTAATAGTGAAGACAAAACGGTAGGGTTAATGGTGTAAATAATTAATGTGAATAGGTTGAGACATTTTTGTAGTAAATGATGATTTGTGTTTGACATGGTGATTGTGTGATTGACTTGGATTCAGTGGCTCTGATGGACAACACGTGAATACTTACGGGTCTTCTTAGCATGTTATTTAAGAACACATGCTAAGTACATAATTTAAAAAAATATTATCTTAAATTGTGTGTATATATTTTTAATTTCTACGTTTGCATCAAATTCAAAAAAATATGTATAAGATCTCAAATTTTATGAATAAAATTTAATTTTTTTTATATATTATTTTAAAATAGTAAGGTGTTGATTTGATAAATGTGATAAGTTATGAGTGAGATGTACAAAGTTTATAAAGTAAGCAAATGATTATAAAATATTCGTTGTGTCGGAGAATATTCGTTTGGTTGAAGAATATTCTTTTTGTCGGAGAATATTCGTACGACGGCTCAGTCATTGGTGGACCCCACAACGGAATGAATGTCGGATATAGAAAGCGACAGAAATAACCTTTTTATAAAAAAAACGGCAAAACTGTTACCGTTAGTATTGTTAAAATATTCGGTGGTTAAAATACAATAATACGTGGTGTTGCACAGTAGCACACGGTATTGCACAGTATTTTGAATTATTGATACTTACATAGGAAGACACTTACTCAATTATTGTTACAGTAATTACTGTTCAATATTTTATATTATTGATTCAATAATTGCATAATATTTTATTGGTTCAATATTTGCTACGCTGATATTTTATATCAATAAGTGCTACTTTGCTATTTTATATTAGTTATTCAATAATTGTCATTGTACGGTATTTCAAATTATCAAATTAATAATTTATATTATTTTAATAATATTATTAGATATCATTATTGACAATGTCTAAAGAAATTTTGTCTAGGAAATGGGTTGATTAATTGCGCGCCCGTAAGGAGAAATTCTTATCGGAAGACCCCCTCTTTCCTGAGAACGACCTGGTTGTCAATATTGTAGTTCTGTAATATTATTTGTGAATAATTAATTTTTAATATATATGATAAGGAAATATTTATTCAATGTGAATTTAAATGGAGCAATTTTTAACATGTAATATTTGTTGAAAGTTGATATTTTATCTTGTCCGATAAAATAATTTACTTAAATATATTATTATATTATTACATTATAGTAGTATGATGTAATTATATAATAGTATGATTTTTATAATTTGAATGGTAACATTATTATAGTAAATTCATGGTATAAGTTAAACGATGTGGAAGAGTGCAGATTGAATTTGAACTCTTATGATACAAATAATGATGTTATCGGAGCGATGAGGTAAGCAAGGATGTCATCGGAGCGATGAGATAAGCAATGATGTCATAGGATCGATGATGTCATAAATTATGACGAAAAAATTATTTTATCCTTACTCTGTCTGGCCTATAAATAGAAGCTCATTTCTTCATTATTTATCACCAATTTACTAAAGCTATAGAGAGAGAAAGTATAGAGAGAATAAGAGAGAAAGAAGAAGAGTATTATGCTATTACACTAGTGTAGTCTTCAAAATTTTAAGGTAAGAGGTATTATTTTTTTTCGTATTCATGACGAGAGTTATTTTCTTTCAATACTCGTAAGGGTTGTTATTCCATTCTTTATTATTCTGTTGGAATAACCTGTCTACGCGGCTACCGCATGCATGGTAAAATCCTGTTGTTATTCTATTTTTTATTATTCTGTGGGAATAACCTGTCTACGCGGACTACTGCATACCTGGTTAATAACCCTTCGTATTCAGTTGTTATTAAATTATGAAAATAATCTGTCTGAGCGGACTACCACCTGACGGGTGAAAATTCAATTACAGTTTCGTATATTGTTTCATTTCAGATTCCTAACTCTAAACTTACTACGGTAAGTATTGCTTCTATAATTTCTGAAATGATCAGAAATTCCTTGAGTTTTGCGCTTCATCTAATATCATTTCACTGGAATATTGGTTAGAATTTTATTGTGAAATTTTTATCTTTTCATGTCGAGTTACTATTCACGATAAAAAAAATTCTTTCTAAATCATCTTTGATTGGATCCAGATTTTGATCTTCATTCTTGAACGGACTACCGCCTGATGGGTGAAAATTCAATTGCAGTTTCGTATATTGTTTTATTTTAAATTTTTAACTCTAAACTTACTACGGTAAGTATTGTTTCTATAATTTCCTGAAATGATCAAAAATTCCTTGAGTTTTGCGCTTCATCTAATATCATTTCACTGGAATATTGGTCTGAATTTTCTAGTGAAATTTTTATCTTTTCATGTCGAGTTACTATTAACGAGTAACTATTCACGGTAAAAAAAATTCTTTTCAAATCATCTTTGATTGGATCCAGATTTTGATCTTCATTCTTGAACTCTAGATAAATTCTCTAATATTTGTCCTTTATCTCACTGAATTTGTTATTCGTATTATTTTCATCATTCTCAGTCCTAAATAGTGATATAATTGAATATCTTTGGCCTGTAGTATAAAGATGAATGATTACTTGATGAATATCTTTGGCCTGTAGTGCAAAGATGAATGATTAACTGATAAATATCTTTGACCCGTAGTGCAAAGATGGACAGGTGTTGAGATGAACATGACCAACTGGTGATACAAATGAATATATCTTTGGCCGTAGTGCAAATGATGAATATTTAATTCGAGATGAATATGAATTGATGTTACAGGGATAAAATATTGATGATGAACTTTTAAATTATAAAAGATAGTAGACATCATTCTCTACTTAACTCTTCTAATGAATTATCATTTTCGCTGCAGTTATTGATCTAAAACTGGTTGTCTATAATATTTTATCTGATTTGTTGAAGACTAACGATAATTTATTCTTACTATCTTAGTCATAATATTCTTTACTGGGCTAGTTAAGCTCACCCTTTTCTTCCATTGTTCTTTTCAGAAAATGAGAATATCGCGGGTACTAATCGAAAAATGGAGTGATGGTCCGAATTAGAGCTGTAGAAATCCTCACTATTTAAAAAAAAAATAGAGTGATAATAAATATAATGAGGACTTAGTTTAAATATTAATATTTTTTATATATCTGTATTGACACTCACAGTTGTGTGGTCGTATTTTGCACGATCATTTGATATGAAAGATTGTATTTGGATTCTGTACCATGTATTTGGCGACTCAGAATGGGTTGAGTATTGAACCTATTTTGGGAGCGTCACAATATGCACACAATTTAAAAAAATATTCTCTTAAATTGTGTGCTTAGCATGTGCCCTAAAGGCACATGTTAAGAAATTCCAATACTTATTTATGGTAGGTCAATGGTACTATCACATAATTTAGTTCACATAATGCTCACATACACATTCATATTTACGGACTCTGCATATCACGCAGAACCCACAATATGTATGTGTGTATATAAGCATTATATGATCCAAAATTATGTGATAGTAGCATTATTTTTTATCGTAGGGGTAATAAAATGAAAAGGGAAATAGTAAGATGCTCTACATTTTACGTCTATAATTCTGTAGTAGTAAAATTTGGTTAAATGCATGTTAACCTTGACACAATTGAAAAATGTATAATGTAGAGCGTGTTTCCATTTATAATGTAGAGCATCGATGAACTGCTAATTGAACTTTACCAGCAAGGAAAAGAAGATATGGTATATGCTAAAAATCATAATTTTTTTAAGTTTCGGAAGTACAATATAATTTAAACCACTTATTTGCGATGTGAACCACTTATTTGAACATAACCCTTTCCTACTATATCCTTAATTTGTGTAATATACTTATTTATCTTTAAACCCAAAACCTAAAACCCAAAACTTAAAGATAGTGTTGGGCCGTGAATATCTTGGGCCGGTTAAATCTTATTTATCTTGGGCTTTTCGGGTCAAATCCATTTTTGCCCTTGAAGTATTGGGCTATTGTCTAAATGATTATTCAGATAAAGTTTGGGCTGGAGACGGTAGTGGGGGACGGGTGTCAGATTATGAACTACAAATTATCCCTAATCTATAGGATTAGCATGCGGCTGATTAAGGTGATGGGCCCAGTCGTCTTTAGCCTCCTTCATTAATGGGGAGTTGACATAATATTGACGGGGTGGAGGGCAAGTAGGAAAAAGCCTGCATGCAGCCAGCTGATGGACTCATCGGGAGAAAACATGCAAGTTGGTGAGATGATATATGAGTACCAGGCATTACACAAAGAAGGTAACTTAACATCTTTTTCTCTGCAGACACTGGAGCACACCAACCTCCTATTGTTAAACTTTTTTCTCCGACTTGTACTTATTCTCACACCGGAGGGATTCCCGACGGCCCAAAACCGTCGAGATCCGGTGCTGACGTGTTCATTGTGCAGGATTAGGCGCGCTTTTTGTGGTTGAGGCGCGTGACGAGATTGTGGCGTTAACATTGGCGCTAGAAGGAGGGCTCTTTAGTGTTTCTGGTTTTTAATCACAACTTACTGAACGACTTACATCGGAAGCCATGGCGAAAAGTAAAACGGTCACGGCTGAAGGACAGCCAACGGATGCTAGCTCTTCTTTGTAAAGAATTTCGGTGAAAGACAGACTAGGACCCTCAAAAAGTATTCATGACAGACTTGGGTCACAGAGGGTTCTAGGAGATTCTCAGGCTAGAGACCATGGGGATACCAAGAGGAAGTTATTTTCTACTGCTAGCAAAGGTCCTGACAACGATCGAAAAAGGGTGGTGGGCACACCACCTAAGACCCAGCACCGAGAAGGTCAGGCGGACAAAATTTCTACCTTGGCAAAGAAGGCACAAGAGACCGACACGGCTTTGAAAGCACTTCTGCAGCAGAGGGAGGAGATTTCTAAACAGATGATTCATGTGACTGAGAAAAAAGACGAAGCTTCCAGTTACACTAGACCGGAAAGACGGAGTAGATCACATGGTCGAAGAGCAAGGAGGAATGAATATTCCAGGCGAGATAATAGTGAGTCGTGTAGCCATTCTCCTGACAGGAAATGAAGTATGTCACAAGAATATTCTCCCGAGACTTCGAAAGGAACGCCTCGTATTGAGTATCATAGAGACAGTAGAAGAGATGGGCGACGAAGCCGGTCAAGAAGTCATTCTCCAAAGAGTCCAAAGAGGGTACACGACACAGGGAGTTCTCGCTCTGGCCGAAGTAACAGACGAAGTCCTTCGGCATCGTTTAGCCCGGATGGAAAAGATCGGATTAAACACAATAAGACGAATTCTCCAGGGAAGGAAGTTGCTTCTTCACCAGGGATGGTGGAGGACCTAGCGAAACAAATAAAGGGGCTTCGGAAGCAGCTAACAGAGGTTCAACAAGGGAAGAAGACTTTGGACAAAAAAACGTCTCCCTTCTCATCGAAAATTCTTAAGGAAAAAGCGGATCCCAACAAAAAGCTACCTCATATGGAAAGTTATGACGGCTCTGGAGATCCATTCGACCACAGCCAAGCATTTGACAGATTGATGGACTATTACAACTAGTCAAATGCAGCTAAATGTCAGACATTCGGATTGACGTTAAGAAAAGACGCAAGGCAATGGATGGGGGCTCTGGCTTCGGATTCGATTGCGTCATGGGCGGATTTGTGTGACAAGTTCCATGCTCGCTTCGGGAGCAATAAGAGAAGGGGAAGGCCCACGGGATCGTTGGCCCAAGTGAGGCAGTACTCGAACGAGACTCTGGGGCAATATGTGAAGAGGTTCTGAGAAGCTGTGGGGCAGGTTTCAGATCTTAACGATCTCCAGGCGGTAGGATTGTTCCAAAATGGTTTAGATCTGGTGAAATCAGAAAAAACTTGGTAAAGAAACTGATGTTCAAGCATCCGAAGAGCCTGGCCGAAGCATTTGAAAAGGCCGAAGGCTTCATCGTGGTAGTAGAGGCGATGGCCAGCTTGAAGCAGAGCTCTTCGAAAAAGGCAAAAGAGAAAGATAAGGAGAAGCCAAACGGTAATCAAAGAAAGATGAGTGGCGGTAATGATCGGTTCGAAGGGAATCAAAAAAGGTATAACAATAACTGGATACCCGGGGAGATCGTCCGCCCATTCTGACTCAGAAGGTGAATAAGGTATATACGCAACTCAACACAGATCGGGCTACTATTTTGGAACAGATAAAGAACCAACCATACTTCGAACCGCCTAAAAACAATCCCTGACCAGGATCGGGAGATCCTGCTTTATACTGCAATTATCATCGGGTGGTTGGGCATGATACAAATTCCTGCTGGGGTTTGAAGGATCTCATTGAAAGAAAAGTTCAAAGTGGTACTCTGATGCAGTATGTAGCAGGGCGGGAACAACAAAGAGACCAGCCAAGGAATAGGGAATTAGCTCAAGTCGCCCAGCCTGTTCAACCAGTGCCGAACCCGGCAGGTACGACATGTTGTAGATGTGATATCTGGGGGAAACATAGGAAAGGTTGCAGGTAAGAAGAAACGAGGGTATTTGGACTCGGTGATGACTTTAGTAGATAAACCTATGAAGATCGAAAGAGCATATCCGGGCTCCATAATCTCCTTCACAGATGAAGATTTCCCTTCGGAACCTATTGAACCACACGAAGGAGCCTTGGTGATCACTGCACAAGTTGGTTCAGTAGATATGAAGAGGATGATGATCGACACTGGCTCTTCGGTGGATATATTATATGCTCATGCTTATCACCGAATGCCTCTAGATGGTCAGAAGATGGAAATTGGGCAGGAGGCCTCTTTGTATGGTTTCAGCAACGATCCGGTCAAAGTGACAGGAACCATCGAGCTGCCAGTTGTCTTCGGGACAGTTCCCCAACAGGTTCAAATCATCTGTAAATTTTACGTTGTACATGTTGATTCAACTTACAATGCTATTTTGGAGAGACCTACTTTGACAACTTTATAGGCGGTTACTTCAATTCCCCACTTCAAGATTAAATTTCCTACGCCCCATGGAGTTGGCGAAGTCACAGGAGATTTGGACTTGGCGAGGAGGTGTTATAGGAAATGCTCTAATCACCTCGGGAGTAGGAGTTAGCAAACAAAAACATGCCATGGCTATTGAAATAGAGCCATTCACAGAAAGTGGAACAGAACCCTTAGTCATGCCCGTGGAGGAGACCGAGGAGATCGAGTTGATTCCGGGAAAAAAACAAAAAATGGTGAAAATCGGTTTGGGGCTTCCAGAGCCTTTTCGGACAAGTCTAATGGAGTTGCTTCGGTGTTATGCAGATGTCTTTGCTTGGATTCCTAGTGATATGCCGGGGGTAAGTCGAAAAGTGGCTGAACACATATTGCAAGTGGATCCAGCTAAGAAACCAGTTCGGCAGAAGAGAAGGATTTTCGCACCAGAGAGACAGAGAATAATTGATGAGGAGATCACCAAGTTGCTGGATGCAGACTTCATCTTCGAGATTAATTATCCTGAGTGGATGGCAAACGTGGTTCTGGTACAAAAGCATAATGGCAAATGGCGAGTTTGTATAGACTATATCGATCTAAATAAGGCGTGCCCGAAGGATTTTTATCCTCTGCCTCATATTGACCAGCTCATTGATGCAACTTCCGGATATGCTTTGCTTAGCTTCATGGACGCTTTTTCGGGATATCATCAAATTTCTATGTACAAAGAAGATATACTGAAGACAGCTTTCATTACTCATCGGTCGGTGTATGCCTATAAAAAAATGACGTTCGGTTTGATCAATGCGGGAGCTACTTATCAGAGGATGATGAACCACATCTTCACGAAGCAACTAGGCAAGAATATGGAGGTTTATGTTGATGATATGATTGTTTAGAGCATGTCAGTTCGTGGTCATCTGGATGATCTAGAAGAATGTTTTCAGACGGTTCGCCGTTATGAGTTGAAGCTGAATCCCACTAAATACACTTTCAGACTGGGGGCAGGCAAATTTTTGGGATATTTGGTCAGTAAGAGAGGTATCGAAGCCAATCCAGAGAAGATCCAGGCTATCTTAGACATGAAATCACCACAGTCGTACAAGGATGTCCAACGTTTAACTGGTAGAATAGCATCGTTGCAGAGGTTCATGTCTAAATCGGCAGAAAGGTGCTTGCCGTTCTTTAACACGTTGAAAGGGCCAAAGAATGCGAAGACGTTCCAATGGACTTCGGAGTGCGAGGAAGCTTTCCAAGGAATCAAGAGGTACTTATCTTCGGCACCTCTTTTGGTGAAGCCGGTTCCTACTGAACCTTTGTATTTGTATCTGGCTGCGAGTTCATCGGCAATAGGAGCAGTTTTGGTGCGAGAAGTTGGGGGTAAGCAGCACCCGGTTTACTATGTAAACCATGCCCTTAGGGACACAGAAACAAAGTATCCAAACCTTGAGAAGTTTGCCTTTGCTTTGGTCATTGCTAGTAGAAAACTTCGACAGTACTTCCAAGGTCGGATAATAGTGGTATACACAGATCAACCACTAAAGAAGGTGCTGGGAAAGCCAGAGGTTTCGGGGAGGCTTGCTGCATGGACGATGGAATTGTCCCAGTTCTTCATAGAGTACTATCCCCGGACAGCTATTAAAGGCCAAGCCTTGGCTGATTTTGTGGTAGAATACTCGTTTTTCGAAGCTGATGGCAACATGAAAAAAATACAGGGATCTACAGAAACAGTGGCTACACTTCAGCAGGTGCACGATTCCTAGACTTTATATGTGGATGGATCTTCTACTTCAGATCTTGGTGGTGCAGGGATAATTCTGACGAGCCCGGAGGGATTCAAAGTACAGCAAGTCATTAGATTCGAGTTCAGGGCAACAAATAATGAGGCTGAATACGAGGCGATATTAGCAGGATTGCGTCTGGCCCAGAGTCTGGAAGTTCAGAAGCTGATTATTTACAGTGATTCTCAACTGGTCATCAAGAAAGTTTCGGGGGAATATGAAGCTCGAAGCTCTAAAATGGTTAAGTATCTTGCAGAATTGAAAGATCGACTTCAACACTTCGGCTCATGTAAATTTCAAGGTGTTGGTCGACCTGATAATTCCAATGCTGATGCATTGTCGAAGCTGGCTATTACTGAATCAAGCGCCTTTGAAGGAACAGTTTACTTGGAAATCCTGAAGCAAACTAGCATCCAGAATGGGGAAGTGGTGTGCGTAGAGCGGTCTAATTGTTGGATGACTCCATACATAAACTATCTAGCAGATGGCGTACTACCTTCAGATCAGATGTTGGCTAAAAAGGTGAGATATAAAAGTGCAAACTTCATACTTGTTGATGGAGATCTGTATCAAAGAGCTTATTCCTCTCCATTACTGAAGTGTCTGGTCCCATCTGAAGCTGAATATGCCCTTCGAGAAGTTCATGAAGGTATCTGCGGTGATCACATGGCCGCAAAGTCGTTAGCATATAAAGTGCTCCGTCAAGGTTTTATTGGCCAACAATTTTCAAATAGGCTACTGATTATGTAAAAAAATGCCTGAAATGCCAGCTGAATAGTTTAATCCCACATCAGCCACCAGAAGAGCTATACTCGATTTTATCTCCTATACCCTTTGCTGTCTGGGGGGTAGATATACTGGGTCCACTTCCGAAAGCAAAAGGTCAAGTCAGTTTTGTTATATTAGCAATTGATTATATGACTAAGTGGGTAGAGGCGAAACCTCTTCAGCTGATAACGGAACAAGAATGCTTGAAGTTTCTCAAAGAGTCAGTAGTATTCCGATTTGGAATTCCTATGGTGATAATTTCAGATAATGGACGCCAGTTCGTGGGATCAAAATTTGAGGCGTTCTTAAAGGAGTTAGGGATTCAGCATCGAAAGACTTTGGTTGCCCATCCATAATCTAACGGGCAAGTTGAGGTAACTAACAGAATACTCCTGAATGGGATCAAGAGAAGGCTGGATGACGCCAAAGGAAGATGGCCTGAAGAATTACTTAGCGTGCTATGGGCTTACTGAACTACACCAAGGACTACAACGGGAGATTCCCCATTTAGACTAGCATACGGTTCTGATGCTTTAGTTCCTGTAGAAATTGGATCTACAAGTCTTCGGGTCAGTCAATTTAAAGAATTATACAATGATGAGGGACTAAAGCTAACTTAGATCTGCTCGAAGAAGTCCGAGAGGCAGCCTTGATAAAATTGGCCACATATCAACGTCGTGTGGCTAAATACTACAACAAAGGGGTAAAGCTTCGGAGATTCGAAGTTGGGGATTTTGTTCTTCGGGAGGTGGAAGCTTCTACACCTCAGAATATGGGTAAACTCATGCCAAATTGGGAGGGCCCTTATGAAGTCATTAGCATATCAAAGCCCGGAACTTACCGGTTGCGAGCCTTAGATGGGTCTGAAATCAAAAATACTTGGCATGCTAGAAGGTTCCGCAAGTATTTTCAGTAGAGCTAGTGTCAAAGTCTGGAAGTCTGTAACTACCACAACAATTATCAATAAAGGTGGCTCTCTTTTTTCTTTCCAATAATGGTTTTTCTTCATACTAGTTATAAGGTTGGATCCCTTCGACTCCTCGTAGCGAAGCGGAATATCTGTTGGGCTGAACCTGTTCGGCTCTCGGAGAGAACGAGGTTGCCAGCTTGGTATAAGGATGGATTCCTTCGTCTCCTCGTAGCGAAGCGAACTATTGATGGTCCAACCCGTTCGGCTCTCAGAGATAATGTGGTCACCAGTTATAAGGTTGGATCCCTTCGACTCCTCGTAGGGAAGCGAAATATCTGTTGGGCTGAACCTGTTCGGCTCTCGGAGAGAACGAGGTTGCCAGCTTGGTATAAGGATGGATTCCTTCGTCTTCTCGTAGCAAAGCGAACTATTGATGGTCCAACCCGTTCAGCTCTCGGAGAGAACGTGGTCACCAGTTATAAGGTTGGATCCCTTCGACTCCTCGTAGCGAAGCGAAATATCTGTTGGGTTGAACCTGTTCGGCTCTCGAAGAGAACGAGGTTTCCAGCTTGGTATAAAGATGGATTCCTTCGTCTCCTCGTAGCAAAGCGAACTATTGATGGTCCAACCCGTTCGGCTCTCGGAGAGAACGTGGTCACCAGTTATAAGGTTGGATCCCTTCGACTCCTCGTAGCGAATCGGAATATCTGTTGGGTTGAACCTGTTCGACTCTCGGAGAGAACGAGGTTGCCAGCTTGGTATAAGGATAACGAAGTGGAATATCTTTTGGGTTGGACCTCTTCGACTCTCGGAGAAGGACGGGATTATCCAATTGTTATGAATCCGAATAACGTTACAAGTTCTTCGAAACTAATATTCTTAAAAGATTGGTGAATTATTCATTCTAACAATGGAATATGGCAATCCTCGGTAATGAGTAAGTCTCGTCTTATGTTATTACTAGACTTTGTTTGAAGTATTGGAGTTAAATCATAAGCTGATTGGATAACAATATAACTTAGACTGAAAAGGAGCAACAAGGGATAAGATATATCTCATTAAACATAATAAAGTCAGTACATTGTCATTGAAATTTATACAAGTGTACGAAGGATAAATTTCTGTCACCGTTACTCCTCATCTTCATATTCAGAAGAGTCAAGGAGCAACGGGTTTACAGCAATGGCTGCTAATTTAGCTTTACCCTTGCTTCGGGCCGCTTCGTAACCCTCCGCGTACATTTAAATTATTTCATTAGTTAAGGAAGGAGACTTCCGGTACTCAGCCTGAATCTCCTTGCGAAGTTATTCGGTGAGAGGAGAACCCATCAACTTCAGGTCACGAAGCTCCTTCACAGCTTTCCCTCGGAGATCCAGGTGATGTTCTTCGGATCTCTTAGCATCTGACACGGCTAAGGCCAGATTCTGGTTATTGTCAGCTAACTGTTTATTGGCCGCTGAAGTTCTTCATTTCGTTGCATAATTACGCTTTGTGAAGCTTCAGATGCGACCAGCTGCTCTTTCATCCTAGCAAGGTCATTTTGAAGACCCTTACAGTTGAAGCGGATATTTTCGTGTTCGCTCCTCTCCTTCGCTAATGCCGATTTTAAAATGGCATTTTCTTTCCGGGCAACTTCCTCATTAGCTTCGACTTCCCTGTACTTGTGATAAAGACACCCGAAGATTCCGTTCGCCTACAGTTATTCGTAGTTCAAAGAAAATTCGAAGAAAATATTAATGAACTAAGATAGACAAGAGATTTACTTACCCTGGCTTGGTTAATCATGCCCTCTTCGAGCAGGTCAGAAACAGAACTGTTACCAAATCGATGGTTATCTGTATCCAGAACGAAGGAATTATAAAGGTGCAGGGGGAAGTCTTCGTTCTGATCAGGCCATAGGCTAGGCGTTCGGGAAGCTCCAGGCGTCGATTCGAAGTAAGGAGGAGATGGTCGTTGAGGGAAGGTATTGTTTGATCGGATGGAAGAAGGTCGGAAATTATTGAAGGGTCAACTGGTAAGGATGATTGACCATCAGAAGTATGCTTCTTCTTTCGAATAAGAGGAAGAACTTGGTTCGACCTCGAATTCATCAGTTTCGGCAGGATTGGAAGAAGATTGGTTAGTTGTAGAGTGTGGTACTTTTAGCTCTTCGGCGGTGAGGAGGATAATTTTTACCTTGGCTTTCCGTTTTTTGGTATGAAGAATCTTGGTTCTTTTTTCAACGGTCATATCTAACAGACTTTCGATGAGAGTTGGAACTAAGGCATGTTGGGATTTTTTAACAGTCCTTTTCTTCCGGCGAAGCTGGCCGGACCCTTCGGCAGGGTTTGAGTCGACCACTAGGGGTCAGCAGTCTGGTCTTCGGCTTCGACCTCTTGAGCTTCGAGAGGGTCTTGGGATGGTTTGTCAGCAAGATATTCTTCTAAATCTTTTATTTCAAAAGAGGTGGGTTTGATAAGAGATACTGCAAAATTGAAGAATGTATTTCAGAATAAGATATTAAAAGAAAATTCAAGAAACTATGCAAACGTTGACTTCGAACTTACATTTATGATTGTACAACCATGCCTGCTTGCTTAGGAGGACGAAGCTCCATTCCTTCATAGGAAGCTTTTCCATGATCTTTCGCCATGTCCCGTATACGCTCCTTGGGAATATCACCCAGATTCGAAGTAACATGAGCCGCAGTGGTCCAGTCCGGAATGGAAGATATCTCGGGCCCCTTGACGAAAAACCACTTCTCGTACCACTTCTTATTGCTTGAAGGGGTGTCCATCATGGGGCGTTTATCAAATTTAGAGTTAGGTTTGGGAGCCTGTTTGCCCAAAACCTTGAATCCCTTTCACGAGATTTGCCGGAAGTAAAAAGAGTGAAGAACAAGTCAATAGATGGAGAAATCCCTAATTCACTACAAAAGGCGATAAAAGCAAGGATGTGAATATAGGAGTTGGGAACTAATTGGGCGAATCCAACACCCATGAACCCTAAGCGGGTAATGACGAAAGCATGAAGAGGGAAACGAATCCCCTTCTCAAAAAGAATGATGGGCATAGCAGTCCAGCCCTCTGGACGTTGAT
Source organism: Panax stipuleanatus (assembly GCA_020205555.1). Lineage (NCBI taxonomy): Eukaryota > Viridiplantae > Streptophyta > Magnoliopsida > Apiales > Araliaceae > Panax > Panax stipuleanatus. The sequence goes on along the minus strand of CM035119.1, from coordinate 137,257,876 downwards.
ACATTCGCTCGGTTGAAGTGGGCACTCTCAGAAGGTGAGTGTCTGGGATTTGGTATCATTTCCGGAGGATGTCAAGATCGTCCTCTGAGAAACTGGAGGGAATATTGGCGATAGGATGTTGCAGCTCGTCTGAAAAATCAAAAGGGGGGATCTCTGAAATAGGAGGAGGAAGACTTTTGCCAGATGAAGGTTTCAGTTTAGGATTCATCTCTGGAAGGGTGTTACCGGAGTTTTGGGCAGCCATTGATGACGATTCGAAAAAGGGGAAAAAAAGCCGGAATAAGAAGAAAGCTGGAGTGCTTTGAATTTCAAATGAGCAGGTAAAGTTATCTGAGTTGAGGGTTTGAAGATTTTATAGAGTTGTCTTTTTTGAAGGCTCACGAAGCCCAAAGGCTGCGCATTTAATAGAGATAATGATGGGGAAGGTTAACAATCGGCGTGTGCTCTTGGAATTGAGGGAGCTATCATTTATTTTTGAAATTTGAAGGGCTTGGTATCTGATTTTGAGTTTAAGGGGTCTGTATTTGGATATGGGCCTTTTATTAATTGAGCTTTGCCGAATCTGTTTGGATTCTTATTGATGGTTGGATTGAATTCTTATACTCTTTTATCAAACACTCTGTTTAACAAAAGACTAGGGGGCAATATTGGGCCGTGAATATCTTGGGCCGGTTAAATCTTATTTATCTTGCCCAGAAACTCTGGTGGTCCCAATTCTTTGAACTGCTTGGCAGTGACAATTCGCGTGTTGTTATTATCTCCACCTGTATGTTGCACACGAATCTCCCTCGTCTGGTTTTGCATAAACTGCAAAAAACTTCTAAACATCTCATCGTTTATCGTCTGACCAGCGTTGTTTTCAGGATGAACATTGCCTTCCTGTTGCACGTTCTCCTGGTTAGTGATTAAAGGTGTCTCCACGGTTTCATTCACTTCGTTGTTAACATTCTCAGCTGTCATTCTCAAATACTGCCATAAAACAAGGGTTAATTAAACAAATTAACATATCACATAATAACCCTATGCTCCGACTGATCAATTAAACACCACATAAGCTTAGGTAAGACATACTAGTGAAGGATTTACTCGTCTCTCCCCTCCTAGTTCTATTCTCCGAATCTCCGCCAGAGATCATATCCCTAAGCTCTGATATCAACTGTGACGCCCCCAGAATAGGTCCAGTCAACCCAACCCATTTTGAGTCGCCAAATACATGGTACAGAATTCAAATACAAACTTTATATCATACGGTTGTGCAAAATACGACCACACAACTATGAGTGTCAATACAAATATGTAGAAAATATTAATATTCAAACTAAGTCCTCATTACAATTATTATCACACTATTTATCAGAAATAGTGAGGACTACTACTGCTCTAACTCGGACCATCACTCTGTCCCCCGACTAGTCCCTGTGACATTCTCATTTCCTGAAGAGGACAATAGATGAAAAGGGTGAGCTCAACTAGCTCAGTAAAGAATATTATGACTAAGATAATGGAAAATAAATTATCGTTAGTCTTCAACAAATCAGACAAAATATAATGGACAACCAACTTTAGATCAATATTCGCAGCGAAAATAACAATTCATTAGAAGAGTTAAGCAGAGAATGAAGTCTACCATCTTCTATGATTTAAAAGTCCATCATCAATATTTTATCCCTATAACATCAATCAATATACATCTCAAATCAAATATTCATCTTTGCACTACAGGCCAAAGATATACATTTGTATCATCAGTGGTCATGTTCATCTTAACACCTGTCATCTTTGCACTACGGCCAAAGATATTCATCAGGCAATCATTCATCTTTGCTCTACAGGCCAAAGATATTCAGTTATATCACCACTTAGGACTGAGGATGATGAAAAATCATATAAATAACGAATCCAGTGAAATAAAAGATAAGATTAAGGATTCGTATTTTAGTTTATGCAAGTTCAAGAATATTCCATAATAATACTTTATGGAGCGAAATTCAAGAATGAAGCTCAAAACTTAGATCCAATCAAAGATAAGAACTTTAACAAATAATTTGGACAAATAGAAGAAAATTTAATTTTTTTCGTGAATAGTGTCGTATACATGAATAGTGCCGTATACGTGAATAGTAATCCCGACGAAAAAAATAAGAATTTCATAATAAAATCCATGCCAATATTTTGGTATCATGATATTGAAAAGAATAACATCATTTACGAAAGAAAATAACATCTCTTACCTCAAAAGAATAACACTTCTGGCTGGAATATCGGATATAATACCGAAGAAAACTTGAACTGAATAGCAACACTCAAAGTATTGAAATACTCACAAAAATACGCTCGATATTATAGAGAGAGAAAACTTCTGATTCTGGTGTGATTTTCAATTCTAACCTAAGCACCCTATTTATAGAAAAAATTAGGATTCCAAAGGAGACTAAATTAATAAAATATTATTATTTTTTAAAAAAATCTCCAGCCGCCGGTTGCTCTTCAAAAATCAGATTTTCAACAAAAGTGGGGCCCACCCATTAAAAAAATATTTATTTTCGAAACTTCAATAATTCATAATAAATAGTCCCCTTTGTCAAAAAATACAAATTCTATGTCCTTTCATAGGAAATTTAATTCTCTACAACTTTGTAGAAGGAAGTTTTTCCAAATTCTAAACATAAATTATCCGAAATCCATAAACAGATGATTTTTCACACCAAAATATTGATAAAAACTCATCAGCGCTAATTCCTTCTTTAATATCCACAAAATAAATATTTTCTTATCATATAAATCAATAATTAATTATTCACAAATAATATTACAGAACTACAATATTGACAACCAAGTCGTTCCCAGGAAAGAGGGGGCCTTCCTGATAAGGACTTCTCCTTACTGGCGCGCAATTAAATAACCCCTCCTAGACAGAACTTTCTTAGACATTGTCAATAATGCTATCTAATAATATTATTCAAATAATATGAATTATTGAGTTGATAATGTGAAATACTGTGCAATGACAATTATTGAATCAATAATACAAAATATCAACTGTAGCCATTATTGAATCAATCATATAAAATAGCAACGTAGCAATTATTGAGTCAATAATATAAAATATTGAATAGTAATTACTGTAACAATTATTGAGTAAGTGTCTTCTCACGTAAGACTCAATAATTCGAAATACTGTGCAATACCGTGTGCTACTGTGCAACACCGCGTATCACTGTATTTTAACCACCGGATATTTCAACAGTACTAACGGTAACAACTACGCCGTTATTTTGTAAAAAGGTTATTTCTGTCGCTTTCTATATCCGACAGTTATTTCGTTGTGGGGCCCACAAATAGCTGCGCCGTTGTACGAATATTCTCCGACAACAAGAATATTCCACGACCAAACGAATATTCCCCGACAACCAGAATATTTTATAACCACTTGCTCATTTTAAAATATTTGCACATTTCACCCATAACTTTCATATTTATCAATCAACACCTTACTATTTCGAAATAATATATAAAGAAAATTAAATCTTTATTCATAAAAGTTGGGGTCTTACAGCATGCGTGTATATTTGACCTAAAATTATGTGATAGTAGTATTATTTTTTTTGGTATATGCACTAGGACTGACTTATAAGTTGATATCTTAACGGAAAAAAGTAAAAAGTTAGTGTTTGTATTATAAAAAAATTACAAGTTGATAATTATATTTAAATATTTATGTAAAATCGTTAAATTTAACTAACCGATCTGACGAAACAGTCTTAATAGGCTAACATATCTTACGTGGATAATGACATTTATATTTGAGACTTATCAAAAGTCAAAAGAGAATGAAAACAAGGGACAGAGTTGTTGTCTCCTCCATTCTCATTCAATTGTAGTAACTAGGAGAGATATTTTCCTCCGCTTTAGACCTCATTATCAACGTAGGATTTATTAGCTTACTAAGAGTTTTGTGTCATATTCGTTAGTCAAATTTAACAATTTTACATAAATATTTAAATACAATCATCAATTTATAATTTTTTTCCTAATACAAGTATCAATTTGTTATTATTTTCACTTAGGGTACTAACTTGAAAGTCGGGTCACAGTTGGTTAATTTATCCCGCAGTCAAGCTTAGACAACTTTTGAAAAAACTTTTGACCAAGAATGGAAATCAACAATTTTGATCAATAAAGTTATCTGAATATTTTTTTAATTTACTATTATTTTGTTTCTTCTGTCCCTAATCACACATCTGTGGTCCTAATAGGTTATTAGAACATATACTTCAAATATATTATGTAATTATGTATCAGATTAATCTCTGTGTAAAGTTAAATAACTTAGAAATGAACGTAAAAGTTGGTCACTTGTTTTTCATGCAAAATTGGTCGAATTTGAACGAAAAACTAAATAGTACTTACTATAAACAAATCTTTTACAATCCAAAAAAATTAGCACTTTATTCTTACAAAAGGAAAAAAATTGGGTCAGCTAATGTAATTTATAAAACTAAAAGCTTCATAAAAATAATAGGAATTCTTAACAGCACATGCTAAGCACACCGTTCAAGGAAATATTTTTTGGAATTGTGTGCATATTCCCTTGAACTTGGTGCAAATGCAGAAATCAAGGGAATATGCACACAATTTAAGAAAATATTCTCTTGAACAGTATACTTAGCATATATCCTAAGGACATATGTTAAGAGAATCCAAGATAATAACATCTATCTAATTTTTACTTTCTTTTTTCTTCTTTTCATCTAGAAGTAAATAGGACCAATTAGGTCTCAAGTAGTTTGGTGCATGAAAAGTAGATATATGATTACCGGAACTTATTTCTAATTTTCATAAAGTAAATGATTAATCTAATCAAAAGTGTAGAGAAAGACAGTTGCCTCATTTGATTTCATTACGGACGTAGATGATTTGGTAATTGGTTTTGCAGATTAAAATGATAAATAATGCTGATATCACTTAAAAACTGGTCACATAATACTCACATACACATACATATATATTGTAAACCCCACATATCAAACGGGGATCCGTAATATGCATGTGTGTGTATGTGAGCAATATATAACCATTTTTATATGATAGTAACATTGTTGTAAAATGATGGCTTTATGGTTCCTCTTTTTGTCTCCATGGTGGTCGGGTTGATTGACTTGATCCCCCCTTCCCTTCCCTTCCGGCCTTCCCCATGGAGTACTTATTACATTACGATTTGCCAATAGGAAAAGGATATCATACCATAAAAATAAGAAATAGCTTTTGACCAAGGGACTTGGAACGGGAGGAGCGCGCCTAAACTTTAAACTTTAAAGGCTGCATGCATGCATGCATGCATGTGTGTGTGCCATTGCGACCAGAGCATAGGAAATATGATTTGAAAATTTTATAGATATTAAACACACACATATAGAGAAGTCTCACTTAGTATATGAACCTCTTTTTTTTTTAAGTTCCACCCACGTTAAAAAATATAATTCAACTAGTATTTGCCCGTGTCTGAAGGCACGACGTAATAAAAAATACTACGTTACCTAAAAAAATTTTGTAACCTAACATAACTTACAATTAGACATAACAATTATCATAATTCATCATATCATCACAATAATTAATACATACTCAATCATCAACATATATCAAACCATCAAAATATAAAGCTAGTCGTTACTAATTTCAAAAAAATTCGGCAGAGTTTCCTTTAAAAATAGATATCCAGAAAAATCTAAACCTGTTTACAAAATTTAAAATCATCAATATATATCCAAACTACCAAAACAACTATCATTCCATACCCAAAACCATCATAACCATGTATAATTAATTACTAACTTTACAAAAGACGAAACATACATCCTTTTGTGGTAAGCCAAAATTTTCAAATAACTATTTAAAAGAACTTGATCCTCAACTAACTATTTCTTACCATAGAAATAACTATAGAAAACAATTTCTTACCATAGAAAACAGAAAATAATTTCTTACCATAGAAAACAGAATATTTTCAAATAACTATTTTTTGAAGAATATTGGCAGCTCAGAAAATAATTTCTTACCATAGAAAACAGTAAAGCAAACAACTTTGCCCAACATTTTAGGTTGCAAAGAGTCTTTATCTAATTTTTCATTCTTCCTCTCTAGCAATTAAAGTCATCAAAAGACCTGTAATAGAAACAAAATGTAGATGTTCTCTTAGTTTCAATACCACTATAGCCATGAATCTAAACAACAATTGAAATAACATAACAGAAAATAATGATAATTATATAGCCTTTTGTATGCCTTTGTATGACTATTGCCTCAGAACCTCCATCTAAGCTCAACATGTCCAAGTAAATCTACTTCACTTAAAGCAAGAAAATAGGATGAACCAAAACTTAATCCATTATCACATCAATAGACTATGCTCAAAGAAGCATTAATACTTGATACATGAAAATCCTAACAGATCCAAGCAATCAATCCAAAATGTGAAGTTGTCCCTACCCTTTACATCTATTTCGCTGCTAAAGTCTGTTTTTCAAAATTTCGGCAAAGCTTCCTTTAAAAATAAATATCCAGAAAAGTCTAAACATGTCTACAAAATTTACAATCATCAATATATATTCAAACCACCAAAACAACCATCATTCCATACTCAAAATCATCATAACCATGTATAATTAATTTACTTTACAAAAGACGAAACATGCGTCCTTATGTGTTAAGCCAAAATTTTCAAGTACCTATTTAAAAGAACTTGATCATCAACTATCCAAAATATTTTTGAAGAATATTGGTAGCTCAGAAAGGAATTTCTTACCATAGAAAATAGAAAATCAAACAACTTTGCCCAACATTTTAGGTTCCTCCTATGTAGCAGTTCCCAAATATATCTGAAAAAATAAAATAAAATAAAAATGGTTCTCAGATACATACTAACACTTGCACAACGATGTTCGGGTGTGAGAGATTCTTTAATAGCTTCACTTACTCCTCAACCTCTCGAACATCAGTTTATAAATAGAAAGATGTGTAAATTCTAACAAAAAGTGCTATATTTGTAAATAGGTTAAACAAAAAAATTATAAATCCTAAAATATTATCATACAAATTTATGCCAGTGACACGAAAATCCAAATAGTCCAATTAAAAAAACACAAAAAACCAATACCAAACTGATCTCAGCATAAGTTTAATATAAAGAACCAGGCAGCCAAGCAAGTTAAAATTTCCCAAAGCACATTAACTTTCAAGGTAGAAGTTATTTATTAACTTTTGCAACAATCTCACATGTAACCCAAAAAAAATTCAATTGTGCAATTTTAAATATTCTCCCTATAGCAAAATAACAATTTATTACCATTTTTAGATGTCATATCAATTTGCTATTTAAATTGTTGTGTGAGGTAAATACGAAATTGACAGGTTTTTCAAAATGTACAACTTATTAGGCACAAATCCTCGTTGGGACTAATGGGGTCTAACTAATACAATCACATCATATAAAATCGTGAACTGCCTTTTTCTTTACCATCCCACTTTAAATTCTTTTGGAGCCCATTCTGGAAACACGTAACAAAAATATGTTAACAAAGCAAATGTTCTACCTAAAACGAAACTTTAAATTTTTAAATTCAATAACATTCAAATCCATTGTAAAAACAGAGAGAAAAGAATAGGATTAAAAGTGATACCAGCTGGTAATCTTTATTTTTTGTTCCTTGGCTAGAAGAGGTTGATTTTTCTTTCCCCTTAATTTTGGCATTCACCAAAGTATCAGACCTTGTTTTCTCCTTCTGTGGAAGAAAACATTACTTAAAAGCAAAAAAAGAAAAAAGAAAAAATGAATGAGAATTAGGTGCGAGGATAACCTCATGTATACGGAGACAATTTAGTTCATACTCATTGCGAATTACCACTCCTACATTATTATGACGAAGTATTCGAACCTGTAGACCAAAAAACATTGAATAGTAAATAAGCGGGTAAAAAGATTAGATAAAAAGTAAGAAAATGATGAGTAAAAAAATTATCATACGGTATTTTCTAGGTCATCATCCATCTGGCACGACATTAATGAAAATAAATTAAAATAAATAAGTTATTAAAAAATCAATAAGATATATTTAGAGAGTTAAACAGATGATAAACTTACACTACCAAATATAACAACATCATCCATTGGTCGATGATTATGGAGTTGAAACGGTTGTAGCTACACAAAAAATACAATAAAATTTCATACAATTAACATGCATTTAATCAAACATAATACATACACAAAATTACATACACATCCAATCAGCTAAGCTAAGCTGAAGTGCACATTCCAGCTTTCTCAAGTCGCATACAAAAGAAGCATAAAATAGGTTCTATTTCTATCATTTGACCCACAATTTTGCAACCAATCAGGTAACAAAGCAAGTACTGTTCGAACCAAAATAATATTTTTAAAACAAAACTATTTTAAACCTATACCAACACAAAAATCGAACTTTACGTCTCAAATGTGAGAAAAAGCTATTTCCGACATAAAAATGTAGCTGAATATAAATATTATAAAAATGAACAGAAACAGAGCAATCGAAAAGTGAGCTGTAAAAATCAACAATTAAAGCTTCTTTTAATATGCCACAGTTCAGAAACTACTGAATCCACTATAATTTAATTTTCAAGGACAGATAAGAAAACTATGTTTCTCAATATATCCTAGATCAAGCTTCGAGATGTTTAACATACCTTAGAAGGTTTGAAAGGATAATCGCTCGGAAACGTTATGTTAAGGAAAAATATCCTACCTTGAAAGGCGTTCCTACATTGACTCTGAAAATGTAAAAAATAGCATAATAGTCACAAAAAAACTTCTAACAATTTTCTTCAATGCCCTTTTCAGTGACAATTCATAGAATAATATTAAATTTTTGATACAATTTTGTTTGTTACACTATTCTTCTATTATAATGCAATCACTTTTTTGGCTTCCATTATTAAAGAGTTGAAGAAACAAATATTGATTTATAAATTAAAAATTTCACTGAAACATGTCTTTCATTATGATCACACTCCAAAATATAACATCAAATTGCTAAAAAAGGTTAAAATTAAGGTCCTGTTTTATTAGGTGAATGGATTCAAATTTTAAAGTGTGAATGAATTCAATTAGGTTGTGTTTTATTAATATAGATATTATATTGCAGATAATCACTCAAACAATGCAATATAATAAACTTTTAAAAAATTATTTTATTAAATTGTTACATGAATAGTCATTAACAAAAAAATATGGATGCTGATCACAATTATATTCTCCATAATGAGATTTATCAGACACTTTTCTTTTGTAGCTACAGAAGGACAATCAGACTAATGTAGGTAGCCTCGTTTATATATTTAGGCAAACCAAGTTGAATTGTTTTCTAATGTTTAGTATATGTAGAGTTCGCCACACTAAGGAATAAAATTGATTCTTGCAAAATGGAAGCAGAATTTGGAAAAGCGTTATGTGTATTTGAGATACAAAATTTTGAAATAAAATGAATGTTCGGACCACCGGAGTACTCACAACAACGTGGTGCACTGCTTTTCGGTGGGGCCATTGAGTGCTATGGTAATTTATCTCCTAGGCACCGTAATACTGCTCTCATTTGGAAACTCTAGCTTTACTTCATTCTTTATTGTCCTTTGCACGTGATAAATTATTGACTCCTAGCTGCAAGCAGACAGCTATTTGCCAGTGGGAGACTGTAGATTTAGAAGTGCAGACTGTAAATTATTGACTGTAGTTTCTGTTTCCCAACCTTCACCTTCCCCATGATATCCAGTAGCTTTTTCTTCTGTGTCAGTCCTACTTGCCAATGGGAGACTATAGATTTAGAAGTGCAGACATATTCATGCTCTATTGCTATATTTGTGATTGTTGTTTCATAGAGTGAATTACCAGAAGGTTACAAATGTCATTTCTTATCCAAGTTAGAGTCCCACCTTTGACTCTTTTGTCATCTCCTTAATCATGGCTGTATTATATTCTTTTGTCATTTTCATAATCATAGTTGTACTAAAATTTTATTGATGTCTATGCTCTGGATAGGGGCACCGACTCTCTCATCAAAAGAAAAATGAAACCAGATATATGCAAGTATGGCTGAACCACTCCAGCTATTAACAGGAGATCTTGATCACATGTCTGGGCTATTATTTTAGCCAAACTCTTACAAAATGTAATTCATATATACATACCACTTGGTTCCAATCATAGGCAAAGTGGTCCAAACTTCTCCAACATAACGCTTAAAAGAATCACTACCAATCACATTCAACCCCAGAGAAGATAAATATGATATTTTTGAGTTTGGTTGATCATTAGCAGGGTGAGTGAAAAGTTATTATTCTTTTCCATAAACTGACCATATATACATACCACTTGGTTCCAATCATAGGCAAATTTTCAAGTTTTTAAACATCTTAACCTCTTTGAGGTATTTTATCAAACACCATTTATGCATAGTCCAAAATATAACCAACCCATTTATGCATAGTCATCTAATTTCTTCACCAAATGATTTTCACAAACCAAAGCATAACAAATAATACGATAATCATATATATTATTTACTCAACTCCTATAAACCAGTGCAAAATTGGAAGTTGCAGCTACTCAGAAATTCAAATGAAATTGGAAGTTTACGATTGACCGATTGAAATATAAGAACAGAACTCATGAACGAAGAGTCGTGCCTGAACAGAGAGATTTGAGAGAGCTGTTTGTCTTCATTCCGGAGTCAATCACTGGACAAAAAGAAAAGAGAGAAAATAGCTTGGTGCTGTTTAGAGGCCGACGAATCAGGCGCCGCAAGCCGAGCCAAAGACGTCGCGGCACTGAGAGGAAGGCGCGTTGGAGATCGCTTCTCCGATCGGCGGAAGGATTTTCCGGAAGGTAGATCTGACTCTCTCTAGACTTTTCTTTAGGTTTTTGATTTGTGAAAGAAGAGACGGGATAGGAGTATTGATTTGGGGGATTTATTTTAGTCTGAGATGAAACATGAATCTTTGAATTAAATTGGAAGAAATCTGAACCGTTGTTGTGGTTTGTCAAAGTGAACATTCAAATTGGATTGTGTTTTATTAATATAGATTATGTCCCTCTCGTTAAAAAAAAAATAACAACTAAACAAACGGACAGACTGACGTGGGGAAAATAAAAAAAATAAAAAATTCAACTCATTCTCTCTCTCTAAACACTGACCACACCCCATTCTCTCTCTATCTCTTCAAACTCCATCATTAGTTGACATTCACTCTTCTTTTGGCGGTTATTTTCCGATGGATTTTAGCGACAAGAACTTCGGAACAGTCACCCCTCTCTATCACTCTTTCTGCGCAGATACAAAGTAGTGTTCATTTATTTTTTTTAATTTATTTTCTCTCTCCTCTCAATCACTATATATCTTCTTGTAGCTGAAAAATTCGAAAGCGGTCAAGGTTCATCGAATAGATTTGATGGGTACAATTGAAGAGATTGGAGATGATATCAGGTGAGGGTTTTGAATCTTTTTGATACCCATAATTTTAATTTAACTTTTATTCGTCATACCTCTGTTTAATTTCTTTTATTGGACTGATTGTAAAATTCAAAAGTATGACCTCAATGGAGATGGCGTTCTTAACTTTGATGAGTTCAGGACCATGATGATGATGCACTGAAATGAATGATCATCTGCATAACGGAACAGGGGAAAAAGAAAAGAGAGAGAAAAGTCGGAGAACAAAGAAAAAATTTAAAAATTTATATTAAATTTTATTTTTGTCATGCGTCTAGCCTTGTCAGCCACATTTATCTAGGTGAGAAACATAGTCGAGCTACATTTTGCAACATTAGGGGTACTTTTGGAAGAAAAAAAAATCATGCGCTAAGTGAGACTTCGGCTAAAACTATAGTGATATTTTTACATCTTTGCCCTATACATATATATATATATATATATATATATATATTATTTCATATTTCTCCTTTAAAATATGAATCACTAGTTAATTAGTAATAACATAATAATAAAATATACTTAATTTACGCATTAAAGAGTATTGTGTCCTGTTTTTATACAATCAACCACCAAAAATAATATTATTTGTATAAAACTTACGGAGTAGTATATGCACATACAAAATTAACTATTCTTTCTTGACATGCATCTTCAATTAACTTTGCTACTTGTTTTACTGTCGTCCGTTTATTTTTGATGATAAAAAAAATGGAAATACAGAGCACTCCAACATGAAACAGTACTAGACTTCATCTTTAGTAAGAGCGTCAAACAAAACACATGTAGGAGATCCTTAAACTTACTCTTCATAGCTAGAACTCATTCTACCATTACTTGGAAATATTACATATACATTTCGTGCAATACCATTTACGAATTAAAAAATCAGCTGCCTAAGAAAAATGGGGCTTCGGGTGTAAAAGAATGAATCATAGGGGAGCAGATGGTAAAAAGAAAATGAATTCATACCACCTTAACTCCACTTGGTCGTTTTCCTTCCATGGCATCCTTCTTGTTGCGGCAGTCGGCACATAAGAAAGGACCTTGCCAGGGTTTTGCGTTGGTAGAGAATATGGAACCCGCATGAACTGATATGCCTTCACTTGCAGCAAGGTCAATCTGGCAAATGGCACACATAAAAAGACCAGATGTTGATTGATTGAAGGAGTCATCATTTCCTAATCTGCAAATTAGGAAAAGACTGAGAATCGAACAAAAAGACGATTGCATTTTTGCAACTTGAAAAGATACTCTGAAATTACAGAAAATTGAAGCATACACACTAAAGCTGATATAATTGACAAGCTATAAGAAGTAATTTCAGTAACACGTCTATTATTTTATGAAATCAATCTAAGCCAAGGAAGTATGACATATCATCCACCGTAATGAGGGTTTACTGGCTGCTGGAACAATTTTCAGAAAGAAGAGAAAAACGAGCCTCAATCAAGGCACAACCACACACGACGCTCATCTCAGAAAGAAGTAATTGAATCCCTAAAGGTTTCCTCTTCTCTTCTTTTGAAAGGTATATGTTTACATCGACGCCTAGAGCGCCAGCAACAGAAGCAAGTGTTATGATCCTAGTTGCAAGGTATGGGACTTTTGTCCCACATCGATGGTATGGGATTTTGATGTGAGATATTTATAAACTTTGAGCTCTCCAACCTTAATAGATAGCTTTTAAGGTGTGGCTCTCCCATGGTTTATAACAATTGGTATCAAAGCCGTCCACTAACTCCCGGTTGCAATCGTGTGACGCGGGTGGTGACGTCGGTATTGCGAAGCGTGGTGGAATGTTATAATCCTAGTTGCAAAGTATGAGACTTGTGTCCCACATCGATGGTATGTGACTTTGATGTGAGATATTTATAAACTTTGGGCTCTCCAACCTTAATAGCTAGCTTTTAAGGTGTGGCTCTCCCATGGTTTATAACAGCAAAAAATCACATCTCAGCTCATGTAAAAGATTATTAGCCCAAGGAATATTTAACAAATGCTAGAGAAGGATTAATGAGCATGAGTATGCTATGCCTTTCCACCACATAATCATGGAGAGGGAATTTTGGTGAAGCATTACTATCAGGGAAGTATGAAGAAAAAGATGTTAAGGTAGTTCTTTAATATAAGCAATTCAAGACAAAAATATACTGCTCAGTTAATTCAAGACATCACTGTCCTGTTCTAAGGTAGCTGAAGAAAATTTCCCTTACCTCAATCAATCCTAAGTCCTAACTCAGTTCCACTTCACAATAAGAAAACAAGAAGTCAGATACTGAATTTCTCCAAAAGAAACTCACATACTGCCAATTGATATGCGTGATTAATTACTTAGATTGTTAAACCCATCACCGTTGGACATCTGCTTCACGTATGTGGGAAAGTTTAAGAGGGCTGTATTGAACATCTCTCTATGGTACGCGACCACTCCATCATCTTGCCATATCTTCACTTAGATTGTTAAATGTTAATCAATTTAGATCATAGACCTCTTGACGTTTCTACCTCAAAACCTATGAAGCACGGATACGGATACGATACGCTGAAACGTGATTTTTCCAAAACTCGGATACGATACGTTGGGGGATACGTTGAATATAAAAATATAAAAATAAAAATATTATATATTTAATTCCTAAAATTTCATTACACAAGTTCACCATTTCAAAAACAAAAGAGCAATTAACATCATCAAAAGTCAAAAGATTGGCCTTATCCATCCAAAATATTGCCCAAGTGCCAACTACCAGCCATCAATAAGAGCAAAATAGGTCTATTTTTTACAACACAGTAAAAATAACACTTAAAAAACGTATCCGTAACGTATCGGAGCGTATCCAAAACGTATCCAATTAATAAAAATTAAATTTAAATTACGGATACTCTAAATCCGTATCCGACATGTATCCGAAGCGTATCAGAGCGTATCCGTATCCGATACGCGTACATTACGCGATACGGAGCCCAAAATAATAGAGTATCCGTGCTTCATAGCTCAAAACAAAGAATAAATTAGTATCATCTTCAATATGTTCAGGTTGGTTCACACTTCTCAGCAAGAAAAGAAGACCAGGGAAATAGGTCAATTTCTATTTTTGACTCGCCCAAAGATTATATAGTATTTATAATACTGAATATTGAATTAGGCTAAAAAAACAACCATTGGGAATTAGCTAACTCAGCCAAAAACAAGAAGGGGATAAAGATAAAAGGGAAGAGGGCATTTAGCCAAAAAGAAAAAGGAAAAAAGAAAAAAAAGGAAGAGGGTGAAGCCTATAGTCAAAAGTTTCTCAGAATTTCAGTTCATCATAAAATTTAGATATACTAAAACAAAAGAAAAAAGAAAAGAAAAAAACTAAAGCAAGATAGTAACAAACCTTTCAGCAAGCATTGCTGAACCCTCTTCAAATAGTTCTTCTACAATACCAACAGCTGATAACTTCTTTGACAGTTTACTAGCAGCATCGTGGGACCTCTTCCTGAACAATAGAGCTCTGAATTTGTTTTGTTTCTTGGGAGGCGGGGAAGGTTGTAGTGAATTATCAGGAGGAATTATGTCCACAACTATGCAGGTTGTATCATCCTTCAGCCCCCTTGTCCTCAATGCCTCCTGAACAATCGTCCATATAAATGCAATCAGAAAGTTACCATATGCATATTACTTCAATAGGCTGATTGATGTCAAGTACATATTGTTATACACGTATTTTGCTTATGTATGTTGGATGGTCCTGCTTATGCATACTAAGTGGCAACATGAAACAGCACCGTAATGAGCTTACATTACCTTGACTACTTGCCTAGCAGCAAGTTCAGCAGGTAACCCACGACAAGATTTTGCAGCCGTCTCTGAAGATAATGCATCCCAGATGCCATCTGAAGCAATAATAAGCCTCCCACCTGTACTAGATAACTTTGACAACAATGAAGTATGTCAGGCCACAATCCAATGATGGACCTTGAATCCACCCAAGGCATGGACTTCAAAGTCAAAGAGGTTAAAAAATACAGATTGATAACGAAGGGAAGTTCAATAAAATGGCATATAAATGAAAATCAAGAGATATGAAGTAAAACAAAGAAAGGAAAAAAGGTGATTACCTTTACTTGTTTAACATATGGTACTGGAACAATAAATTCTCCAACATCCATGTCTCCAATCGACCTCGAAAGGCATAAACCTCCTGGCCAGCAACGGAGAGGGCCAATCTGTGAATTTACAGCAACATGAATTATAAAAAGTACAAATAAACCCAGAGCAGTAACTTCTTTAATCTGGAATCTACTAAAGGAAGCAATATTTGACTTCTCATTGTGTAACCAGAAAAAATTGAGAACTAAATGAAATCTCACTTCAGCGCCACCAAATATGCTAAGCCTCCCAACTTCGCCTCCACTGGCTGTTACACGTTCTCTTCTGAAGTTACAACAGAGTTTGTTAGAATCTTCTGTCCAAAAAATGAGAAAAAGAAGGCTGAAAGATGGATACTCACTCCTCCACATTTTCTTCAAGTCTATGATCTACAGTCAGTTCGGAGACAGCACCGCCCTGCGTATCTAAAATGCAGCGGGAATCTCCAACAGATGCAACAGTAACAGTCCATCGATCTACTATTACAAATGTAACTGTGGTTCCAGAAGTTAGTCCTGAAGAAAATGAGATGAGAAGAAGGAATTAAATTTAATGATAAACCATAATACAACTGAAACAAGTGCAAGGAAAGCATGAAATATTCCATGCCTCTGCTCTGGAACTCCTTGTCAGTCTTCACAAATCCCGCAACTAATGCCCGTGGTAAAGCTTGAAGCCACTCATCTCGTCCAAGTCCACGAGGAATAGCATTCAAAACATGATTCAACAAATGGTCCCTTGTAAAAATTGCAGCTGCACTCCCATTGTGCCCATCAAAGATCTGAAAAATCGTAAACGAACAGACAATAGATGGGGAATAATTAGGACCAAACCAACAACAAATAATGTCATGTAGAAAAATGAAATAATAGCATGGGAATGATCAGGACTAAACTTCACGTATTGTGATCTGTAAAACATAGTCTCATGGCCAGTAGACTGATACAAAAATATAAAATTTAATTTGAAAGAATTCCGAACAAAAATGACCATGAAAAATGAGGAAGGACATTGTTGAGGGTCCACTCATCTCAACAGTAATTGCTTCTAGTCCTCAGTTTAAGTTTAAGTTGCCAAAATAATTCAATAAAACACAATTCAAATTACGTGAACTGGTGAACCCAAAATGTAATTAACTCAAAAATACCATAGAGTAAATATTAAGTACACAATTTAATAACATCAAACAATTGCTCAATGGAGATTGAGAAACCAAGGCATAAGGATCAAGGATGCAGCATAAGAGAGAGAGAGGGAGAGAGAGGGAGCATATGCAAGTTAGTAATCCCTTGAAGTTATGATTCATGAAATGCAAACTACAGAAAGGTTTCATACCGCGAAAACAGAAAAAGTCGATGAAGGATTCCCGGGTACTCGCTGACAATCAGTCTTCATTAGAAAAAAATCCTCCCCTTTCCTAGACTGAGCTGCATATCCATATCTCACTGTAGGCTTCTCCATTTTCTCATTCCTCATCTCTCTACCGATCAGTGCAGCTAAAGGCACGAGTTCATGATGATGCTGATGCCTCTCCACCCTGGACCCCATATTTATGCAGCCAAGGCCTTCCTCTCAAGTCTCAGGCCCCAAAAATCTCACCAGAATTTTCCAAATTCCTTATACACAAATTACATAACTTGCAAATCTCAACACAAACCCACACCCACTCCAACACAAAGATCCCCCCAAACTCCCTGCTCCGAGTTTAATTTTTTACACAAGAATAAGAAATTTCTCCGGCTAATAAACACAAATCTTTACTTCAAGCACTAAATTAAATTATCTTTTAAGGATTCCCAAAAGTTTCAAACTTGATCTGCATTTACCATTCACCAAAGATGTATCAATATCAAGCTAACATTCATACAAAACCCACATAAGCTAGAATCGAATGAAATTGGAATAATTCAACAATAAGGGGTTATCTTAATCCTAAGTCTCCAGCAAAGAAAGTAAATTACCACAAAGAAATCATCAAAAACAATGCTCGACCGTATTATGTTTGTCACTCAGAACCAAATGCAGATCTGATTATAAGTCAGAAAAAAAACAATTGACTAGAAAGATATTTAAGTAGCAAGAAAGAGAATAAAATCAACACGGAAACAAAAAAACGCGGATTGATGATGAGATATGAACTGTAATGCTCCTCCAATCATCTAACACCAAAACGTGAATTATACAAAACATTCTAAGAGAGAAACACGCAACATATATATGGAGAACACATGCATACAAATAAAATATAGACAAACCCAGGTCAGATGGGTAACAACACCGCCACATGACAAACAAAGATATATATATTTTTTAATAAATTATTGGAATTCACAAAAGGAAAAGAAGTTACGCGGAAATTGATCAACTGCTTTTAAAAAAAGATGACTTTTTTTGTATTTTTTTTTAATTATCATGAACAAAGAAAATGAAATGGCTGGGCTGACTTTAAAAAGTCGGGTTTGGTAAAGGCTTTATTTTATGAAGGGAAAAAGTAATTAAACAAGAAAAAGATAAAGAAACTTACTTGCATAGGTAATGAATGTATTTGCCATAAAAGATGATTGTGTCAAGCTTTGATTCTTCTGGTAAATTTCAGTTGAGAGAAGAGAAGATAAATAAAAATAAAAGAAGAGAAGAGAAGAGGAGAAAGAGGGGGAGAAAATGGGAGAGGTGAGGTGGGGTGTGGGGACCACATACGTAGTAGTAGTTGGGGCGAGGGAAAAGTTGACACGTGGGGGAGTGGCTTCCAGCTTGCATATGTTTCTGTGAAGGTTTATGATCCAACTGTGAGCACTGTAAACGTGTTGGTTTTTTGGTGCTGCGTGTAGTACACACCACCCGGGTATTGTAGTATGAAGCAAAAGGTACAGTATTCATGTTTCAAATTTCAATTTATCCAGATGGTCAAAAAAATGGATGGCCTTGGAATGTACTACTCTAGTACCTAATGCATTCAAATATTTATTTTAATTAGACAAACCATATTTTTATATAAAAAATTGATAATTTCAATGTTTGTATAAGTATGTTAAATGCAGACCAACAACTACTAGCTGTTTCTGCGTCTGCAATAATTTGGTAGCACAATGAACAACAACGCTACTATCACATAAAAAATTTTATATAATATTTAAATATGGGCTCCTACTGCTTGATACGTGGGATTCATAATATATGTCTGTGTGTATATAAATTAGGATCCTTTTCATTTTACCTTCTATTTTATTCTTCATTTCATGGTCTAGATTTAAAATATGCGTTCTCTCCTGTCAGTATGATGTCGCATTCCTCTTATATTTTAAATCTGAACTATAAAATAGAGAGTGAAATAGAGAAAATTCTAATCCGTGTATATAAGCATTATATAAAATTATTTATAGTGATAGTACCATTATTTCACAATGAATGAAGGGTAACACCTCCGTGGCATTTTTACTAGTATTTGAGGTCATTAATGAAATTTGAAGACGAGAGAGGGGGTTTTGAAAAGGACTCAAGCTAGTTGTCCACTTGTCCTTAAACAACAATATTTCACCTACTGTATTTGTGTTGCTGAATAATCCCTTGCCCTTCCTTCTTCATACAACATGTGTATGCTTTGACGTTGTCAATGTCGTATCCTTGATCAACATGTGGACAGACTGTTGTAAAAAAAGCTTATGTCCAGGATCTCAAATTTTATTCGATATCATATCATTTAAAATTCATTTTAGACAAAAAAAAATTGAGACCTTTAGCATTATTCTTTTTCTACGATTCTTTTGTAGTTTGAATCTCACCAAGTAAGACTGTAAACGAGCCAAACAGTTCGGGCTCGATTCAGGCTCGACTCGAAAAAATACGAGTAAGACTCGGATTCGTTAATAATATGATCCAAATCTGAGAATTAAAAATAGTTCGAATAAAAATATGAGTAGAATCTGAGCAAGATTATACTCGACTCGTTTAAGATTCAAACTACTCGAATTCTTGATTGTGATTCGATACATACTCGATTGATACAGATTCGATTAGATGCTCAATACATTCGCTGATAATATATACAAATTTAAATCAAATTAGAATAATTAATTATTATTGTTTTTAATTTTAGTTGTGATTTTATATCTGTAAAGTGTAATAGTAAATATATTTTTTTATTTTTAAGTAAAATAACAAATTCAATTTATAATTATATTTATTATAAAACTAGTTATTATATAGAGACTCAAATTCGAGTTTGAATTTAAAGCTCGCGAGTAGTTTGACTATAATTCGAGCAGAGTCGGATCGAATTCGAGTAGTAAATATTCGAGTCGAGTCGAATCTGAGTATAATTTTTCAAATACAATTCGAATTCGAGTACAAATTTATTATTTCAAATCAAATTCGAACAGTTATCTGTTCGCTTCGATTCGACTCGTTTACACCCTTATCTCCAAATAACGAACCCACCCTCGCATGGGTCTCATGCATTCAAAAGGTTGGAACTCTTAAACAAGGGAACAAACATTATTATTGAGGACAAGGAGAAACCTTGGGGTTATAATTTTTCTACAATTATACGTTCATGTCAGTAAATATTTGTGGCCAGCTACTTGTCTTTTAGGTGCCAAAATGTTGAATACGTAAAAGTTAGTAGGAGTACTCGCTACTCACTAGCCATCAATAATGCCAAGCTATACAAAAACCATGGAGTATTATACTTTCCTATTTTTCATTTTTGATCCAAGTGGATGTTGAATTCAAGTGCTTAAAATGGATCAAATACCAGTGCTTTAATTGGAAGAAGTGAGAGAGAGAGAGAGAGAGAGAGAGGCTCTTGGGCTTAGGCCCATCCTGTATGCCTGATATACAAGGGACAATCATCCACTGCTAACCAGCCAGGGCCCACAAATCAAGAAAGATTAGCAATCCTATCCTGCTCAACATGTTCCAAAAGCTGATACAGCACTGGGATATATAGACAGAGACAAATGATAATAGAGGAACTAAGGAGAGCTTTGGGGAATGGTGGACTCGAGTGCAGTTGGGGAGCAGTAGCGAAGTGGCTAGCATAGGAGCAATGGTGGCTTGGGGGCTGTGGAACAGCAGGAACACGCTGGTTTGGTGTCGCAGCAGGATACAGGAAGGAAGTGTGGTTCACATGGCAAATTCCATACGCGAACAGTGGAAGAATGCTAAACAAACTGTGGGTCGAGAAGATCCAATTCATGAGGCAGGTACCGTGAAATGGGAAAAACCAGTTGCAGGAACTTATAAATGTAATGTTGATGCAGCAATATTCCGACAATCAAGGAGGCTTGGGTATGGCTGTGTGGTACGAAATGACGAAGGTCTCATGGTTGCAGCTAAACATGGTATAATGGAGGGTCCATTGGAGGCTTCGATAGCAGAAGCAATCGGGGTTCGAGAGGCTTTAAGTTGGTTAAAATCCTTGGGGCTTAATTAATGTGGTGGTGGAATCGGATGCTCAATTGGTGATACAAGCGATTACATGTGACTATATAGATTTATCTTACTTTGGTTTAATTGTGGAGGATTGTAAATCCCTTGCTAGGGATATTATTGGTTGTCGATTTATGTTTGCTAGAAGATCAGCGAACCAGGTCGCACATGCTCTTGCACGAGTAGCTGGTTCTATGTCTGATATGGAGGTGTGAGATCATTCACCTACCCCCGTTCCTTGTCACTGTGTTGGATTCTGATTTATATTAATGAATTATTATTTTCAAAAAAAAAAAACTTGAGAATATATGAGTCCTACTCTTTGTGCGTAATTTTCGGTATACAATTTCTATAGTATTTTTAAGGGTACTTTACAATAATATACAACATTTAGAAATTAATTACAACAATAGTGCACTCATAAAATATTTACACAACTAATACACTTTCCATATTTATTTACAATATTAGTGCAATTAGGATTCCTTAATTTAGGGAATTAGTATAGGATTCAATTCATAATAATAAGGAAACCTAAAATCAAGGAGAAATAACTGTCATAATTAATAATTCAAATTCAAATATCTTGGATCTAACAACAAATATAAATTCAAATTCAAAAATAAATTTAAATTCAAATATTCAAAATTTGGCAACGTCATCTTCCTCCTCCCCTTCGCCGGTGAGACCCAATTTCATGTCAAAAAAAAAAAAGAACACTTCATAGGAAAGAGAGAGATAAGAGAGTGATGTGTCATGTAATGTTGATAACCAAACATTTGTACCAAGGTAACCAAACGTTTATACCAAGGTAACCAAACCTTTATATCAAGGTAACCAATCTTCCTCCACACCTGCAATATGAATTGGTTACCTTGGTATGAAAAGTTTGGCAACCAGCTGCATGAAGGTTTGGCTACCAACTGCATTACATTCAAAATTAAGATTCGATTACCTTTGAATGAAGGGTTGGTTACCTTAGTATGAATAATTGGTAACCAACTGCATGAAGTTTGGTTACCAACTGCATCACATTCAAAATAAAATTGATAACCTAATAAAACTGAATTGGTTACCTTCATACCAAGGTAACCAACACAGTCATACCAGTATGACTGTTTGCTTACCAACGTATGAGGTTTGGTTACCTGTGAAATTGGAGAATGGACCGGTGGTGGAGGGGAAGCAACAAGTGGTGGAGAGGCCTCCAACGCGGCCAGTGGCGGGGCCTCCACCGACGGCCACCTTGGATCGATTTGGTAGAGGAGGAGAAAGGGGGGCGGGAGGAGGCGGAGGAAGGGGAGGGGGAGGGGGAGGGGAGGGGGAGGGGGAGAGGGAGGGGAGGGGGATGGGGGGGGTGGGGTGGGGCGGGGGCGGGAGGAGGAGAAAGGGGGGGGGGGGAGGAGGGGATGGCGGTGGTAGGCGGAAGGAGGGGGTGAGGCGTGGGTGGGGGGAGGAGAAGGGAGGTGGAGGAAGGGGAAGGAGAGGGTGCGGGGCGGGGTGAGAGGAGTAGTGGCAGGTGACGGAGGTGGGGCGGTTGCCAGTAAAGCAGTGGCGGGGGGCGAAGGTGATGAAGAAGGTTGCGACGGCGTAAGAGGAGGAAGAAGGCGACGATCGAAGAGGAAGAAGAAGAAGGCGGATACTCCATTGATTCGTAAGATAAGAATATGAAGGTTGATAAGAGAGAGAAGATTTAAATTCCTACAATCATGGGCCATTATCAATAACTCATTAAATTAGTCAACTAAATAAAAGGGATAAGATTGCACTTTTTTTGTAATTAAATATTGTATATGCACTCTTTTTGTAATTATTTTGTTTGTGTATTTTTTTGTAATATTTTAGTAAAATGTACTATTATATGTAATTGTCTCTATTTTTAAACTGTTATGTAAGAGAATGAAGGGTCCGAATCAGCTCTCAAACCGGTCTATCACTTTGGCCCAAAATATACACCAAAGGGCATTACTTCGGCCCCGGCGCTACATGATTGACTGGCCCATATCATGAAAAGTTTGGTTCTCTTTTAGTTACTCTTTGTTCAAGCGTTCCCACAAAATGAAAAAAAAGAAAAGAAAAAAGAATATGTCTTGCCATCAATATGCTATTATTATTGCTATTAGATAAATATTAATTGAATGTCAATGTATATTGTATAGGCACTATTTATATACCGTGTTAATTTGTACAAAATATTTTTTTTTTAACGACATGATTCTTTTCTATCATATCAAATAGGAGTTCCATTTTATTAAGAAAGATTATAAAATGATACATTATACTTAATATTATCATCACAATCTTGATATCATCTCACTAAATTAAACTAATACACAATATGTTTAAATAGCTAAAACAATGAAGATAAAACGAAATTCTATCCTCAAATTTTATATACTTTCTAAATGGGACCCCTATCGTCAATCAATATAACATAAAAATATATATATATATGACTCTATTTAAAAAAATATTCTCATGTGCAAAGTTTATAAAAATATAACTACTTATATATTTTTCATTCAATATTTATAAAGAATTTAATTTAATAACAAAATAGATATTTTATTTTATTGGTACTTGCATTTCGGATGGAGGATCGAGGGGTTAAATTTTAACACTGTTTTTTGAGTTTGGGACAGAAAAAAAGAAAGTATGAAAAATTTATTTATTTTATTTTCCGTTCATTAAAACTAAATAATAGGGTGTAAAGCTTTGACACTACTGAACATAGATTTTCCGCAACAAAAAATAATTAATGTTACGTTTGGGTCGAAAAAATAAAATTAGCGAAGAAATATAATATACAAGAAAATAAAATTGAGAGCAAAATGATTCATTATATTACGGCGAAATACATCATTACATACCCTCTCCAAAAAAAATAAAATTCATAAATTTAAAACAATTAAATGTTCATTCCATTTCATAAAATAATTAAATATAATTTTTTTTATTCCATATAAATAAATAAATCAATCTATTCCCAGTTCCAACATTCATTAAACTGCTTTTGGACAGGTTTCTAAAAAAGTACTACTAATATTATGTTCTCTTTCCATCTGAATTGGTAAAGTTTGAGGACGTGTTCAACCCGGTCAGTTCCGATCAAAGTCAGACCACTGCTTCTTTCTCACTTCCATCCTTTGAACCAAACCAAAGAGAGTCTCTAACACTTCCGAATTCCCCCTTTTCTTTTTATCTATTATATAATCACAATGTAACCCCAAAGAGTGTTTATATTGTCCCCGACCCGAATTTGCCTTCGTTTGATTCAATTTCTTAAAACATTATTAATAAATTTCGATTCTGTTTTGGGATTACAGTACCTTTTCATTTTAAAGCTAATAAAGATGAGCGCCGGGGATCGTCGAAGCTTTAGAGACATCCTTTGTGACGCCGGTGCCGGTGCATCTGCAGGTTTTTGCCTTTTTCTGTAAACCTTTCTATATGTTCAGTTTTTTTTTTTAAAAAAAACATTTGTGTTGTGTCTGTTTCGGTTTACACTGGAAGATGCTGTTTTTACTCGTTGGAAGATATTGTTTTACATTTT
Source organism: Panax stipuleanatus (assembly GCA_020205555.1). Taxonomy (NCBI): domain Eukaryota; kingdom Viridiplantae; phylum Streptophyta; class Magnoliopsida; order Apiales; family Araliaceae; genus Panax; species Panax stipuleanatus. The sequence continues at coordinate 137,233,239 of CM035119.1, read as the reverse complement.
ATATGATATTATATGCATGAATTACACATGTAATAGAGATGATATGTGTAATCAATACTTGTGTGAATTGCACAGATTTTATATGATATTATATATCCAAGATTTGTGCTTTCCTACAATTTGTTTATTTGAGCCGTGATTTGATTGAATGATAACCATATATGTGTTCTGCAGGTGCTATAGCTGCTACTGTTATGTGCCCATTGGATGTGATCAAAACAAGATTGCAAGTCCATGGCCTGCCTGATGTGACCCATTCTAGTCATAAAGGTATTCATAGACTTGTGACCTTAGTTGAACTGTATCATCTACAGTTTGATTTGATAGGGTCTTATCCGTAAATAATTTAATATTTTAAAATCTCAATGTGTATTGTTACGGAAATATTCGTGCCTGATAATGTCAAGGTGCGGGAATATGTAAATTTTTGTTGAGAAGTAATATGGAATGCAGTTTTATATAAGCAATTGTCAAAACATGAATTATTCCTGTTTCAGTTATTAAGAGGAGTGCTTTTATGACTTGGAGACATGTATCTCAAGATGAAAGATGGATTAGACAGGATTTCATTCCAACAATATTGTGATTCATTGCACAAGGATCTATTACAAGTTCATAACCAATATTAAGATATTAATTACATGAGTTTCAAATTAGAGGGATAATCAAATTTGAAACTTTTAGGTGACAAAAATATTACTTGATATTTCAGGTGCATTGTATTCTTATTCATTCTACCAGTGTCATAACTGTTAGTGATGTAACAGGACTTTATGCTACTACCATGTTGTGTGCTGCTAAAAGAATGAAAGCTTAGAATTTTATTCACTAAACAATAAAGACTACTCATATTTAGTAAATAGTGAGCATGGTTATTGTATGCTTTCAGACAACTAGTTGAACTGTTTTTTGTTTCGGTTTTATTTAGTCTAGAAAATTTTAGTAGATTGGGAATTGGCTTCCTCTCTTAAATTGTTCATTATGTTTCTCTTCTTTCTTTTGCTTATTTAAATGTGACATATTTTATGAGTTATTTTTTGTTATTCGGGTGGCAATCAGGTGGTATCATTATGACAAGTCTACAAAACATAATACGAACTGAGGGTGTGAAGGGATTATATCGTGGCTTATCACCAACATTAACTGCATTACTTCCAAACTGGGCAGTGAGTGTACCTTTTCTTGATAAACTTACTGTATACAAGTGTTTATTTTTCATTCTTTAAATATAACCTCATTGTGGCTTTTGATCCGTCTCTGACCATTCTCTTAGTTTTGTGATTGTTTCCGATCCTGATTACCGAATAATACGTTAATGATGCTATTAAGATAGATCAATATAGGTTGTCTCTTTTTTCTTATTGAGAATCCTTGGTGGAATGGTTCCTATATCGAGAAAGATAAAGTTAATAATATTAAGTGTCAACAAGAAGCTGTACCAACTCTTTTAAACAAATTCTATATGGAGTAAGATATTTTCTAATTTAGTAGAACTTGACATAAGCCGGTGTGTGCAGCAGTATATGGAGCTACCTCCTTTCTTTCTTGCGACTCTTGGCTACAGAATGCTTTAGTTCAATCTTACCTCTATACTTTTCATGTATAAACTTCTTTACCTTCTTTCTTGGGAGAAGTAAAGTAAAATTTCTAAATTCATTTACATTCTTCGGAAACTTGAACTATATTTATTAGCAATTTACCTAATGAGAAGCGCAACCTTGGCAATTATGTCTAGGCAACCCTAGGCAATTACTTCCCTTCTTGTTCGTCACAGCACATTCATTATGACTATATTGTGCAATTTTAAGGCTAATTCGCCACTTGGTTAAATCGAACTGCATTTTTTTCGAGGAAATCAGCTATATATTTGGTGATAAAGATACAATTGGTATTTTTGCTTATCTCCTTTTTTGCAAAAATTGAAACTTAATCTTTTTCTACTAACCGGTCAAATTCGAGGAAAGAATACTCCTTTTTTGCTATTACTCTAGATTGTATATAGTCTTGGATAAGAATCTACAACGCACTAGAACGATATGTTTCCAATGCCAATAAAAAGTAACCCATCTGATAGTATTTAACATCCAAAAAATTGCCAAATAAAATGCGTCCCAAGCCAAAATATCACAAGTACCGCGAGTTTCGGGAATATCCCCATTCATAGGTCCGAGATCTACATCTATGAATTGCATCTACTAATATCACTGAAAATATTGTTAAAATACTTTTACAAGAAGGTTTTATTATTGCTGGCTTATACTGGAAAGTCTGGAATAATAACTGTCATTATAAGTTCTGCTTGGCACTTTCAACTAACATATGAAATCTCGTCATATTTTCTTATCTCTCCCTTCCCAAGTAACAGAAATACTAATTTCATATGTAGGTGTACTTTGCAGTTTATGGGAATCTCAAAAGCCTACTCCATTCACATGGTTGGTATATACATTATGGAATGATCAAGTTTTTCTGTTTTATAGACTTCGAATGGAGCAAGTTGTTCTTTATCTTCTTTTCTATTATCTACGAGCGCTGAAGATTGTTGCTTTATACAGTTGTTTGTTCTGATTTTCTTAAATTTTTGGTATCGTGGTAATGTAGTGGACAGCAGTGGCCAGCTTACATTTGGTGCAAATATGATAGCTGCTTCAGGAGCCGGTGCAGCAACAGCAATTGCAACAAATCCTCTGTGGGTTGTTAAGACCCGGCTCCAAGTAGGTTGAATTGTATTTATATATTTTTTTCCATGTCTACTCTGCTAGTACTCCCTCCATCATACTTCACAAAAATCACGTGTTTTTGAATTCTATCATATTACATGTTATATTTTCCTTCGTATTAATATATAATACATAAATGTGTTTTAGGCATGCCTTAAATTGCGTGCCAAAAACACTAATAAAGTGTGCACATAATGTTGGAAAGAGGGAGTATATAATTGAATGCTTTTGACAGCTGCATGCTCGATTCATATCCCATTATTGTTAACTGTTTTCTGTTTGCAATATGAGTTTGATTTTCACCCACACGAATACGTAATTGTCTATCAAGTCCACATTCATTTTATACTTAGTTTGACAGAAGTATGCTTCTTTGTGATATTACTCTTTTGTACCCACTTGTAAATTTATAAGTCCTATGCAAGGTAGTTAACTAGTTAAGTCAGTAATAACTGAAGAAAAGTCTATTTCTGACGCCGTACTCAAAATCCAAGGAAGTTTGAACTGTTTGGGCATAGTATTGTAGTATCCGTAGGTCTACATGAAAATCTTAAATCCTGTTTTATATTGTTGGTTGTTAATGACTATTTAATTGAACAACATTTTCGGCCTTTTGATTTGTTTTGTAGAAGTCAGTATACCCATGTATAGCTATCAAAAAATGGAAAATTAACCACAAACACACACAGACACACACACAAAAAAAAAAGTAGCTTGTAATTACAACTTTACTTAACAGGCTAACTATGTCTTCAATTACTATTTTTAAAAATTATTATCTTCTATTTATTATTCACTCTGTACACTTATTTCACTTTCCCTTCGTTTAGACACAGGGCATGCGACCAGGTGCTGTTCCTTATAAAAGCATACTTTCTGCCTTGCGACGGATTGCGCACGAGGAAGGGATCCGGGGATGGTACAGGTCAGTTCTTCTTGGTCAGTTTAACATCCATATATATTGAAACCTCACCCTTTGGGGTTCCACCTATTATTTTTTATTGATGCAGTTTATTTCCCTTGCCTTTGTTGTGAATGATAGATGAATCATTGACTTATGCTTGAAGCTGAACTAGCTAAGGATATTATGCAAGCATGTTACTAGATCACTTAGGTGTCTTTCCATTCAGTATATTTGGTGTCATGCTGTCTCTTTCGGTGTTTTTTGTTTAGACATGAGAAAATATTTTTCTGTGGTTATACAGTGGCCTTTTGCCCTCTCTAGTTGGGATAAGTCACGTGGCCATCCAGTTTCCAGCATATGAAAAGTTCAAATCCTACTTGGCCAAGAAGGGTAGAACTCTAGTTTTCAATTTGATTTGTTTGTTTGACGGGCAGTATGGTATCTGTATCTAAGTTTGTTTAATTGAAATTGTTCATGTTTATTTTGTTCAGATAATACTACCACCAAGGAGCTAAGCCCTGGGAAGCTTGCAATTGCCTCTTCACTTTCTAAAATAAGTGCCTCTGTAATGACTTACCCGCACGAGGTATGTGATGTTTTGCCTTTTGAAGTCACTTTTCAGATCACTTGATAGAGCTAACTCCGGTGGAAGTCATTGCATTAGTACTATTATGCCATCACTAGTGCATTTTTGGCTAATGTTAGTGATGTTTGGAAAAATAAAAATTTCCTTAAAAGCATATTTTAATTTTGGAACGGAGGGAGTATCTTGTAAAGTATAAATCTCCTTGTACATTAGGTCATTCGTTCTAGGCTTCAAGAGCAAGGGCAGGTTAGGAATTCGGAAATGCAATATGCGGGTGTTGTTGATTGCATAAAGAAGGTGATGAGAAAGGAAGGTCTGTCTGGTTTCTACCGTGGTTGTGCTACTAATTTACTGAGAACAACTCCATCTGCTGTTATTACATTTACTTCATATGAGATGATACATAGATTTTTCGAGCGGATATTACCTCCTCCGGATGAGAAGCATTCAAAAGCCCACCCTAAACCTGATGACCATATCAAGCCTCAGAAGGAAATTGAAGGGATTAGAGGAGACCAAGACCGCAATTTATGTCGATCAGAAGCCACATCCAGTAAGAGAACTCCTTTAATTCCTTTGACAAACATGGATCAAATAACAACTGGGCGTTAATTGCTATTGTTTCTTGCCAAATTTTGCCATAAAGTGGGAAAATCTCAAATTTGATGATGATGATGATGATGAGTTAAATTTAGGTGCAATTTTTTTATTTATTTTTACTTGATTACTTTCTTATTCAATTACTTTTATTCCTTTTTATTATTATTTTGATTTGATGTGGAAATTATAAAATTATCATTCTGACAGTAAATAACGGCCAATATAAAAACAAACTTAATTAGTGTCATCTGATATCTGTATCTTCATTTTTGTGTATCCAAAATACATGTTTTTAACCATATTTCTACTTCTATGAGTGAATTAGTAAGAATCTTACTTACTGGGGCGAGACTTGTATTTTGTAGCGACCAGGGAGAGAGAATTAAGTGAAAATAAAACTAATAATTAATAATATAAAGAATATTTATCTAGAATGTCAGATAACTGGATGTTAGATTGATTTAATGAAATTTATTAATCATTAAAGGTTAATAATTTATCAAATAAGTAGTATTAATTATTAGAGGATGATGTAGGACAGCTAGCCTTAGAGTTCGAGGAAGAATTGGATAGGAAACAGGAAACGAGAACCGATTCGAAGAGACAGTCGTAATTTGAGTTATTCCCGAAGAGTTGGCTTCGACATATGGCTTCAGGTTCGGGAATAGGTGTCATGGCTTCGGGGTCGGAAGTTTTTCGTAAGGGTCGGCATGACTTCGGGAGCGCTGGTGGGTCATAGTAATAATATTTTAGGAAAGTAAATCTTTTATGATTTAGTTAATTATTTAATTAGATTTTATTTCTGTAAATTTAGGAATCTGTCAGAAAGTTTGTTAGGGTTTTTCCTTATTTCTAGGTAGATGTATTTCTTTTTCCAAAATGATTATAGGGTGACTTGACCCTAAAGTTTGTGAGCTATATATATACCCGGCTTGTGGGTATAGAGGATATACAATTTTGATAATTTTTCATTTCTTATAATTAATATTGTAATTTTCTGGTGGATTCCAGTGAGCTATCTAAGAATTTAAGTTGGTAAATTCTTTTATCAATCTTCCGTTCTGCGTCAGAGGATCCGATCTGAGGTGATCTTCCTGCAGTAAAAGTATATCGTCTTCACAGAAAAACAACACCAAAAATGTGAAAGTGCCTTTATAAGCTAGACTAGAATAGAATAGATAAAACTGCAATTTAATGTTATAAAAGTCAGCAAAATTCAACCATGTATATAAGTATATAGAGAGAGATATACTAGTATGTACGGTAGAACCTCTTCTATATGAACAAGAAAACAACCACAAACAGATACGAGAAGTTTTTACCCTACTTTTTGGGAACTATAACACGAGTAGTCGTATCATATTCTTAACATTTACTACCTCAACTGCCCCAACTTTTTGGGAAGTATAATATGAGTCGTATCATTTTCTTCTTAAAACATTTACCTCAACTGAAAACAAAGCAAAACACATTCTCACTCACTGGTATTAGGTGTGGTAGATCTACTACTCAGCCATTGATCCGTAACTCCCACCGGTGAATGTAGAAACTTGTTATTCTTCAACAATACTACATTTTCTGATTCCGGTGGTGACGGAGGTGGCATTCCACTTTCATTAACAACCTGAATTTGCTTCAAAGTCTCCAGGACCTCATCCATTGTAGGCCTCAATTCCTTCTCAAGTTGCAAACACCGGAAACTTAGCTCTGCCACTGAAGTAGTCATCCTTTCAACGGTGGCATCATTCTCATACCCAAGACTCGGGTCAATCAACTCATTGAACGCGCATCTTTGAATTCTGTTTATTGCCAAGTTTGCCAAGTTAATCTCATTCCTACGCCTACTTATATCAACTGCTGGCATTGATGATATAAGTTCAATAAGAACCACCCCAAAACTATACACATCACTCTTATCGGTTAATTGGTAACACTGGTGATATTCTGGATCAACATAACCTGGAGTGCCTTGTGGAGCAGTTGAGACATGAGTTACATCCGTTGGGAAAAGCCTCGAGAGCCCGAAATCTGCAACTTTGACACAAAAATTGCTGTCTATAAGTATGTTGTTAGTCTTCACATCCCGATGTATAATATCCGACTTGTGGAGATAAGACAACGCGCTAGCAGTTTCTACGGCAATGTTCATTCGGACGGGCCACGTGAGGGGCTCTGTTTTGGCTCTATCCCCGTGGAGATGATCAGCAACCGTGCCATTGGAAATGTATTCGTAAACAAGTAGGAGTTCACGGCTGCGGTGAGAAGTGCTGCCGTATAGTAAAACAAGGTTGCGGTGGCGTAAGCGGGTGATGATTTCAATTTCATTCATGAACTGCTCCACTCGTTTGTAGTTGTTCTCGTAGAGTCGTTTCACTGCTACTTCTCTCCCGTCTCGTAGTTTCCCTAGTTCAGAAAGATTAAAATATTATTCTTTGCAAAGAACATGCTAACAAAGAGGAGTAAATGAACAAATTCTGGGATAAAGCATGCATTTGATGGAAAACAGATTTCACAAAATTCATTCACTAGTTTATTATGTTTGTTTATAAACACTCTATTACGTGATGTTATAGTAAAACATTTTTGTTACATGAATAAATGACGAGTATTTAAACACTAACCATGGTAGACAGCTCCATAACCACCATCTCCGAGTTCTCTGGAAGCATCAAAATTATGAGTAGCCTCTTCAAGATCCTTGTAGGAAAAGACAGGGACCCCAAAATAAGAATTACCATCTTCATTGTCTAAGGAAGTGTTCCTTGGGAGGAAACATGTAAAGATATTACTCCATCTCTTGCGCCTCCATATAATAAAGACCAAGCAAATTATAAGGATGAACGTGACTCCAGGTATGGCTAAAGAAAGGGAAAAACGTAGTTGTCAAGTTGTTATCGATAGATAGATATATCATCTATTGCATACGTGTATAGTTCGTAGGTGTGGTACCTGTCGCTAGAATCAGTTCCAATCTTCTTTTGTTTTCTGCATATTATTGATAAGCAGAACATCTTAAAGTCAGTACAGCAGACATTAATTTGATTCTATCAAGACTGCTAAAACCTATGTAATGATAAACGTCACGATAGGTGCAGTACGTTAGGACTTAATTTATAGTATAGACAAAAACAGGTACAACCCTACAATTAGCAACACTCATATGGAGATATGTTGGCATTTGCACAATGTTAACTTAGATACAGACCCCTATGTAACTTATCCCGTGGAGGTGCCAAACAACTTGAATCAATTTCACAAGAATTTTTATGATTTTAGAGTTTTGTTGGACAAATTTCCCATAATAGTTTGTAAAACTACCCGGCATAGAATTCACATAACAACACTTTCTGAAATAATTGTTCACACAAAACTAAATATATGCGGTGAGATTGTGACCTACCTTATTTTGACACTATTTAATGAAGTAAATAATACAAAAGGAAAGTAGTCCACCAAACTTTACTAGGCAACCTACTTCTATTATTTGGTCTTTTTGGCCAACAGCATGAGCATGTTGACGTCATACTCTATTATTTGAGTTTCAAACAAAAATTAAATAAAAGTCTCCGTCTTATGCATCTTTCATCTTAAAAATGGCTAGCAATTTCAACTTAAAAACTGGAAAAGAAGAATGTTTAGTAGTGTAATAGCAGGAGAACAATTTCAATTCAATGAAAAAGGCTAGAAGTGATTCTAGTATAACTTTTTTTCTTTTTTCTTTTTACAGAAAATCTATTACAGGGCTATGCATTTCGTCCCAAAAGCCTGAGTTAGGGCGAGTGATAGTATTTGAAATTTTTATTTGACAATTAAGTTAAAATAATAGTGTTTGTGAGATAAAAGAAAGAGAGTGGATGTGGGTGGCTTCTCAGAAACAAAGCAAGGGGATGGTCATATGCAACAAGTGGGCGCTGTATGAAGGAGGACGCGGCATGGCATTTAATTCCCAACAAGTAATAACCACGTTCCTTTGTACCCAGGGCCAACCTACTAGCATTGACCACTGAAATATCCACTAAAACCTATTGAAAATTGACAAGAATATGATAATGCCCACTTTGTTGATCTTTTTACCGCCAGCCTAGCTAAAATCCGCCCAACTTGGATGGCAGCTGGGATTTAGGCTGAGCTTTATTGAAAGACATCTTAATGTGCACTAGTTTAATTTAACTCTTCCTAATAATAAGAAACCAAGTCACGGGAACACCTACCTAGTGTTGTTGTTACCTACTCCCTCCATCCCATTTAGCTTTATGCACATGGATTACGAAAGTCATTTAATGCTATCATTTATTAATTAAAATTAGTGTAAAATTCATCACTATCCCTTTATGGGAAGTTGAAAACTATTAATGCAAGTGAGAGAATTTCTTGGAACAATGAGAGAAGGTAGGGGTGATATAAGAAAGTAAATAATTTATTCTCCTAGAAAGTTGTAAACGACAAATAAATTAGGAAAAAGAATTTCCTTCTAAAACGACAGTTATTATGGGATGAAGGGAGTAATTTTTATCTAATTTATCTAGGGGGTTAGTTTATAACTAAATAAATATTACATGGAGAGGAATAACTAATAAATGATGAGACATGGAATGAAAAAGTGTGTGGTAGAGATAGGGGGCTTACTTGTAGTAATTCTATTACATCTCACAAAATGAGGCCTGTCAGGGCAGTAACACTTGTTGTACCCCTGCGCATCAAATCCACAACGCCCATCACTTGCCTCGCACAAGCTGCAATTACTACCCGCCCATTTCAAAACAAACCCCCTTTTCAGCAACTCCACATAATTGCTTCCATTACTACTAGTTAGTTCATCTACCGGAGCCAACACCTGCGCATCACAAGCTTGAATTCCAGAACTCAAGTTGGTATCATTCAAATACATTGCCAGAACCCACTCATCTTCTTTCCCATCCTGATTACAATCAACTCTATACTTCAACAGTCCCTCTTTGAGCCGCGACGATGAACAGTCTGATAACAAAACCACCGTGAAATTATTGCTGCTTAGCTGAAACCGATCACCTTCCAAAGTTAAGTTCCGAATTTGCGGGAGGTAGCAGGTGCTGCTGCTGTTTGAGTTCCAAAGGTGGGCGTTGGACACGCGAATAGAATGGTTCGTGTAGAAGATTTGATCAACTCTGTACTCATCTCCGGTTATGTCCAGTATTGGGTATTCGTTGTTTTTGCAAGTGAGATTAAATCCAGGGTACCCACAATAGGATTCTTGCTCCTCTTGAATATAGAATGGGAATTTTATGGTATTCTTCCCACAGAGTATGGGCGCGCAGGCTTCGTACTGTGGATCCGCACAAGAAGACTTGTGTGATAAGAGGCAGATAATTATCAATATACAGAGGAGGAGTCGATGTGGTATAAATTTCATTTTGGGGATCTTGATCAAGCTATTTCAGATATGGATAATAAAGTAGTATCTCGTGAAGGAGATAGTTTTAGAGAGAGAGAGAGAGAGAGAGAGTTGAAGGAGACTGGATGTGGAGGGAATACTAAGTTTTGACAAGTGCTTGTGAAGAAAGAAGGTTTGACTTGGACATGGAACGGAGACCATAGCTGCCTCCCTCGCCTCCCCTCCCCTCGCTCGTATCTTCAACTGTATCATTATTATCTTTAATGAAATGCTTGAGATACACGGTGACAAACACGCTATATACATCTGTTAAATGAGTAATGATATGGATTTTAATTTTATATTAAATATTTTAAAGTATAAATAATTACAAGAGATATTTTCAATCAAATGTAATAATGACACCTTTTGAGAACAAAATTTTAAAATTCTTTATATTGACCATATTTAATTAGCCAAATTTAAAGAAAGTCCTTTAAATTGACTATTCGCGTTTATTATAGAACTTTTGAGCAACTGACTCATCATTATATGCGAAAGTGAACCTTTTTTTTTTAAACAAAAACAAAAATAAAAATAAAAATAAAAATTGATTCTCTCGTACTGCTACTTATCAAAAGATTTTAGCGTTTTAAGGTTTATATATATTTTTATGGGGAACACTAATTTCACATGTATTTTTGATATTTTGATATAATTATTTTTCACATGAAGGTGAGGCTTACTGTATCGAGATATGACCATATGAAAATCATATATTGTTGTTATTCGGACTTTTATGTCTTCTTTCTTTCTTTTTTTAATCTTCTTTTGAATAGTTAGGAGTATAAAAATGTTGACATTAGAGTTGATTACATTACACTACACGGGGACACTATGAGGTTTGAAGCTTAGCTTGCCGACTTTAGTAGTACCAAAATTAGTTAATCTTGGACGACTTTTGTATTAGAAGGCTTATGGCATTTTTATTGTCTGATTTTATATAGTATTGATGGCTCGATTTGACTACCAAAATGATTTGCGATATTTATACTTTATGTAATATCTATATCTTAAATATTTTTATAAAAATACAAATTATGTTGAAATGTATAATTTTTATCTTAATTTACATAATAAAATAAAATTCAAATAGAATAATTGGGGCGGGTGTTCATGTATCCATTTTGCATTTAAAACCACGTGTGTTGTATGGACCAAAATTTTGTCATTGTAGGAATTGCTACTTGGTTTTATCAACTTATGGTACTATTTGTCCTGGATTCTCGATCGTATGAGCTAGTGGATTGGGCGTGGTGACTTCAATTATTGAGTAGTAGTAATAGTAGGTACTAGTATTTCTTTAGGTTAGTAGGTGTTGAGCTCTGTTGTCCACATCTTTCTGTTGTCCACATCTTTTTCGGAAAAGATCATTTATGGTGCACAGTTCCTAACTATAAATTACGATCCTTTTCATTTCAAATAAAATGGAGATTATTTTTTGATTTAAATTTAAAATGTGTTATAACGTGATATTATGATGACACGAAATAAAGAGACTATACAAAAAATAAAAAATTTCTATTTCATTTAAAATGAAAAGAATCCTAATCCTGATAACCATCGGTCTAAATCATTTTGTGGGAATATCCCGTAACAAAGTCAAAGTCTCTCATTTACATACATTTTCATATTACATTTTATATATATATAGGGAATATAGAGGTGCACAGTCGTGTAATTTTTAAAGTTATACGGTCTACGATCGTAAAGTGAGAGTAGTCACTCCAGGATTTGTGAATTCACTTTATTATCGTAGACTACTCTACGATCGTAGACCGTATAACTTTAAAAGTTATACGACTGTGTACCTCTATTTTTATCTATATATATATATATATATATATATATATATATATATATATATATATATATATATATATATATATATATATATATATATATATATATACAGGGTAAAGAGTCGAATTATTATTATTTTTTTAAAACACAACAATCAATCAAGTGTGATCAACAATCAAATGCGTGTAAATATAACACTTAATTTGACTATTGCTTCCAATATTTTATTAAAAACAACAATCAAGTGTGTAAATTAATAGAACGCTTAATTTGACTATATGTGATATAATTTTCTTGTGCAAAAAATAATAAAATTCTAATGAGTTAATTGTGAACCAACTTGTTACTTTTATACCAATTATCACAAGAGTTTTTGTAAATTTTCTTCTCATATAAATAATAAACCATAAGTACTCACTTTATCTTTAGATAAAATGAACTCTTCTATACGGACATGATAATTGGACAAGAAAATTATTTTATAATTTCACCTATTTATATTTTTATCCAATTGGAGGTTAAAATACGAGTGAGTGAACTTTTAAAACACAGTAAAAATATTACACTTTTACACACGAATATAATAGTATTTCTTAATACTAAGGGGGTGTTTGATAAAAATTGAATGAATCTGAATCTAAATGAGCTGAATTTTAATATGAATAAAAAAAGTTATTTGATAATTGACATGTCTGAAACATCTGAATAACAGATTTTTATTATTTTATCCCTCTAAAAAATTCAAAATATTTGTAAAATTATTTAATATTACTTAATATAATAATTAATATTGTAAAAATATATATTTATTCAATCCATTCAGTCAAAAAAATAAGACTTAGCCATTCAGACCAAATCATCTGCATGGCTGACCGATTCAACCATTCAAATAATTTTTTTCTTAAACAAACGTACTAAATGACTAAATCAATTAATCATTCAAACATACTAAATGACTGAATTAATCAACCAGTACTAACCAATTAATCCCTAAGTTAAACCCTTACATCCGAGTCAGCCTGAACCCGATGATTCCCACCCTTGTGACAATCAGAAATTCAAAATCAAGATAAGAATGTGGATGTCGATCTCATCCCTACCCTACACGTGTCAGAACTTCACAATCAGATAATATTGGATATCAAATTGGTCGGTCATCTCTTATTCCCAGATTATCTTCATAATTTGCAATTAATTCCTATAAAAAAATAAAATACCTTTCCACAATGGTAAATTTGTCTCCGTGTTGATAAAACTTAAAAGTGAAAATAAAAATACAGTTTTTTTATGTTTGATTTAAAATTAAAAAAATGGGATATTAAAATTTTGTGTATGAAATTTTATGAAAATATCATTTTTTATACTTATACGATAATTTAGAATAATTAGTATTCATTATGTGTCATAGAAGAATAAATTTGACTTTTTAAAGTAAAATTGTGATACTTTTTAAATTTAAAATTAATACTAGTAATTTAACTTTTACAAATAATAAATTTATAATGGAGTAAAAGAAATCTAAAACATGCATTAGTCAGATTCGATTACAAAACACACGAAAAGTATTTTTTTTTTATTTTATCTTTCAAATTCAATTGTATAAATATAAAAAATGAAAAAAAATAAGAGAGTTTATCAATTTTTATACAATTATATGAAATAAAACTCAATAACTATGTACTTTATTATCACTTACATAGGTTTATTATTTTTATATTTTAAATAAGAGAGTATTATTAATTTTTATTTTCTGAAAAATGATATTATTTTTTTAAAAAAAATTAAAAATTATATATCCATGGTTTATATAATTAAATTAAATTAAATATTAATAAATTTAGTTAAGACATGCCTTACATTTATTATTTTCTTTTTATAATTAATATTTTTATATAATGAATAATTTTTATAATTTATTATTTAAAATTAATTAACTTACAAAATTATAACGACACGGAGACAATATTTTACGCCTTGAATTTCTAAATTAATGGTAGATAAATGTTTGAAAAATTAAACTTTTAAAAGTTATTAGTATAGAAATTCCTTGATTTTAAAATGGAAACGGAATTTCCAATATTTCTCGTTGATTAATCTAGAAGATAAATACAAAATAAATAATTAAAAATTGTTTCCTCCTTCGCCCACCCATCCATTAATTCAGACTGGTTTTGTTCGAACCTTTCCCTCTTATCTCCTTCCTCCTCATTGCTTGTATCTATTTCTCCTTTGATTCTTCAATCTACATATATAAAACAAACAATCATATACATATATAATATCTATACAGATACAACGAACAACTCATCTTGTTTTGATTTGTTTAGGGTTTATTGAGATTCATCAGTCTCAAAAAGAAAATCCGAATTCGTCGACAATAATCGGATAATCCAATCTCTAATTCATTGGTCTAGGAGATTCATTCGCCACAATCTTTCTATTTTTCACACCGATCCATTCCAATCCTATTTTAATTTATCGAGTTTGACTTGTTATAATTGATTCAAATATCATTTCGGCACTATTGGACAAAACTTATCAATATTATAGGGTTTAGGAGGTTGAAATCAGAGAAAGATGTTGGGCGCTGGGTTGCAGTTTGGGCGGAGTCGCGGAGAAGATCGATTTTACAACCCACCCAAAGCTCGTTCGGCTCGGAGAGGTCATTTGAATCTAGATCATCTTCAGAGAGCTCTCAGTGATGTGACTGCCAGTCAATCGAAATCCTCCGTTGCTTCTAAAGAGTCGGAGAATAAACAGCCGTCAGCTTTGCCGGCAGCATTGGAGCCGGTTGCATCCCCGTTGTGTAATTTTGAAAGGTTTCTGGAATCAATTATTCCGTCTGTTCCTGCTCAGTATCTCTCTAAGGTTTACTCTAAGGTTTACTCTGTTACTACTGATTAACGAAGTGAATTTGATTAAGGTTTACTCTAATGATTTTTAATTAATTAATATTGGTCTCTTCTACGATTGATTCTGTTTGTAAACAGACAACAATGAGGGGATGGAGGACTTGTGATGTGGAATTTCAACCTTATTTTGTTCTTGGTGATTTATGGGAGTCTTTTAAGGAGTGGAGTGCTTATGGTGCTGGTGTTCCTTTACTACTGAATGATACTGATTCTGTGGTTCAGTACTATGTCCCCTATTTGTCAGGCATGCAGTTATATGGCAATCGTTCAAAACCTTCAGTGAAAACAAGGTATGCATACTGGTAATACACTTTCCCCCCACCCTACTTTTGCATCACCATAAGGTCCATAACCAATAATGTAGGCTATGTTTTGATTGATTGTTTTTGATTTTCTTATTTCATCGACATGGTCTTGTACATTGTAGACTTATAATAGTGAATAAAAACTCAAGTATTACATGGTTTGGCAATAGCAAATTACCAAATGCTTAATTCGATAGAAATTCCTAGCAAATCCGATTTTACAAGGAATAGGGATTATAGGAAAGGTCCCCAAATCTAATTCCAAACCCAAATACTAATATGATCAGGGGTTCAAGACAAGCATAACATGCACATTCATTCTTAGTAATGTATTCAAGGGCATACATGTTTCCTAATAAATTAATTATCTCCATGAGAGGTGGCAAAAGTGGGTTGGGCTTGTAAAATGGTATTGACTTCTTACTAATGTCAGGATGAAGCAAGATACTATTCTGTTGTGATAAGTGTTAGTTGGGCATGTTGGATGGGGGAGAATGTTGGATGGGGAAGAAATATATAATTGTTATAGACATAGGAATGTTGTGGAGAAGAAAGGGGGCGGGGGGCTATATGGTCGTCTTTGTTGCCTACTGCTCCACACATTAATGTTGAGGAGAGGATTTAGTTGCGTTGACTTGATTGAGGTAATTTCATCATTTAATTAATGGTGAAATTTTGTGTCTTTATCTTTGTAAAGAATTATCTCTATTTGATGAGCATTACATGCTTACTACAATTTTGTTTTACTTTTGTTAATGAAGTCTTTGGTTCTTTCTTCTTTGTTCATTATAATGAAAGTAAGGATACTGAAGTCTTGTATACTTTACCGTTTCCTATCCGTGCAGCGTATGGCCTATTCTCAACATTACATTTTAATGATTGTTATGAAGACAATATCTTTGTTAATCTTCACAAGATTTGAAAAACTAATTTCTACCAATAAATCTTAGTTTCCTATGTTTTTTAATTAGCTACTGCCTGTTATGTGTATCTAATGTTTCTTTTCTCGGATAGGCGACCAGGTGAGGATAGTGATGGTGATTTCAGGGATTCAAGTAGTGATGGAAGCAGTGATTGTGATCATGATAGAGGTTGCCTGAGTTACTTGAGAGAGCAACATTTAACAGGTGAGGTACCTTCAAGAATGGCTCGTTTGTCCTTGCAAGACCAGCATATTGCACTTCAGGAGGGATTCTCAAGTGACGAGGGTGAATCTGGCAATTCTCAAGGTTGCTTGTTGTTTGAGTATCTTGAGCGGGATCCACCTTTTGGTCGGGAACCTTTAGCTAGCAAGGTTTACCCATTGCTTCCTGCTTTTAATAGCCAACTTTCTCCTTTTTTTTGTTTTTGTTTTTTTTTTTGGGAGGGGGGAGGGGGGAGGGGGGGGGGGGAAGAAAAAATATAATCTGACAATTTTATTTAAACATATTTTCATTTTTTGTTGTTGTTATAGATATCTGATCTTGCTCTTCGGTTCCCTGAACTGAAATCACTTAGGAGTTGTGATTTACAATCTTCCAGTTGGATATCTGTGGCCTGGTATGACTCTCATAACCTGCATCTAACCTACTAAATGCACAGCGCAAACATACGTATATAAACATGTGACTTAATGGTTGGGATGGAACTTTTACAGGTATCCAATATACAGGATTCCAATGGGACCGACACTAAAAGATCTGGATGCTTGCTTTTTGACATTTCATCCTCTTTATACACCAATGACAGGTAAGTATGAGCTTTCTGTTCTTTTATTGTAAATATTGGAACAGTTACTTGCTTCAATGCTCTGTGAATTCGAGGGCATGGAATTTATCGTATGCATATCCTCCTATAGAATGATGGTGTTGGCAGTCGAATCCCATTTTGGGACAATGTCCTAGTTGTGCATTGCAGTAAGGTGGTGTGCTTGTTTTTTTTAACATTTCACATTCCATGCCTGGTATTCATATATGCCTTTGCTTGCTCTCATATTTTTATAACAATTGATGCCTATCATTTCCTTATTTGAATTCTTCTCAATTTCCAACGACCTCTCCATAGCTGTCTTCATATTCCATCCTACTACCTCTTTTCCCCCTCCATTTAGTATCATCCTTTCCAAACCCATGGCTGGATCTGCTGTTTCCTAAATCTCCCAATGTTTCTTGAAACAAGTTTACACCATGATCTGGGTAATGTTTTCCAACCTCGTGGATCAGTGATGACATTGCTGATCAAAGTGTGCCTTTCATATTCCAAACAGAATTCTCTGAATTGTCTTTTGAGTTGTGCATGCTTTTCCTCCTTCCAGGTAATCAAAGTGCTCCTGCTCCTGCTTCTGTTTCTGCTCCAATTGTAACGTATCCAAGTGAGACGGATGATGTCCCGAAGATTTCATTACCTGTTTTTGGCCTTGCTTCCTACAAGTTCAGATTATCTTTATGGACAGACAATGGCCAGTTGGTAAGCTCCCTCTTGCAGGCTGCTGATAATTGGCTGACACTGGTTCAGGTCAATCACCCAGATTTTCGTTTCTTCTGCCGTAGATGATGAGATACGACTCCCCTTCTGTGAAATCTCTCACCTCTCAAGAGAAGTGCCCAACTCACTTGGCATAGATTCGTATACTGAAATGGCAATTTTGAGTTGGGAACATATCTGTCCTGTTTCCCTTTGTTTGTTATTTAAAAAAATAGTGAAGGAAAATGTTCAAAAAAAGAATTACAAGGGGTCAAAAGAAAGATGAGTAATGGGTCTGATGGCGCTATGGGACAAAGGCGAGCAATGATAGAATAAAATGAGTCGTGAAAATATAGTTATCGAGTAGTTGCTGAAGGGCTGAGTCTGAGTAAGGCCAGTTGTGCTTGCCAATGATGGGAGATGTTTGATCACATTTGTTTCTTGTATTGGTATTAAAACAGGCTTCTTTTTTTGAGTCCTGATGATCAGTATAAAGGTTGTAATATTTATTAACTTATAAGGGGATTTTGATAGGCATAATACCTTTGATGTTAGGTGGCCCCATGTAATGTACATTTAACTGTTTGACTGCCCTTGTGTTTAATATATATGGACCTAGTTTAGGTACATGGTTCTCTCGTAATTTCTAGCAGTGTTATACATATTTTTTTGATCTGAATGCATGGACTACTTAGGGGTTGTGTGTTTAGGGCTGAATGGCTAAATCGGTCAGCTATTTATTGCATTTGTTTTGAATTTTTTTTTGTTTGAATGGCTGAATTGGTCGGTCATGTAGACAATTTGAGTTGAATAGTCTAGTGATATTTTTTTAGCTGAATGAGGACTAATTGAAGTATTTTTTTTATAATATTAATTATTATATTAAGTAATATTAAATAAATTTATAACAATTTTGAATTTTTTTTAACTGGGATAAAATAATAAAAATTTGTTATTAAAATATTTTAGACATGTTAATTATCAAACAACGATTTTTATTTAAATTCAAATTTAACTCGTTCAACTTAATTAAATTTTTATCCAACACCTCCTTATCGTGGTGCCGGTCTGACTTCCTCTAATGATCATTCTAGCTGTCATATGCCCTTGATATGAAGCTTTGTTTTTGGTACATGCATATCATAATTCTCAATTTGTTTTAAAAATGTATATGCATGTATTTTATGTATGTATGTATGTAATGAGGATCATAATAGGGCAAACAAAATCATTAACATTTGATATATTATTCAATGGTCGAAATTAAAATTACAAAAATGTTATCCGCTATTAATAATAGTAGATGACGGTTACATCTATTAGTATGTTACTATTAGTAATGAATGACGGAATTACATTCACCACTATTAGTAGTGGATGTCATAATTTCAGTTCTAATTTTAGTGGTTTATTTCTGTATTGGACGATAAAAATAGTGTTCGTCCATTTTTAATTCATAGCAAGTACTTATGGATCACACACACACACACACACACACACACACATATATATATATATATATATATATATATATATTGCCGATCTATAGTCAACGTTGTAAATTTAAGATTATTTTTACAACAGATCTAGATCGTCCAATCACATAATTTGACTGTGAAAATGATACATGATACCTCATCGGATGAAGACTTTGTCAAAATGTAAAGAGCAAGATTTCTTCATATTTCACTTTTACTCTATGATTCAACAATAACATAAATCTTCTCAGTTTAGATTCAAAATGGAAATACAAAATCACAATATCAAAACATTTTTGGTACACTAAAAGACTAAAGCGCCAATTAATCCACTACTTAGTTGCGAAAAAATTGTACTAAAAAACGAAAAATAGATCGAAAAACACGAAAGTGAGATTTGGGTATTTTTCAAAACTTACGAACTAAAACACCTACAGATATTTAGTCATTCAGAAAAAGTAAATCAAACCCAACAAACGGGCATACACATATATATCTATAATTAGGTTAGTCCAGAAGAAATTGTGTCAAAAAAATCAGATTGGAGTACTATTTTCACTGTGTTTTTAATATTTTCACATGGTTCATTCTCACATGAATGCTCATATGAGAGAGAATGAATCATGTGAGAGAGGACCATGTGAAAATATAAAAAATACATGTGAAAATATCAGTTTCCAAGTATAAATTGCAACATCTATAAAAAGGGAGTAGAAATCATAATTCAATTTGTAAATTGTGACGGTTTATGTGCGTGGTCATGCGCTTATTTGTGTACTTACCAGCGACGAAGAATTTTTGGTATTTGCCTAGAGAAGTTGTCCTTGTTAAATAAATTATATCGGAACGTGCTATTGCATAGAATAAAATAACATTAATAATCATAACAATTAAGTATTTACATGAATTGAGAGAAGTTATCTTGTATATATTACGCTTCCACTGTGCTTAAGGGTGAATGTCTTCAATTGTCTTTCTCAATCTTAGGATGGATGTATAGGTGTGTATAAAATTCTTGAGACGACAACCGGGACCAAACCCTATCTCATTAATTTATAGAATAGCTAAGGGTCAAAATCGTCTATCAAGATTATGAAACCCTAGGGCCCATTATGCCAAAACTATTAGTAATATTATTTATGGGCCACATCATTAATTACCAAACTCATAAATAAAGTAATAAATTAATACAATATGTAAGCCCCATAATTACATAAATAATAGAGGCCACATAAGGAATATAATATTCCAACATTCTCCCACTTGGCCGAAATACTATTTATATACAAAACATAATGCTTACATTCATTAATTTGGCCAAGTATTAATTTAATATCTACATCCTGTTCAAATAAAAATACCAATGCGAATTAATACAATCTTTGTGTCACTATTAACACAAGATCCTCATTAGTTAAACAATTAGTACTTTTATTAAAACAAATATTAACATTAAGCATAACAGGTATGAATAGAGTTTACATAAGTGGTTATAGATTAAACTCATTCATATGGTCCAAAACATAATCGTTCACATTCATTGTTAATTAAGATTCAGCAAAGACATTGTCCAAATTTAACTTAATAGAGGTTTTCCTCTAAAGAGCCAGAACCAATAACATGAGAGTAGTAATAAATAATTATTTTATTATTCTCAAACTTAAACTGAAAATCCGTCAACGTCAAGTTTAGTTACAGAAATTAAATTCCGTGTCATAATGGGAACATAAAGAGTATCATATAAATACAAGGTGAAACCACTCTCCAAAACTAAAAGAAGAGTTCATACAGCTTCAACTTGTATAGACTTTCCATTGCCAACTTTAATGATTTTTTTCCCCTTTTGGAGTGTCTTCTTTGAAAGGAATCCCTGCAATGAATTAGTAATATGAACCATAACACCAGTGTCACGCCACCATGTATTAGAAGGAACATCAATTAGAAATGATTCATAAGTTACATAATTGAAATACCTTTCTTTTCAAGTCATTCTCTGAACTTAGGGCATTCTTTCTGAAAATATTATTGCTTCTTACAGAAGCGACATTTAGGACCTGCCTCAGAGTTGTCACCTGAATAATTTTTCTTATTTATTTTGGTAGAAATTGACTTATCCTTATTCTTAAAACATTTGCCATTTTTATGAGCCTTTTTCTTATGGAATCCAGTGCTAGTTAAATGAGCAACATTAGATTTTTCAATCTTAAGCATTTCTTCTTCTTGGACGCACATGGCGATTAACTCGCTCATCTTTCATTTTTCTTTCTGCATGTTATAATTGATCTTAAATGGATCAAATTGTGCAGGAAGAGAAGTCATAATGAAGTGAACAAGAAAACCCTCAGAAATCGTCATGTCCATACCTTTTAATTTAAAGGCCATGTCGTTCATCATCATAATGTGCTCGCGCACTCCACTAAACCCATCATACCTGCTAGTGAGCATTTTCAAAATAAGGGTACTTGCATGAGTTTTAGAAGAACCCTTAAATTATTCCTCGACTGAAGTTAAGTACTCTTTAGCATTCTCAGAGTCAGGAATGGCTCCTCGAATGACTGTCGTGATAGAGATTTTCATAATTATAAGGGACATGCGGTTGGATCGCTCCCACTTTTCATAAATAGCTTTTTGCTTAATTGAGCTTGTATATGTAAAGGGAGCATGAGGATCAACTCGTAATGCATAGTCCAAATCCATAACGCCGAGAACAATTTTCACTTGCTCTTTCCAAACAGTAAAATTAGTTCCATTCAAGGCTTCAATTCCAGAGAGATACCCAAAAATACTAGTTGGAGTCAATGCTGAAACACAATTAAACTCATAAGCATGCTTACAAAAAACTAAAAGAAATTCACAATGTACAATCAATAATTAATAATTAATCATAATAAAATCAACTGTAGGGCAAACAGTTAGTTACAGAAAATCTATTTACAACACCAAAAAAAATAGATTTTAATGTGACATTGGTGTATAATTATCAATCTTTCGTTGGTCCAATTAATAATATGCTAATAACATCCCCATAAAAATAATGCACAACATATTTATTCACGCATCACCGTTGGGCAGAAACGAAATAAACATGTCACTTATGCAATAAAATTCCATTTAATAAATTCTAATTCTAATTTTTCGTTGGGTAAAATTAAAATCTTTATTTATTAAATGTAACATTATGTGACTTTTCTTAATCCTTAATTGTTTCAATTAATAACCCTCTGTTGGGCTGATTATTAATTTTAACAATAAAAGAGTCACGCATACATGTAAATTACTATGATCAAACTCAATTTTCTTTAAACAACATAATAATCATGTTTGAAAATTAACATTATTTAAAAATTTACATGTAACACCTTAAAAGCCCTAATAATATATCATATTCCAAAATTTAAATTACGATATATAATTATGAACATGAATTAGTTATAAAATATTAACATTAATTTTATAACTAAGTACATGAGGACATAATCTAAAATAATATTATATAAATATAATTAGAAAACATAATAACCATTACTAAATGGTTCAAGTCCGATAAACATAATATAATGACCATATACAGTAGTAATGTGCATATGCCAAATAAATTAATCAAGTACTTACATAACACTACAGGAAAAAGACCTTATTCCGACGGAATATTCCCTCGGAAATAAGCCTGTTCCGTCGGAAGTAGCTTATGTCCGAGGGAATATTCCGTCGGAAGTGTAGTCGTAACTAACCTCGTCAGAGATAAGTTCCGTCGTGCATTTCGTCGGATATAGCCAATCTTCGACGGATGTATGTACGACGAATTAATTCCGTCGGATATAACCTTACTTATGGCCGATAGAAAAATTCTCTCGGAGATACTTTAACTTCGACGAAAAAGTAAATAATAAAGAAATAAATTAAAAATAGTTAATATAAATACTCCACATTCTCGACGGACTATTCCCTCAGAAATAATGCAATTTCGACGAAAAATAAAAAAATAAAAAATAAAATAGAAATTAGCCTGGCCTATAATTCCGACGAAATTTCAGTCGGAACTACCTTATTCCGTCGAAAGTAAGGATTTTTTTTTTAAAATTTTTTTTGAAAATGCAAAATTCAGGTATTTAAACCCATTTATGTACCTGTAACCTGTTTTATCCCAATACAGCCAGACAACAATATATTACACATTCAACAACAAATGTAATTCTAAAAACCTGTACCAATTCGCAACAACAAACGTAATTCTAAAAACCTGTACCAATTCGTAACAACAAACATAATTCTAAAAACCTAAACCTGTACCAATTCGCAACAACAAACGTAATCGACTAACTGAAAACAAATAAACTTCAACAACGATAAAGAATATAAGCTACAAATGTTCTAAAAATGAATGAATACAACGTAATCTCATTATGCAGACACAACTATATAAACTACGTACAATATGTACGAATGTTCTACAAATGAATAACATAAATACGTACTAAAGAGCTAGAATGAATAACATATAAAAATGAACTATAATCTAGTAGTATCATTATCGGGCGAAGGTGGATGACGCCTGTCTGGTGTCTGAAAATCTTTGTCGTCCTCCTCATCGTCATCGTCAAACCGCTCGTCATCGCCGCCAGCCCGCTCGCCATCGCCACCCTGTTGAAAAAATTATAAATAAAAATCATTAGTACGTATATGTGTGAGAATTAACAAGCTAGCTTTAAATGAAAATAACATAAACAATAAGAATACTTAAGTAGGTGGGAGAGGACGAAAAGCCTCCTCCAAGAGGGTAATCACCATCCGGAGCATCTCGCTGCTGAAAGCGTTGAACTGCTCTCGCGGTAATCCCGTACTCTCTGCGGAGGCCCCTGCTATAACCTCATGAGCAACCTGGTGAAGACGAGAATTGGTAGGCAATTGCTGACGGCGAAAGATAGGATCGATACGAACCTATCCGACACGGCCCCTATCAGCCTCTGGAAGATCTCGTCATCCAAGCCAACGCCCGTATCAAATGGTCCGACATGTGCTCTCGGACGCTGGCACTGGTTGGAGCCTACAAAAAGAGACAAATTCCATTACTAATAATAATTTATATAATGTGATAAATTCTGATAATTTCGTGAAATATAAAAAATATTATTACTTCCAGGGAGTGTATATGCGGGTATCCTCGGCAGACCCAACACTCGATATCTGTCGGTACTGCTAGTAGGGGGATCCTGAGACGCGACCCATAGTCTCAGCTCCTCATCCCGATCTAATACAATATCGGGAAGGGGAGTGACGGAGTTTGACGGACTTAGAACCCCTCCTAATAGCCTCCAGCTCAGCTATACGAGCGTCCCGAGGCCTCTGAAATCGATCCTGTAATACACTTGAGTCGCTTGACTTGCTAACACGAACACGTCATCAGACATTAACACCGACTTGATATCTACGGTTGTGATTCTATTATGATCAACGTTAACCCCCTTTTCAGTATCAAGCCTGTTACACTTAAATGTAATTACCTTTTTTTCCCGTGATAATTGAGCACAACCACATCCTGTAAACGTCCATAGTAATTGGACTCAGAATCTTGGTAGCAACTTCCCAATACCACAACCCCAGAATTGACTGATGTGAGTTCATTCAAGTCATCGACCCTAAATCTGTACCCATTCATGATGCATCCGGGAAAAGAACTAACAACTTTGTATGGTCCTCGGATGACATCTATAAAACGCTCAGAAATGTTCTCTTCTTCAACCCGTTGCTTAAACCATTGTTGAAAATTAAATTAATGAACAGTTCCAAACTGGGGACTATTCGACATTCGCTCCTACTGAGTGAATGTCAAACGAATTTCTAAGTTGACACCTCCAAAAGCATGTATGTCTTTGTGATGGAACTGAAATGTCCACATGCTTTGGATTCAAAGCTCTATATAGATGCTTTATTTGTGATGGAACTGAAATGTCTACACTTCCGGAGATCGGAAAGACTCTCAAGATTTTATCCTTTATAGATAAACTAAGTATAGCATTTGCTTAGTTTGAACGATATGATCTGGTTCCCATATTATTATGGGAACCAGATCATATCATTCAAACTAAGCAAATGCTACTTAGTTTATTTTGCCAATGAAAAACTAAGTAAGTGCTATTTAGTTTATTGAATATTGCATCCCAACTAAGCAAATACTACTTACTTATTAATTGTATTTTATTGAATATTGCGGCAAACTAAGCAAATGCTACTTAGTTTATTTTGCCAATAAAAAACTAAGTAAGTACTAGTTAGTTTATTGAATATTGCATCCCAACTAAGCAAATGCTACTTAGTTATTAATTATATTTAATTTTATTGTATTTAATTAATTTTATTGAATATTGCGGCAAACTAAGCAAATGCTACTTAGTTTATTTTGTCAATGAAAAACTAAGTAAGTGCTACTTAGTTTATTGAATAATGTATCACAACTAAGCAAATGCTACTTAGTTATTAATTGTATTTAATTTTATTATATTTTATATTTTATTATCTATTAATTCATTATTTATTATTTATCTATTTTAATTAATTATTAATTATTATTTATCTCTTTTAATTAATTATTATTTATTTATTTTATTATTATTTATTTATTAATTATTTCTTATTTATTATCTATTATCTATTATCTATTATCTATTATCTATTATCTAGTATCTATTATTTTGTTATTTATTATCTATTATTTATTATTTATTATCTATTATTTTATTATCTATTATTAATTATTAATTAATTATTATTATTATTATTTATATCTTTTAATTAATTATTAATTATTTATTACTTAATTATTTATTTATTATTATTTATTATCTATTATCTATTATTTTATTATTTATTATCTATTATTTATTATTTTACTATTTATTTATTTATCTCTTATTTATTATTTATTCCTTGTAGGGCCCACAAATTTTGCAATTGCATAATTCTGACAGAAATTCCGTCGGGAATTCAGTCGGAAATAATAAATATCACATTTCCTAAAATCACATTCACAGTATGCCCAATTTCAATTCACAGTATGCCCAATTCATTAACAATATGCCCAATTCACAATTTCAGAATAATGAACATATGTACTTCAAACAAATTCAACACAATATTCAAACAAATTCAACACAATTTTCAATCAAATTCAATTCACAATAAACCCAAATGATACAATATCAAAATTAACCAAACAATATAACAAACCCTAAATTAAACACAAATTTCAGCATACAATTCATCATACAATAGTGTAAATTATAATAAACCCTAAATAATACCTGTACAACTAGAGCTGCAAACGACCGAATCGAACTTTGTCGAACTCGAACCGAACTCTAACACTTTTAGTCGAACTCGAACATGTTTGAGTAGCTCGATCGAACCAATAACTATGTACGAGTTCGGATCGTTTGGTGTTCGCGAACTATTCACGAACATGATCGAGTTCGCGAACAATGCGAACATATGCTTGTTCGCGAACACAAATTATGTTCACGAACACCAAACTTGTTCATGAACACAAACTTGTTCACGAACACAAACTTGCTCACGAACATAAACTTGCTCACGAACACAAACTTGTTCACGAACACACACTTGTTCACGAACACAAATTTGTTCACGAATACAAACTTAGAACTCTGAAGCAAAAAATAGTTAAATAAATACAAAAAATATTTTCTCTAAGATTTTAAGTATTCAATCAAAAATTAGACCAAATATTGTAATCATCATTCATCCAAAAAGACCAAAATCAAAAATGATTACTTAGAACTTAGAAGTTATAATTAACTTAAAAGTTAAAAGTTAACAAGTACTTAAAAATTCTTGATTTACAAATATCAACAATCAAATATTAATATCAAAAATTCTTTCAACTCTTCAAGGTCCAACCACTTCAAGCAGAGTCTACAAACAAATGATTATCAAAAGCTCACAATTTAATATTAGTAATGTATTTGTTTTGTTGTCATTTTTAATTAATATTTAATTTTTTTATAATTTTTAAATTTAATATCTAATTTTTATTTTTGATCTTCAAATTTATGCATAGTTTTTTAAAATTTCAAAATTATTCAGTAAATATATAATTTAATGATTATTACTCTATTACTGAAGTCTCGATACTTACATTGAAAACTTGATTTCTCTATTCTCTATCTCGATTTGACAATTTCAATAACTCGTGTATATGTAAGCAACTGTATTGTAATTTGTATCATTCTTTAATTAATGTCAAATTATCATAGCATGATATGATTAATGACTTTATTTATGTGCTTTATGACATGATTTATAATTTATTAAATTATTTGGGATGTAAATTATAATAATCCAACAATCATTGTTCAAAATTTTATAAAAATATAAAAATTAATTTAATTAAATTAGAATTTAGAGGTGAAGAAGTACACTTTATTATTTATTAATTATTTAATAAAAAAAGTTTACTTATAATAAATTATTAAAAAAACAAAAAGATGTTTAGGTAATAAAAAAAATAACTACAAATTTAACAATTATTAATAAGACAAACTTTAGAATTTAATATGAAATAACCAATTATTTGTATTTAGAATTTTAGAAATAATTTAAACATGTAATTAAGAAATCGAACTACTCGAATCGATCTCGAACGTATCGAACCAAACTCAAACCTATCGAACCGAACCGATCTCGAACTTATCGAACCGAACTCGAACTTACCGAATCGAACCGAACTCGAACAGTTCGCGAACAAAGACGAACCGAACCATATGGTTCGCGAACATGTTCGATCGGGTAATCGAACGGAACACTCTGTGCGAACTCGACTCGACTAGGCGAACAAGTCGAACTCGAACCGATCCGAACTCGAACAGAATCGAACCGGTTCGCAAACAGTTCGGTTCGTTTGCAGCCCTATGTACAACAGAAGAGGAGATGGCTGGCGTGATAGTAGTGTGCATACAAGCCAATCATGTATGATGATAAAGCACATACTTTGTAAACAATCTTATTTATTTATTAATAAAATATTTATTTATTAAAGGCATTTAATTATCTACACGGTGCTGTTTTTATAATATGTAAATAACCCATAGTTTTAAGCAATGCTTTTAGAATCATGATGTTGATCATGCTAATGAGATCTAAATTCTTAGAAAGCTTTAAAACTAAAATAGTTCCCAATCGTGGGATTACTAAAAAGGGGATTAGTAAATCCGGATAGATTGGTACATATGTTGCTTGCTCATTGGATGAGGATGATTGATCTCATGATCATTTGTGTGGAGACACTGAAGCAAGTATGTAGGTGCTTATTGGAGAATAAGTTCACTGAACGTGACTCGCTATGGAATACCTAATGGAGTTTTACTCGTCTGTCAATAGGAATTCCTAATGTGATAGTAGTACAAGTGATCCTTGGACTTGAGATCATCATAGTATCTTGTATGTAATGAATTATACTTTGACTTATTCCTTAAAGTCCTTTAGGGTATATAAAAGGGTATGCTTGGGTATAATGAGTTACATATGGAGATAATGTATGATCAATAAAGAATCTACCACTTCTAGTAAAAGAGGAGATATGTCCTATGTGATTCGTTAAATGACAACCCAGGAATCCTTGGCCAAGGTAAAATAAAATTAGAAAGGAGTTTCTAATTTGCATTATTTGGAGTTGTGCATTTTCTAATCGAAATACATATAATTAAATAAAATAAGACTTGACAGTAAATTCATGTCTTATATTTAATTGGGACATTATATGGTGGAAGGATTGAATTGTATGGTAACTATTTACTCACATGTTCTTTTATGATTAATGTTGAAATCTATATTATCTGAAAAGTCGTTGATCTCTAGGGAGACTTATCCCTATTGTAGAATAAATATTATTTATTTAAATAGATTATTAGTTTAATTTATTTATTTAAATAAGATTAGAATTGTTCTAATTGATTTATTCACAACCGGTTTAATATAGAGAACCTAAAGGGTCACACCATAAAAGGAAGAATAATTATTTAAGAAGGTAATGGCATAATCGTAATAATGCATTAAGTGTAATTAATTTAATCTATAGTGATAGAATAAATTAAATAGCTTAATATTTATTATTTAATATTTTGGAAAATATTAAATATAAATTGATAAGAGGAGTCTTATTAATATTATTACAATTATTATTATTTTAATTTCTAAAAGAGTTTAGTAATTAATTTAATATTAGTACTCTC
Source organism: Panax stipuleanatus (assembly GCA_020205555.1). Lineage (NCBI taxonomy): Eukaryota > Viridiplantae > Streptophyta > Magnoliopsida > Apiales > Araliaceae > Panax > Panax stipuleanatus. The sequence goes on along the minus strand of CM035119.1, from coordinate 137,203,835 downwards.
ATTTATTCCTAATAAGATTAGGAGATAAATTAATTAAATAAATTTAATTAATTATTCCTCATGTGGTGGGAAGCCTAAATTAATTAAAAGAGTTTAATTAATTAAAAGAAATTTCATGTCTAATAGGATTAGAAGGGTTGACCAATATCTATATAAGAGGAGTCTTATAATAGATATCAGTTGATGAAATTCCAATTGTTGGAGAGTACTCCTTTTCTATAGAGGATAGAAAATTAAGGTTTAGCCAAACACCCTCCTTCTTGATAATTCCTCTTCCTTGGTGGATCACCTCTAGAGGCCAAACACTTGGGTGGCTGACGTTGATCAAATGAAGGAATCTAACCCGGAAATTCAAGAAGATCACGAAGAACAAGGAGTTGAACTAGTACCTGTGGAAGCTTCGTTCTACAAGGGTATGATTTCATAACTTCTTATTTATCGTTTTAAATTAATAATTTGCATAAAGGATGATCCGGGTAATGGTTTTGTAGACATTTTTAAACTCTGATATACCATGCTTCCGCTAATTTTTGCAATTTGATTGCGCTACAATTTCGTACAAACCCAACAGTGGCATCAGAGCCAAACCTTTATGCAATTATTAATTATTTTAATTTCATATACATATGGGTATGTATTTAAAATAATTTACTGGGCATAATTAGTTGTATAAATTTATTTTTTATGGAAGAAAAAAAAAAAAAAAAAAAAAAAGGAATCGCGATTACGTTTTTCTTTCTTTCTTTCCGTTACCGTCCATCTTGCTGTGTAAGTCTTCGTGGTTATTGTTTTAATTTCAAAAGCGTCCTGCAGCATCATGTTATGGACTTATGGTGACCCATTTGTATTATATATATAATGTACAATATAGTCAGGTTATATATATATATATATATATATATATATATATATATATATAAGATATTATATATATATATATATAATATTCTAAATAATTTTATAATTAAAATAAAGAGTTTATTTTAATCTTGAAATTGGATTTTATGCAAATTAAAATTGCCCATTAAATGATACTCATATATATATGGAATGTTTTAATTTATGAGATGAATATTTATTTATTGATACATATGGTGACATGTATGATAATAAATGGGGATTGATTATGGACTATTTGACCAATGTGATTGGATTTTATTTTAGTTGAATGCTTGAATGAATGAGTTTTATTAAATGGAGTCTGCGTACCTCGTCTTCTCTAATTTTTTTTCTCTTGATGTAAAATTCTATCTCCCTCCTGTGTACTTCCCCTTGACTGTTGATCAATGTTTCTATTTAAATTAAATAGTTTAATGTAATAGAAATAGTTAGAATTATCTTTAAAAAATTAGAGACCAAGGAGCAAGGAGCGCGTGAAGACCCGTTTGTATGGAGCCCGGGTTTAAATGTAATAGTTACGTTTAAATTTAAATTCTTGCACCCCTAGGTTTGACCTTTTGGTTCACTTGGTGGCTCTACTGAACCAAACTAGAATAAAAGTCCATAATCAATCCGGGTAGAATATAATATTATATATTGCATGCTAAATATTATATATATTATATTTTATGTAAACATGTTTCGCATGTTTAATAAAATGACGCGTATTTTATATATATATGTGCATGCGCGCTAAACAAGATGAGACAAATAATAACAAACCCCTCAAAGAAATAATATTAAGTCCGAAGCGTTAAAATGATATTTGAAATATCGAACGTCGCCTTCTAGCATGATAAATTAATAGAGTATTAAATATTTAATATGAGCTTGTTGTGCTTATCCACAAGGCGAGTATTGCGTATTTAAGATGTTAATTAATCACATTTGATGCTTATCAAGAAAATTGAACGATTTAGTCTTGTTGTGTTATCCACAAGGACGAACATTTTTCTTTTTTGAATTTATGGAAGTGCTAGGCTTGACTTAACTTAAATTATTTTAGTTCGGATGTGCACACACTTGACCATTATGATTTAAGAGGCAAAATAAAAGGAGTTATATAGTAATGTAATTGACAAGAGTTGTCTACCTATTTATTTGTATATCGCTTGTTGTGCTATCCACAAGGTTATATACATTTGAAATGGGATCCTTATTCTCACTAGCAAATCTTTAATTAGATGTTGCCGAACTATATAAGTGAGGGTAATATAGTTTGATAAAAATAGTGGGAGATACCAATTTAAAATAAAGTCCTAAATTTATTTTGGTATGCAAAATTAATAAAATGAATGTTTGCTAAAATGTTGTTTTTCACATGCAGAATTTTAAAAAATGTCAAAATCACTAATTTCACTGCGAAGCATACTTGATGCTAATATGCTTACCGGGCCGAATTATACGGACTGGCTAAGAAATCTGAGAATAGTTCTCACTGCTGAAAAGATTTCTTATGTCTTAAACTCACCTGTCCCTGGAACTGTTACAGAAACAGCCTCTAAGGAAGAGATTGTCACCATTGTAAAGTGGCAAGATGATGCATCTGTGGCTCAATGCATCATGCTCGCATCCATGAATAACGAGCTTCAGCGTCAGCACGAAAACATGGATGCTCCTACTATGTTGATTCACCTCAAGGAGTTGTATGATGAACAAAGTAGGACTGCTAGATATGAGATATCTAAGGAGCTCTTCCGATCTCGGATGACCAAGGGCAAAGTGAACATAAAGGAACAAAAGAAATCTGATCCAGCTAGCAAAGGAATGCGCTTCCATTGCAACGAGCCGGGTCATTGGAAGAGGAACTGCAAGAAGTTTCTGGCAAAGAAGAAGCTTGGAGAAGCTTCGACTTCCAATCAAGGTTTGTTCATAATTGAAATTAATTTTTTTTTCAGAAAGTTAAAATTCTACTTGGGTATTGGATACCGGCTGTGGTTCTCACATATGTAATAATGTGAAGGGACTGGTCAGAAGTAGAAAGCTGAACAATGATGAGGTGATCCTACGAGTGGGGAATGGAGCAAAGGTCGCTGCATTAGCAGTAGGAACTTATTATTTAGCAATGCCTTCGGGCAAGTCCATTTATCTTAATAATTGTTATTATGTTCCGAATATTATTAAAAACATTATTTCAATTTCTGTATTGGATATGGAAGGATTTAACGTTGTTATAAAGAACAATAGTTGTTCTATTTATAAAGACGATGTTTTATATGGTGTTGGAAATTTGCAAAATGAACTTTATACACTTGACTTACAAGAAAATATTTTTCAAATTGAACAAACTAAGAAAAGGAAAAGAGATGATATTAATTATACCTACATGTGGCACTGTAGACTCGGTCATATCAATGAAACAAGATTATCCAAGTTGCATAAATATGGGCTCCTTGAGTTATCTGATTATGAATCATATCCAACTTGTGAATCTTGTCTCATGGGTAAAATGACTAAATCTCCTTTTAGTGGAAAAGGAGAAAGAGTTACAGAGTTGTTGGCATTAATTCACACAGACGTTTGTGGACCTATGACAACAAGTGCACGGGGTGTGTATTCTTCTTTTATTACTTTCACTGATGATCACTCAAGATTTGGATATGTGTATTTAATGAAATACAAGTTAGAATCATTTGAAAAGTTCAAAGAGTTCAGAAGTGAAGTAGAGAAACAAACGGGCAAGAGTATAAAGATACTTCGATCAGATCGAGGTGGAGAATACTAAAGCGGTGAGTTTCTCAATTGTCTCAAAGAAAATGGTATAATCTCACAATGGACTCCTCCAGGTACACCACAGTTAAATGGAGTATCTGAAAGGAGAAATCGAACATTGTTGGACATGGTTCGATCCATGATGAGTTTTACTGACCTTCCAATCTCTTTCTGGAGATATGCCCTAGAAACGGCTGCATACCTACTTAACAAGGTACCTACTAAATTCGCCCCAAAGACTCCATATGAGATGTGGAAGGGGAGGAAACCAAATCTTAAGCATGTTAAGACTTGGGGTTGCCCAGCTTATGTCAAAAAGTTTGAAAATGATAAGCTACAGACTAAATCCGATAAGTGTAGATTTGTGGGATACCCTAAAGAAACTTTAGGGTATTATTTCTATCATCCAACTGATCAAAAGGTGTTTGTTGCGAAACATGCTGCCTTCTTGAAAAATGAGTTTATCCATGAAGGGGTCAGTGGGAGTAAGATATATCTTGAAGAAGTTCAAGAACCACAAATTACCACGGATCAAAGTCAAGTACCTGACCAAGTAGAAGAACCTACTATACCACACCCTGTTCGTAAATCTGGAAGAGTACCGAAGATACCTGAGAGGTATGGATTCGTTATAGAGGATGACGATGAGGTACACATCATGAATAATGATGATCCATTGAATTACGAACAGGCTATGAGTAATAAAGACTCAGGAAAATGGCTTGAAGCTATGACATCCTGAAATGGACTCCATGTATGAAAATAAAGTATGGACTTTGGTTTCACCACCTGAAGGCATTAAGCCTATTAGGTGTAAATGGGTCTTTAAAAGAAAGACTGGAGCGGACGGCAAGGTAGAGACCTATAAGGCCCGACTGGTTGCAAAAGGTTTCAAACAAAGACAAGGAGTTGACTATGATGAAACCTTCTCACCAGTAGCTATGCTCAAGTCCATTCGGATTTTGCTTGCGATTGCAGCTTATAACGACTATGAGATCTGGCAGATGGACGTGAAAACGGCCTTCCTCAATGGGAAACTTGAGGAGGATGTGTATATGACACAGCCAGAGGGATTTGTTTCAAAGGTAGGAATAAATCAAGTCTGTAAGCTGCAACGATCCATTTATGGATTGAAGCAAGCTTCTCGTAGATGGAACATTCATTTTGATGAGACAATCAAAGAGTTTGATTTTATCAAAAACGACGATGAACCATGTGTGTACAAGAAGGTTAGTGGGAGCGCAGTTTTATTCCTTGTATTATATGTTGATGATATATTACTGATAGGGAATGACATTCCTATGCTACAATCGATTAAAATCTGGTTATCTAAACACTTCTCCATGAAGGACTTGGGAGAAGCATCCTATATTTTGGGAATAAAGATCTATAGAGATAGATCTAAAAGGATGCGTGGTTTATCCCAAGGACGTACATTGATGCAATGCTAAAGAGATTTAGCATGGAAGATTCCAAAAGAGGTCTCATGACGATGAGACATGGAATACATCTCTCCAAGAAACAGGCCCCAAAGACACCTGAGGAGAGAGCCCGTATGAGTAAGATCCCTTATGCTTCTGCAATAGGATCTATCATGTACGGTATGATATGTACTAGACCGGATGTTGCTCATGCACTTAGTGTAACGAGCAGATACCAGTCGAATCTAGGAGAAGAGCACTGGAAGGCAGTGAAGAATATCCTAAAATACTTGAGAAGGACTAAGGATATTTTTCTTGTCTACGGTGGGTCTGAATTAAAACTCGAGGGCTTCACAGACTCAAGTTTTTAAACGGACCAAGATGACAGTAAATCTGTTTCGGGATATGTTTTTACCTTGAACGGAGGCGCAGTGAGTTGGAAGAGTTCCAAGCAGCAAACAGTTGCTGATTCAGTGACAGAGGCAGAGTATATAGCTGCAAGTGAAGCTGCAAAGAAAGCTGTTTGGATGAAGAAGTTCATAACTGAACTTGGTGTGGTTCCTAGCATTGGAGAAGCAGTTCCCGTTTACTGTGACAACACAGGAGCAGTTGCACAAGCTAAGGAACCGAGGTCTCATCAGAAATCTAAACACGTGTTGCGGCGATTTCACTTGATCAGGGAGATCATTGAAAGAGGAGACGTCACCTTGGATCGTGTAGACTCTCAAGACAACATTGCAGATCTATTTACTAAAGCTTTAACACAACAGCAGTTTGATCATCACTTAGAGAAGATGGGTATGAGATACCATGGCGATTGGCTTTAGTGCAAGTGGGAGATTGATAGTAGTGTGCATACAAGCCAATCATGTATGATGATAAAGCACATACTTTGTAAACAATCTTATTTATTTATTAATAAAATATTTATTTATTAAAGGCATTTAATTATCTACATGGTGCTGTTTTTATAATATGTAAATAACCCATAGTTTTAAGCAATACTTTTAGAATCATGATGTTGATCATGCTAATGAGATCTAAATTCTTAGAAAGCTTTAAAACTAAAATAGTTCCCAATCGTGGGATTACTAAAAAGGGGATTAGTAAATCCGGATAGATTGGTACATATGTTGCTTGCTCATTGGATGAGGATGATTGATCTCATGATCATTTGTGTGGAGACACTAAAGCAAGTATGTAGGTGCTTATTGGAGAATAAGTTCACTGAACGTGACTCGCTATGGAATACCTAATGGAGTTTTACTCGCCTGTCAATAGGAATTCCTAATGTGATAGTAGTACAAGTGATCCTTGGACTTGAGATCATCATAGTATCTTGTATGTAATGAATTATACTTTGACTTATTCCTTAAAGTCCTTTAGGGTATATAAAAGGGTATGCTTGGGTATAATGAGTTACATATGGAGATAATGAATGATCAATAAAGAATCTACCACCTCTAGTAAAAGAGGAGATATGTCCTATGTGATTCGTTAAATGACAACCCAGGAATCCTTGGCCAAGGTAAAATGAAATTAGAAAGGAGTTTCTAATTTGCATTATTTGGAGTTGTGCATTTTCTAATCGAAATACATATAATTAAATAAAATAAGACTTGACAGTAAATTCATGTCTTATATTTAATTGGGACATTGTATGGTGGAAGGATTGAATTGTATGGTAACTATTTACTCACATGTTCTTTTATGATTAATGTTGAAATCTATATTATCTGGAAAGTCGTTGATCGCTAGGGAGGCTTATCCCTATTGTAGAATAAATATTATTTATTTAAATAGATTATTAGTTTAATTTATTTATTTAAATAAGATTAGAATTGTTCTAATTGATTTATTCACAACCGGTTTAATATAGAGAACCTAAAGGGTCACACCATAAAAGGAAGAATAATTATTTAAGAAGGTAATGGCATAATCGTAATAATGCATTAAGTGTAATTAATTTAATCTATAGTGATAGAATAAATTAAATAGCTTAATGTTTATTATTTAATATTTTGGAAATATTAAATATAAATTGATAAGAGGAGACTTATTAATATTATTACAATTATTATTATTTTAATTTCTAAAAGAGTTTAGTAATTAATTTAATATTAGTACTCTCATTTATTTCTAATAAGATTAGGAGATAAATTAATTAAATAAATTTAATTAATTATTCCTAATGTGGTGGGAAGCCTAAATTAATTAAAGGAGTTTAATTAATTAAAAGAAATCCCATGTCTAATAGGATTAGAAGGGTTGACCAATATCTATATAAGAGGAGTCTTATAATAGATATCAGTTGATGAAATTCCAATTGTTGGAGAGTACTCCTTTTCTATAGAGGATAGAAAATTAAGGCTTAGCCAAACACCCTCCTTCTTGATAATTTCTCTTCCTTGGTGGATCACCTCTAGAGGCCAAACACTTGGGTGGCTAACGTTGATCAAATGAAGGAATCTAACCCGAAAATTCAAGAAGATCACGAAGAACAAGGAGTTGAACTAGTACCTGTGGAAGATTCGTTCTACAAGGGTATGATTTCATAACTTCTTATTTATCGTTTTAAATTAATAATTTGCATAAAGGATGATCCGGGTAATGGTTTTGTAAAAATTTTTAAACACTGATATACCATGTTTCCGCTAATTTTTGCAATTTGATTGCGTTACAATTTCGTACAAACCCAACATGGCGGCGGCTGGAGAAGAAAACGGTGAAATAGGTTTAAGACATATTTCCGACGAAAAATCCGTCGGAAAATCCGTCGGAATTAATACCCTCGGTGTGACGTCCCCATAATAGGTCCAGTCAACCCAATCCATTCTAAGTCGCCAAATACATGGTACAGAATTCAAATACAAATATTTATATCACACGGTCGTGCAAAATACAACCACACAACTGTGAGTGTCAATACAAATATGTAGAAAATATTAATATTCAAACTAAGTCCTCATTATAATTATTATCACACTATTTATTAGAAATAGTGAGGACTACTACTGCTCTAACTCGGACCATCACTCTGTCCCCCGACTAGTTCCCGCAACGTTCTCATTTCCTGAAGAGGACAATAGATGAAAAGGGTGAGCTCAACTAGCCCAGTAAAGAATATTATGACTAAGATAATGAAAAATAAATTATCGTTAGTCTTCAACAATTCAGATAAAATATTATTGACAACAAATTTTAGATCAATATTCGCAGCGAAAATAACAATTCATTAGAAGAGTTAAGTAGAGAACGAAGTCTACTATCTTCCATGAGTTAAAAGTTCATCATCGATATTTTATCCCTGTAACATTAATCAATATACATCTCGAATCAAATATTCATCTTTGCACTACAGGCCAAAGATATTCATTTGTATCATCAGTGGTCATGTTTACCTCAACACCTGTCATCTTTGCACTACGACCAAAGATATTCATCATGTAATCATTCATCTTTGCTCTACAGGCCAAAGATATTCAGTTATATCACCTTTTAGGACTGAGGATGATGAAAAATATTATAAATAACGAATCCAGTGAAATAAAGGACAAGATTAAGGATTCGTATTTTAGTTTATCCAATTTAAAAATACTTCGTAATAATCAATTGTGATGCAAAATTCAAGAATAAAGCTCAAAACTTAGATCCAATCAAAGATAGGAACCTTAACAAGCAACTTGGACAAATAGAAGAAAATTTAATTTTTCCGTGAATAGTGCCGTATACGTGACTAGTAACTCCAACGGAAAAAGTAAGAATTTCATAATAAAATCTATGTCAATATTTTGGTATAATGATATTGAAAAGAATAACATCATTTACGAAAGAAAATAACATCCCTTATCTCAAAAGAATAGTACTTCTAGCTGGAATATCAGATATAATATCGAAGGAAACTTGCACTGAATAGTAATACTCAAAGTATCTAAATACTCACAAAAGTACGCTCGATATTATAGAGAGAGAAAACTTCTAATTCTGGTGTGATTTTCAATTCTAACCTAAGCACCCTATTTATAGGAAAAGCTTAGGATGCTAAAGTAGACTTTTGAACAAAATAATATTTTTTTTAAAAAATTTCCGCCGCCTGTTGAAATTTCAAAAGCCATCAGCCACCACAAGTGGGACTTACCTCCTATTAAAAAAATATTTATTTTCTGAAACTTCCAATAATTCATAATAAATAGCCACTTTGTCAGAAAAATACATATTTTATGTCTTTTTATAGGAAATTTAATTCTCTACAACTTTGTAGAAGGAAGTTTTTCTAAATTCCAAACATAAATTATCCGAAATTCATAAACGGATGATTTTCCACCTCAAGATACTGATAAAAACACATCAGCGCTAATTCCTTCTTTTATATCCACAAAATAAATATTTCCTTATCATATAAATCAATAATTAATTATTCACAAATAATATTATAAAACTACAATATTGACAACCAGGTTGTTCCCCGGAAAGAGGGGGCCTTCCGATAAGGACTTCTCCTTACTGGCGCGCAATTAAATAACCCCTCCTAGACAGAACTTTCTTAGACATTGTCAATAATGCTATTTAATAATATTATTCAAATAATATGAATTATTGAGTTGATAATGTGAAATACTGTGCAGTGACAATTATTGAATCAATAATACCAAAATATCAACTATAGTCATTATTGAATCATATAAAAAAGCAACGTAGCAATTATTGAGTCAATAAAATATCAATGTAACAATTATTGAGTCAATAATATAAAATATCAACGTAGAAATTATTGAGTCAATAATATAAAATATTAAACAGTAATTACTGTAACAATAATTGAGTAAGTGCCTTCTCACGTAAGAATCAATAATTTAAAATACTGTGCAATACCGTGTGCTACTGTGCAACACCGCGTATTACTGTATTTTAACCACCGGGTATTTTAACAGTACTAACGGTAACAACTACGCCGTTATTTTATAAAAAGGTTATTTCTGTCGTTTTTTATATCCGACAGTTATTCCGTTGTGGGGCCCACAAATAGCTGCGCCGTCGTACGAATATTCCCCGACAACAAGAATATTCTACGACCAAATGAATATTTCCCGACAACAATAAATATTTTATAACCACTTGCTCATTTTAAAATATTTATACATTTCACCCCTAACTTACTATATTTATCAAAACAACACCTTATTGTTTTGAAATAATATATAAAAAAAATTAAATCTTTATTCATAAAAGTTGGGGTCTTACAACCTCCCCTTCTTATGAAATTTCGTCCTCGAAATTGACGTACGTACCTGGTATGTCGAAAAATGTGAGGATACCTAGCTTTTATTTTCGATTCCAACTCCCAGGTTATTTCCTCAATAGCATGCTTTCTCCATAAAATTTTAACTTGAGGTATAATTTTCGAGCGTAGGACATGCTCCTTCCTATCCAAGATCTTGACAGGTACCTCCTCGTACGTTAAATCTTCGGCTTTCTCGACTGGTTCTAACTCAATAATATGGTTTGAGTCTTTCACATATTTACGTAACACGAATATGTGAAACACGTTATGAACACGAGACATGCTTGGAGGTAAAGCAAGTCTATAAGTCACATTTCCTACTCGGTCAAGAATCTCAAATGGACCAATGAATCGTGGATTGAGCTTTCCTCTCTTCCCAAACCTCGTAACCCTTTTCCACGGAGCAATACGTAACAATACATGGTCCCCAACATTAAATTCCACGTCCTTTCGATGAAGATCTGCATAACTCTTTTGTCGATCTTGTACTGTTTGTATACGTTGTCGGATTATTTGGATCTTTTCCGTAGTCATACGTACTAACTCCGGTCCCAACAATGTTGCTTCACCCACCTCATCCCAGCATACTGGAGAGCGATACTTTCGTCCATATAACACTTCGAATGAAGCCACACCTATACTTGCCTGATAACTGTTGTTGTAGGAGAATTCTACCAATTGTAAGTACTTATCCCAACTCCCTTTGAAGTCTAGAACACAGAGTCTCAATAGATCTTCAAGAGTTTGAATAGTTCTTTCCGATTATCCGTCTGTTTGAGGATGATAAGCCGAACTGAATCGTAAATTCGTGCCCATAGCTTTCTGCAAACTGATCCAAAATCGTGAAGTAAATTTGGGATCACGATCCGAAACTATGGATACTGGCATGCCATGCAATCTCACAATCTCATTCACGTACATATGAGCAAGACGTTCAAGGGAATAAGTCTCTCGTATCGGCAAGAAATGAGCAGACTTGGTTAATCTATCAACAATAACCCAAATCGCTTCTATGCCTTGAAAAATCTTGGGAAGACCCGTAACGAAATTCATTGTAATGTGTTCCCACTTCTATTTCAAAATCTCCAGTGGTTGCAATGGACCCTTTAATACTTGATGCTCCGCCTTTACACGTTGACACGCTAAACATCTCGAAATAAACTCCGCAATCTCTCTTTTCATATTGCTCCACCAAAATGTATGTCGAAGATCACGATACATTTTGGTACTCCCAGGATGGATTGCAAACGATGTGTTGTGTGCCTCCATCATGAGTCTATGCTTCAAGTCAGAATCGTTAGGAACACAAAGTCTGGAGTTGACTCGAAGTATTCCCTCTTCATCGATTCTTGCTTATAGTATGGCACCTTCTTGCACCTTCTTCTTCATCTTCATCAGCTCCGCATCCGTAGCTTGAGCAGCTTTAACTTTATCAATCAAAGCTGGTTCTACGGGTATACTTGACATCATCGCATTCGTTCCCGCGTATGATCTTCTACTCAACGCGTCCGCTACCACGTAATCACCTCGTGTGGGTTCTTCGCGTTTTGATTAGCTTACCCGTAACAAGCAACTTGAACAAAAATACTTCGTAATAATCAATTTGATTAGTTTGATTAGCAATTTGATTAGTTTATCCAATTCAAAAATACTTCGTAATAATCAATTGTGGAGCAAAATTCAAGAATAAAGCTCAAAACTTAGATCCAATCAAAGATAGGAACCTTAACAAGCAACTTGAACAAATAGAAGAAAATTTAATTTTTCCGTGAATAGTGCCGTATACGTGAATAGTGCCGTATACGTGAATAGTAATCCCGACGGAAAAAGTAAGAATTTTATAATAAAATCCATACCAATATTTTGGTATAACGATATTGAAAAGAATAACATCATTTACGAAAGAAAATAACATCCCTTACCTCAAAAGAATAGTACTTCTGGCTGAAATATCGGATATAATATCGAAGAAAACTTGCACTAAATAGTAATACTCAAAGTATCTAAATACTCACAAAAATACGCTCGATATTATAGAGAGAGAAAACTTCTAATTCTGGTGTGATTTTCAATTCTAACCTAAGCACCCTATTTATAGGAAAAGCTTAGGATGCCAAAGTAGACTTTTGAATAAAATAATATTTTTTTTAAAAAAAATTCGCCGCCTGTTGAAATTTCAAAAGCCATCAGCCACCACAAGTGGGACCCACCTCCTATTAAAAAAAATATTTATTTTCGAAACTTCAATAATTCATAATAAATAGTCCATTTGTCAGAAAAATACAAATTCTATATTTTTTATAGAAAATTTAATTCTCTACAACTTTGTAGAAGGAGGTTTTTCTAAATTTCAAACATAAATTATCTGAAATCTATAAACGGATGATTTTCCACCTCAAGATACTGATAAAAACACATCAGCGCTAATTCCTTCTTTTATATCCACAAAATAAATATTTTCTTATCATATAAATCAATAATTAATTATTCACAAATAATATTATAGAACTACAATATTGACAGCCAGGTTGTTCCCAAGAAAGAGGGGGCCTTCCGTTAAGGACTTCTCCTTACTGGCGCGCAATTAAATAACCCCTCATAGACAGAACTTTCTTAGACATTGTCAATAATGCTATCTAATAATATTATTTAAATAATATGAATTATTGAGTTGATAATGTGAAATACTGTGCAGTGACAATTATTGAATCAATAATACCAAATTATCAACTGTAGCCATTATTGAATCATATAAAATAGCAACGTAGTAATTATTGAATCAATAAAATATCAATGTAATAATTATTGAGTCAATAATATAAAATATCAACGTAGCAATTATTCAGTCAATAATATAAAATATTAAACAGTAATTACTGTAACAATATTGAGTAAGTGCCTTCTCACGTAAGAATTAATAATTTAAAATACTGTGCAATACCGTGTGCTACTGTGCAACACCACGTATTATTGTATTTTAACCACCGGGTATTTCAACAGTATTAACGATAACAACTACGCCGTTATTTTATAAAAAAGTTATTTATGTCACTTTCTATATCCGACAGTTATTCCGTTGTGGGGCCCACAAATAGCTGCGCCGCCGTACGAATATTCCCCGACAACAAGAATATTCCACGAGCAAACGAATATTCCCCGACAACAATAAATATTTTATAACCACTTGCTCATTTTAAAATATTTGCACATTTCACCCCTAACTTACTATATTTATCAAAACAACACCTTACTGTTTTGAAATAATATATAAAAAAATTAAATCTTTATTCATAAAAGTTGGGGTCTTACACTCGAAAATATGGTATCTTCAACGGAAATTCCCTCGAAATTAACCTTATTCCGTCGAAGTTCACTTTCACGCTGGCGGGAAAACTGGCGCCACTGGGGGATCAATTAGCTTTGACGGATTTCTGTCGTAATTAGCTTAAGTTCGAGTGACTTGTGTTTGACGATTTTTCCATCGGAAATAACTTAATTTTGACTGAAATTATTCCGTCGAGATTCATTCTGTCGGAAATAGCCAATTTTCTTGTAGTGTAATCAAGTATTTACATAATTACTTAATGGGCATATGCAGTAACAGAGAATTCTTGGAGATATCTTAAAGCTGGTGCAATTGTATGTATAGTAGTAATATTTTAATTAAAAGGATGAAATCCCTATTTCTGCTTTTTAATTATACTTTAAAGTCGAAAAAGTGATACCTCTGCAGCTATAAATAAATGCTCTGCAACTATAAGCATTATATACTTTATGCTCATAATGGGCAGGTAACATAATATATATTATGTATGTTATAAGAATACAACTCTGATTTAAACCGTAGCTATTTCAACAGATTTTTAAGGGCAGCTAGAAGGCTTTTCATGAATTAAGAATAGCCCATAGAAGCAGAGATATTCCGTCCGCTTTGTCTCATTGAACATAATGAATAATTTGATATCAAACAAATAAAGAGCTTTAGCAGAATTATAATTTGTAGAATATGAACGTAATTAATTTATTCTATACAATATCGTAACTGTGTTCTTGATACCAGATGTTAAATAAATTATATCGGAATGTGCTATTGCATAGAATAAAATAACATTAATAATCATAACAATTAAGTACTTACATGAATTGAGAGAGAAGTCATCTTGTATATATTACGCTTCCACTGCGCACTGCGCTTAAGGATGAAGGTCTTCAAATGTCTCTCTCAATCTTACGATGGATGTATAGGTGTGTATAAAGTTCTTGAGACGACAACCGGGACCTAACCCTGTCTCATTAATTTATAAAATAGCTAAGGGTCAAAATCGTCCATCAAGATTATGAAATCCTAGGGCCCATTATGCCAAAACTATTAGTATTATTATTTATGGACCACATCATTATTACTAAACCCATAATAAGGAATATAATATTCCAACAGTCCTTGTTTGCACTATTATAACTATCGATCTGATTTATTTTGTTTAAAAAAAGGGTCCTTTACAGTACTATACAACAATTAGAAAGTAATTACAACATCAGTACATCAATAAAATAATTACAAAAATAACGTAATAAATTCAAACCATTCAATTTCACATTAATAAGGAAACCTAAAATCAAGGCTGCTATAATTAATAATTTAAATTCAAATTTTTGGGATCTAACAACAAAAACAAATTCATAATTCAAAATTCAAAATTCAAATCAAAAGCATGAAAAATAAAAAAATATTTTCTCGCCATCTTCCTCTCTCGTCAACTTTCTCCTCCGCCGCGATTTTTTTTTCTCGTCATCTTCCTCACTCATCATTTTCCTCCTCCATCGCCACCGCGAATCTCCGCCGCGAATCTTAAGCTTGCACACGAAAAGCAAAGCATGAATTGTCCGATTATATTTCATATAACTTCAACAAAAACATAACACTACTAAAAAAATCTAAAACAAGGTAAATTTTCAATAATAGAAGAATTACTCACCATAGCCAGGTTAAAATCTATCAGATAAAACCTTGGAATGAAGGTTTGGCTATCAACTGCACTATAAAAAAACTGCAGATGTGGAGGTGGATTGGTTACCTTGGTATGAAGGTTTGGTTACCTTTGTATGAATGTTTGGTTACCAACTGCACTATGAAGGTGACTTAATAAAACTGAATTGGTAACCTTTGTACGAATACTTGGTTACCAACTGCACTATAAAAAAACTGCAAGTGTATAGGTGGATTGGTTACCTTGGTATGAAGGTTTGGTTACCAACTGCATTATAAAAAAACTGTGTGTGTGGAGGTGGTTTGATTACCTTGGCATGAAGGTTTGGTTACCTTAGTATGAATGTTTGGTTACCAACTGCATTATGAAAAAACTGCAGGTGTGAAGGTGGGTTGGTTACCTTAGTATGAAGGTTTGGTTACCTTGGTATGAAGGTTTGGTTACCAACTGGTTACCTTGGTATGAATTGGTTACCTTGGTATGAAGGTTTGGTTACTTTGGTATGAAGGTTTGGTTACCAACTGGTTACCTTGGTATGAATTGGTTACCTTGGTATGAAGGTTTGGTTACCTTGGTATGAAGGTTTGGTTACCAACTGGTTACCTTGGTATGAAGGTTTGGCTACCAACTGGTTACCTTGGTATGAAGATTTGGTTACCTTAATATGAAGGTTTGGTTACCTTGGTATAAAAGTTTGGTTACCAACTGCACTATGAAAAAATCACCAAGCATGACATAGTATGACCAAGGATATGAAGCACATGCCTTTCTCACACCTCTAAATCTCCAATATATAAAGCAAGCAAGTTCATGTAGTAATAAAAGAATTACTACAGATAAAACTTACAAAAAAAGATCCAAAAAAAATGAAAGCCACTAAAGATGCTTATGAAGCAACTAAAGATGCCCATGGGATTTGCATTCTGACGGAGTGGGATGAGTTCAAGTCGCTTGATTTCCAAAAGATCTATTATAATATTCCCAAACGAGCCTAAAGAAAAACTTCTGTAACTTGAACAAATGAAATCTGGCAAGCACATCACCGAAAAAGTCAGAATTCTATCCGTTGATGGTGAAACCAGATTTAGGATTTCACTTAAAAAGATCTAAAGATGTGAAATTTGGGTGGGCTGTGGATGGAACAAGCATACACGCAAGCTTCAGAAATTGTGAAAAGAAGAAAGCCACTGCTACATGTACTTTTTGCCCTCTGCATATCCAAAAAAAATTGCAGGAAAAAAGTCGGAATGATATACAAATCACGAGGATCAAATGAAATATATTAATTAGAAAAAAACGGGAATAGTTTTTTAATTAGAAAACTGATTTGCTATGTCAGTAATCTAATACTAATCCCCTAAATTAAAGGAATCCTAATTGCATTAATTTTGTAAATAAATATGGGAAAATGTATTACTTTTGTAATTATTTTATCTATGTACTGTGGTTGTAATTATTTCTAAAAATGTACTAGAATATGTAATTGTTCCTAAAAAAAAGGTATTTGAAGAATTGAAGAGTATATAGCAACGGGCTTAAAGATTTGAAGATAGTTCTTCAGCCTAAAAAAAAGAGGCAAATAGTTCTCATCAACGAAATTAAACTGTGGACGGAAGAGAGTATTTTAGCCATTATTTGGCTAAGTAATTTAGTTATGTGGACTCTCTCATATTAAAGTGCAGACGACATATCATTTTCACTATCAGATCCGTAATTAGACGGTCTAGATTTATTATAAGGATAATCTTAAGTTTATAACGTTGGCTATAGATCGATCTCCACATATATACTTGAATATTTTGAAAAAGACGACAAGTTAAAAGATATTAAAAACTCAAATCTCAAAAAGTATTTCTTAGACAACGTGCACACTTTTATGCAGAAGTTCAAAACAAGATTAAGAATCAAATCACTCCTAAAGAAGAAGTATTTGAACGTATAAATCCTATAAAACTTTAATATTTGGAGAAAGTCAAAACTACCTGGTGTGGAGTGTGGAGTGTGGAGTGTGGAGTGTGGAGTGTGAAGGGTGAAGATTTGATACTTATTTTTCTTATATAATTGATGAATGTATTATTTCGTTGTCTAATTGTGCTTCCCAACTTAATTTCTTTGATTGAATTTGATGTTAATTTGTTAAATTTGCAATATGATTTTTTTTTTTAGGAATTTATATGAAGTTAAAGGAGTGAGTGACCGGGTGAAAGAGAATTTATATTAAGTTAAAGGTTGTTTAAACTTTAAAGCCCTTTTATTCCACTTATTAGTACATAAGCAAATTGTCCGATCGATCACAAGCTCAAAGTCTATTTCAAATGAATTAAACGTACGGTACATACCATATGCATGCATGAGTCATAATTAACATAATATATAATCATAGTAACGAATATATAGCCTCATGCATAATTAGCTAGCTAGCTAGTTAGCATGTCTGCTACATATTTGTAATTGAGAATTAATAATACATGACATGCATATATATATATATATATATATAGATGATGGTAAATGAAATATCCGGCGGCCGGGCATGCAGTAGAATGTAAATAATAGTAGTATTATATATATTAGGTAGCTAGGTGCAGGTAGGAAATGGAGTGCCGCAAGTGGTAGCCACCTTCCTAGCATTGGGAGAGTTAATGAACCTCTGAAGGAATGGATTCTTCATGTAGCTGCAGAGGCATGGCCTTTGTTCCTTGAGCTTGCTGCAACATGTCGCTGTTGGCGTCGTGCTTGCGGATGTGATCGCCTTGGCACACGGGCTCAGCTGTACCGCGTTGCAGGTAATTACACCACCCCTTGTTGAAACTCCATAATCCATATCATCACCGGCAGCTCCCCCTATAACCAAAACCACCCACATAAACAATAATGCTGCTGCTGCCGCTGCCACCGCCGCCGTTTTCATATTTTATTTTTTTGGGTGTTTGTTTGATCAGAGAGAGAGAAGTGAGTTTTGGGTGGTGTTTGTATTAGGCAGTTATCATTTTAATTTATAATGAGGGAGCTAGACGAGGAAGGTAAGGGCCAAATATATAAGGTGAACAGTATAAAACTTTTAATCATACTCGTATAATAATTTATTTTTTTTATTATTACTCTTATATGTTTAGAAGAACACACTATTTCGTACGTTTTACTCTCACACGATAGTCATACTCACTTTATTTATTGTGGTGTGAGAGACCTGTGTGGAAAAAAAAACACATTTTTGAAAATATTATTAATTTTCTACTTTTAGGGGCGACCAATTGCTTTAATATTTGGTTTTGGTAAAATGAGTAGCAATAGGGTTAATTGTTTTTTTTTTAAATATAATGGTAGGGGTCTTAATTATTTTTATTTTGTATCTCAAATGATATAATAATAATAATATATTATTTGAGAGACCTTCCTTAAGTTTTTAAAAGAGGGCGTTGCCGGACAGAATTAGTAGGCGTGCTTATTGACGTTTACGTGGAGGGTATATTAATTACATGGGGCGGGTATGGCCTAGTGATCAGCTTAATTATGATACAAATATTCTCTCGAGTCTCTACTACACATCATCACCACCTGATAAATTGCAGTTTATTAGTCTGTGGTCAATGGTCAAAGATTTCCTATTCCTACTTAGGTGAAAGGGGGAAATTGTAGAATAAATTGACCTTGATTTGGATGGCAGTAATGATGAGAAATACTACTCTAAATCATGCATGCTTAATCATCACTAGTTAGTAATTATGTGTATAAATAAAAATAGAGCATGCCCGGTGCAACAATAATCGATAAAGTGAAAGTATAGAACCTGTTTTTCATCAGATCAATAAAAGCAATACGGTCAACAACATAAATCCTACCACGTCAACAACGCAATGATTCAATATTCCATAGTAGTATTAATTACAGCTAGCCTCCTTGCATTAATTTGACCACCCCAATTACGTTGTTTTGGCGATCCAGGTAACAATGTTAGTAAGTGGCATCTACTGGAGTAGTAGTTACCAAACGAAAGTTGGTCCCACTCGGAGGGATATATATATATATCTTGGAAAACAAACAAAAAATGACATCCAATTAACTAAAGAAAGATGTAATTATCACAAAATTTAATTATGGTACGAGCATGACATTGAAAAGAAGTGTGGAGTGGAAGTGATGATCATTACTTAGTACCCATGTGATGATATAAATTATTGGAAGGAATGATAACTTAGATAAATGTGCATTATACATACCACAAACGGCGCAAAGTTTCTACGTTAAACTATTTCACCATCTGTAGCTGCAGGTTATATAATGTTATATAGTGGATTATATATGGATATCAAGATTAATGTTCCTAACAAATAAATTATAGATTCAAAACTTCATAATATATATATATAGAACCTACACTATTACCATATAAAAAAAAATAAGAGATGGTACATTTCATAAATTATACTCCTGTCCCACAAAGTTAGTCCAATGTATAATTTTTTTGTAGATTTACATTTTGCTCACTAAATTAGATTGATATTTAATTAGTTAAACTGATGTGTTCCTCCTCATATAGTAATCAACGATTAAGGATGAATGTCAGAAACTTAACAGCTTCGATTATTCAAATGAATTAAAATTGGGTAAGAGAATGAAGATAACTCATGCATAGAAGCAAGGCAAAATGAAATTGAGTATGGGAGTAGTAGTATTTAGAAGTGGCCTGGACATGTGAAGCAAATCTTGTAAGCCATGCCAAAGTCATTCCTTTCTTCCCCGGCCCGGCCCGGCCCGGCCCCTTTCTTAAATATGTATATATATAGATTTCTTGAGTACTAAGCTTAGAACAAACACTCTATTATATATATAACCCTATCACGGAACTGCATCCAAATCCAATCAACAACAAATTAATACGTACTAATTAATTATATACATACTTATTACTCAAATCAAGCACGTACAATTAATTAACGCAGCCATGCCGATCTATTCCTCTGATTCTGATGACCAACCCACATCCACAGCAAGATTGTTTGGCCGTGAAAGACCTTTGCATGCCATCCTCGGAGGAGGAAAAGGTAAATTTCTCACTCTCGGTAAAAAAAAGAAGAAAAAAATAGACGAAAAAAGAATGCACAAGTCGATATATATATATATATATATATATATTAGAAATAATGGGGTTTCATTTATTTATTAATTTGCATTAATTATTTGATTTGATTTGCAGTTGCTGATATAGTATTATGGAGGAACAAGAACTTATCGGCTGCTATGCTAATTGTGTTTACGCTGATATGGTTTCTGTTTGAAGTGGTGGGATACAATTTTGTTTCACTTTTATGTCACATCTCAATTATCCTCATGATTATTCTCTTCGTCTGGTATACCGGGGCAGGACTTGCCAATTGGTGGGTGATTGATTATATATTCCCTAATTAATTCCTTGCAATGAACCAAAAACTTATTTAATTTCTATATTTAATTAGGAGCCCTCCGGATGTCGGTGATTTCACAATACCAGAGTCGACATTTAGATGGTTATTCGCAAAAATCAACTTTTTTTTATTACGTTTCTATGACATTTCAAGTGGCAAAGATTTTGGCCGCTTTTTCCTCGTAAGTTTGGCCGGTTTCAATTTTATGGGTATATATATATATATATATAGTCCCACACCCATTTAATTTGTTGGTTTAAATTTTACGTACAGGTCATCGCGTTACTCTGGATATTATCAGTTATAGGGAATTATTTCAGCTCTATGAATCTATTATATCTCGGTAAGATTAATTAACTACTAATTGAGTACTATATATATATATATATATATATAGATGTCCATGCATGGTAGTAGAGTAGCTAATATGTTAATTTATGGATGGTTATATATGAATGAATATATATATATATATATATATATATATATATATTATGAAGGATTTGTGTGCCTGGAAACATTACCGGCATTGTACGAGAGGTATGAGAGGGAGGTGGATTATCTGGCAACCAAAGGTAACCGAGACGCCAAGAAACTCTACAAGAAATTTGATGCCAGGGTCTTGAACAAGATTCCCAGAGGACCAGTTAAACAAAAGAAATTCAGATAACTTATCCATGTGGTGTCAAATGTCGCATTATTATTATTATTATTCTCAACACTTTTAATTTATTGCTTCAATCCTTATCCATAATAATTATATCGTCATGCTCCTTCCTTCCTTCCTTCCTTCCTTCCTTCTTCTATTTATGTAAAGACCCCGACCGACCCTTCTAGTGTATCAATTAAAATGTAATCTTCATCATAATTTGATATTCTTTGTTATTCAAGTGTACAGTGTACCCGTGATTATAAAATCTTACAAAATACTCCATCTGTTTTTCTTAAAAGAGTTATTTGAATTTTTTTCTGAAATTGTAAAACTTAAAATTGATCTGAATTTTTTTAATTTTGATTAATAAAATATTTGATTTCATAAATTACTTAAAAGTTATTGTTAATTACAGAATTATTATTTCAAAAGCTTTTTTAAAAAAATACACGTCAGACATGGTACAGATTTAGAAAAACATATACCCAGCTGACACGTGGGCCTCATCTATGGTTGCATAAGAAGAGAAACTGCATGAAAACTTTATCATTTTCCTAAAATTTATACATATATAAATTATTGTAAAGTATAAAATTCGTTAGTTTATTTAATGTAATTAATTTTAAATTTTGAAAGTATAATTTTTTAAAATATATGTATATCAATGCGCGCATACACATAATTTGATTAGTAAAATTTACTAAAATACAAAATTGATGGTACAATTAGTTAGTAATGTAAAATTGTATGTTTTGGGTGAATTTTGGACTAATAATTTATATATCTTTTTGCCTGTTGAAATATATACTCGGGGATAAGTAACAAAATAATAATTGTAGCTTGAGAGAGAAATTTGCTAATTAAATACGAAAACATCGCACATACATAAATACAAAAGACAATTTTATATTTTAATCAATAAAATTCTCACTGTGAAGCTCTCGCTCACCCACCAAGAAGATTCACTACAGATGAGTATAATATATTACAACCACCACCACTAGCTACTACTACTACTACTACAATATCTAGTCTAGTTCCTAGGAATTAAAAACACTTGATTATAAATGCCACGTTTACATGAATGAAATTATTTCAAAAGGATACATACATATATATGTATATATAATAAGATTGGTGATCACTCATATATCCAACATAAACTTAATTAATTTATATAAGGCGTCTGATCGATGGAGTTATCTGATAGACCGACAGACTCGTCTTTATCCGATTGATGGGGATATCCCGTGCAGGTGGCGGCCATTGATAATGGGAAGGAATTGAGCATTAATGATGGACCAATTATATTAGTTGAATAATTAGGCATTTCCATTATTCCAAAACCTCCCATTGTATTAGCAGTTGGTAGTAATTGCATGATTTGGTAGCCCGGTGATGCCATTTCATATAATGGACTAGTTTGAAATATAGAAGCAGCATTTCCACCCATAATTGACAAAATCTGATTGATATATATATGTATTGCAGTACCAATTAATTAATTAACGTTAAATTAAATACAATTAATTGCATAGGAACGGAATGGAATGGTACATTTGTTTGATTTCTCAGAGAATATACATACATTATAAATATATATATATATATATATATATATACTTAATTTGTACCTGCACTTGGTTTTGTAGAGTTTTGATGTATTCGATTGCGTGTTCGAGTAATGAAGCCTTGCTAATACGCTGTAGATGATTATGTAGACAATTAATTAGGTCATGTGAGTGGTGCATAAAACATGGATTTAAGGTACTCAAGTACTGAGTCATGCATTGAATAACAATTAATTATTGTAAAAAAACGTAATCTATCTAGAACTCTAGATGATGCCAAAACATGTAACTAGGTACGGTACGTGAACGTGATCGTGATCACAAGGGAAGGGAGGAACAAGACTTAAAAGTACGTACGTACGTACGTACCAATTAAGAAATATAATTAATTACCTTGGGACAGTGGGGTATCAGTTCTTGCAGAACTCTCATCTTTACTTTTATGCGGTTTCGATGTCTCTGTTGAATAGAATGCATATATATAAATTTCTTAGAACATGCCATGCATCATAGGAGTATTTTTTATTTACTTACATGATTTTGATCACATGAATTAAATATATATGACCAACATCACGATCGATACACCCGGCTAATAAGTTTCGTTGAGTTGAGTTGAACATTCATTCTCTTGAATAATTAATTAGATATAAGTAATTAAGTTAGTTTCATTCTTATAATAATATTATATATCTTACCCTCTCGCACATGTTATGTGCTTGAGCGGCCAAACGTGTTCTCTTTTGTTGTGTATCGTCTAGCTCTTTGCTTTTGCTATTATCCATACCTGTAACAAATTAAGCCAAAATTTCAGGTTACTGATGATCAGATACCCAGAAAAGTCATATCGATCGTGTGAGCGAGAGCTAGCCAGCAGGTGAATAAAACACGTACGTACATGCCTTACCATTGCAATTATATTAAATAAATATATGCATACTTACTTTCCAGTTGCCATATGATATATATATATATATATATATATTAACAATAACAATGAAGTGGTGCGAAAATTTTAGAATTATGTAAATACTAACTGAATACGTACAGTCAAGGCATGACCCGTTACCGTTAGAGAGGAAATCAAAGAGAGATCACACTTAACTTCTTCTTGACTTTCGACAGTACGTAGTACTGTCTGTGCTCTAATTTTTCCTTAATTTTAGTCCCAGAAGGTTCACCTTTCTCCAGCAGTGGTGGGGTGTATTGAATTAGCTCAACATTCGATAGCTCCTTAAAAATATCTTCATAATTTTTGGTCTCCCAGCAACTTGCACCTAAGCTCATCAATGTCTGATCCAAGGGAGGAGTAGTAGGAGTGCAGGTGTTTGGAATTACGCTTAGTTGATGATCTTGTGTAGGACGACGTTGCAGCTGATTATTATCTTCTTTCGACCCGATAGCAAAGCTTTGATTATTATCTACCTCCTGCTTGCTCATCTTGTACGTACACAATGAAACACGTACCTACACTGATAAATTAAATTAATACATACATACATACATACATACATAAAAGACAGACGGACGATATATACCCCTCCATTTATGCAGAATTGACCGACACGCCCGTGAGCAAGTTGCTAGATATATATATATACGTAGCTAGATAGGTGTCAATCCAAAGGGTACTGATTAATGTTAATGAATACGTATCTGGCTTTGAATTCAAAACAACCGGAAAGATCGAGCAGCATGCATCTGGAGTGTTGGGAGTTGGGAAATTAACTAGAGTTTGTTTTTTTCTGAAAATTCTTTTATATATTTTAATTTTCACTTAATGATAGTAGTACTTGGTAATTAAGACCATTCGTCAAGAACCGATTGGTGAGTATTACGTCATTGCTGAAGTTGTATAATTCTGAAAAGTTAGTGCAAGTACTGGCTAGCTAGCTACAAAGATTTTGAGGGATTCAAGTTTGGGTGCATGGTAGAGAGAGAGACTCATCAGTGGGTTTTTCTTTTGTTTTTTCTTTAATCTCTCTGTCTCTATTTCATAATATAATATGAATATGATATACTTGCCGAATAATGCTACTATCACATACTAAAGTTCACATAAAGCTCACATAAAATTAGATGGCAAATTCTGATTTGTTGTTGACATGGCCCACTTGACTCAACAACAAATCAATGGATGCCACACATGCAGTATGTGAATTTTATGTGAGCTTATTATGTGATAGTAGCATTACTCGTACCTGCCTGCTTCAAATCGATTCTATGATATATCTAGGGTATAGATTCACTCCCCATGCATCGATCCCTCCCCTTTCTCCCTAGCTACCTCATTTCGGCTATTAATAACTGGTACATACATACATACGTATATTATTGTCGGTTGATCAAGCAGTAAGTACGTAGTTGAATAATTAGTTAAGTTATGACGATAAATTTGATAATATTATATTATTTTATACTATTATCAAAAAATATTATTATTTTATAGAACAAAATATTTTTATAAATTACTACAATTACTTTTGGTGAAATAAAATACACAATTACTACTAGCTAGCTAGGGTAAGAAACAAATGAAAGAAATCTTTGAAAAGTTGGGTTCTGCTGACCTCTTATTATTAGCATTCGCATTTAATATTACAATTTGATTGCAAGTTTGTAATGATATAACTAATCTATAGCTTATCAACTTTATTTATTTTTGGTTGCCTAACAATTTTGAAACTATTTGTTTAATATGCATGGAAGGTTTAGGTACCGCACGCACTATTTATATATTTTTTGGGTGGCTATATATACCATTACACTTCTCTCGTCTCAGCTATAAATTACTTGTCCTGTGCAAATGGTGCATCCAAAGAGACACTCACAAGCCACCCATATACGGTGTTTGAGCATCTCATGTTAAATGTTTACCAGGGAAAATTTTCCATTAAACAGCTGCTCATCTTCAGTGTAAATCTACCTTCTTTTAAGATGCAAGTTGTTAGTCTCTCGATCAATCATTCAATTCCGGAACAAGTTCAAATCTATCTAACAAAATACAAATGATTTTGAATTTCCCGCTCACTCAATAAATCATCTGGGCCGTCCAAAGTTTGGAATAAATCCCACCGTCGATGTAGTGCCGGAAGCACATGACACAACTAGTATAACTACATTTCGTAAAACTGTAGGTATTGATATGTATTATTTTTCCCCATACAGTTAGGTTTCTATCTTTGCCCCGCCTCCAAAAGCTAAAAGAAAATCCATGAAATCATGTTTCTCGGCTTTTCCTAATTTCAGTTGACGATATATCCATTCGGAACTTCTCTGTAGGTATCGAGATAAACATGTCTCTTAACTCTGCTGGAATGTCAAAATCTTCAAGAACCTACAGACATTTTACAAATCATTATATAATGGAATATGCTAATTTACTAAGATGCAAAATTAACAAAAGCTTCATAGTGCAGACAATGCAGCCAAACCTTAAAATCTCCATCCACATTTCGACCACCCACAAGGAATGTACAACCCGTGTTTTTGCAGCCAAGCAGTATCTCCAACATCTTACCATAATCACCACCATAGTATCTGGGCTGCAAAGGAATCCATAACTTGTAAGTAAGAATCAACTCCAATTATTTGCAAGGCTGCCCATTGTGTCAAAACCCTCTATTTTGTGATATAATAATGCTTTTAAAAACATTACCACCAAATTTGGCCTCCCAGTAAATTGATCATTCCCCTTTCCCTTCTTTCAAATTTTCTCCCAATAATCCTTTATTTATTTCATTTGTATTATCAGGTCATCGATACTTAAATTAAGTTAATAGCTTCTATGTTGCTATGAGCTGCCGTCATCAGCTCAGCTACATCTTCAAAGCCAATAGATTTGTTATATTAACTACACAGCTTATATGTCAATCAAGGAATAGAAATCTCAGGCAAATGATTCAATAGAATTCTTGTCAATATTGACTCGAGGCATAAGTTCAAAATGTAAGATGGACTGCAAAATTAAGATCCGTTCTTCATGAAAAAACTCGGGTATGGTATGGTTTTCCTAGAACAACCATATGTTTTATGTCCATGAAAATGCAATTACGGAAGGTACCAAAAAACAACAGACACCAGAAAACTTAAAATGCAGTACGATAGGCTGCAACCAGCAAGTAAATAAACATTGCAAGGGGGAGAAAGAACAAAAATTGCAGAACAAATTAAAAAACAAGTCTAAAAATGATTTGAAAATCCTTACGTTTACAAGCCTCACTGCAGTGTCTGCACCAATTACAAATGCACTGCCAGGAAAAAGGTCTGCTTTCTTATAAAAGTAAGGCTGATTGGAAATAATCATCGTCATTCCTGCATTTTCCAAGTTAAAGCCATTAAAAGATCACTTCATTCATGAATCATAAGGTTGTCTGTTAACACTTCGAAAAACCAGTCAGTCTAAGAAATATTTTATATGAACAAGACAATTTACAATTTTGGCAGGTAAGTGATGAAACATGGTGTTTTTTCTTTTTAAGTAGAATTTGAAGAATCTTTTAAATAAATAACTTGCGCATGCAAGGTAAAACAAATTAAAGGGAAAATGAGTGCCACATAATCAAAAGAAGAATTCAGCTACTAGCAAATTCCCTTAAACTTTAGCTAAACATACCTAAATCAATTTTAGTTGGGAACTCAAATTAGCGATATCAATTACAACTTTACCTCAACAGTTCTTTACTTGGTAATTAATCATGAATCGATGTCCAATCAAGGAAATTATGAAGCAGTCATGTCAGTGTTCTTGCATTAAACTTGGGAAACCCAAAATTCTCTGGTTTCTAAAATAGAAGCACTACCTTGATATGTTAAAACAGAAAAACTAGACATGATCTATTATCTCCTCCCAGCAGGGATATAATTCTAAATAATCAAGTTATATCAATCTTGGATGCAAGCTCATTGACTGCTGACAGTTCATTTACTAAGTTGCATTAATCAAACAAGACATATATGAAGGTAAAAAAAATTAACAAATGAAATTTTTTCTATTTTCTAGTCCACGGAATTCTATCCAGAGATCCCCAATAAAAGAAACATATTCAGGCCTGATATAATCACCTACCATCATAAATCATCATAATTGCATAGCCCCTCAGGCATCCATGAAATAGAATTACAAGATGTTAAATCATCATAGATCGACAACAAATTTTATGATCTTGATTCTGAATATACAATAGATTAATTAGCTCACCAACTTTTCGAAATTGCTCAACTCGATCTTTGATTTGAGATACTGTTAATGGAGGTTTGTCCGCATTTACAGCTGATATTTCAAAACATGGATACGCATCACCACAAATGCTGCATAAACCCAAATGATAAGAATCATCATTTATCCATTCCATGACATGGATAAAATTTTCTAAATTTTTTGGAATCTGACATGTATAATATGATACGTTAAAGAATGGAATTGAAGGCAAACATTACATACATTACACTTTTGAAGTAATTTTTAAGTGAAATAAGAAGAAAGAGATATCCCTTGAACATATTTTAATTTTGTCTTTCTACAGTCTCCTTCATTTGTTCTATAACGACGTAGTAATGTAGGATACTAAACTGTTGGATAAATTGAAATTAGGGAATGTAAGATCTATATAACTGATCTTGACATAATAATAAATAAGTAAGTAAATAAATAAATTTCAAAAAAAAAAGTGTAGCTAACCACCCTAAAGAACAGAGTTGGTTGATTTTGGTGTCCAGAAATGAACTTAGAGTAAAGCCCTCAACATTCCCATTAATTAATTTAACCATAGGGAAATTTTGGTAGAACACCAAAAGCAAGAACTTTTGTCAAAAAAGAAATATCATCATCTATAATAATAGTGCAAGGACATTTGAGGCTTTTTAGTAATTCACCCTTGGTTGCAAGATTATGTAACATCTCAGTCCCACATCATAACATGTGAGATAGTTTGGTATATATATAAGGACTAAAGCCGCTATATCTAATACCTTCAGTCATGATCTTTTGGGTGAGTTGTGGTGAACTAAGATGACCAAAGAAGATATTACTGAGAAAGCGCATTAGACCTTATTATGCTACATGATTTGATTTGGACTCAAGATTTGACCCGGGTTATTACAATTTACCTTCGAAAAATTGCATTTGTGAAAGGTTGGTTGCAGGTACAGGTACAGGAGGTTTACTTCTTAAGAAAAGGGTAGAAAAGGTTTCAAGCGCTAGTATAAATGTGCACTCTGTGTAGTTCTGACAAGGGATGGTGAAAAATTACTGCAAAACAGGTGCTTTAGGAGTTCCATAAAGATACCTCACAAGAGACATGCCAATGCCATTTTCAATACCTTGATCCAAATTAAGGTTTCACAAACCCATAGCTTTTTTTCTAAGATGCTACTGCACATAGGTGCTTTAGGAATTCCACGAACATGTCTCATAAAAGGCATATAGCACGTCATTTTCACCTTCAACCAAACAAGGGTTCATAAAGCCGTATTCACCCAATACTCCTAGTAATTAGTAAATAACAAGTAATTTATACTACAAAAGAATTACAACAATAAATCCAAATGAAGATATGTGTTTGATCATCTTTGGAGCACCTTTGTTCCAGGAAATCAAATCCTGGAAGTATCACATTCACACACAGTAGTGAATGAGTATACTAATTTAAAATTAGAAGCCCAAACTTTATTATGACTAGGTGACACAACCATTGACCATTGTAACATGCATAACCAGTTACATAGAAAATAAGCACTTTCCAGGTCAGTTGAGCCATTAGAAAGGATATTGAGACAGGCAAAATGGGAAACGCAATTTAATCTTCCACAATTGTGCATGAAATTGAAACATAATAGGTATTTAATACGGTAAGTAATTGTACAACTCGATAATCAAGATTGCATAAAACTATTTACTCTAACATGAGTTCAATTTTGGGTATCATAGGTTTTTAGGAATATCCACATACCCAGTAGCAACTTCCAGGAGCTTCAGGTGACCATCGTGTAAGGGATTAAATGAACCAGAAAGTATTATCTTTCTTTCTACATTTGACGAATATGTCTCTGCAAAAGATTTCCTTCACAATGAACCATATATAAATAAATGACACATCACTCAATATATAATATTACCCCACCCCAAGGTTAAACCATACCACTGGAAAATGGATAAACCTTAAAGCTTATTTGCCCGCCTATAATCTGTTCTAATTCTTGATCTTCTTGGAAGTGCTTTTCACATTCCTCAGGAACTTCAGATTCAGTCAACTCTGAAACAAATGTTGATGGAACTTTGCAAGCATTGCCAATAGCCTGAAACACATTGATGTAAATTAATATATAACTGATGTGAAAGATAAATTTAATCAAGCATTTCAGAGTACAGAAAGATTGAACCATGTTATTGAGCGAAGGCTCAAAATTATCGAGGCAAGACACATCTTTTGGTCCCTGTACTCAACAGTAATCCTAACTGAAGATCTATGTTATAAAAACTCTTCACTTTGCCCTAAAATACCCATGTCCGACATCCGGACAAGATCCTGGTACTGGACACTTCATTTTAGTGTAAAAAATTGGCAAAATTGAGGAATACCCTTGTCGGACTCTTCAAAATACCGTGTCCAACTGCACACTCCATCTGAGTCCATGTAATATAGCTGAAGATACAACAACTTTTTGCAGACCATGCAAATACATGACATCCGATTTTATTACTCAGATTTTGACATTGAAGAGCCCAGCCTTCTACAACAGTATGATGGATACAAGCATTTTAAAATGTGAAACACAAAAATCAGTGAGGTCACTTCCAAATATTGAAATCAGCATTTTGATTATGAAAAAGAATTAGATTCATCATGGCTGTAATAATCAAAAAAGTGAAATGAAAACAGAAAGTATTAACTTTGAATCAGCTATTAAATTTATCACAGACCTTGAGTAAAATCTGGCTTGAAACTCTTTCTTCTTGTTCTCGAGTTCGCAGACCCTGAAATCAATTTATTAAAGGTGGCTTCTTTGAGTACCCTGAATGCTTCAGATCCAAAGCCAAGAGCTACTTAGGAAGGAAAATGTTGTAGGACAAAGTAATACCTTCGACAGTGTTACTGTAGATACCCAAAGCCGGTCAGACATTCGTGTTGACAAGTGAAACCTATACATGAAGCAAGAAAGTAGTCAAGAGAAAGGAGATGTACTTCCTTAAGCAATGCAATAAAATCTACAAAACCAATGAAAATAATTCTTATATGTTGAAGATGCAATAAAGTTTTTTGACAATATCTCTTGCCGACTTCAACAAAGAGATTCAACTTTACAAACTTCGAAAATATGGAAGTACGGTCAGAGACGAAGGTTTTGGATTGAATACCAGAACTCAATCTTACTGCCACTTGACAGTGTACACCCTCTCTCAAGTCCCAAAGAACCTTCTAATCATACTCTCAACCCTTAAGCTTGTATTTACTCTCTCATATCCTGGATTTGTTTTTCATGACTACAAAACTATGAATATGAATTTACAGATAACTAATATGAACAAGAAACTCTGCGAAACAGAGAAAGACTATTGGCTCAATAGCATAATGTTCATGCTATAAGAACCGTGGTTCCTGCCTATTTATTAGTATAATACAAACATTTACTTTATGAAGGCAAATGAGAACAGCTGCACCCGATTCCCACCCTTCTTCAAGATGTTAAATTACTTTAGTTACTCTGCTACAACCGTTTTACAAAGAGAGACTACTTTAGCCATCCCCATTTCTAATCTCAACCAACAAATATAACAAGTACAATTCCATCTATGAAATCACTATTACCAAGTAAAAAGAATAATTTCCACTACCTGTGGTCCCCAAGCTTTGGGTGTGTGCTAGCCAAAGATCCAGTAAACCCCACACCAAGAACTGGAGAGCCTATTAAACATTGAAGAGAAGCAAAATTAATGGATAACAGAGACGGGCAGATTTACATTAGTTTTCATGAGCCTGTATCTTCAATTGGGGCTTTTATGTAACAAAAATTGTCACAGTTTTTTATGCAAGAGCTTCAACTTCCAGAGACTTGGTCATAAGTAAAACAAACTTTTTTGAAAAAAAAAACAGTAGTTCCAACTTCAAATGGGTCTAGAAAGTTCAAATTTCAAGAGTTGGCTGTAGTATAACAAATTGCAATAACTTAGTTTAGAAACACTATATCCGTTTGCTGATACTTAATACCATTACTATCAAGTGCTGAAGATCAAATCAAAAAGTATGAGAATTGTCAAATCATAAAAGCAATAAATGGTAGTCAACAAATGAGAAATTGTTATTCAGCCGCTTTATCTAGCAAATATGTTTTTTAATATGATGCTCGATGTATCTAAAAAATCTAATTTTAGAATTCCGCAACTTATCATAAAAGTGTTTT
The DNA here is from genome assembly GCA_020205555.1 of Panax stipuleanatus. Taxonomy (NCBI): domain Eukaryota; kingdom Viridiplantae; phylum Streptophyta; class Magnoliopsida; order Apiales; family Araliaceae; genus Panax; species Panax stipuleanatus. The sequence goes on along the minus strand of CM035119.1, from coordinate 137,171,467 downwards.
TCTCACCTATAAACAACCAATAAATAAACTTAGATGAAATAAACATTATAGCCGGTCCTCCCGCTTTATATATTAGATGAAGATAAATATTTGAGCGAGGGAAGATCAGACCTGGTTTAGAGAGCTTGAGAGCGCGATTGTAAGCCAATAAAGCCATTTCCTCGGCAGTTTGACGACTGGTGAACTGTGCAGGAACCTAAAAATTGGCACAGAGAAATTGATGTAGGATGTGATACTAACATTAATTTATATTATTAAGAAGCGTAACAGAAAATTGATGAAATTGAAAGGGGGACCTTGCCAAGCAATTGGATCATGGACATTCTGGAATATGGAACCGAGGCTTCAAGTACTGTGTTTGAAGCTCCTGGAACTGACAGTAACCAACCCAGGGCCTGCTTCAATTTTAACATCACCAAACATTATTAGATACAGTATAATTTTTATGTATATAGAGAGAGATTGAGGGGGACCTGAGAAGCTCCGCCGGAAAAATAGAGAACAGCCTGAGTAGGACTGGAGTGGATTGCTTCCACTATTCCTCTCATCCAAACGTCCGTCATCTTCACCAATCCAATTTCCTCTGTAATTGATCTCTCTCACGACGTCGTCAAACTCTTGAGTTGCTAACGCGGTCTCAGTTTACCTCTGACAGCTTCATAATAGTATTCAATTCAATAACAGAATAAAGTTATTTAATAAATTTTTTATAATCTCGATTTAATAAATATATAAATTTAAAACATTAATCGCATTCTTTAAATAAAAAATTTAAATCTCTATAAATATTATATTTTTTCTGAATTTTAAGATTATTATTAATTTTTAAAAAGTTAACTTGAAATATTTTTAAATTTAAAAGTCATTTCAATATTTTATATTTTTTAATTATCAAACAATTTTTTACTTGAGATAATAATTCACTCACATAATTTAATTTATTAAAATATATTAATTATTCATATCTTAATTACTCAATTTTATCAAATAATACCTAAATTTGATTAAGATTTACTAAGTACACCGGTGTGTTTTTAAAAGGAGTATTATAATCATTTGACTTTTAAAAGTCAAGTCACAAATTCATAGAATGTAAAATTGATATAATTTCAATAAAGTGATACAAGTATTAAATAGTATAATTAGTAACATTTGTTAATTAACGTATAATAATTATATTTATTTGTACTAAAATAAAATAAATATGTATCATTTATAATTTTAAAATCTCATAAATTAATTTTAAAAAAATTAAAATACATCTCTAATTTTATGAGGCTAGAAAGTAGTTTGGACATTTAGGAGAGGAGGGAGGGGGAGTAAATGTTTGTTATTCGAAAAGCAAAAAGATTGTGTAATAAAAGGTAAGTAGGTAACATAAGGGAAAGGCCAAAAATTGACGCATTATAAGCATCAATACATTTAAATGAATATTGTTATATATAGACTATAGTGAAATAGTTTTATGAATATATTATAAAAGTATTACTGATTAAATTTATTCATATAATTTGTAATAAAAAAATTTGTTAACGCCAAACACACACCTAACGCTAGTTTAGTGTTGTGATACTAACAATAAGTGAGGATCTACGCGGTGGATTGAATAATTAGATTTTTTGAATCACTTTTCATAAAAGAAGCATTGAATAATTAGATTTTTTGAATCACTTTTCATAAAAAAACATATATATATATATATATATGAGCTTCCTACTTTTAGCGACGGATAAAATCATCGTTAAACTCGTTGTCATAGGGTCTGAAATGTCGCTATAGTCCAGAACTGTCGCTATAGCCCGGTTCAGACCTCATAACGACGGTGTTAACGCCAAGATTCTCTCACGCGCTCCAATCACTAAAAGCGCGTCCAATCCTGCACAGAAAACAGGTCAGCACCGAATCTCGACGGTTTGGGCCGCCGGAGATCACTCTGGTGTGAGAGTAAGTACAAACCGAAAAAATGATTAACAATGAAGGTTGTGTGCTCTAGTGTCTGGTAAAGTAAAAAATGTTATGTACTTTTTTCCCGTGTAATAATCTGTCTCTTATATTCATTTCACCAACTTGCATGTAACCTCCTTTGCTGATGTCATCTAATTTCATGCAGTCTTTATCGAACCCTTGTTCTCCACTAAGCCAATATCATGTCAAGTCCTCATTAATGAAGACGGCTTGACTCATCCCTTCAATCAACCGCCTGTTAATCTCATAGATTACAACTAATCCATTATTAGCTAAGATATTGGATCCACAAGCAGCCACCTGTCCACCTTATAAATTATTAGTCCAAACCTTATTTAAATCATTAGTCAAATAATAGCCCAATACTCAAAAGATTAAGATGAGTTTGATCCGAAAAGCCTAAAATAAGTATGACCCGACCGGCCCAAATAATCACGGCCCAACAAACGGGTTTAACGACGTTTTTGTCTGTCGCTAAAAATGATCCGCATGTGAACTACTCGCATGAAAAGCGGACTGATATATATATATATATATATATTATATACACTCCTATTAGATTGTGATGTCTACTCTTTTACTTTGGCTCTACCAATACGTTGGAGACTAAGGTTGTGTTTGATAAATTTGGCGATTAAGAGCTGAATGATTATGATGTCTTAATAAATTAGATCATCTGAATGGTTATGAGGTCTGAATCTAAAAAACTATTTGATAACTAAAAAATAAGTTGTCTCTTAATAACACTATTTTATAATTTTAAAAGGTAAATTTTTATTTAATAATTTTAAATATTCAATTAAATAAAAATGAGTGAATAATATCGTTGAATATATTTATATAAAAAATTATCAAAAAAATTTCATTAAGAGATACTTTTTAATTATTAAGATTTTATTTTTTGTCTTACCGATTAAGAGGCATTTAAAAGTTAAAAAAAAAAAAATCTCTTAACAAATAAAAAACAATTCATTAAAAAACAATCAGATATAAACAAACAGCACCTAATATACTACGTGACCCGCTCCTAATTGGAATCTGACAATATGACGCTCTCCATCTCTATACAAACTATTATGCTATAAATGAATCTCTTTTTCACACTCCTATAATTAATAATATTATTACATCCCTACATCAATAAATAAATTAAAAAATATGTACGTACACACAGCACACACATATATCCAGTTCAACTCGATTTGTTTAATGCAAAACTACAAATGGTCACAATTAAGTCTAAGAGCATTTTTAAAAGTCTCTTTAATCACTTTAAAATATTTAAATAGGTGAGTCATATAATAAAAAAAAAAATTCAACAGCCTCTTCAACCTAAGTCATCAAATATGCAACCTCTTTTTCGCTCTTCAAATCTGCAACCTCCTTCTCACTTTTTAAATCTACAATTAAATGATTAAAAATATTTATTGCGCTGGATGGATATTTAATGTACAGATCATTAAATTGAAGAGACTGATGAGACACAAAATATAAAAATAACAAATAATACTATTCAAATTACTACATAAATCAACAAACTTCAATGTAAAGAATTTTTTTTGCTATTACTGTTGAATATGCTCTAAAAGCAAAAATGGTTCTTGTAATTACATCAAACGTTAGAAATCCAATGTAATTAAAGAGACCATCATCCTTGACAAGTTCCCTTAACAAGGATGATTAACTTGACTAGACTACAAATTTAAATTACTTGTTTACCCTTGCCAGGCTTTTTTCTACTCTTTTAACTGTGTTGTGTTTGTCACTCCAGATAACGCAGTAAAAACTAATACCAGTGGTTATTACCAGTAATAAAATACTACTACTAGCAAGTAAACGTGGAACAACAGCAAAGGGTAACTTTAATTCTTTCAACCATGTGGGGGGTCGGGCCGTTGGGGTGGTCTTTAAGACTTGAAGACTCCTAAAGACTCGTGACCGCATAGTTAAATTAATTATGGAGTATTACTTTTTTTGATAATATTAAAACACATAATGAAATTAATTAATTCTTCCTCAATTTTATAAAAAGAATTTCACATATAAAATGAGAATTGATATTTCTAGAACTAAAAATATGAGGTGCACAATATTCTTGTAAACATGGTTCACTCTAGTGTAAAAGAGAATTTTGTAAAATACTTAATAATATTTTCACTTGAAAAATTATTAATTCTCTATAAAATTTACAATGAAAAGAGATATAGTAATTTTGATAATATTATGTAATTATAGGAGTAAAGTTTAGCGATGGTATGAATAACTAAATTTAAATTTTATTTTTGAAATCTACAAATGACACACCCACACACACATATATATATATATATATATATATATATATATATAAGTATATAGACAGGAACCAAATTTTCTCTTTAAAAATGAAAATGAACAAAAACAGTGTAAAATTCGAGGCGTACGAATTGTTTGAAACTTGTTCTACTACACAAAAAAAAAAATTATTTATCGAAAAAAGAAATTCATAAAAAAGCTAATTTTTTGTAATGATATTACAAAATGATACAACATTTTTAAACTTAATAATTCTTTTATAATATATTATTAGTAAAGTAGCAGTCAATAAATATAGAATAAAAATATACATTTAAAATTAGCAAGCTTTATAAATGAAATTATTTTATTTAATTATGGGTATAAACAAGTCAAATATCAGCGAATACCCTCATGCTCATATTTGACTCGACCCAAAAAAATTAAGTTTGAATTCGACAAGAGATTTCTAATTTTGCGCTAGATCATTACTTAAACTTACTCGGCTCCTAAGTACCCAACCCGTTTATAAAGCGAGTTACTCATGAGCATTCAAAATGAATTTCGAATATGAACTATTTCACTTAAAAGTAAACCACTACATACCAAATTGATTACTAAACTAATGTTTATACATGAAAATTTTTCACTTTTATTTATGTAAAGAAATTATAAAGAATGTAATACAAATTGACAATTACAACTAATTAATTTATTTAAGTACAAGATTACACAATTACATACTATACTTTATAAAATTATAAAGGACTAGTTGATAACCCGTGCAATGTACCGGCTAATTTAAATAATGAATTGTATAATTTGTTAGCATGGTCGTCCTCAAAATTGAAGACGTATTATTTGTTGTAATAATTTAAAATGACTTTAGAGACCATTCATCATATTTACTTAGCATGAATTTCTTTTTGATTCAATATATTATATTATAAATATAAACTTGCAAATATGTAAATAATTGTGAATTTCTTTTTTACACACCTGAAGATGAATACACACCTGGAGATTTTTATAACTAGTTCATAATTCATACCACTACGAATTCACAACAAAATTCTCTTAAATTGAATACCAAAATTACAAACGTTAACAAACCCAAAGTAACCCATTTTACATCCTAAAATTTAAACAACACATAAAAATACAGTATTATATCTTCCAAAGATTTAAGATATCTTTGATCTGGTGTTCTTGTTTTCGATTTTCTTCCTTGGAATTGAGTTCTTCATCCCTATTAAATAAAGCAATGTACTAAAAAGTGTAAGACAAATATATCAGAAGATATGGGGCTGCCAAATATAAATAGCCCCAAAACCTTTTTTCAAAACAAAGAAACTACAACAAAAAGCCCAACATCAATAGTTAGTGCAAAACCAACCGAAGAGGTTAGAAAATTCTTGATAACAACTACTTTGGGAGTTACCTTAGTCCTTAGATGTAGGTCCACCATCAGTACCAAATTTCAAGCATGCAAGATTCTATATTTACTTTATATCCCAAAAACTGCATTCCAAAAATTGGATTCAACATCAAATGCATATCCCAAACTCCACAAATAACACAAACAAAGTTAATAGTAACTATCCATTAAGACATTAAAAAATAAGGTAGTTATTCAAGAACAAAATTACATCCAATAGATATAATTTTGTATATGACTATTAAAAAAACAATGCCTAACGCATTGAGGCTCTTGATTAAGCTTCAAAGATAAAATGCAAAGATAGCAAATTAAAAGATATCTCACCCTAATCATGAGATTATATAAGTAATAATAAATTATTACAAATAGTTCTATCTCACCATAATTTTTGCAAGCAAGCGTAGCCTTAAAAGATGCAAGCATGACTTACCCCTAACTTAGAATTTCAATGTAATATCTCGAATTGCAGTTACAAAGATATATCGTTTATATTATAAAGGGATGAAAAAATTTAACAGCTGCTCTTGAAGTTGTCACTATTTAACTTATTACAATAAAAATTATAGACAAAATACAAATGGGATAAAAACTATTCCTATCTTTTCTCTATTTTCTCTCAAAAATTTCCTCTTTTCTCTCCCCTACTCTTGATCAACCCCTGATTTCTCTTAATGTGTTTTAATTGCACCCTATTAATATATAAATGAACACGTAAATGAAATACAATCAACAATCTAAAAAATTAAACACAAATTCTGTACACACTTTCAGTTGCATGATGCTGAAAACAAATAAACTAAATAAAGCAAAACAAAATTCAATGTAATGCGTATAACTGTTTTTGGCTTGCTTATCGAAGAAACTCAATTAAAAGTATAAACTAAACCAAAATGAATATATTACTTTTTTCAACTTTCCTGCATAATCTGGATAACCAAAAACAAAGGAACTCCGATGCTCAGGCGAAAAAAATAATTATAGACAAAATACAGCACAATCAACCTGCAACGGAGAGAACTTGGAGAAATTGCAAATAAAATTACTCGAAACCCCACATCGGAAGAAATTGAAGAGAAATGATAACATCAAAAAAAATCAATAAAACAAAGGAAATAATCATCAATTACCTGATTTGTTCTTGAAATCGAATAAATGGGATCGAAAAACCCTACAATTACATCATAATTTTTGCAAGCAAGCGTAGCCTTAAAAGATGCAAGCATGACTTACCCCTAACTTAGAATTTCAAAGTAATATCTCAAATTGTAGTTACAAAGATATATCGCTTATATTATAAAGGGATGAAAAAATTTAACAGCTGCTCTTGAAGTTGCCACTATTTAACTTATTACAATAAAAATTATAGACAAAATACAAATGGGATAAAAACTATTCCTATCTTTTCTCTATTTTCTCTCAAAAATTTCCTCTTTTCTCTCCCCCACTCTTGATCAACCCCTGATTTCTCTTAATGTGTTTTAACTGCACACACAATGTGTGTGCCAGTTACCCTATTAATATATAAATGAACACGTAAATGAAATACAATCAACAATCTAAAAAATTAAACACAAATTTTGTACACACTTTCAGTTGCATGATGCTGAAAACAAAGAAACTAAATAAAGCAAAACAAAATTCAATGTAATGCGTATAACTGTTTTTGGCTTGCTGATCGAAGAAACTTAATTAAAAGTATAAACTAAACCAAAATGAATATATTACTTTTTTCAACTTTCATGCATAATCTGGATAACCAAAAACAAAGGAACTCCGATGCTCAGGCGAAAAAAATAATTATAGACAAAATACAGCACAATCAACCTGCAACGGAGAGAATTTGGAGAAATTGCAAATGAAATTACTCGAAACCCCACATCGGAAGAAATTGAAGAGAAATGATAACATCAAAAAAATTCAATAAAACAAAGGAAATAATCATCAATTACCTGATTTGTTCTTGAAATCGAATAAATGGGATCGAAAAACCCTACAATTACATCATAATTTTTGCAAGCAAGCGTAGCCTTAAAAGATGCAAGCATGACTTACCCCTAACTTAGAATTTCAAAGTAATATCTCAAATTGTAGTTACAAAGATATATCGCTTATATTATAAAGGGATGAAAAAAATTTAACAGCTGCTCTTGAAGTTGTCACTATTTAACTTATTACAATAAAAATTATAGACAAAATACAAATGGGATAAAAACTATTCCTATCTTTTCTCTATTTTCTCTCAAAAATTTCCTCTTTTCTCTCCCCCACTCTTGATCAACCCCTGATTTCTCTTAATGTGTTTTAACTGCACACACAATGTGTGTGCCAGTTACCCTATTAATATATAAATGAACACGTAAATGAAATACAATCAACAATCTAAAAAATTAAACACAAATTATGTACACACTTTCAGTTGCATGATGCTGAAAACAAAGAAACTAAATAAAGCAAAACAAAATTCAATGTAATGCTTATAACTGTTTTTGGCTTGCTGATCGAAGAAACTCAATTAAAAGTATAAACTAAACCAAAATGGATATATTACTTTTTTTCAACTTTCATGCATAATCTGGATAACCAAAAACAAAGGGACTCCGATGCTCAGGCGAAAAAAATAATTATAGACAAAATACAGCACAATCAACCTGCAACGGAGAGAATTTGGAGAAATTGCAAATAAAATTACTCGAAACGCCACATTGGAAGAAATTGAAGAGAAATGATAACATCAAAAAAATTCAATAAAATAAAGGAAATTATCATCAATTACTTGATTTGTTCCCGAAATCGAATAAATGGGATCAAAAAACCCTACAATTACATCAAAAAAATTTCAATAAAATAATCATCAATTACCTGTTTTCCTTCTTTTCAAGTTGAGAAGCAGAGGCAGGGGAGATACGGAACAAACCTTTTAAGGGGAGTGTAGATTGATTGGAGCCTATTTGAGGGGATTTACAGGGGAGGAGGAAGAGATCAAACCGACATGGGATTTATTGAGGGGGAGATGAAGAGATACGATCGAGGCCGAATTTGGAGGAGGAAAAGGAATCGATTCGGATGAAGACTGATAAAGAGATGAAGAGAAAGAGGTAGACGGAGGAACCTTTAGTTAGAAGCAGAAGAGGAAGAGCAGGGAAGTGGAAGAGAAGGCAAAAAGCCAAATAGACTGAACCATTGCTTTTGTAAGCCAACTGAGTTACCAAATTAATTAAGTTAACTCTTAATTAATTAAGGGTTAACTCAATAAATTTTTCAATTGAGAATCGACTGTGATGCCTTTATATATAAGGTATTGATACTATATATTTAACTTTGAATATGGATCAAACCAAATTTTAAATATGATTCATCTGGAGTATGATTCATAAAAAAATACATTACTCTACCCTTTCTGAGCCAATACTTATATGCTCAAAATTTGACTAGTGTGTTATTAAATAAAAAACGAGTACAGTTTGAATTCGACTCAAATGATTTTCAAATTATATTTCTAATCTGATCTCGAGTCGAGGATAAACAAACCGGACTCCATTTACACCCGTCTTTTGTTTTAGAGGTAGAAGTAGTTTTGACAATATATCACTCGTGAGACCAGAAATAGGCAAAAGTTAACTCATAAAATGTATTGGATTCCTTTACTGACTAAGCTCCTTTTTCGTATGTTTCGTAAATAAATCCATTTTCCCAATGTCTAGTACCCTGAACCGACTTTACTTTTTCTTCAACTCTTTCGTCCTCTCCATTGTCCAAACTGTCAAAAGGTTCACACACTCTTCTCCCCCCTCCCTTTTTCTCTCTCTCTCCAAAACTCCATTGTTTTTCTAAGCTTTGCCTCCCTACATGACCTGATTTTTCTGGGAATCAGAGGTAAGGTTATTGTACCACTGCCATAACTTCTATTTCTATTTTCCAACGGTCATATTTTTTGTCTAGAGATGTTGGCTTTAGTTTTGTTCATTTTTGTTCTGCTCAACTCACATAACCTAGTGGGCTCTTTGAATGATGAAGGCTATGCACTTTTGTCATTCAAACAGTCCATTAGGGAAGACCCAGAAGGGTCGCTGAACAACTGGAACTATTCTGATGAAACTCCTTGTTCTTGGAATGGTATTACATGCAAAGATCAAAAAGTTGTATCTGTTAGTATTCCAAAGAAGAAGCTTAATGGGTCTCTTCATCCTGCTTTAGGATCTCTCTCTGAGCTTAGGCATGTAAATTTAAGGAATAATAAGTTCTTTGGAAGCTTGCCTTTTGAGCTCTTTAGAGCTCAGGGGCTCCAAAGTTTGGTACTTTATGGAAATTCTCTATCTGGATCTGTTCCCTTTGACATTGGGAAGCTTAATTACCTTCAAGCCTTAGATTTGTCACAGAATTTCTTCAATGGTTCACTACCCATATCATTAATTCAGTGCAAACGATTGAGAACCCTCGATCTCAGTCAAAACAATTTTACGGGCTCTCTGCCTCCTGGGGTTGGGGCTAATTTGGTTTCTCTGGAAATACTCGATCTTTCCTTCAATAAATTCGGCGGTTCCATTCCTAGTGACTTGGGAAATCTGTCTAATTTGCAAGGAACTGCTGATTTGTCACATAATTTGTTTAATGGCTCAATCCCAGCTAGCCTTGGTAACCTTCCTGAGAAGGTTTACATTGATCTTACTTATAACAATCTTAGTGGGCCAATTCCACAAACTGGTGCTCTAATGAACAGAGGACCAACAGCTTTTATTGGAAATCTTGGCCTTTGTGGACCTCCATTAAAAAATCAATGTTCTACGGATGCAAGTTCACCAACTTCTTCTTTTCCATACTTGCCAAGTAACTTGCCAGCAAATACCGGTGAAACTGCTGGAAAGACGAAAGGAAGAGGTCTAAGTAAAAACGCTATAATTGCCATTGTTGTGAGTGATGTTATTGGAATTTGCCTTGTTGGTTTGCTGTTCTCATATTGTTATTCAAGGGTTTGCGGTTGTGTTATGACAAAAGATGAGAATGGTTATGGTTTTGAGAAGGGAGGGAAGGGAAGGAAGGAATGCTTGTGCTTCCGGAAGGATGAGTCAGAGACCTTATCGGAAAATGTGGAGCAATATGATCTCGTGCCGTTGGATACGCAGTTGGGATTTGACTTAGACGAGCTTTTAAAGGCTTCGGCGTTTGTGCTAGGGAAGAGTGGGATTGGGATTGTTTACAAAGTCGTGCTTGAAGATGGGCATATCTTGGCTGTACGAAGGTTGGGCGAAGGAGGTTCTCAAAGGTTTAAGGAATTTCAGACAGAAGTAGAAGCAATTGGGAAGCTTAGGCACCCTAACATCGTAACTCTTAGAGCCTATTATTGGTCTGTGGACGAGAAGCTGCTCATATATGACTACATACAAAATGGTAACCTTGCCACTGCAATTCATGGTGAGTTGTTGTTCCCTCTTTCCCAAATGATAAATTATGTATTAAATTTTATTTTATTTTCTACTTTTTGGTTTCTGTTTATGAGTCTGATGGTTATGTCAAATTGATTTTTTTGGTCTTTGGATGTCCTCAGGTAAGCCGGGAATGGTATCTTTTACACCTCTCTCATGGTCTATTCGGCTGAAAATTTTGAAAGGAGTTGCAAAAGGCTTGGTTTATCTACATGAATACAGCCCCAAAAAATATGTGCATGGAGACCTGAAGCCGTCTAATATATTGCTTGGACAGAACCTAGAAGCCCTCATCTCCGATTTCGGGCTTGGACGCCTTGCTAATATAGCTGGAGGAACCCCAATCCTGGAATCCAGCCGAATGCCCTCCGAGAAAATTCCGAAAAGGCCACAAGACAATGCACCTTCAGAAGCTGCAATAATAAATTCGGCAGCAAATTTGGGATCTCCTTATCAAGCTCCAGAGGCCTTGAAAGTGGTCAAGCCATCTCAAAAGTGGGATGTTTACTCGTATGGGGTCATCCTACTTGAAATGATTAGTGGAAGACCGCCGATTGTTCAAGTGGGCACCTCAGAAATGGTTCTTGTTCACTGGATTCAGCTATGCATCGAAGAGAAGACGCCGTTTTCTGAAGTTTTAGACCCATATTTAGCTCAAGATGCTGATAGAGAAGAGGAGATGATTGCAGTTCTGAAAATTGCAATGGCATGCATTCATAGCAGCCCCGAGAGGAGACCAGCAATGAGGCACGTCTCTGATGCTTTGGAAAGACTGGCTGTTTCTTCCGACTGAACTATTACACCAAGCCAGTGATAATGAAATCAGGTTAAGGTCGAAGTTGTATTTGATATAATCAGATGCCTCAGCAAGAGTAATGATTTGGCATTGGCATCTGTAGTGTAAAGACCAAGATGATTGAAGAATAGAGCCAAGTAAGGTAGGTAGGTCTCAACCATGATGTAAGAGCTTGTTGGAAGCGATCGCCGAGACTTGTTACTATTTTTTCACGAGTTGGTTTTTACTGTATATGTAAAAAGATGTGTCTTCGTATTGATCTTATTGATTGCCTTTTGTCTGTTAGTTGTTTGCCTCGTTTTAATGTATCAATTCTTTTTGCTTCTTGTTGTTTTTTTGTGTGTCCTCTGTTGTACTGTACTAGGCTTCTAGTACATTAATGAATACAAATTTGACAACGAAGAACTGTGATGAAACATACTACTACTATGAATCATAGGGGTGCACCTGTCAAATAACTATGTAGTGGTAAAAATGTGCATACAAGTGGGACAGAATCAAGTAAATCAACATCCTCCTAAATAATCCTAAGATTTGATTTTGCAACAAGGTTAGTTGGTTTCAGTTTAGTACTAGTTGATTGTGAATTTGTGATGTGAGAGGATAATTGCGGTCACTAAAGAGTGTTAAGTAGTAATTTAGACGATGCCGGGCGGGGGTCACTCTTTAACATTTGCATTATTCTATCTGACCCTGTCATGCTTATATGAACTGGATTCATGACCTTTATGGGGTGTAATCATGCATGAAACCACCTCAGGTTTGTGTGATGTTGAATCACTTTTTTCTTTCTTTTGGAAGTTTATTCTCCGTCTTATATTATACTACTTATTCTATTCCGAGTCCTCTTAATATGTGCTCTAAGGGTATATATTAAGCACGTAATTTAAGAGAATATTCATTTGAACTGTGTGCATATTCTCTTTAATTTCTGCATTTATACCAAATTCAAAAAAATATGCAAACAATTCAATGGAGCACATGATAAGAAATTTTTTGTATTCTAGGTCTAATAAGATTCATTTTGGTCTGTTTTTACGTAGAAAGACGTGTGATTGGGGTTCATTTAGAGCTTTCAAAAGCACAGTAGTAGTACATAATAAGATGTTTGTTGACCCTGTAAACAGGACATGTTGGCATCATAATCTGAAGACATCATCATCATCAATAATCAGTACAGTATTTGGGTTGTTCTCGACTGAGATCCATATATATATATATATATATTCCAATGGTTCACATGCCAAACTTATTGCAAGAAAAGACCCATAAAGCATGGGTAACCCCACATCTCATAACTGTAGCACTTTGGGCAAAAGCAATTACTAGTAAATTATATGGTATTTGTACGGGACCATGAATGTGATGTGATGTGATGTAGGCAATTACTAGTAGTATGCAGAATGGGGCCCTACCCCTATATACTTACTACTACTACTAGCTTATGAGAAGAATCTTACCTCTCCCTTGTAATAGACTAGTAGTAGTACTGATTGGCAATCAATATGCCTGTTATTAATGGAGGAGCTCTTTATTGGAATGTCTTGTGTCAATTCAATTTACAATGCAGACTATGTCTAGTTGAACCGTCAATCACGCCTAAACAAACACCCCGGAAGGAGTAAAGAGTCAATGTAGAAGAAGAATCATAAGATGATGATAGAGTTGGATTTCTATTTCTATAATTTGAAACCGACGGTGAATTTACCCACACATTCATGCTTGGGAGTTAAAATATCGACTAATTATTTTCCATCCATCCATCCATTGGACGATTATAAAGAGGTTTATTGAAAATAATACTACCTCCCGACAACTTTGGAAATTGGAAGAACGGTAAAAAAAAATAGGAATTTCTTAATATGTGCCTTAGGGTACATGCTAAGCACACAGTTCAAGAGATTATTTTTGATGTAAATGCAGAAATACACACAAGTTCAAAAGAATATTCTCTTAAACTGTGTGCTTAGCATGTGCCTTTAGAGCACATGTTAAGAGAATCCAAAAAAATAAAATAAAAATAATAATCTGAGTACCATATTCTTCGTGATTTGGTTTTTTATTTTTTGGGTATTGTAATTGGACTTGGCTTCTATCATTTAATACATTTGTATTTGGGTTGGGTTGGATTATTTTTCAATGGGCTTAACTAGATTCTATTAATAAAGCAAGATGTGGGCTGACCAGTCCATCTAATTTCCTCTACTGATCTCTTTCCCGTTTTCCCTAACCATCGTCTTCCCTGTCGCCTGAAAGACTGAAACTAGTCACGCACACTTCTACCAGTTCTTTGCGCCGTTACACTTTACTTAATTCCTTCTCTCTCTCTATAATATATATATATATATATATATATATATTCGTTCATACATATATAAAGTTTGTATGGAAGAGATGTCTAATAATGGGGCGGAAGTGGAAAGAGTGTTCATAGGAGCTGGGTGCAATAGAATCGTCAACAACGTCTCATGGGGCTCCTCGAATTTGGTCTCCTTTGGTGCCCAAAATGCCGTAGCTATTTTCTGCCCCAAGGTACTTTCTTTTTCTTATTTCTCCCAATTGTTTTCCTAATCTCCCTTTTAAGTTATATTCAAGCATACTCTCATGTGTTTGCTTAATTTCTTTTATTTTATATACAGTCTGCACAGATATTGACTACACTCCCGGGTCACAAGGCTTCAGTTAACTGCACCCATTGGCTTCCCGGCAGCAAATTTGCATTTAAAGGTACCCTTTTTTGTTGTGTAACGACTGAACTTCAATTTCTTATTTGATAGCAGAGTAGGAGTATATAATAAAGTTACCAAAAAGTAGTTTATTTGTTACAGAATTAGGACTTACTGGTAATGCATATTGAATTCTAATGTAAATTTGTAACCTTTCTCTTCTAAGGATTTTTAGGGGATTAATATGATTTAACCTTTTGGTGTAAAAACTTTCAGTAACGAATATGATTTTGTGTTTGCAGCAAAACAGTTGCAGCATCATTTTCTGCTGTCTGGAGATGCTGCCGGTGCCATTATACTCTGGGAATTAACTCTCACGGACAGAAAGGTACTTTCTTTTGATGATTCGATACTTGTAACTTACATCAGAGTTAGTTTTGGATTTTTTTTAAAGTGGGATGATGTAGCATTTTCATGGTAGCATCAGTTATGCTATTAACATAAGACAAAATTAAGAGAATGGACTAGTAGAAAGAGTCTTTATTGTAGAACATTTACTTTTCATTTAAATCTTATTTATTACTTGCTCATGTTTCAATTTTTGTTTATATTATAACGATTTATTTTCTTCTTTATGATTGTTGTTCAATCTTAAGGGTTTGTGAATTATGTTATAAATTGAAGTTTTAAGCAAGGATAAAGGGTTGTAGAAAACTTACTAAAGATGGTAGATTTAGAATGGGAGCTTGTTATGTCTTTTGCCTTCTTTTTCTCCCCCAACTCCCCAAAAACCTTCTGTAAGTAGTTATTAGTTAATGGAAAGGACTGAGAACAGAAGAGCAAAGTGCAAATGTTAGTCCTTAGAGAGATCATTGAAATGGACATTAGGGGAGAGCAGGAACCAATTTTGCAACTGAAACGCACGCAAATTCGCAAAAACCGCACAAAAGAAACTGCACCAATGGTTTCAGTGGCATATTGTGGTTTTTCTATTAGAAATCGCACCCCTACTAAACGAGTCGAATTGAACCGAATATAGAACTGCTCGGATTCAACTCGAAAAGTTAAATTCATACTCGAATTCAACTCGGATTCAAATTGTATTTGAAAAAACTATACTCAAATTCGACTCAGCTTGAATATTCATTACTCGAATTCGATCTGACAAATATCGAATTATATTCAAATTACTCGCAAGCTTCGAATTCAAACTCAAATTCTATTCCGGACATAGTGACTAGCTTTATAATTCATATAATTATAAACTAAACTTATTATTTTACTTATAAATAAGAAAATAAATTTACAATTACACTTTACACATATAAAATCACAATAAAAAATAATAATTATAAAAAATAATAACTAATTATCCTAATTTTATTTAACTTTGTACATATTATAAGAGAATGTATCGAGTATCTACTCGAATATATATCAACTGAGTATTTATCGAGTCACAATCGAGTAGTTTGAATCCTAAACGAGTCGAGTATAGTCTTGTTTAGATTCTACTTGTATTTTTATTCAAACTATTTTTTGTGCTTAGATTTGGATCATATTATTAACGAATCTGAGACGCGTTCGCATTTTTTGAGTCAAACCCGAATTGAGCCCGAACTGTTTGATTCGATTTATATTCTTACCCCTTATAGTTACGGCTTTGGTATAAAAACCGTACCTCTTAAGGAACCGCACAATTAGAGTTCTAAGTTCTTTAATACTTCTCATGTTTTTGTGTATGTTTTGGAGTTATTTAAGTTCTATTTAAATATAGTTATAAATTTAATTTTGAAATATGTAATTTTGCATGGTTTAAGACTTTAAATTTGAAACGATTGTTGTATTGGATTAATGTATGCATCTTCAAAATTTATATGGTACATTGATTCTAATTAAACTTTCTTTTCAATTTGAGAAATTGGAAGTTTTGAAGTAATCTGTTATTAGTTTTCAAGAATTTAACTTTTTATAGTTAGGCATTATTTACAACACCAAACCAACAATGTTTGAGATTTATTTGGAATTTGGAAAGTATATATGACACGTTTATTTTTTTTCAATTGATTTTCAAGCCGAAACCACACCATTTAAAACCGTACCGCATTCCTAAAAATGGCACCACACCAATTCAAGCGGTTTCATGTTGTGGTTTCTGATTTAGGCAACCGCATCAAATGCGGTTTCATGTACGGTTTTTGTTTGGAACCGCACCATGCTATTGGACATAGTCATATTGACCTGATATAAAATGACATATCTACATCTATAAGAGCAAACTGAGTAATGAAAAATGAGTTTTTCCATCACAAGACTTGCATACGGTCTGGGTTCTGTCACAAGATTTGCATATGGTTTGGCTTCCATCATAAGACTTGTATATGGTCTTGTTGCTGCTAGTATGATTTTACTATTTGGAAGTTCTGTTGCTGGGCTACGGGCTATGGTATAGGCTTGTTCAGTGACCTGATATAGTGCAACTGGATGAAAGATCTAGTTTTTCATCCTCAAGAATTGCATTTAACATCGTATATTATCTCAGATGGCATAACCTGCAATTAGTGACGACGAGATTCTGAGATTTTTGGTTCGGCTGTGATTTGGAGGTTCTGTTGCTGGAATTGTTCAAAGAGGTTTAAAAGCAAAAAGTTTTTTCATGCAACATGGTATTAGGTTGTGAGAGGTGTCTTGAAGGGACGGAATGGATTGCTAAAACATATAGACTGTCAAGTGGAAAATGGCAATGGCAGGATCACATTATTGTGGAGAAGTGGAGTGGACGGAAGAATATTCAAATTGATTAGGATTGGTGGTGTTAAGGATCCCTCAGTAGTTTACTATGTTAATCTTATGGACCGCAGACTGGTAGGAGCCTCTAGGTTTCTACTTGGAGAACTTCAAAGTAGAGCCATTGAGTTGTTTTTATTTTTTTAATTTTAATTTTATTTTTTATGATATGGAACATCAAGGAAGCTTTACATGGAGTAAGATGAAAGGCAGATTACTTAAAAATCCTTGGAGTCTTCTGTGTGATTATTGTAAGACGTGGAACTTCAACGAATATTTTCACGAAAACCCATTTAATACAAATATCCCGAGAATATTTTTTGTTCATTTATCTTTAGGTGTTCATGATCAGGGTGAGACTCTACTAGCTAGCAAACAGTATCACTTTCAAATTCCAATCGTATCAAAAAAATTCTTCAAGGCATTTCTAGTAAAATTCTCCTCGTACATATTTGCTAGAATTTTGCAATATGTTCAAATGATGAATTTTCTCTTACAAATATGTCATCAGCTATTCCGTTTTCTTGTTTTCAGTGGACGTATGTGTGTCTAGTACCCCAACCACACAAGAAAGGAGTCACGTGTATTACTGCAATTATGATTTCGGAAACTGATGCCATATTTGCTTCCACTTCTTCTGATGGTACAGTTAATGTGTGGGAGGTGGTCTTTCCATCCGTAGTTGGAGGTGAGTGATGTGTTTTAATATAGATCTGAGGTGTAAGTCAATTGGTTTATATTTCTTGTCTTTCTAGACTTGGAAAGTCATTTTTCTATTGCTTAACTTTGCCATCAATGATGCTTTTCCTGATCTGCATTTTTTGTATTGTGTATAGTACTGGTCTACATCTATGTTTTTCCCTTTGTTACTATGATCTTGATTTAAAATGAGAAACAGTATTTGCTTCATTTATTAACTAGTTTCCGTAATTATTTTAGGTGAATGTAAGTTTTCATGTTTGGAATCCCTCCATGTTGGTCCCAAATCTATGGTTGCACTTTCTCTAGCAGAGTTGCCAGGAAGTACAGGGCACCTAGTTCTGGCAATGGGGGGATTAGATAACAAGATTCATCTGTACTGTGGTGAGAGGACAGGAAAAGTATGTGACATCAAATATATTTGGTCGCATTTGCATTTTCACTTTTCTTGGTTAAGTATTTTTTGTTTTCTTGTTTGTTCATGCATTCAGTTTATTCGTGTTTGTGAGTTGAAAGGGCATACTGATTGGATCCGAAGTTTGGACTTCTCTTTACCTATATGCACAAAGGGTGAAGCTAATACTCTTCTACTAGTTAGTTCTTCTCAAGATAAAGGCATACGCATATGGAAGGTGGCTTTAAATGATTCTCTAGGCAAACAAGAAGATATAAGCTTGGCTTCTTACATAAAGGGTCCTATTCTTGTAGCTGGCTCTTTCTCTTATCAGATATCATTGGAATCTCTACTCATTGGACATGAGGATTGGGTGTATTCGGTGGAGTGGCAACCCCCTTCATCCATTGAGGGCAATGCATGTTATCAATCTGAAAGCATTTTATCTGCATCTATGGATAAGACAATGATGATCTGGCAACCTGAGAGGACTACAGGTATCTGGATGAATGTTGTTACCGTCGGAGAGTTGAGTCATTGTGCTCTAGGTTTTTATGGTGGTCATTGGAGCCCAAATGGAGATTCGGTTTTTGCACATGGGTATGGTGGATCTTTCCATTTGTGGAGGAATGTTGGTGTTGACTTTGATAATTGGCAACCACAAAAAGTTCCCTCTGGCCACTTCGCAGCAGTGACTGATATTGCATGGGCTAGGTCTGGTGACTACATGATGTCTGTCAGTCATGATCAGGTGAGTTGTTGCCTAATCTGTTGAACAATTCTAATGAAAAAGTCTTTATCCCTGAAATATTGTGGATGCAAATCTTTTGAACAAAATGATATCCTAGTCACTGCACCCCACACCTTCATGTTTCAAATGAAGATAAACAGATTTAGTATGTATTAATTTGATTTTGCTTTTCAAAATTTGCAGACAACTAGAATATTTGCTCCATGGCGTAATGATCCGAATTCGGAAAATGGGGATGTTTGGCACGAAATTGCTCGCCCTCAAGTTCATGGCCATGATTTCAATTGCGTAACAATTATACAAGGAAAGGGGAACCATAGGTTTGTGAGTGGAGCTGAGGAGAAAGTTGCCAGAGTTTTTGAAGCTCCTCTGTCATTCTTGAAGACATTAAATCATGCCACATCAGAGAAATCTGGTCTTCCTGAAGATATGCAAGGAGATATGCAGATTTTGGGTGCAAATATGTCTGCTCTTGGACTATCTCAGAAACCTATTTATATTCAGGGTAAGCTTAAAAGCATCCTTGCGTTGAAGTTCATTGACAGTTGACATTGTATGCTTGCTTAAATTCATTGTCTGAAGTTAGCTGTCAATTTTTTCATTGTTTAAATAATATAGCATAACTAGTTATGATATGGCGTGAAATGTAACAATTAGATCGCTAGGTGAAAAATAAGGCAGATGATGGGTATGGCTATTGGCAAGAGATTTAAGGAAACTGAAAAAGGACCTTCCAACCTGTTTTGAAACAGTCCCCCTCCCCCTCTTTTCCTTCCTTTGAACATGTTAATTGGGCGGTCATATGTATGGATAACGTAACAAGTTATTTTCTTCTGCAGCTTCACACGAGACTCCAGACAGAAATGGTAGTGAAGTTCTCGACACTCTTGAAACTATTCCAGATGCAGTGCCAGTTGTGTTGACTGAACCACCCATTGAAGAACAACTGGCATGGCATACACTATGGCCCGAGTCCCACAAACTTTATGGTCATGGAAATGAACTGTTTTCTTTATGTTGCGACCATGAAGGCAAACTTGTTGCTTCGTCATGTAAGGTATATGGTGGCTTTCACCTTTTTTTGTCCCAATTTGAACTCATAAATGATTTGACATTGCTATTGCGATTATGATACTTGAATGAATAAGCACTTGAAACAACCGTACTCAAAAATCTACTGCCCCATATAACTAAGGAAATATACTTCTCAGCAGTTGTTATTCAGTGTACAAACTCGCTTAGAATGCATTGTTCTTGTCTTTATTTTATCCCCCCCAAATGGAATTATCCACAGTTAAATTCAGGGGGGGG
Organism: Panax stipuleanatus; assembly: GCA_020205555.1. Classification (NCBI taxonomy): domain Eukaryota; kingdom Viridiplantae; phylum Streptophyta; class Magnoliopsida; order Apiales; family Araliaceae; genus Panax; species Panax stipuleanatus. The sequence continues at coordinate 137,150,963 of CM035119.1, read as the reverse complement.
GGAATTTTTTCATCCATAGTGGGCTAGATTAGAAAATAGAACCTCAGCACTAGGTAGGAAAATTAAAAGCAGTCTACACTATTCAAAAGCTTGAACAATTGCTTGCGCTATATGCTATATGTATAACATGAGGCCATCCGCTATGGGTAGATAAGCCAAAGATTAACTCTGTTTCTTTTTCACCTCTTTACGACTCTTGATCGACAAGGATTGAGTTAGGACCTTTTTCTTGAAAACTCATACTATCAAGTTTTGTCCGATTTGCATGATTTCTAGCATAAACCCTCTGTGATTGTGATACTTTCTTCTATTTGGACATTAGCTGGGCCTATTTTGATTACTGCTTATAGATTATTTGATCTTGCAGGCCCAATCAGCATCAGTAGCAGAAATATGGCTATGGCAAGTGGGTTCTTGGAAACCAGTCGGTCGCTTGCAGTCTCACAGCTTAACAGTAACACAGATGGAATTCTCCCATGATGATAATTTTCTTTTGGCTGTCTCAAGGGATCGCCAGTTCTCCATTTTCTCCATTAAACGAACAGGTATCTTGCTTGTTGCTTTTATCCTACTGATTAACAAACTCGTAGTGAATTGCGCTGCTGCATTCCTTGCAGTATTGGGTTGCCTACAATGAGGGGAGGACAAACAGCTCATTATCTCCATTTTAACTAACACAAACAGCTCATTGTCTTTTCTTGTTTAACTATCAAAAACATGTAAGGTGCAAAAAAAAAAAGAAGGGTTCAGTTTCTGATCCTTCTTACATAAGAAGTATGTAAAGGTAAGGTGAGGAAGTTGTACCACCAGAAGTTCCATGACTATATCTAACTAGCAGTTCTTCTGAACTTGCCCTTATTAACACCTATACTTACACATCCTATGCCTGTTTATTTTTTTCATCATTCAGTTGGATTAACCTTTTTTTTTTTAACAACTTCATGAGTAAGCACTACACTTGTATTTTTTCCTGACAAAGTTGAAATACTAATATTATAGAGTATGGATATTTCGACAAATTGTTTTGCTAGTTCCACAAGGTTTCCTTGGGACTCATTTACTATTCATGGGAGAGGGACCCGATGGAAATAACTTTTTGCTAATTACATACACAACTCCCTTGACAAGTATTTTGTTTTCTAGGCATGGATGAAATTAGTCACCGGCTTCTAGTCAGGCAGGAGGCACACAAGAGAATAGTATGGGCATGTTCTTGGAACCCATTTGGTCATGAATTTTCCACGGCATCAAGGGACAAGACTGTGAAGATCTGGGCCATGGAGAAAGATTCTTCAGTAAAACTGCTCATGACTCTACCACAGTTTAAGAGTAGTGTAACAGCCCTATCTTGGGTTGGACTTGATCGGGAAAGCAATTATGGACTTCTTGCCGTAGGAATGGAAAACGGACTGGTTGAACTGTGGAGCATTTCTATTAAAAGAAATGTAGAGGGTATTGCTATAGTGCCGACCACTGCTCTTGTGGTGCAGTTTGATCCGTTCATATGCCATGTTTCGGCTGTAAACCGCTTGGCATGGAGAAACGCGGAGGAGGAAAAATCTAGGAGCATGGAGCTTGCTTCTTGTGGAGCTGATCATTGTGTGAGAGTGTTTAACGTAAATGTAGTTTAAAGTTATAACGAGATCATTGTTGTTTTTAGCAGCTTTTTATATAGGGGTAGGGTATGCGATTTTTTCGATCTTTTCTTATTATAAACGTGAACCAAGGGAATGTAAAATATTTATGTTATTCAACCTATGTAGGGTAAGTTCGGATAGATATCAAATTGTGCAGTTGGTTTGTGGAAACTATGAAATATTAATACAGGATCTTTGTGTGAAGAAGCGTGGGGTGGGCTGCGGGGGAGGGGGCTTTGACTTTGCTGCTTCATGGGCGTGGGCTTTGGTGGGGTCTGATGAATGGTTGAAGCCACCAAGTTTGCATCTTCTATTCTTTTTCCAAGGTTGACATAAATTATTTATGATGAAAGAGAATAAAGAACTAGGAAGGAAGCGTGGTTGGCTACGTTTCGTTGCAGAAACATGAATGTGAAGCACATGTATATATATATACATTGACCATTCGTATTATTATAATTATGAATTGATTTGAAATTGGGGCATAAAGGCTGGATAAATAAACAAAAATTGTAGAAGTAAAGCCCAATGAAAATGAAGACATATATTGTTAAGCAAGCTCTTGCTGCTCCATCAAGACAAAAAGTATGATTGATTGATGGTGTTGAAGAATCAAGATCAACAGGCATCACATGGATGATGCAGTTTTCTCTCCCATTTTAACATTTAATCATCCGAATCCAATAAACAGAGCCAAATCCCCCTCATCTCCACAATCATAATAATAATAATAAGCCAAAACTACTTGGTCACTTCGGAATCTGGGCTGGGGATGCATTCAGCTTTCCATTTTAATACCACCGAAATGAAGCAAAAACACAGAAAGTTGCTATTCTTACTGATTTGAGTTCACACTAGACTAGGACTAGGGTCTTCCTGTTCATCCACCAACTACACCAACTCTTGATTCCAAAATTTGATTAAAGCCACGCAAACTCTACGAATCAATTTTTAAAACCATTGCTTAGACTAAAATCCAAGTTAAAGAAATAAATCACATCATACAAACTTCTATGGACACAAACCACAAATAATTTACAAAATTAGCACCAAACAAAATGCTAGGAGGAGATCAATTGCAGAAGATATGTCATGATATGTTTAATTAAGAAATGGAATCGGTAATTACCCACCTTGATGACGCAAAAAAAACAGGTAACTAGTTATCCAGTAGTGGAAAAACAAAAAACAAAAAATGAAAATACAAAGATTATTAATAGAGAATAGAATCCATGTGGGATGCTGAAAATAACTAAATAAATATTCCAAAACTCAATAGGATTAGATTAGATGGATAATTCTCATTTTACATTTCTAAGAGCTGGCTACCAGGAGTTAATAATAGCCAACTCCCAACTGTAATAACTTTGAGGATAGTCTTCCAACCCCTCACAATGACATATATTACGAAAACATCCCAGAAAAAGGAGGGGGGGTGGGATATCGAGTTAGAAGGACTCCAACCAAAACAATTTCAATAAAATAGGGGCATTATGTATTATGAGCAAGTGCTAAAACCATCACTTATTATGGGTACCAAATTTAGAGAAAAAGGATTGTTCACCCGAACTTTAACAAATGATTCGTCTTTTATGGGCACAATCAAAATGGTATCAATGTTTGGTAGCCTATTTGGAAAGGAATTTCTTAACATATGCTCTTAGGGCACATGTTAAACACACAGTTCAATGGAATATTTTCTTAAATTATGTGCATATTTTCTTGAACTTGATGCAAATACAGAACTCAAGTGAATATACACACTTCAAGAAAATATTCTCTTGAACTGTGTGCTTAGCATGTGCCCTAAGGGCACATATTAAGAGGACCCGGGAAGGAAAACTAAGATATAAATGCACTTTCAAAGTTGAGATATTACCAATAACATACACAACAGATAATTCTTCTATAGTAACTAGGCTAGGCCATAAGCGCAATCTTTGGGTTGACGAGGGATTATCAAAAGACATGCCGTCTCTGTTTCTATATCAAGTCTTACCTCATTTCAAATTTTTTTCAAGTAGTTGCATTTGAGATTTGTTGGAATGTTTTAGCCTGATAAAGGTGATCAATTAAACTGAAACCCTTACGCATACAATCTGCAGGATCTTCTACACAGTTCATAGGCTATACACACCCAGCACTTCAAGAACCATGAACCAAGCACAATGAAACTCAAAGCTCTTGTTACATAATATTGTACTTATTTAATTGCTGACATATAGACTGAACTGACGATATATATGAGTTTGAGCTTTTACAGTATGATCTCAGAACACTTGTACTTCCATGGACAATAACACAATATAATATAACATACAATTAAAAAAGAAAAAGAAAAAAGAAGAATAAGATCCCAGTTCTTTATTACCCATCACAGATACATACCACGGACCAATACCAATAGATAGAGACTGATTGTATAACAGAAAAATCTTAAGATAACCCAACCCAATGCTGCAAAATTTGTTCTTCAAGTCCAACTCATCTGTCAGGGCTGTGAAGTCCTAACTTGCTGCTTGATGCTGTCTGCGGGAAGATGAGCAGCAGCTTCAGGTAAAGCTGTCGACATGTTTTGGTATTGAGCTGCCATTTGGGGAGTGAAGGGCTGATTATAGTACATGTGTGCTTGTGTGGGATCAGCAAATTCATATGCATAATTAGCAGTAGTACCTAAAGTAGGAGCAACTGATTGAGAAGGATGGTGCATCTGCGAGAAACCAACATATTGTGGCTGATGTTGACTGGAAGGAACCTGAACCATTGATGGAGCTGCAGTAGTAGCTGTTCTGTACACCCCAGCAGCCATTTCAGATTTAGGGGCTGGTGCATTCCGAGCAGTGTTGTATGCTGCAGCAGGAGGGGGGGCCATGGCAGGTGGAGGTGTTTGGGGCCGGCTAGATGGTGTGGTAACAGCACCTTCACTATAACCCGGTTGCTGCACAGCCATGTTATATGCTTGGGGCTGTCTAGCAGGCACATAGTACACCGGGTATTGTTGATCAAGCACAGGGTGGTGAGGATGGTGCGACTGCTGGGAAGGATATATGGGGTAGTACGATGCCACTGGCACTGCCCCAGTGGGATGATGTTGGATATACTGTGCACCGGCATGAATGAATTGTGGTTGTTGTTGGTGCAGTTGTGGATGATGTTGAGGATCATACTGGGTTGGCAACATATACCCAGAATCTTGAAATTGCTGTTGCATCTGTACTCGTGAGTTTAGATCTGTGATCTTTGGTTCAGCAGGATTAGTAGAAACCCTACTGTGCCCAGATGGAATTTGGACATTTGGGTCTTGATAGATCATAGCTTTATGGCGAGACAATGGGTTTGTTATACTACCATCGCTGTAAAAATCAAAAAAATCAGAACCCAATTCAGAGCAATCTCAAGACATGCATACATATGTGTGTTCACATAATGTAAAGTGATTAAGCTATGTTATGATTTAACTACTCAGGACTATTGAGATATCTCAGCTCAAAAGGTCATCTTGTATATGCCCTAAGTAACCAAAACAGAAAGTCAGAAAAATGGACTACCTTAAAACTGAATCTAGGGAAGGCAAGCAAGTCAACAGATTTATACGAACGTGAGCACGTCAATACATCTACATTGGTTCATATAGCGGAAAGTAGAAAGTGATCAAATGAATTCGGGTACCTTGACACTGAATCAGGGGAAGCCAAATCAAGACCACCACCAGTTGGCTTCTGATGCAATTGCGAAGGCACTGACTGCGTCTGTTGCTGTAATTGTTTCCTGTATCCCATTGACACCCCTCCCTGCTCAGTTCTCTCATCATCTGGGAAAATCCGATTCGAATACTCAACAATTCCCGGCGCAGAACTCAGCGGGACACCCGACGCCGCTGCCAAAACAGTAGGCGGCGGTGCTGAAGACAAAACCACGAAAGCCCCATCGTCCGACTTCTGATTCACATTTCCACCAACACCCATTTGAGCAAATTGGTCCTCAATCCCCACCTTCTGCTGATGATCCTCCACCGCATGAACTCTAATCGGCGGCAAATTCCCTAAAGACGGCGAAGAAGAAGCAGACCCAAAGGATGACGTCGTCTCCAGCATCGGCGAATCAGGCACCGAATGAACATCCTGATTCTTACTAATACTACCACCCACCCCTTTGAGATTATTCGGATCATTACCAATTATAACATCATCATCAAGACCCAGTAAGCAATTAACTGAATTGGAATCCGAAAGCCCACCACTATTCGTGCAATTCAGAGCATTCAAAAACCAGTCCTCAGACTTGGCTGAATTTTCTAACAGGGACCCAATAGAGGAAAGTGATTCGGGCTTTGACGGGAAGAGAAAAAGGCGGAGGCGGGACGATTTAGCGGAGGAATTGTTGTTGAGCCGCTCATATTCATCGATCATGTTATCGAGGTCTTCATCGGTGGTGACGGAGATTAAGGAGTCAAGGTCTTCGTTGGGGAGCTGGTATTTGAGAGTGAAGCTAGGTTTGCTATTCAAGAGGGTTTTGGAGAGGCGTTCAGTGAGGTCAGAGAGAGAACAGTGACGGTCGACGACGATTATGCGGGTGTCGCCGCCGACGTAACACAAGGATTTGTCGTGGGGGCGCGGCACTATGTGGCCGCCGAAGCTACACATGAGTCGTAGCTTGGGAACCGCGGTTCCTGCGGGGACTTGGTACGAGTCATCAAAGGAATCCGCGTTTCGGGAGCGTGGGGATGAATCCACTGAATCGGCGGCAGCTGTGGTGGTGGTGGTGAGGGGTGGAGCAGGTGGGGGCTCCATTATATTAGAGGGGTAGTATTTGGGAAGAGAGAGAAAAGGGGGATGGTAAGAGTGGGAGTTGGACGGTCTTATAGTTGGTCCAGCTGTTTTTGTTTATTTTATCCGATTTTATTATTTTAATGATCATTAATGTATTTAATTAATTACAGTAGCATTTTGGTTTTTTGGTGAAATAATTTATTTAAGAAATTGGCATATTAAAATGATATTTTCACATACGTTAAAGTGAGATCAATATATTATTTATGCGAAAAGAATAATATAAAAAGAATAATTTTTTATATAAAAGTATTAATTTTATTTATTTATTTGCTTTACGAAGAGAGCAGAAAAGGGGAGAGAGAGAGAGTATTGGGGACTTGTGTGCAAAAGAAGCATAAGACCCAAACTGCCAGATAGGAAAAGAAACAGCCAACAGATAGAGATTAAATTTGGAGGGTTTTTTTGAAGGAAAGGGGAAACTGTGTACTACTACTACTAGTCTACTCATCATGTGGTTTGACAGCTAGTTAGCTGCTTGCGTCTGGTGTCATGACTCATGACTTAAATTGGAATTGCCGTAAATACGTTGAAAAAACAATTTATTTATTAAGAAATAAAAATAGCTTAGCGGTAACTACACAAGGTGATAGTTTCATAACGTAAATTTTCTCTAATTATGTTCTTCCTACCCCCCCTTATGTTAGTTATGCCCTAAAATAAAATGTATTTCTAGAATGTCAATTTTGAGTGATCTTTTATTTTGGGCTCATAGCAAATGTAAATAAATAATGTAAGAGATTTTTAAAGTTTCATGTTTCACATTTCAATTGTTCTTAGCTAGGTTTGATAAAATAAGAGGTTTTTATTGAGTTCAATATTGTTTCACATTTTTTTTTTAAAAAAAAAGTAGAAGAAGAAGATTTTTATTTAGTTCATTGTTTCACATTTTAAAAAAGAAAAAAAGGAAAAAATTTGGAACATAAAAAGTCTTATTCAAATAATTTGTAAATATTAATGATATATTTTTATTCCACTTAATAAGTTGTTAATTTAGTTGTCATAAAATGATTCCTTTTTTAATTATTTTTTATTTTATAAATTACGCTCTTTTTTGGGACGAATATCTTTACTTCCTTCGGCCAATCGAATCCACAATAACATGGACAAAAGTCGAATATAGGGGTCACTTTCAGACCTTTTATGCCCTCTCTCTCTCGCTCATGCGAACTCCGTGTTAGATTGTAAAACACAATTTAATATCGGTTGCAAATGTGACTTGATATAAACTTTAGTATCTTTTCATGAGTTAATGCTAACTTTTCAATGTGTGACAAAGAGATTAATGCTTAACTTTTATTAAGAGCCCATTTGATATGCTTTGTGGCTTTCTAGGTTGAGGTTAAGGCTAGCAGAATATCACTCTCAAGTCTCATCTTCTCAATAGAAAATTTTATTTTTAGATAATACTAACCATTTATATCATAATTACACAATTTTATCAAACACCACAAAAGAAACTCCTAAATAAAATGACATTAATTTCTTAATTAAAGGGACAAAAGAAGAAGTATTCAGTATATATTGTTTTTCTATAAATACTCATTTATTTCAAAAAAATATATTGACGCAACATTAGTTTAGCCTACTAACACAAAATAAATAAATCATAATACATAGAGGAAATTAATGAATTCTCCAAGAGAAAAATCAATAATGTTGATAATAATTATCAAAAAAATACTTTCAAAACCTTAAGATAACATAAATAGTCTAAAACACTTTCCAACCCAACTTAGAAGAGAAAAAACAAAATATTAAAACTTAAAAAAATAATCGAAAATTTGACCAAAACTTTAATCGACGATATGACCACTTTAAACAGGTTTTTCGACGAAAGTGATAAATTTTATAGAGCTGGTTGTTAACTTGGTTTTGGTATATTATTATTATTTGGTCGAAAGTGATAAATTTTATTTCTTTTTTTTCCCTGAAAACATTGGAAAGAATGAAGATTTCCAGCCAATTCTTGAAAAATTGCTGTGGTCAAAAGAAGTTCAATGTATAGTCTAGATTATGTTGTCCGTCCGGCGGATGCTAGACTACGAAATCATTCATAGGAATTAGGAACTATATATATATATATATATATATATATATATATATATATATATATATATATATATATATATATATATATATATATATATATATATATATACATACCCTGCCCCTTTTTCTCTTACAGATCAGAGGGTGTACCTTGCTCATTGACTGATGACCCAACGGGAACACAATTGATGCATTAAATCATCTTCTTTTCGGCATCTGAAAAGATTACTAATGCCATATTTGGATGGTTGAGTGTAAGGTGGGAATGATTTGTATCAAATGAAAAAAAAATGTACTTAAATGTTGGGATGTAAATTGAAATGAATAATTTTTATTCCTAACAACTTGTGAATTTATTTCTTATTTGAGGGAATAAAATAACTCCTCCCACAGAAAAGTATAAAAGAATCATTTCTCTCTTCAATTTATTTCATTCTCTGCATCATTTATTTACTAATTTCATTCATCTAATCCAATCGTAGCACTATAAATTTAAAGCAAGTAAAAAGTTTATGTATTTCTTAAGGTAGACTCTTAATAAACATTGTACATCAGGTTTATTTTATTTAGTTGATGAAACTCAATCTTACGGGCTAAAAACCAGAAGTAACTATATATATATGTAACTTACTAACTAACTAACTATATATATATATGTCAGTGACATAATTATTGAAGGCACTAAATAAATAAGTAATACTACTATGAGAATAATGGGGTGCGGAAGTTGAACCACCTGGGAGGCATTATGTAAGGCTGGCTTTGTGTTATTGTTATGGAATTTTTTAATATGTGCCTTAAAGGCACATGTTAAGCACAAAGTTCAAGATGATATTTTCTTAAAATGTGTGCATATTCCTTTAAATTTAGTACAAATGTAGAAATAAAGGAGATATGCACACAGTTTAAAAGAGTATTCTCTTAAATTGTGTGCTTAGCATGTGTCCTAAAGGCATAAATTAAGAAGACCCGTTTATTATACTACGACTAGTTCTCCCACTTCATCTACGTGATCCACTCCCTCCTTTCATGGATTCATTGTTACTCATTCTTCTGCCTCATCACTTGTCTACAATTACATGAGAAATTAGAGCATTCTCCGGCAAGAAGTTACTGTAATCAAGTTCTTTCAAATGACAGTAGAATAAGTTATACTTATCTATAAATGGACTTATAAGTGAAAATTATTATTGAGATTGGTACATACTTCAATGGGTCTAATCAATGACCATCACAACAGGGTAATCAGGGTCGCAGATTCTTGAAAGTCAAGCGTGATTGTGTTTTGGGCTTGGAAATTTATTAACAGTTTAGTCTTCTATTCGACTAATATTTTGGGTCTTATGAGTTAGAGTTCACCCCAAAATGTTATTTGATTTCAAATTCAGGGCAATGTCTACTGTACCTTCTTCAAATTCTACTTATTCACACTTAATGATGAGTCATCCGTCATTACTTTATTAAGACCATGAATACAAGCAATACCAATACCTACTTACAGTACGACACCAATATTTACTTATCTATTATATTGCTAAATACGTTCACGGATAATATTTAACCATGAGTGTTTTTAATTTATTTTTGAAAAAAAAATACATTTATATTAGTTAGAATTTTTTTAGTTATTATATAAATATTATTTAGTGTGTGAATCGTCATTAAGTGTGCAAAACACATGATAATATGAATATATAAAACTAGACATAATTTGATAAATATGAGTATATCTTATGTCGTTTACTTTTCATTCCTCTTTAATTTTTTTGTAAGATTATTTACAATATTCAATCTTTAATTTAAAGATTAACAATCATTTTTAAGACAATTTATTTTACCAATATAATTTTCATTTTTGCAGGAGTACTGGGTAGCGTATAAGAATGAAAGAGGCTACAAATCACGGTGGGTCCTGGATTTGGATCACCTAATTGCACTAATTCACTTGGATCTAATCTAATCTAATTTAATATTTTATTAATTTGTTGACTCGAGTGTTGTTTAATTTAGTTGACGTGTACATGAAATGAAATAAAATGAAGTAATACACCCGAATTTGCTTACTACTCTTAAAAGGTATTATGGTCAAGCAAATTGGTCTCCATGAAGTCAAAGTGACTCAAATATCTTTTACCCAAGTGAAATTTAAATAACTTTTTTCTTTTCACTTTTATGGTCTTTGAACTAATAATTCTATGCGTGACATTATGAGGGATGTAACGGATCAAAACAAATTACAATCACTGTTATTCCAAGCCGTCAATCATAGTGCGTAAACAATGGCATTACATAATACTCCCTCTTCTAAAATATAAGAAAATCTAAAATTAACACGAATTTTATTAAATTTAGTTAATATAATGTTGATTATTATAAATAATTATTTTTAGAGTACTAAGATTTATTGTTTTTTATATAATTTTTAATGAATTGTCACAATTTTGAATTTAAAAATATCATTGATTGATTTTTAAAAATTAATAATGATATTATAATTTGAAAGGAATGAAGTTGTATAATAGTATTGCTTTTTACTAGGAGTATTGCTTATTCATACATTAAAAAAATTATTTTTGATACAAACTTCTCGACCAATTACAATCAATCAATGAATTTCATGAAGAAATTAATGTATGCAGGGCCACATGTCTGTCATTAAGGATAGAAAACAGCCATTTGTATTTTGGAATCCTCTAATATTAATGATTGTAACATCGTTTTTATGGAATTTCCTCAACGGTTAATCGTAAAAAGTCATGGAAAAATAACTTGAAGATTATTTTTCTGTTATTTCCGCAATTAAATGACCCAAAACAAAAATTAAGAGGAAAGGAAAATCCCCAATTTAACTTTAAAAAAATAATATTTTCAGATATTATCACAATTTCTCAATCATATGAGTGTGGACCGTTGAATTATTTACTGCTCCCTCCATCTCTTAATATAAGATGTTTAAAAAAAGTTTTTTTGTCCCTTAATATATGACGTTTTAGATTTTCAAGTAATCATTAATTGTTTAGTTTTTAATATTATCCCAAGTATTAAATATAACATTGATTTTCTTACTATTTTTTGTCCAATAAATAATAATTTTTTTTTCAATATAAGGACAATATAGACATTTGATATTATATTTAATACTATATAATTATTTTTTAAATACTTATGCACAACTTTAAAAAATTTTATTTTAAGAGACGGAAGGAGTAATATTCATGTTATAAGAGACTATAAAATTATTATGCAGATGAATCTTGGGGATGCGGTCATTTTTATCGGCGGCCGAAATATCAAGTTCCTTAACTCAAGGCTAATGGAGAGCGAATGGGAAGTGGGGCCCGCGCAAGAAATAGGGGATGAGAATGTGTGATGGACCCACACGTGGTCATGGTAACACTTAAAGAAACAAACAGCTTAATGAGGGAGACCTATATATATATATATATATATATATATATATATATATAAAAGAACCTTCGAAATCTTCTAGTTCTAGAGCTCTTACAAATATATATATATATATATAAAAGAACCTTCGAAATCTAATGGAACCTTATTAGGTAACAAGCCCATCCCATGCGAACCTGGGCTTCAGCCTAGAAAAATCTTTCCTTTCTTTTTTCCCCAAGGCTGAAGGTATAATAAATACATAAACTATTGTGTTAATTAGAATCAAATAAATTTACATTTACATTTACATTAAAATTAAAATGGTTAGAATTTACTAAATTAAAAGGAAAAGTAATTATAAATTAAATTATCACGGAAGGAATATATAAAAAGTGACAATTTTTTTTTTGCAATATTTAATCAATAAAAAAAATGATTGGGCCCACATGTCACTTGATAAAGTCATAAAACAGTCGCACCGGTAAAAGAATCGGCTAAAACTGTTTGACGACAAGATTATAGTATTCCGTATATAGGATGAGTAGTTCAGAAAGAAAAGCATTTGTCGTCGTTGTCACGTCCCAAGAGTCCGGTAACCGATATAATTATTCACAGTTGGAGCGGTTGTTAACCGTCCGGCGCCATTTCAATTCAAAATCTCGACTTCTCTCTCTTCTTCCGTTTTTTTAGGTTTTTGCCGCCAATTAGGTAGCCTTAAGCTTGCACCATTATTAGGGAAAAGACTTTTGAGACATTTGGGTCCCATTTAAATAAATGTCCGGTTGATTAGCCGGAAAATATCTACTTTACAGGTACTCCATTCCAGCGAACATTATTTAGCCCCTTTGCTTTAGATTCACAATTCACACGATTTTCTTTTAAGTAATTCTCCTTATCAAGATAAGATTCTATTTCTTGTCATTACTATAAAAAATATCTAACCTTTTTTTTTTCTTCTTCACAACCTTGTGTGTCGGGTTATAAATTTTACCATTTTTGAGTGATTTTGTTTGGTGATTAGATATATAAATGGGTTGGAAGAATATCGTATCCTTACCGAATTTCCGGGGCGCCTTTCAGGTTGGATTTGTGGTGGTTACTTTTTATCTTGTAAAGAATATTCTTATATGAATGAATGAATGCATGTCCCTTATTTTATTTTGATTTCTTATTTTATATATATATATATATATATATATATATACGTTCAGTCTCTCCAGCGAACCATAGAAAACGAACTAAAAACGAACCGGCTATAGCGACAGTTTTGTCCGTCGCTATAGCATAAAAAACTGATTTTTTATGTTATAGCGATGAAAAAAACCGTCGCTATAGCCGGTTCGCTTTTAGTTCGCTCCCTATGGTTCGCTGGAGAGACGGACCCTATATATATATATGTATATATATTTTGCTAAGTTGACACATGGAAACAATGGCGCGAGGGGATACAAAAAGAAAGTTTGATTAGTTCATTCCCCTATATATGTTTTCTGTTATTATCTGTACATAGTACCAAAATTTATATATCATTTGTATCTTATAGCTATGGAATATGGACATGATGAAGTTGGAGTGATCCTTTCGTCCGAGTATTCAGCCATGTGCAATAATCAATTTTGATTTTTATACTTCAAATGTTATGATTTTAAAAATGGACTTATCACGTGAAATTGTTACAAAGGTCAAAAGCTATTGTTTAGCTATCTAACTCCAAGGGTTTGTGAGAGAGATCAAGAATAAATAGCTTTTGTGACTATGGTTTTCTTTTTTATGGTTGGTTTCAGTTTTCATTTCTGACATGTTTGTAAATAGCTTTGATCAGAATGACTTAAACATGACAAGGTAAAAAGTTTAAGTGAGAAATTTCTGGAGAGTAAGTAGAATTTGTTACGTGGGAGCCTTGTTTCATTTTTCAGGTTATAAGTTCTTCAACTACAGTGATGTTATTCACTTTCTTTGATTTATAAGAATACTTAGTTATAACTGCAATCCTGGAAACTGGAAGAAAAATATATTATCAGCACGCTCATCAATCCATGAGTTCTTCTTTAGTACCGAATTAGTGATGATATACTAAAATTGCACAAAAATAACTTGTCAGTGAGTGACCTTATTGTAAGTAACAACCCTGTTGCAATTCAGAGTGACAGTGATTTGGCATTAAATGGCCAATTTATTTTGCCATAAAGCAATTTCTATGCTTAAGAGTTGCATGGATTTATTTTTTATTTTCTTTTTTGTGCACACTAACAGCACTTGTCATTTGATGATATTACTGCATCTTGTGGACTGTTCTATTGGTAACTTCACTTATTGTATATAGTTAACTATGAGGTTAGTTGATAGTTTTCCTCTAACAGGGCTGGACGAGGGAGGTTGAGCTTGGTTCGCATACTATCAAGTCTCACGGAGCCGCGGTTGCAAGGAATCATATGCATGACTGGCTCATCTTGCTATTGCTTGTGATCATAGAGGTCCTCCTAAATATTATACATCCGTTCTATCGCTTTGTTGGAAAGGATATGATGACAGATCTTAGATATCCCATGAAGGACAACACAGTGCCCGTATGGGTGGTTCCCGTGAGTTTCTCGTATTAGATTGGATATTAAATTCATATTAGTACTCAACAGCTAACCTAACCTTTTAATTTTATTTTAATGTTTTGGTGTATAACCAGAATTAATTAATTTTTTATCATGAAAAATTATTTACTTCAGAAATATACGTGTCTGATCAATTTTACAGCAAAATCAATATTATTCTTTTATGGAATGGTTGGGGAATAGATTTTGGCGAGACTACTTGGGGATATAATTAATGTGTCATAAAATGCCAATGAGTAGTGTTACATGGGTTTGTGTTGTCCCATGTTGATTTGTCTGAAGAAAGCATAACTCATGAGACTGTTTTCGTTATTATCCAGATGTATGCAGTTTTGTTGCCTATTGTTGTTTTTAACCTTTTCTATATCTGGAGGAGAAGTGTTTATGACCTGCACCACAGCATTTTAGGTAGCTATATTTTAAATTTCTAAGATTTTCTGCAATTTTCTTTCGAGGACCCTTTATTTTTTAAAGAATTTATCCCCATATAATTATCCCCTACAAAAGGGTGTCTAGATAGATTGATGACTTGAGCATACTCAAAATGCAGGCCTCTTATTCGCAGTACTGATAACTGGTGTTCTTACGGATTCAATAAAGAATGGAGTTGGCAGGCCTCGACCTGACTTCTTCTGGCGCTGCTTTCCTGATGGAAAAGACGTATGCCAACCTAAACTATGGATATCATTGAATCTGTTATTTATATACAACCATTCGTAAAAAGTTCTACAAGGCATCATCTCTTTTTTGCTATCACATTGTTTCAAACACTTTCAACATCCTTTTTTGAAGTGTTCATAATTTTTGACAACTTGCCTCTTTCCTTGTATTTGAGTTTTATTTCAGAAGAAGGTTATTACTGTTTCCCCTTTTATAATGTCACAAAAAAGAGAGATTAATCTAGCTTTATGTACTTGATCATTGACTTATAGATCTTTTGCTACTCCTTTCTAGGAATATGATCGTTGGGGCAATGTTATATGTCATGGTAAAGATAGTGAAATAAGGGAAGGACATAAGAGTTTTCCAAGTGGCCATACTTCATGTAAGCACACTTCTTGCTCTGTGTTTTAATTATCATTTTAATCTAAATTGCATTTCAATGAATTAATGAGTTGAATTTGTATTATATGACGACAAAAAAAGAAGCAAGATACATGGTGTAATATTATTCATATGAACTTTTCCATATACGAGGAGACATTTGAGATCTCAAACTGCAAATATTACTTTGAACTTGTTATCCAAAATTCCAATTATAAATGCCTCAATAATTTTAGCCAAAACCAAAACCAAGGCTGGATAAACGCACGTCTTTCTACCCAATGTCTGATATTTCTTTCCCGATTCGGTAAAGCCACGCTTCTATTTCAGGGTTGTATGAATTCTTTTATTGAATGCAAGAGCGTCGTGCTGTATTGCAGGGTCCTTTGCAGGTCTGGGGTTTCTCTCCTTGTACTTATCAGGGAAAATTAAAGCTTATGATCGTCGGGGACATGTGTCAAAACTATGCATTGTTTTTCTTCCTCTCCTTGTTGCCTCTCTCGTTGGTGTTTCTCGGGTGGATGACTATTGGCACCATTGGCAAGATGTGTTTGCCGGGGGCCTTCTAGGTTTGTTTTTCCACATTACCATGGCTTGCCATCTAAAGGCAGAGGTTGTTGAACTGAGCTTGCATCTGGTTGTTTGATACGAGTACTTAAAATCTATTTGATTCATTTTCAGGGCTTGTTGTGGCAACCTTTTGCTATCTCCAATTTTTCCCAGCACCCTATCGCACACAATGTAGGTATTCATATTTTGTTTTCTTTTTGTCCTGAGCATTTTATCTCTTTTGTTGGCAGGACCGATTATTTGCATTGTGATTTTGTTTTCAGGCTGGAACCCATATGAACATTTTCAAGCATTAGAGGAGTCGCACACGAATTCACAGCTAACCCCTCCTCCTCCTTTGAATGGGATGGAGGTTGAAGCTGCTGCACCAAATAGCAATGAGTTTGAGCCACTATCTATTGGCCTCAATTCAAGCTCAAGGCAGGATGATATGGAATCTGGCAGAATGTAAAAAAAAAAACTCGGCATCTTAATTAGCACTGGATTTGCTAATTGTACTTGAAGTTTAGGTTATTGTGATTATCATACTATTATAAGACTTGACATTGTACAGAGTATTTGTCGTTGCACACAGACTTATGTATTGTATTTTAATGAAATTGTGTAAATTGTCTCTCGTATGTCCCTCCCTCTCCCAATAAATTGTTTTTTTTGTCGGTCAGCCCAATAATAGAGAGGATTTGATATTTTCATTCCATCATTTTCACTTGTCTTTTCGATAAGGATGAAGCATTACTCTTTCAATAATTCTGAAATAATTGGCTGATGACTTTAAATATGTTTCTTTCTGTAACTTGAGAAATACCCCTATTATTCAACAATAATATTTTGGTTACAAAGAGAGAATACAGATGTTATGTGTATGTTAGTTATTGGACACACTCATGTATGATAAATTCTTTAATTATAATTCACTACATTATTTTATATTCAATTTTTTGTAAAATTTGCTACACTATAACAATTGTAGTACATATAAATATATACACACATGTATATATGTATGATAATAGTAGTTTATAACAGCAGTCTAAAATTTTCTACATGCGCTTTATAAATTAAAAAATAAAATAAATTTTATTTTACAATGAAATAACTTAAAACACAATCAAATCTAGGTCGCTACTTGAGGTTGAAGAATGATCACAAAAATCAAGTTCTTTATTTACCAAATTATTTTCTACAAACATTTTATATTTTTAAACATCATGAATTTACTTCAATGACTCTCCCATTTGTTGATTTCTTTCTGGATTAATTTTTTTTGTTCTATATAGAAAATTGATATTTTCACATAAAAAATTAATATTTCTACATGAATCCCTCTCACGTATTTTTACATGAAATAAAAAAATAATATTTCTACATAAATTTTGATATTGATCAAAATTTTGAGACGTTTTCAAATTATGCAAAGTCGCATGATACAATTGTCTCATTTCAATCGTTCAGTCAAAAAAAGCACTCTAAACATCAATAAATAATTTTTTTTATTGATGTATTTTAATCCCACTTTAAAAACGTTCTGCTTCCGCCACTTAGTAGAGTTAAGTGTTTTGTTTTCTTGCAAATTATGATACGTGTTTTGACTTTAAATGCTTTTATTTCTAAAGCAGGAAGATTTTTAAGATATTATTTTCACACCTCAGCCAGCCATGTGGTCAAAGATTCACATTTCATATTTAAGCTTTAATATTTTTGATAAGACAAAAATACATGAATATTCTCTAACCAATAAATAGGAAAGTGCTGATAATTGTCCTAAATATGATTATCTTTATTTGTTAGAAATATATCTTAAATATTTGTTTCAAAAATAATAAGATAGCAAAATTTGGATGTTACTGTAATCTAATATATATATATATATATATTGATTTTGATTTTGATTTTGATTTTGAATAAAAATATATATTTAATTTCTAAATAAGTAAGTACTCATTATACTCCAATACAAACTTGTATATTTATTATTCCTTCTGTGCTCAAAAGGTCGGTTAAGCTAACAATAAGTGAGGGATACGCATCTCAATGATAGGAGAACTTGTTTATCGACGGGACCGAAATGTCCTAATCATCCTCTCATTTATCGCGCATCAACTTGCTTTGTTTGACCAGACCTTACATTACTCCTTCCGATGACAGCACACAATAGTAGATGAATTTTCATTTTCTAATCAGAAGAAATATGAATAATTTGGAATCATCAGAGTTGAGAATAGTTGCAAACGAACCGAATCGTTCGTGAATCGGTTCGGTTCGGTTTGAGTTCGAGTTGATCGTTTAATTGAGTCGAGTTCGCACAAGGTGTTCGGTTCGTTTGCTCGATCGAACATGTTCGCGAACCATGTGGTTCGGTTCGCTTGTGTTCGCGAACGGTTCGAGTTCGGTTCGACTCGATAAGTTCGGGTTCGACTCGATTGTTCGAGTTCGGCTCGATTGTTCAAGTTCGGTTCGATTGTTCGAGTTCGATATAGGTTCGAGGTGTTCGATTTCTTATATATATGTTCACTTTAAAATTTTAAATTGTTTCTAAAATTCTACATATAAATAATTGATTTTGGATATTTCATATTAAATTCTAATTTTTGTCTTATCAATAATGGTTAAATTTGTAGTAATTTTCTTTTTTTTATTACTTAAACTTCTTTTTGTGTTTTTAATAATTGATTATAATTAAATATTTTTATTAAATAATTAATAAATAATAATGTGTACTTTCTCACATCTAAATTTTATTGAAAATAATTTTAATATTTTCATAAGAATTTTAACAATGATTGTTGGATTATTACAATTTACATCCCTAATAATTTAATAGATTATAATTATCATAATTGGCCACACCACCATAATAATAATTATTATTGTTGTTGTTGTTGTTGTTATTAGTAGTATTATTATTATTATTAGTACTATAATAATAATAATTATTATTATTATTAGTACTATAATAATAATTATTATTGCTATTGTTGTTATTATTATTATTATTATTGTTGTTGTTGTTGTTGTTGTTGTTGTTGTTATTATTAGTATTATTATTATTATATTATTATTATTATTGTTATTATAACTATTACTATTATTATTATTATTATTATTATTATTGTCGTTGTTGTTAATTATTATTATTATATTATTATTATTATTATATTATTATAATTATTATAATAATTATTATTATTATTATTATTATTATTATTGTTATAATTATTACTATAACTATTACTATTATTGTTATTGTTATTGTTGTTATTGTTATTTTTATTAAAATTAGAATGAATCTGAACCGTTCTTATGTTTTTCCGCCCAAATCAATTAAAACGAATCTGAACCGTCCTTGATTTGTCAAATGAAAGATTCAAAATGGGTTCTGTTTTATTATATAGATATGATAATATGATATATATATATATATATATTATATTTATATCCTATTCCTAAATAAGTTAAAATAACAAAACTAATACAAAATAACCAAACTAATATTAGTTGTTAACTTTTAAGTTCTAATTTTAAATTATAACTTCTAACTTTTCAGTAATCATTTTTGGGATAAATGATGATTATAATATTTGGTTTAATTACTTAGAGTTAGAGAAGATAGTTTTGGTATTTATTTATCTGTTTTTAATTTTCTTCTGAGTTCTCAATTTTTTCAGTTCAGTGCATTAATTAGTAAATGTTCGCGAACTTGATTTGTTCAATTATGTTCGCGAACAACTCGATCATGCTCGCGAACTCGATTATGTTCGCGAACTCGAACATGTTCGCGAACACCAATCGATCGAACTCGCACAAAGCTTCTGGTTCGATAGAGCAACTCGAACTTGTTCGAGTTCAACTTTAAGTGCTCGAGTTCGGTTCGAGTTCGAGAATGTTCGGTTCGATTCGGATCGTTTGCAGCTCTAGTTGAGATGATACTACAATACTATCATATTCATATATTATATTCATATATTAGCCGTTACGTACGAAAGGGAAGGAGCGTCAGAGAATGGAGGAGGTAGAAGGGCTAGTTTTGGAAGAATGAAAGAGGATATGAGAGAAAGTAAATTTTTTTTTTAAATTAAAGAAGATATAATGGGCGATCAGATTTATGTCAAATTTTGAACGGTACTGATCTTATTATTAGAGTATGCGAAAAAATTCAAAATCTGTTTTGTTAACCAGATTCACCAAACAAAATACTCCCGGAGAGAGAGAGAAAGAAAGAAAGAAAGGGTGCAGTCTTTTTTTCCAATCTCTGACATGGGTTGGGCCGATGATGAGCAAATGGCCCTTCCATCCCACAATCAAAACGGCAACAGATCCGTTGATTCAGGCCATGCCCGTCTAAACGAGCTCGGCTACAAACAAGAACTCAAGCGTGATCTCTCGTAAATATACTACAAACCCACTTGCAATTTTTCTTTGTTTTTTGGATTGGAACCCAATTCATCCTTAGATTTGAAAATGGTTTTGCTTTGTGTTCTGCGTTTATTATGGATTGCAGGGTGTTGTCAAATTTTGCATTTTCGTTTTCAATTATATCGGTTCTTACTGGTATAACCACACTGTACAATACCGGGCTCAAGTTTGGTGGACCTGTTGCTTTAGTTTATGGGTGGATTATTGCTGGTTGTTTCACCATGATGGTTGGCTTGTCTATGGCTGAAATTTGTTCTTCTTACCCTACTTCTGGTGGACTCTATTATTGGAGTGCTAAGCTTGCTGGCCCAAATTGGGCACCCTTTGCTTCATGGATCACTGGCTGGTAATTATCTGTTAATTATGCCGGTAATTTGGTTTTATGTGAATATAAAGTTTTTTTTTTATGGTTTGCTATCTAGTGCTATATGATTGTAAATTAATCCATTACATTTCAAGGGTGTGGGAGAAACTAGCAATTTGATGTTTGCTTCTATGAAAATTTTGTAGTTCCTCCACTCATCATGTCTATGTATCTGGCACTCCTACATTTGAAACAAAAATTTAGTACAAACAATATTTAGCCTCTAGCAAGAGAAAGAATGACAATTGTATACATAATTCGTATTGATATTTACTTGCTTCAAATGTTACATTACATGTTTATGTTTTTATAGCTATGTTAGATTGAATTGAAGTTTAGGGTAGCTTGCGAACCCAAGCTTAATCTGTTCAAGCAGGTTTATTAGCATCTTCTCCCTTCCTTAATTTTGATATTAATATCATTCTGATTGGAATATCTTGGTATTAGTGGTCTTAATTTGTATTTAGAGCTGAGCTTTACTCAAATAATGAGACTCTCTTAGCAGTAAATGTGACTAACTCGAGAGTTATCCTCCTTGCTATTAATTAAAAGAGTCCAGTAGATGTCGTGTTTCTTGACACATAAGGGGAAAACCTGAGAAAAGTTTTCATATTTAACTGCTCTTATAAATATGTAGATCATTATTACCAATGGTCTTTGTGCATTATGTTGTCTAATGATCTGTAATAATTTTTATTTTTCCTTGCAGGTTCAACATTGTTGGTCAGGTATTTCTGATTTCTTATATTTTGCAATTCAAAATCTTATTGAAGGATATGGTGCTTTATAAGCTCTAGTCACTAAAAAGACCTTCCTCTGCAGTGGGCTGTAACGACGAGTGTCAATTATTCACTTGCTGAGATGATTCAAGTGATCCTTCTCCTCAGTACAGGTGGAAAGAATGGAGGTGGATATGAGGCCTCTAAATATGTAGTTATTGCTATCCATGGTGGCCTTCTTCTCTTACATGCTATCATAAATAGTCTTCCTATTTCGTGGTTATCTTTCTTTGGACAACTTGCTGCCGCATGGAATCTTCTAGGTAGGAAGCATTATACAATCCTCTTTGCTTCTCAATTCCATTTCATGCTGGCGAACAGCTTTCTTGAATCCTCTAATTGTGTGCGCGATTTTAGGTGTTTTTGTTCTTATGATTCTTATCCCCTCGGTTGCAACGGAAAAGGCTAGCACAAAGTTTGTTTTCACTCACTTCAACACTGATAATGGGGAAGGAATCAACAGTAAACCCTATATATTTCTTTTAGGGCTCCTCATGAGCCAGTACACTCTAACAGGCTATGATGCATCTGCCCATATGGTGAGTTTTATCATCTTCTTTACTCCCATCTCAAATGTTCCCCCTGCTTTTGATGACTGCAAGATGCTTTCAAGTTTGAATTCTCAAATAAATATATAAATCTAAAAATCTAGTTCAAAACTTAGCTGAATAGACATTTACCAGAAGTTTTATATCACATTGAAGTGTTAATATGGTATCTAGAGGTAGGGTTGGGATCAGTGTTCAAATCTTAGTCTATCACTGATAAAAAAAGTTTATCAGTTTGATTTCCATAAATACTGAATCGTTTAGAGTACATATCTGATTAAACACAACTTTCCTCATGCTATATAATGCCATCTGACCAAGTTCTGAAAACTGAACACTATAACATCTATTCAGCTTACCGATCTTGGTTTGTTTTCTCTGATGCAAGTGAATTGAAAGTAAACAAGGAAATTTAATTTCACTTCATGCGAACAAAATCTTTCTTTTGTTCCTTTCTTTTTCGCTTGTCGTGGAACTTTTTCCATTACTTTGTTGCTGTTTATTTCATGTTTAATACGACAACTAAAAAATCAAACCATGCTGCTTCCTCTGAACCTCTTCTTCCAGTCAGAGGAAACAAAGAGTGCCGATATAAATGGACCAAAAGGAATCATCAGTTCTATTGGCATATCAATTATTGTTGGGTGGGGTTACCTACTTGGTATCACCTTTGCAGTTACCAACATCCCATTCCTTTTGAGCGAGGACAATGATGCTGGTGGTTATGCAATTGCTGAGATATTTTATCAAGCATTCAAGACGAGATACGGAAGTGGTGCTGGGGGAATTATTTGTCTGGCTGTGGTTGCTGTTGCCATATTTTTTTGTGCTATGAGCTCAGTTACAAGCAACTCCAGGTAAGAAATGTTCTGTTTACAGGATTCATCTCATATGAAAAAAATATTAACAAGATGACCACCTAAGATGAATTTGTTTCCAGGATGGCTTATGCATTTTCAAGAGATGGAGCTATGCCGTTATCTTCACTTTGGCATAAAGTAAACAAACAAGAAGTCCCCTTAAATGCAGTCTGGCTTTCTGCTTTTGTAGCATTCTGCATGGCCCTGACGGTATGAGTTTTGTCATATTCTTATGCTTGCTTTGCCACAACCACCTGTGACAATTCTCATGAAATCTGGTTCCTCTAGTCATAAGTTATTGATTTGTTAGTCATATCACTGGCAATGTTCTCTGCCTTGAGTTAGGTAACTATTCAGTGACAAATATTTATCGGGGAGGGATCATAGCTCATGCCCCCCCCTGCTTTCAAGAAAGCTAGTATGAAATCCTTGGTTTCTAGCACGGTCCTTCGAATCTGAAGACTCTACCTGGCCCCTCTCCCCAACTGAACTACACACAGAACCACAACCATACACAAACATTTGGAGCACTTCATTTTTACAGACTTAAAGGATTGCATTCTTTCAAAATTTCAATGCAGTAGTTATTTGGCATTAACTGCTTTATGGTCATATCAGTTTGTATTTCAAATCATTCTTGTATTGGGCTCATGAACATCTGTCTTCCTCTTTCTATCTTTTTTCTTTTATTTTCCTCTTCAACTGCTAATCGTGTACTGTATTTTTATCTGTGTTTGCAGTCCCTAGGGAGCACAGTGGCGTTTGAAGCCATGGTATCAATCGCTACTATTGGACTCTACATTGCTTATGCCCTTCCCATATTCTTTAGGGTAACGCTGGCTCGAAAATCTTTCAAACCAGGTCCTTTCAATTTGGGACGCTACGGAGTCCTTGTTGGTTGGATTGCGGTTCTTTGGGTGGTAATCATCTCAGTCCTCTTCTCTTTGCCTGTGGCCTACCCCATTACCCGAGAGACTCTCAACTATACACCTGTTGCAGTTGGCGGCCTACTGATTCTCACAGTTTCGTTTTGGATCTTGAATGCTCGGCACTGGTTTAGAGGTCCCGTAACCAACATAGATAGATAGATGAAATAGAGTATGGATGTATACTGATGGTTGGTTGTATCTTCAAACATCAATGGTAGGGGTATTTATTATATATGAATGATAGTTCTCAATATACACTACCTCCTTTTCATAAAAACCATTTTTGACTCAATTTGTAAAATATTAAATTGACATGAATTAATGTAATTTTAGTTAATAAATTACATTAATTTAAGTAAAAATAATAATTAAATGGGTCACTTTTTTGTAAAATTGAAAGGGTATCATCTTGTCTTGTTGCACTATGTTTAAGAGCTCTAAACCGAAAATAAAAGAATAAAAAAATTAAATTTGAAAAAAAAATCTTTTATGTTGTTTATGAGGAAAACTAAATCTAATAATTTATATTTAAAATACTATTTTACCATAATATTAATTATAGTATGCTTATAATGTAAATAGTACTCTATCCGTTCTCAAAAGGATGAACAAAATACAAAACTTACACATTAAGAAAAATAAAAGTAGAGGAAATCGACCAATTTTCATCCAATTTTTTTTATTCATTATTTTTTTTAAATGACCATATAATTAGATAAAAACTTAATTTTTTGTCAATTTTAAAACTCAGTAACACAATGTTAAACAATTCTTGTTTTTTTTTTAATTTTTTACTCATTTTGTTTCAAAATTTAGGATATAATTTGACTTTTGAAATCAAACAACGACATATTAAATTTTAAATTTGATGTGAATTTATTTAATTTTAATTAATATAATTGTTATAATTATATATAATATATAACAAAAATTATTAATTATAAATTTATTTTATTTATAAGTCAATAAATTTTAAAATTTAATATACGCGTCAAAAGTCAAATTATATGTCTGAGCAACGGAGTATAACTTTTGGAAAGTTTTCAATTCACGATTTACTGAACCCGTAAAGACTAACCTATCAAATATACGGCCGATCAGAAAAGCAAAGAGACACCAAAGTCCGTTCGATAATGGTTCCATTTTTGAATCTTTCTCCTCGTCATTATTACTCCTCAACATTAAAAAAAATTATAGGGTTTCAAAATTTTGAGCTTGATTGAGCTGATCTCTAATTTTACAGGCCGATTCTACAGAAGAACTGGAACCTCTATTTGATTACAGTCGCGTACAGCCTTTCGACCTGGTTTTCTTAGACGGTCAGTTTATTCTCTCTCTTAATATACCTGTCATTTTGAATTTGTATATAATCTCAAGTTTTTTTTCGAATTTCCAGATGATGATTCTTCATCCCCAGCTTTTCCTCCCAAACGACGGAAATTCTCTGAGGTAAATTATCTTCTATGTAAAAAGCTTAATGCTTTTATTATTATACTGCAGTTTCTTTCTATAAATGGCGTGTAGCTGTTTGGTTATGTTAATTAGAATGAAAAGGGACCAACGAACGGGGAAGTCATACAAATTGTTGATTGTGGTGAAGACGAGGAAGAGGAAGATTGGCTGCCTCCTCCCTCAAAAATCTCAGTTGGTACTCAAAATCTAATGGAGAATTCAACTATAAAGGAACTTAGGTATATTTCAATTGGGATTATAGCCTTATAGGATTATGTATTTACTCAAATTCTTGAAATTCATTATGATTGCTATTATTTGCCGTTTTTTTTTCAAATAAGGTGTAGTGATAATTGAACTTTCAGCTCAATTGTTAATTTGAAAAGCTTCTATTATTCCTTACTACCTGTGGCACTTTTTTTCTTATGTTTGAGGAAAACTACTATGCTTTCCTTACTTTGGTAACCTATTCATATAATGACTATTTGTTTTTTTTATTTTATGTTTTACTTCAATTTCAGTCTGGAAGATGTTACACATAATTTGCTTTTCCAGATTTCCCCTTCAAAGTGTGTTAATGTTGATAGGTTGAAGAAGCAGGAGTTGTTGTTATGTGCCCAATCAGCTGAAGATATACTGCGAACTGTTGACGAGTCTGCCAAAAGAGATCTTAGCACTTCACTGCAGTCCTGTTCAGATAGTGTTGCAGAGCCTCCATCGAAGACTAAATTTGAAAGACCTAAAATATTAATTTCAATACAGGACAAGGATGGACTGAAGCATTTTCGGGTGTACATGGTATATATATCTCTGCAGAAAGTTTGTTTGAATTAGCTTCTGCATTACACTAACATGTATGTCATCTAGTTTTAATTTGGTGTTATAATATTGGTCAGCTTGAATGCAAGTAATTGTCTGATATTGACTTTATTTTTCCTTCTATTCAGTTTCAGCAAACAAAACATGAAACAACCCGTAGGTTTATGGCTAATGAGGAAGACACTTTTCTACAGTATTAGGTGGAACTGTGGTAGGAATTAATTTTATTAAGGCAACCATCATATTTGGCTCGTATGGACCTTGATGAACGATATATCTGCTTGAACCCAATCTCACACTTTAGTAGTGGGATAAATGCAGACTACTTATGTATAATCTTCAACTTTTGTGTACTCTGTATCTTTATTTATTGGTATATGGTATTCCATTGAAACATTAATTTTGTATCTTTAATAACTAAGACAAGATATTACATATATCTTGGTTTTTTGCCTGACATAGTAGTTTTTTTGACGCATATCCTACTCAACGTTGTTCTGTGTAGCAATTTGTGATATTATAAATCACATGTTACTGTTACTGTGGTGCGAGTTATTCAATTATATATTCATAATCAAGAGTTATCTTATTCGTATAGGATGATAACTTTGAGAGGTTCTTCAAGATATATGCTGATAAAGTTAAGCTTGATATGCAAACCTTAGCCTTTTGTTTTGATGGAGATAAAATTAGTCCCACATCTACACCTGAGGGCCTTGGGATGGAGGACAATGACATCATTGAAGTCCATGTCAAGTCAAGCTGATCCTGGTAATAATCATTGCATCTGTGTGTCTCTGTCATCTGATCATTTTTCTCTCACCAAATGATCTAGTTTTGAATTAATCTACAAATGATCTAGGTGACATCATGATATGCTGAAGAGTTACAGGGAACAAGATAACATATTTGCTTTTTTATGATATATCAGTGTATGATTGGATGAATATGGCTTTCAAACACATGTTGGGACAAGTGTCCTCAAGTTTTCGGACTCTTTCTCAACCCGAGGAATTTAATATTTAAAATGAACATGTAAAACAAGTGTTGGACGCCTGCTTGAGAGTGTCCGGCGGATGCATATGCATGGAAAAATCAACCTTTAACTTAGGCTGCTGAACGTTGCTTCCAAATTACTATTTATCACTCAACAGTCAACAGTCGGTTATATTTTTCATGTTATTATCTTTTCTATTACGTTTTCAAGTGTGTCTTGGTAACTTCTGACGGCTCTGCTTGCTTTCTTTCAGGTTTTTGGTTAAGTTGGAAGTTGAATCAAATTTGTCTATTTTTCCCTGGAGCTCCATATTCTTTGTTTCCAAAACCTCTGTGCAGCTCCTTCACAAAAATATTAATTGCTTAGTTTTTTGTATACAGTTACAATATTGCCTTTAGAAATGTAAGACTGAAAGTATTTTGATCATGGAAAAAAGAACTTGAAGTTGACGGATTTATTCTTCAACGCTTGGGACCTGGTGATAAGATTTTGTAATTGAGGTTCACTGCTAAGTTATTGTATTTAGAGTTTGGAAGGTGCTCTCTTGCTGTGTATGAGCAATTGCAAACGAGAAATAATGCATATAATATATAGTTTGTTAATTAAAATACCATCATGCCATCAAAATAAATTATGTAAAAGTCATTTTTCTAAACGATTTTAAATAGTGTTTGGTCGGGTATCTTAAATTTCATGATAGCCATTTAAATTTTTTTTAAATGGGAGTTGGATTTCACCAATTATTTTGTTAACTTCACCAAATATTGTGTATTTTATTAGTTCTAACCATATATTATGGCCCAAATTAAAAAAAATTACCATATTAAGTTGCAAAAAAAACTTTTGAGTTGTGGCTTGGCAACTACTGGTAAATCCTTATTGTTATCTATAAAAATCAAATATATCCTTCTTCATGAATTTGAAATACATATGTTAATTTGAATTTGTTTATGAAACTTTGATCCTTTCCTCTCACTCCTCACCTTCAAAAGTTCAAACAGCCTTACCTCATCTCTTCTCCACGTGGCAAAGTACGGATCACATGGGAACTTGCACATGGGCACAGATGACGACGTTGGGCCCACAAAAGTATTACCTGTCAGCCTCCGCGTGTAAAAACTCACCCAAAAGTATACACGTAAGACCAAAAAGGCCAAAAAAATAGATAAAAAGAATTGTTAAAAAGCTACTCCATGTAACAACTAACAAGACTTGGCTCAGACTCGCAAGGGTTTCTGCAGATGCCAACACTATAGGTAATAGTTTTTTTTTTTTTTGAATTTCGTTTGCTTGAGATTATTTGGATATTTCCATATCTTACAAGGGGATCCAATTATTAGATTTTTCTATAGCTTGTGATGTTGATCTTACATAGTTTTATTTGAATGATACAGTTTTAGTTGTTGCTGTAAAGTTTAGTTGTTTTTCAAGTAGGGTGCAATGAAGTCTGCTAGCTGTTGAAATTTATGATCATCCAAGGAGAAAAAAGTATTGAATGGAAGTTTGCCTAACATAACAATTAGAGAATTTTTGAAAACTATTAGTATGTCTCATTATAGTTCGAAATTGCTATTTTAGCATGGTGCTTTTGCAGTTCTAGTGGCTTTTATGTGAATTATCAATGTTGCTTACGGATTTTTGGACGCTTCCTAAAATGTTACATACAGAATATATTTGGGATATTTTGTTTTGTATTGAAATCAGAGCTTGTTTTGCCATTTTGCTGCAGAATAAAACAAGCTTTGCATTATAACTTTTCCATCCATGTAGAATGAAGTAATTAGAGAGCTGATAGTTCTGACAAATGAACTTGGAGAACTTTTCTATGGTGAATTTCTGGGGTTCTATATGATTTGGGATTAATGGGATGGACAAAGTGTGTGAATGCTGCAAAGTTTTGAGGCCAGTTCTTTATTGTAAGGCGGATTCAGCAAATTTATGCCTTGTGATGTGAAAATTCACTCAGCTAATGCTCTTTCCAACCGGCACTCCCGAACCCTTGTGTGTGACTTATGCAGATGCCACTGGGCATATATCAAATGTTCTAATCATCAGATGTTCATGTGTTGCAGTTGTGACCTCAGCCAGCACAATGTCTTGTCTCAGCGCCAGAGGCGTGTAATTAGTAGTTATATGGGGTGCCCGTCTGCTAAGGATTTAGCAGAATTGTGGGGATTTGATTTGAATGGTTTGGATGATAGTACTCGTCAAGATCAATCTCTTTCCACATCAGGTGTTTCTGTGAATACAGGTGCAGTCAATTGCAACAGATTAATGCAGTCTTGTCCACAAGCTGGAGGCTCTTCAATAGTATTTGAAGTGGACTGTGTGACTTCACACTACGGTGCAGAATATGAAATGGGATCAAAAAGTAAATATACTAAGGTAGGACAGAAAGTTCTGACCTGAAGAATAACTATGCTGTATATGTCGTGTATGTATTTGCTTATGCATCCTGTTTGCGTTTTGGCATTTTTCAACCTGATCACGATATTTCACTTGATTTACCGAAAAGAGGGGAGGACTTTATGCAATTTTATAGCGAACATGATTTGCATCACTGCTGCATCGTAGTTTATATTATTTTAAATTCTTTTAGATTTTTTTTCTGTGTCTGTGTGTGTGTTTCTGTGTTGTTCGTGCTTGTGATTCAAGCCAGTATGCTGCCAGGCAAACAAATATTTTAAATTACTAGCAATATTACATTTGCCTAAAGAGTCAAAGTAACCAAGATGATTAAGGGGAACATTGCAGTCTAGTGACTTATGGCATGATGCTGGTATTATTTTGAACAAGAGTTACTAGATGCTCTCATTGACCTAGTGAACCGCGTATTGGTAGTTATGTACCTAAACAGGATACTCTTGCGTATCAATACTCTAAATTTAGCTTACCGATTTTTTTTAATTGTTTTACCTATAATTGCACAAATATTAATATTCTAACTTAGTATTGGATGCTCAAACATGACATTTGTTCTAAACTATTTATAGAACAACCAATTTGTTGATTCAGATAAAAATTTTCTATAGATTATTTCATTTAGATTCTAAGAGAATTCCTAAATGTAAGAACTTGTATAAATATACCCTATTGTACTGCGTACCAGACCGAATCACGTTTCAGGTAACATTGTTTTGAACTACTTAAAAAATACTCATAGCACACATTCTGCATTCTAACATTTTAGGAAATGCAAAGTGCGAGTCTACATGTTTCTTTTTAAGAATTAGAAAGATCTATACTCGTTCTGATGCGTCATTTTGCAGGAATTTTACAAAGGTATACAACAGAAAAATACTTGCTTTATTTTGCAACAGATTCTTGATTTGAAAAGGCTTCAGCTCACTGATTGCAGCAACGGTTTGTCTTTCATACATCACCAAGAACAAACTGATATATCTTCATCCGAAAATAAATCAACATGGAAGCTTGAGACCAATCTTGGTCAACATTCGCAGTATTCCTTCGGTCTTGATTCTGATTTTCAGCTATTGGGAAGTCCTAATGCAGACCTTTATGTGGATTCCTTCCCTTCGCCATTTTCGCAATTGGACCATATAATCTCTTCTTCATCTGGTGGAAGCCCTTTGCAAGTAGACTCCATTTGGCAATCTAAAACTCTAGTTCATAGTGGCCAGGTTCGATTGTTTACATAGTTCACACTTCACAGTAAATTACTTTAAAACGTATTATTGAAATTCTTTTCTCCATTATTAGAAGTGATGATAAAAAAATTGTCAAAAGAGAAAAAGAAATTACATCTTTATGTGTAATGTCACTCATAGACTTCGAGGAGATAACGAGTGTAATAGTATATTTCTCAAACTACGATGAGCTAGTTTGGTCCCTTAGAGCATCTCCAGTAGATGGGCTATCTCATGGACTATATTTAGTCCATATGATATCAGCAGATGTCCTTTAGTCTTCAATCCTTCTAGTAGATGGACTATACCGCGGACTATCCCTTGGATTATAATATAAAAAAATTAAAATAATCAATGAATTCAAAAAAACTCCATTGCAATTAAAAGATTAAAATAATCAATGGTAAAATGTATTGAATCATTGTACATATTTATAGATTTTCCAATTAACATTTTCAATTTCTATCCATTGCTATTATATTACCGTTCTGACCAATTTTTTTTTGCCGTTCTAATTTTTTTTATATCCGTTGGAGCAGCCCTGGCCCTTCATCTTCTTCTTCAGCTGCTTCTCCTTCTTCAGCATCCCCATTTTCCTTATTCTTCAGCCATCTCTCCCATTTAAATATATTAAAAATTATAGTCACAATTATAGTCCACCAACTTTTGTTCCTTAATATAGTCTTTGTGCCTTGCCGGAAAATTTGATCGATTATATTTAATCCATCTACTGGAACGAAATTTGTGTTCCTAGACTAAATATAGTCTAGGATTTGTGCACGCCGGCCTGCTGGAGATGCACTTAGGCTGATTGATGAGATTGTTAGGCATTCCTTGTCAAATTTACCATTAAGTGGATCAGTTTGTTGTTTGGTTTCTATATAAACCTTTAGTATTTAGAGCAACTTGTCAAGTTGGTGCAGTGCAAAGGAAGACGAAATGTAATTTTCGAGCATGGCAGCCTGCAAAAACCTAAACTGGAAAAAGGGTCATAACCCCTCAAGAAACATCCAAATGACGCATTATTTGAAACTTTGGAGAGTAGACTGTATATCTTAAATATGGTACTACCTCTGTCCCATAATAAGTGCTTTTTTAGCTTAAATTACACGTACCAATATACAAGTTAAAATGGCAAAAATATCTTTAATATACTTTCAACTTCTCAATAAATACGCAATAAATACCATTGGTTGCATAAGGGCACATATGGGAAAATAGTGTAAAAATTGTATTGGAATTCTAACACATCACTTATTTTGGGAAAAAATATTAAGCCTAAAAAATCACTTATTATGGGACGGAGGTAGTACATTATTTGCTTAGACAAAGTTCCTAAATTAATTAATAATTACCTCCCCTTCTGGGAAGTAATTTTAGTAGTGCCAACTGGGGGAGCACAACCCATGCACAAAGGAGTATATAGTAAAAGTACAGGGGAGTTTGGATTGGAACTTGTGCCGCCAAAACATAACTACATGAGCAATCAACTAGCGCTCAAAGAGGGGCACCCTTTAAAGGTAAGAGAACACCATCAATTATGATAATAAATTTTAAATCTCCCACAAACTCATACACAAAATCACCTCAGATATGCCTCTAATCTCCTAATTCTAAATGACTGTCATGAAACAACATCAACAATTTCTAAGAAAATTTCTGCTCTAGTAAAAATATTGAAAAAAATAATAGAATGAGTTATGAAAACCTAATGCGGACTAGGTCGCTGCAGTATAAGATTATGCCATTAGTTTTTCAACTAGAAGATCACTAATGTGACCCGTTGGCATTTCAAGTTCCAAAAATGTGGTTCACATGTAAAAGTTGGTCACACAAGGTAGCATTTCATGATATTCATATGTTGGATATTGGGTATCCAAATGGGTCACCCATGGAGGGTCCGACCCAATGGATTTGTTAACTAACCTCCTACACGACTTAACGTGTGAGATCGTGAGGACGTGGGGAAGTGGTCCCGTACGTATTAAATACCCATATTCGATCAATCAATTAACATACGATTCATTATTCAGTTGACCAATACAGAGGGCTCCCATCACAGACCAAACCCAATTGTTACGAACTGTGAAATATAATTTCGTTCTCGATCGTAGTTCGGAGACGTCCGTTGGGCTTCAGTATCAGGAGGTTTTCCGCATCAAAAGTTCAACCACGCTTCAAGGGTATGTCTTTGATCCTCCTATCATGGGTATATATATGAATAGCATACGTATAAAATCCTTCATCCTAAATTAAATTAAATGATTGTTCCTATCCGATTTTGACCACTATGATCAAATATCTACTACGCATTCATTTTTTTTTTCAATTTTCTTTAGTTTTGTGCAAATAGGTGGATATCACGAACAGTATCAGTGTCTGCATTTATTTAACATTTTATGAATTAAATTGCAGCTTGGGTCTCAAAATATGCAAGATCTTGGAGTTTGTGAAGAACTAGGATGCTTGGATGACCTGAGAATGCCTGACATTGATTTGACATTCCGGAACTTTGAAGAACTCTTTGGAGGTGGTGAGCAAGCGCCAACAAGAGCACTTCCTAATGACAAATCGATGACATGCGCCTCTGTGGAGAAGGATATATCTTTTGATAAACCAGAGTATGGCTGTGCAAGAGGGATGGAGGTTTGAAAACCTTCTTCCCTTCCATTCAATTCAATTCAGATGTTATATTTACCAACATTTTACATGTATTGCTGCTGAGGAATCCACAATTAACATACCCTGGATTTCAAGTTGTTACCTCCAAAACCCTACGGGTCATTTCCTATGCATGATGCAGTTCCGAGGAATGATCTCAAAATGTCTCCTTATCTTGTGGGGTCACCGCCTATAGTTGCTTATTCTAGTGACGAGGCTTGAGGGCTAAATCTACATGAAGCCTGGTATTTCTGCTGATAGATTTTCACCATTCTGTTATTCATATCATGGAAATATCTTGAGAATCTAGAGTTTTTTCATTGTCCTTATACGTATTTTGATAGCAATAGTGACCTCTGTTTCATTAGAGTTGGTAGACTACACATAAATTTGCATGCTACGAAACCAAAGTTATTCCTTCTAAAGTCTGTGTATACTTGCTGTGCAAGTGTTTATGAAAAACAATTGCTAATTTTGGGAGCTAGACCACGAATTACAAATGTCCGGAAGGGGCAATCCACATCGATGTAATGAAAGTGAGGGATACACCTTTAGTCATGATGTTATTTAAATCCTTGATAGTCGCCTGCCTGGCTTTCCAAGTGGGTGCTAAACTGAACTTCTCAACTTTTATAAAATTGTCTATAATAGGATACTTCAGTGGCTACCTCGTTTATTTCTGCTCAGACAATTCATGTAAAGAGAGATGTTGGCCCTTCTGACATATCTCCTTAGTTTTGAAGAATCTGCGATTGTCCTCATCCTCTCTCCCAATGCAGAGTCCTGAAAGCAGTGGCACTAATTATACTTATTCTGGACTTTACCCATCTATTTTAGACGGGAACCTTCATGAACAGGAGTGTGCCAAAAAAGTTGTCAGAACAAGTTACAAAGAGAGAAGAAGGTTAAAAGGTATGTGATGGTTTCAGAATTTCTAATAAACTTCTTTGAATGGTGGTACTTTAACCAAACTATCAACATACATTTGCTAATAGAAAGTTATAGTAATATTATATAACAGTTTATAAGCCTTTGTGCTAGAATCATATAGCTTAGAGTCTAATCATATCTTGTTTTGTCATGATGAATCTAGTTAATTACTTGAACCATCCTGGAACCTAGAGTTGTATAATTCATGAATCTTGTACATTCTAATTTCTTGAATTTTCAGGTATAAGAAACAAGTTTCGGAAAGCTGAAGATGATGTATGGAAGCCGATTTGTGAAGGCATAAGGATATAATTCTGATACGGTGGTGCGGACTACCCCTACATGTATGCATCTTGTTTCTGTACATAAATGAGAACCAGAGGCACAGGATCTAATTCATGCCAATAAAATTGTGTTACGTTTATTCATTACCATACCCCATAGTATTTTCATTTAACTTTCAAACCACGCTAAGGTTGTGTTTGTTTAGGTCTTATTGGCTCTGAATGGACCGCCTCTGATTCGGTCAGAGGCGGTGTGCTGTTTTTTTTTTTTTTTTTTTTTTTACCTCTTAATGCCTCTAGATGGTTAAGCTACAAAATCAAGTCTATAGAATTAAGAGCCATGCCTGAATAAGCTTCATTGTTTTTTATACAAAAATACCCTCAACTAAATTATTCTCCTCTTCTATCCACGCCCTTTTATTCTTTCTTTTCTCGATCGCCACCTCCGGCGCCGATCATCATTTCCAGTGGCCCACCCCATGGATCTCTCCCATACATACTCATGATCTGAAATGTTACAACAGCAGCGGCACCTCCAGAGAAGAAGCATTAAGTTTTGGGTCAAAATCTCAGGAATTGGCCATCTGGGTTTGACTTTTTCTTATATTTTACACATGGGCGCGAGTAAAATTACGCCGTTGAACAAATTAGGGGTTCGTGAAATGAATCAACAGGCAAATCGCACCACCCATTGATTCATCGAACAAGAATTTGGGGAGGTTTTAGGCCTTGGGATTGGCCATGGCCTTCAAGGTCTAGGGCAAAACAGGTGTCTGAAATGTCCAGCTGATTGTGGGATGACTTTTAGGATAGTGATGGGGGGGAGGGGGGGAGGGGGGGGAGGGGGGGAGGGGGGGGAGCGGGTGGCGGCGGATGGGGGAGGGGAGGGTCGGCGGGAATGAGGGAGGGAGGGAGGGAGGGAAGGAGCAGTGCTTTTTTTTTAATTTTATTTTATAATTTTGTTTAGAAGGTTAAAATGATAAAATACTTTTATTCAAACATTTTGAAAAAAGTAATTATCAAACAATAT
The DNA here is from genome assembly GCA_020205555.1 of Panax stipuleanatus. Taxonomy (NCBI): domain Eukaryota; kingdom Viridiplantae; phylum Streptophyta; class Magnoliopsida; order Apiales; family Araliaceae; genus Panax; species Panax stipuleanatus. The sequence continues at coordinate 137,115,122 of CM035119.1, read as the reverse complement.
TTTTTTATTCAGATACAATTCTATTCAGATGCTCTATGTTATTCAGACGTCTAAACTGTTCAAGTCTTAACACTTAGTCTTGTCAAACACTACCTAAATGTTATAGTAATTAATTAGAAGGATAAATACATTGCCCCTCCCTAATCGCAAGTAGGGGTGGGTATGTTTTTTTTTTTTTTTTTTTTTTTTTTTGTTTGGAGCAATCCTAAATTCCCAAGTCGCGTAAAGTATGTGCATATCCTGCAACTAAAACTAATGGGTATTTGAGTCATTTAACATTTCACTCAGTCCGCGCTACATGTGATGCTCAAATATTTCCCGCGCAACCCACTTGACAGACATCTCCCGCAAGAAACGATCCAAGGGTCAAGAATGCTTCGATTAATGGGTCCAAACAGGCAATTCATCATTCTTGAGTTGGTTGAATTCAGGTTACATAATTGCCCTTGAGGATAAGGCATGAATCAGGACTATCGATTCTATCCGAGGGTAATTTCGGTGTATAAATTGATTTCATCACCGCCAATCAGTTAAAATGATATTCTGTTACGTATATATAGTTGTGCCTGTGCGAGTATAAGAGCAATCAATTGGTTTTCAGATTCGCCAATCCTTGCAAGAAGCATGTTTATATCCTCCCTCATTTTCTCTCTCTAACACTTCATTTGCCTCCCTCAACACTTTCTCTATCTCTCCGCACAAGCAAGGGGAAAAGTAGATAAAAAAGAAAGAAAGAAAGAGCTTCTCAACTTCAGGTCATCAATCTTCTTTCGATCTTATTTTCTAATTAATATATTGTACAAATACATACATGTTAATCTATATAATTGCGATTCTAATTAATCAGTTTGATGATATTTAATCATCCGATATATAAATAATCAATTTGATTATAATTAAGCTACAAAGTATTGTCGATTTTAGTTTGTTTGATTGATAGGATTTTCGTATAATACTGCTTCGTTATTATTCTCCTGCGAAGATGGAGCTCGAACTTTGAGTTTTCACTTTCTATAGTTTTGTGCTGTTTTGATGTTATTCGATCGATCTTCAGGTATTAGATCCAATTAAACACTGCATTGAGCCTATTCTCCAATCCATGCTTAAATCGAGCGAATTCCATAAATGTATGTATATTATGTATACATACATTTATGTTTTTTATGATGTTTCTGCGGAATTGGATGTTTCAGTGAATTTGTCTAAAGTTACTTGTTATTTAATTGATCCTATAACGAAACACATAAATTCCATGTATATAATATCAGCCAAGAATCGCACAATATATAGTCGCGTCTCTTTGTGAATGTGCAATATTTGTTAAGATTTACTGCAGAAATATGTTCATCTTTCTTTGATTTGTCTACAGAGAAAAATGCAGAAAGATATGTCAACTAGCCATGGCGGATTCAACGAGTTATCATCTCTCTACTCCCCGTTTTTCAATAAATCAGACGGCTACGATTACAGCTCACTCTATCCCTCAATTTTTCCGTCATCTCCAAATCTGAATTCACCTCTGTTCTCAAACACGCCCAGTTCCGATGTTTACACGCATCCATCTCAGTACTTATTCACAGAGCACCAAGAGGACTTAATGGAGCGGCGGAACTGGTGTCTCTCTCAGCTACGGGAAACTGCCAAGGAAGCCGAAGCTCTACGTCAAGAGAACCTCAATCTCCAACTCGCCAATATTGAATTGAACAAGCAATTCAAAAATCTCTTACTGCTTCAATCGTCTGATCGCCAGAACTCCCGCATGTCTCCGGCGTCATCAGCTGCTTTCTCCTCCCCTTCGCTCATTGACGGTTTCCGAAGGATGCGTATTTCTGAGAAGCCGGCGGCATGGGATGATGAGACGGAGAACCGCAAGAATTTGGACGTCAACCGGGTTTCGCTGCCAAAGAGTATATCCGTCCGGTCTAATGGTTACTTGAAGACGGTTCAAGCTGGTGGGAGTAGTAGCAGAGGTGTTGGTCGCGTTCGTGCGCTGAACCGGATTAAACCAGTCAAAGCAGAGGTAATTGCCCTGAACTTGCTTGCTATTGAGTTACAGTTATGTTAAATTACAAAAAAAAAAAAAAAAATTACACAAATGCCTGCTTGTGTATTTATGATACGGTACAAGAATGTGTAGGGTGAAAATGTAGAGCTCAAAGGAACTGTTTTCTGATGATCTGATGTGGTGATTGCACGTGTTAGGAGTTTAGTAAGTTGGGTTTGAAACTGTTCCTATAAAAAATGCATGTGTGAAAATGAAAAGGGTAGATATATTTAAGTTTTTTTTCCCCAACAATAATGTGAAACCTAGATGCTAATGAAATATGCAGAGACAATATTTCTGCAACCATAAATATAGTTGTAGATAAAATGAGAATTGGCCGTTTAGCATAAGCATGTTAAAGTTATCACAAAAAGAAAACAACTTCACATCGATATTAAGATGACGATAGTGTACAGTAGAATGTTCATTTTGCATATTTTAGGGACAGTTTATTGCTACTTCCTTTTATTGTTATAGGCACCCTCATCAACAAAATTTAAATTAAATGCAAGTGTCTTTGACACTGCATGGAATACTACTCTACTGTCTTGCTATTTGATAAGATTAGCATATATACTATAGCCATGTTTGGCGTGCAAGATATTAATACGTAAGTTGGTGGCAATGTCAGGAAAGAAAGATTTCACCTGTCATAGTGTTGTTGAGTTGCCCTTAAAGAGTCTAATACTGCCTTTTACAATTGGAATGATTTATAACACCTTAAAGAGCATTTACTAGCGTTTTCTTGCAACTAAGATGTAACATTTCTTGACAAAGAAATAAATAAGCATATAGGCAGCATAGCATGGTTGAGATTTACTTTTGGGTTGATACGTGTTGAATTACTGATAATGTAGCAAAGGGTGTATGTTCGTGGAGAGAAGAAAGAGGAGAAACCACTTGAATTGCAAGTGTTCAATCAAGGCATGTCAAAGACTGAGCTGTGCAACAAATGGCAGCAGACTGGAGCGTGCCCATATGGAGACAACTGCCATTTTGCTCACGGTATTGAAGAGCTCCGCGCAGTCCTTCGTCATCCCCGGTACAAGACTGAGGTGTGTTGCATGGTCCTCAATGGCGATCCCTGCCCCTATGGCCATCGCTGTCACTTTCGCCATTCCCTCACTGATCAAGAGAGACTCATGACGCAGCAATCTAAGCTTAGAACACTAGGCCGAAATAACGGATGATGATGGTGAGAAACCTATAATTTGCCGAAGCTCTAGTAATTTTTTATATTTCTCAATAATATAGCTATAATAATCAGACGTAAGTTAGGAGTAGAAAAGAAATGAACATATATATACATATAAGGTCAAGATAATCTGTCACAAGGAAGACTGAGCTTATCGGTTAAAATATATGTGAAACTTTGTGGTTTAGCAGCAAGTGCAGATAGTTGACAGTAAATAATTTTGCTTTTAATGCATGACTTTATATAACTAGTTATAAGAGGATTTTGAGTAGTAGGAAATTGATGTGTTATTCTTGACTCTTGATTGGTGGAATCCTTATTAAGTAATCTTCTCCTACAATGGAGTACATTTTATTTTTTTTGTATATACGTATACCTTAGTACTCTTAGAAAAATTATATATATGAAAGATGCTTGGTTTATTGGAGTAATATCGTCGATGGCCCTTCATAGTTCACACTTCACACATTAAGAACTAAGAAGCCGTGAAAACAAATGCTTTTAGTTGGCCTTTCTCTTGGCCGAGTATTCGGCTTACGACTTCTAACCAAGTAGCTAGTTATATATACGTGAAGTTGGGCTTTACCCCAGACTTGTCTGACAAATGAAGGATTTAGCCCAAATCTTTATGTTTTAGTACAATATAGGACAAAGCCACAAATGATGGAGCATTCGACTCAGCTTCATAGGCCCAGGTTAAGCTGAGGCCCAGTGATCGCCCAGAGCATTTGACTTACGAGTATCTTACGCATGCCAAACCTCATCTCTATACGGACTATACCTACTTGCATGCGAGGGAGTAAAACCAAAGTGACGAACAAATAAAGTATTTTTTCTTATTCGTCTACAGAAAGTTGGTGGTGTGGGATTCTTGGGGAGGAGGATTATTTTTCAAGACGAAATTGCCCTTCCCAGGACCTCCCATACCGTTGATTTTCTGTGGTTCCTCCCCTTCCTTCCCTTTACCCCCTAGTTTTAGTCTCTCAACTCAACAACATATACTTTAGTGTAGCCTGTAAGCTTAGGAGGTACATGTGGTGTCATCTTTCTTTTAGATCTCTCAGATCTCATTTTCTCAAAGTTACTACTTTACTTTTTATGTATCCTGACTATTTTTGGATCAATCTGATACCTTTTTTTTCCCTCGTGATTTCGGGCTTAATGCTTTGAACTTATTGTTAAATGCGTATAATCCATCAATTGAACTAAAAAAATCAAATGAAACAACTCGGATCAAACCTCGAGTTCGGAACAAATCTTAGGTCAAATTTCAAGTTCTAATCGAATCAAAATTATTCTAATAAGACCTTAAACTACAGGGTCAATATTATTTCTTGTATCATTTTAGACCACCACAGGCCCAACTAAAAGGTTATTAGTATTAATAGTAACTTAATTTCTTAAGTATAGACAAATGTGGGACTGAGGGCGTTACATTGAATACTTTGTATATAACATTAATCAGCACAAAAATAACCGAAGTGGTCTTTATTTTCAGATGTGCATCAGCTTATTCAAAATATGCTACTAATCTTCATTCCAGAAGCCAGATGTCTTCTACCACCTTTTGATATTTGTCTCGTCTTCTCTAAATTCATCAACTCATGGGCCTCCCTCCAAAGTCATATTTCATAACTTGATTGTAAAGGTTTTACTTGATCCACTCATCTGTGTAATTTAATTTTTTTGACAAGCCACTTTCAATTTTTTGAGAATATTACAAGAGCAAATAGCCTAAAAATGAGAGCTTTTGGACAAGGAACTTCAAATTTACAGGGCATGTTGGCTACTAGTACTTATAAGTCTTGTACGTAGTTTTTTACTGTTGACGTGTTTGTGACTTATTTTTTAATTTATAAATCTTTTTTATAAATTAATAATTTTTTATTTATTTTAAAATAACTTATAAATTATTTTAAAATAAGTTCGTTTAACCAACTGTAAAAATTATTTTGTTTTTATGTTAATTATCACCTATTTTTTATTTATTTTTAAATATTTTTAATTGAATACAAATAATATTCATTTAAAATAAATACAAATACGAACTAATAAAACAATTTAATAGTATAATTTTTTCCTACTATCCAAATGCAGACAAGTCAGACTCCAGATGGTGGGTGGTTGTAATATAATTTCTGTATTTAAAATGTGGACATCATCATCATGAGTCATGAGCTACCTAGAATTTAGATGAGAATAATAATAATGCAAAGTGATAGATTGGTAAAATCACATGACTCCAATTCCTATATAATAATGGTGCCAGGCCATACCCATAATAAATCATAAATGAAGAGACACTAGAGTAGATGGAGAGGGAGATAGCTTTGGGAAACTAAAGGCAGTCGGTCCAACTAAGAAGCTCTCTTAGCTTAGCTTCTTCATATTCAATTGAGTATAGGGTTTAAAAAAAGTAGCACAAGTCTTTCCCAGACCGCCCATTCCTCTGGTTTCCTGAGATTACTCCCTCTCCCTTCCCACTACTCTTTCTATTATTATTGTCTACACTCACTTGGATCAGATCCATCCTGTTATTTCCCTTTCTCCCAAGTAATATATATATATATATATATATATATATATATATATATATATATAGGGTTCTAATCCGTGGCAACCGGTTGCCACGGACACTGTTCAGCAACCAACTTTTGTACCGTTGATCTGAAGGAACAACGGCTGAGATCAAAAAAAATTCATCCCTGCCGCAACAGCCTCTTGTGGCAACACTAAAGGCCAAAAACTGATTAGCGAATTTACTGTTATGCCCTCCCCTGCCACAACAGCCTCTTGTGGCAACACTAAAGGCCAAAAACTGATTAGCGAATTTACTGTTATGCCCTCCCCTCATATAATAATAATTATTATTATTATTATTATAATTATAATGACAATAATAATAATAATAATAATTGTTATTATTATTATTATTATTATAATAATTATAATAACAATAATAATAATAATATTAATAATAATTTATTATTGTTGTTCTTATAATTATTATTATTATTATTATTGTTATTATAATAATTAGTATTATTGTTATTATAATTATAATAATAATTATTATTAGTAGTATTATTAGTATTATTTTTGTCATTATAATAATTATTAGTAGTATTATTATTATTATTGTTATTATTATTATTGTTATTATAATTATTGTTATTATAATTATTATTATTGTTGTTGTTATTATAATAATAATAATAATAATAATTATTATTATTAGTATTATTTTTGTCATTATAATAATTATTATTATTGTTATTTTTATTATTAATAACAATAATAATAATAATAATAATAATAATAATAATAATGCAATGGGCATAACAGTAATAAGCTAATACATATATATGAGGGGAGGGCATAACAGTAAATTCGCTAATCAGTTTTTGGCCTTTAGTGTTGCCACAAGAGGCTGTTGCGGCAGGGATGAATTTTTTTTGATCTCAGTCGTTGCTCCTTCAGATCAACGGTACAAAAGTTGGTTGCTGAACAGTGTCCGTGGCAACCGGTTGCCACGGATTAGAACCCATATATATAACTGTAATTGTAGAGAGAGAGAGAGAGAGTAAAAGAGAAGAAGAGGGAAAAGGAGAGATGTAGAGAAAGCTGTGGGTTTGGGGTGCTTGGGGAGGAAAGAGGTGATAAATAAATAAGAAAACCTTCCTTCCCAAGATCCCCCTAACCGATTGTTTTCTGTATTTTCCTCCCTTTCCCATCGCCTCCTTGTCCTCCCTTTCTTAACCACCCGTTGAACTTGTTGCCTTTCCTTTGTTCCATTTGATTATTTTCTTAGTTAACTTGTATTAAAATTTAAATTTAAAATAAATTTATTTAATTTTTATTAACGTAATATTCATATTATAGACTACATAAAAGCAAAATTTTATTGTCTGAAAATTAAAATAAATAATTAATTAGAATCCTACACAAATGAAATTTTTATTTATAGAACGAAGGAAGTATGACTATTAATTGTACTAAATGGTTAATGCAGTCTAACCCATTAATATGGAGTACTAAGAAAAGTCAAGATTCGATGTATCAAAAGGTAGAGTGAGCAGGCTCAACTTTGTTTAAGCCCTTTATTTATTTTAAAAAATTCGAGAATGTAAAGATCAAATCCAACCAAACATACTATAAGAATCCATTAAAACTAGTCTAGTCCAATAGTAATACAATTAGACATTATAAAATAAAATATTACTATATGTTTTTAGCGGATTTCAAATGCGGATATCCAAAACCCTTGATAGTGACAGACGACCCACTTACTACCGAATAAAAAAGTTTAATACTATAGTAAAAATAAATCTACTATCACATAAAAATTATTTACATTCACTCAAATACATATTGATATGGCTTACGTATAGAGTAAATTATATTACTTCCGTCTCACAATAAGTATTTTTTTAGGTTAAATATTTTTTTTTCAAAATAAATAATGTGTTAGAATTTTAATATATTTTTTATAATATTTTTTTATATGTGCCTTTATGCAACCAATGATATTTATTGCATATTTATTGGGAAGTTGAAAGGTTGAAAAAAGAGAAAGAGAGATCAAAATGCAATAAAAAAAAGTCTCAAACAAAATAAACAAAGTATATTAAGAATATTTTTGTCATTTTAATTTGTGTATTGGTATGTGTGATTTAAGCTAAAAAACACTTACTATGAGACAGAGGTAGTATAAATCATTCCAATATATATGTGAGTGTATGTAAGCGGTATTTGAGGAATTTTATGTGATAAGTAGCATTACTCTAAGGAATTTTTTAATATATGCCTTAAGGGCACACGTTAAGCACACAGTTCAAGGGAATATTTTTTTTAATTGTGTGCATATTTTCTTGAACTTGGTGCAAATGTAAAAATCAAAAGAATATGCACACAGTTCAAGAGAATATTCTCTTGAACTGTGTGCTTAGCATATGCCCTAAAAACAAATATTAAAAGAACATTAATAAAAAAGTAGTGCATCAAAGACATTAATGTTATTGGGTCGATATCTTGTTTCTTTTCTATAACTTATGCGCCCCACCTCAAACTCAGATGCTATCATTTTCATTTAAGAGTATAGAGGGAAAGGGAGATGGATCTCATGAAGGAAGAGGTAGTGGGAGGCTTGTCAAGAAAAATTAACATATTTTCTTATTCAATTGGTTACTTTTCTTGCCAATTCCTCCCATTCTGCTGGTTTCATGAGTTTACTCCTTTTCCTATCCTATGCTTGTAACCCAACAAAACGTGTTCTAGAGAGAGAGAGAGAGAGAGGGAAAGGGAGATAGATCTAGATGAAGTTGTTTGGATGGGTGATTTGGAAAGAAAAGTTTTTGTAGATTCTATGAAAGAAATTCTTTCCTATTCCACCCATCCCATTGATTTCCTCTGACTCCTCCCCTTCCCTTTCTTTTCCTGTTTGGATCTGGATCTAGATCTAGATCTAGCTCTACATAACAGCTGCTGCTTCTTTCTGTTATATCTACTCAATATCTTTCATTTTGTACTAGTTTTTGTGATTTGTGGTTTAACTTGTATGTGTTTTTTGTTTAATGTGATAATTATTTTACAGATCTGAAATAAATCAAGGCTCTCCATCATATCTCTTTACTAGTTTTTTTCTAACTACGATCTAGTTTTTTACAGATCTGAAGGTTGATATCAAAAATTTTCTGCAAGTGTAAAAGCTGGCCTCTACTTGTGGCCATTGAAGGTTACTAACTTGCTTTTTGAAGGCCAATTTCCTAAGAAAAGAGATGGGGAATATTTAATCTTCTTCCTTTCACCAACGGAATCCGTTTGCATAATTTGTTGCCGATGGGATGGAATGAAAGAAAAAAAAAGACGGAAATATAATAGTTTTTTGTGTGTTTAACTATGTTATTCTTGAAAAGAAACCTACTAAATAAAATTATTATATTACTATATAATAGTTTTTTAATAAAAAGATGATGTACTTGTGAATCTGTGATGATAAAAGTGGAACTGTCATGTGATGTTACACCAATTTTAAGTATGCTAATCCTCTTTGAATCAATTATCACTTGCATGTAATTTTAATTATTTTTTTAAACAAGTTGATATATATGGAAAGACATTAGAGAAGTGAGGGTTGATGTATAACTTTATATTTTTTGGAAATTAATATTTTTATATTATTTTTTAATATTTTCACTCTTTGTGTGGAAATATTAAAAATGATGTGGAAATATATGTTTTTCACTTTAAGCGGAGAAAAAATGTAGAAGTTATTGCTAACAATTAGGAGATAATATATGCAAGACTTCAATTTTTATGAATAAAAAATTAATTAGGAGATAATATATGTAAGACTTTAATTTTTATGAATAAAAAATTAAAAATTTTTTATATATTATTTTGAAATAGTCAGGAGTTAATTTGATAATATGAAATATTATGGGTAATATGCGTAAATATTTTAATTAAGTAAGTGGTTATAAAATATTTATTATTGTCGGAGAATATTTGTTTGGTCGTGAAATATTCTTGCTGTAGGGGAATATTTATACAACAGCGCAGTCATTTGTGGGTCTCATAACGAAAAAATATCGAATGCAAAAAATGACACGAATGAGTTTTTAAAATAACGGCGTAGTTATCATTAACACTGTTGAAATATCCGATGGTGAAAATTATGTAATACGCGTTGTTGTACAGTAGCACATGGTATTGCACAGTATTTTTATATTATTGTTAATTCAATAATTGTTACTGCACAGTATTTTTCATTATCAGATCAATAATTCATATTATTTGAATAATATTATTAGATAGCATTATTGGCAATGTCTAAGAAAGTTCTGTCTAGGAGGGGTTATTTCATTGCGCGCCAGTAAGAAGAAATCCTTATCGGAAGGCTCTCTCTTTTCTGGGAATGACCTGGTTGTCAATATTGTAGTTCTATAATATTATTTGTGAATAATTAATTATTGATTTATATGATAAGAAAATATTTATTTTATGAATATAAAAGAAGGAATTAGTGTTGAGGTGTTTTTATCAGTATATTGGTGTGAAAAATTATCCGTTTGTAAATTTCGGCCATTTTCTGTTTGGAATTTGGAAAAACTCTCTTCTGCAAAGTTGTAGAGAATTAAATTTCCTATAAAAAAGACATATGATTTGTATTTTTCTAATAAAAAGACTACTTTTCATGAATTATTGAAGTTTTAGAATTTTGGGTCAGAAATGATTTTTGGAATAAAAAATATTTTTTTTAAGAAAAATATTTTTTTAATGGGAGGTGGGCCCCACTGATGGCTGATGGATTTTAGTCAAGGGGTGGGCGAAATTTTTTTTTTTTAAATTTATTATTTTATTAAATTTTCTACTTTGGCGTTCTAAGCATTTTTTTATAAATAAGGTGCTGAATTAGAATTTAAAAATCACATCAGAATCAGAAATTTTCTCTCTCTTTAATATCGAACATATTTTTATGAGTATTTAAATACTTTGAGTGTTGCTATTCAGTGCAAGTTTCCTTCAGCATTATACCTGAAATCCGAATCAGAAGTACTGTTCTTTTGAGGTAAGGGATGTTATTTTCTTTCGTAAATGATGTTATTCTTTTCAATATCATTATACCAAAATATTGACATAAATTTTATTGTGAAATTCTTACTTTTTCTCTCGGGGTTACTATTCACGTATACGGCACTATTCACGAAAAAATTAAATTTTCTTCTATTTGTCCAAGTTGGCTATTATGGGTTCTATCTTTGATTGAATCCAAGTTTTAAGCTTTATTCTTGAATTTTGCTCCACAAAATATTACTAAGGAGTATTTTTTGAACTTGGATAAAATAAGTTCCGAATTCCTAATTTTTATCTTTTATTTCACTAGATTCGTTCTTTAAAATATTTTTCATCATCCTCAGTCCTAAATGATGATATAACTGAATATCTTTGGCCTATACTGCAAAGATGAATGATTATTTGGTGAATAACTTTGGCTTGTAGTGCAAAGATGAATGATTACTAGATGAATATCTTTGGCCCGTAGTGCAAAGATGAATATTTAATTCAAAATATATATTGATTGATGTTACAGGGATAAAATATTAATGATAGACTTTTAAATCATAGAAGATAGTAGACTTCATTCTCTACGTAACTCTTCTAATGAATTGATATTTTCGCTGCAGTTGTAGATCTAAAACTTGTTGTCCATAATATTTTATCTGATTTGTTGAAGACTAACGATAAATTATTCTTTATTATCTTAGTCATAATATTCTTTACTGGGCTAATTGAGCTCACCCTTTTCATCTATTGTCCTCTTCAAGAAATGAGAATGTCGCAGAAACTAGTCGGAGGATAGAGTGATGGTCCGAGTTAAAGCAGTAGTAGCCCTCACTATTTCTAATAAATAGTGTGATAACAATTGTAATGAGGACTTAGTTTGAATGTTAATATTTTATACATATTTGTATTGACACTTACAGTTGTGTGGTCGTATTTTGCACGACCGTTTGATATAAAAGATTGTATTTAGATTCTGTACCATGTATTTGGCGACTCAAAATGAATTGAGTTGACTGAACCTATTCTAGGGACGTATGTCTAACAATTATACTAATGAAATGTAAATTTATTACAAAAAAATTGCAATTGACGATCCTTTCTAAATATTTAATTATATATAAAATTTTCTTGACAATAATTTTCTATTTACTTTGAGTTTTAAAATTTGTTAATTTATTTCAAGTGAAAATAAAAATAATTTAAATTAAATAGACCAATCTGAATATATTGTAGAGTATTATTTTAATACGATATCAAGTTAAATTATATAACATGTCTTAAAATATATGAACAAGAATGTTTACTATTTATATATCTTTTATTTTTTATAATATTTTATTTATTCTCATGATTAATTTTTAATATATCATAATATAAAAGATTTTAAATTAAAAAGAATACTATTAATTAAGAAAATAACCAACTTAATATAATAATTTAGTTTTATATATGGTTGAGTATCATGTTTTGAAATAGTTAAGTAAGGTAAAGGGTGTACATATTTTGTCTTATAATATCAAGTATAGTAAATTTTAAGACAAAATGGATGTATAAGTTTGTTAGTTGTTTTAATAGTATATATTAAGAGTAATATAGTATGAAACGTGTAATAATATAATATATTTAGAATGTACATATATTAACGCTTTAACTTTGGGGCCAAATGATGTTGAACAACAAAATCAAATTTAGGAAGTCATTAAGGGGCTGTTTTGTTTATTTCTGAATTTGAATAATTCTGAATCTGAATGAATAAGTTATTCAGACGGTTTGTTTAACAATTTTTAAACTCTGAGTGTGGTTGATTCATTCATTCAAAAATTTGTTGTTGAATGAGTAAAATTAGTGTTAAATGATATTTTTATTTACATTCTCTTACAGACAATTAAAATTTACATTCAATATCCATCTTGTTTACTATTGTAACGAAAGTTTATTATGTACAAATTGTTTTTGATTTTGGTTAACAAAAAATTATATAACTAATTTAATGAATGTTGTTGTAGTTTTTTTCTTTTGATTTTATGTACTATAGAATATTATTAATATTTTTTAGTGTTATTCCTAAAATTATATTTTTAATAGTAAATTTCATCAAAGATTGTTCAAAAGGTTTATATTTAATTTTTCTTAGATTCATTTATTTATTTATAAAATATATAATAAATTTGTTCATAACGGTGGAGAATGTTGAAATAGGATAATACAACGTATTCAGATGTTTTACATAGACAATTAACAAACACATCATTTGATTCCGTATTTAGATTTTCCACTTCAGACAATTTAGATTTTTTTATACATTCAGAACATTTCATTCAATTTTTTCAAACAGCTCAAAATGATATTACATTAAAAGGGCTTCTTCGGTAAGCGAATCGGTTAAAGATAAGTTATTAAGTTGTTGTTCTGACCGAATCAGTTAAAGATAAGGCTTCTTCGGTAAGCGGAAATAAGATCTATTCTGAGATACATGTCTCTCAATCAAACGGTCTTAATAACTTGTCCAATTCAGATTAAGAGTCATTAAGACTTAGGGGGTGTTTGATAAAAATTGAATGAATCTGAATCTGAATGAGCTAAATCTAAATCTGAATCTGAATGAACTGAATCTAAATGAAAAAAATTATTTGATAATTAATATGTCTGAAACATCTGAATAACAGTCTTTTACTATTTTACCCTTCTTAAAATAGTAAGGGAGGGATAGAATTAGAGAGAATGTCTATTTGCGTAAAAAAATCTTATTCAGCCCATTCAGCCAAAAATTTTTTAAAGGAATCGCTCAGTCCTATTCAGCCCAATTCAGATTTTCAAACTCGTAAACAAACACTCTTACTAGCTTATTCGCTCAATTTTTTACTCATTCAGCCCCATTAAACTGCTATCAAACAGCCCCTTATTCATATGCAAACAAATAGTGCCTACTATTACTTTTGTGCAGTGCGCGTGTAATATATATATTATTTTAAAAAATAGTTAATACTAAAAATTATTTTAAAATAGATGATAGGTTTTTAAGTATAATTAGAAATTTAATATTTTTTGGATAAATAATATTAAACTTTAAATAAATGAATAAAAAAAATTGAGAGAAAAATTAAGAGATGATAAAAATAGAAAAGAGAGAAAGATTGTCAAGGAACAAGATAATGAGAATTAAATATAACTGGAATAAAATAATAATAGGAATAAAACATTACTACCGTTGAAGCCTTTACGCACCTCAGACCAAATATAAAATGGCCTCATTCTAGAGCCATTAATTATTTAATTAATCATGGCCTCATGAGAAATTGAGAATTACTTCATTTATCCTATTGAGATTGTTTGTTGCCGTCTTCTTCATGTAGTTGGTTTTTGTTAATTCAGGTTTGTGCGTATCTGTATCTACTGTTTAATTCATCATAAATATTGCAAGTATTCAATCAAACAATCAATAGAATTTTTAAAATTTATCAATAATATGTATGTGTAGTTTTTTTTTCTTCTTCTTCTTCATCTTGCTATGATTGAAATGGAGATACAATTTTTTTTAATCCGTTTCAAAATTAGAGATGCGTTTTTCTATTTTATAACAATAAAGTAAAATTACTATTATTGAATTTTTAAAATAATACTTGAGAGTACATGATTTGAAAGCATGATATTATTTAAAATCGTCCTTTTAAAATATACTCCATCTGTTTCAAAATTAGAGATATATTTTAATTTTAGGAATATAAAGTGATTTTTAATTTATTATTATTTTGTTACTATCAATTTTAATATTAAACCTACACAACTTAATCCTTAGCTAATATTAAAGCTATATTTGAGAACATAAAATTATATTTAAAAATTATTATTTTATAAATATATCTCTAATTTTAAGAGGGAGAGAGTAGGGCAATGAGCTGCCTGTGGGACTTTTGGATTGATTAATTCTAATTTGCAAATGAGAATGGGTTGATGATGTTCATATTGGGTTTGGGAAAAGTCAAATCGACACAAAAAAAAAAAAAAGTCTTACAAAAAATACTCTATTAATTTCAAAATTAGAGAAATAATTTGATTTTTGAGATGAAACGATAACTAAAGTTTCTAAATAATATTGCTGACTTACCCCGAACTATTGATCTAAAATACAATTTGCTTATTTTCCATACAAACTACTGGTTGCAGTAGTACATACGTTTCAACGCCGTGCATGGACAACTTTAAAACAAAATCTTCAACCTTGTAAACTGGTGCTTGATTATTAATTTTTAATTTCACAAAAAGAATTTCATTAAATTTTAAATTAATGTGAATTTATTAAATTTTAATTGATACTACATAATATATAATAAAAATTATTAATTATAAAATCTATTTCATTATAAATTTTTATAAAAAAAATTACAAATAATTAGTCAATACAATTATGAATGATGATTTCTGGCACAGAAAATATCAATTCCCGACAAATAAGCATAAATGAAGTAACTGAATACACAGTAGTATAGCACATGATCAATAAACACTCTCACACTCACAAAGTTGAAATAATAACCTCGTAAAATTTTACAGTAACAGAGAATTCTAAAAAACATAAAATAAAGTTAAATTTGAAGAAAAAAGTCGTCAGTAAAAACTGGCATCAACCCATTGCTATCGTATCGTAGAGGTGAAAAAGAGAAAGAAAGGTAAATAAAGGACAAAAATTAGGAAAAGGGGCCTATATATCATCATCACCTCTTGTTATGTTCCTGCCATCACGTATATTTACTTACTTACATTAATAACCGGCCAGAAATTCATCTCAAAGAGAACCAGGCTAAAAGTTCATCCGACACGCGCCGCTCCGTATTCGACAAGCGCTCAGTACCGAACACCAGCGGAGCCCGGCATAACGGACAATTAAAGTTGAGGTGATCCAGCCACCCATCAAAGCACTCTTTATGGAACACATGGCGGCACGCTAACTTGCGCACATGGTCACCGTTGCTCAGCCGGTTCAAGCACACCACACAATCCGAACCGGAGGGAATATCACCTCGATCACTATACCGGTAACAGAAAACCCGGTTCAGATTAAGCTGCTCGGCAAGGACGATCACACCGGCTAATCCTGAGCCCACGGCGTCAATTAGATTATGGTTCACCACCTGATCATCGGGATCGAATCGAGAAGGACCGTGGGAGGGAAGGACAGTGAAGAGAAGGGAGCGAAGATAACATACGCAGTTGGCGATGAGTGCCACTAATAGGATTGGGATTGATTCCGATGACACGTCGTTCAGCTGGTTCTGTAGCCCCATCTTTCTAATTTCGGCGAATTTAAAGTACTGTGTTATATAAGATATACGTACAGATACAAGGAGGAGAGTTAATTTATAAGAAGGAAAGTTAACTTATAGCATATGTATATATATACAAGTATTGTTTGGCTGTATGCATGGTAGAGTTATATATATATATATATATATATATATTTAGAGAGAGAAAGAGATGAAGGGAAGGGAGAAAGAGGAGTGATCGGGAGAGACGACGTAAAGCAGGGGTTAGGTGGGTAGAGAGAAGGAAGGACGGTGTGATGCTGCTGTAAATTTTACGAGTTAGTAGTAGAAGTTTTATATACCGATCGCGTATAATTTCATATACCCGTGTTAAAATTATAACACGCAAGTGTATTTATGTTAAATAAAATTATTATTATTATTTATTTATACTATAAAACAGAAGAAAAAAAACAGTTAATTTTGTGTAAATAAAATTATAAACTCTTTTTTTTTTTACTTTCTTGACCCTTATTTTACCCTTATTTTATTTAGATAGATAGGTCTTTTATTATCTTTCACTCTCTATATCTTTTAGCATTCATTATAGTTTTTTTCTTTTTAACACACCTGTATAGACTAATTTTAATAACGAGTTATGATTCTAATATATATTTATGTAAGTATATTAAATTTATCAAACTTGTCAGGCTCATGAATAAATAAAATATCAAAGTTATAAATAATTTAGTGATGTATTTATTTATTTACCACAAAATTAAACATAAGTCCACCCACGACAAAAACTGAATATTATTATTATGCTCTTTCAATTTAATTGTCAAAAGAGAGGCTTCCTCTTTAATTCCCTCTTTTTTTAGAGAGTTGGAGATTTTCGGTCGGTAGTATCAAGATCGTGTGTTATATATATATATGACCATTAATTTTAGAGTGATTTTTTATTATTCATATAACGATTATTTTTCTTCCTTTTAATAGATTAAAGAACATATATGTATGTATTACAGCCTAATAATTCGAGTGGATGAAAAAAGTGTACATGAATGCATATATGATCTTTTGGTTGTAAGAGAGAGACCTAACCCTAACCCTAACCCTAACCCGTATGTTTAATTAATTAATTAGCTTGGCAGGACAATCATCATTTATAAAGAATATCACATGCAGTTTTAATTCTCCAATTAACCTACAACCTATATTTCTTTGTTTTGAATTATAGGGTTTGTATTTTTGTTACCTACCTTCTTCTTTTCATTGACGACCACTAGTCATGTAAACATACATACATACATGTTAATTAATTAACCAATTTGTTGCATACCTAATTGTATTGTACGTATTCTGTTGAAATTAAAAGAAATATTGTACGTAGACAAGAAGATGCATGTCAACACGGCCTACCGTTCCAATATCAATTTATACAACAAACAAAAGACATGTTAATTATCGCATGTGTTTACATTTAAAATAGACAGTGCATGACCAAGAATATATATAATGCTGATGAACACATTCAAATTAATAACACGTACTACTAGCTTAATTAATTACATGCATGGAGAATTAATGCCTAAACCTAGTGATAATTTAGAATCATTTTTATGTGTTAGAAACTAATGATGAATAAATTTTGTTTATAATATAATTCTATAATCTTAGCTTTATATATATGTTATCATGTCCATATATAAAGATCGAGTTAATCAAAATCAAATCAATTAATCCACGCCAATTAAGCAAAAAAATTTAAATATAACTCATTTGTTGAAATGGAAGGAGTATACATACATACATATATATATATATATATATATGACTACGTACGTACAAAACATTAGCATAATTCTAGCTAGTACTAAACCAAAATACAAACAAAGAGGTGCTTAAAACTTGCTACGTACACAGAAACAGAATGAGAGAGGAGAGTGAATTGTCACAAGCTAGTATCTGAAACATACCAATAGGATGATCTATATATTCTAATAATACAATTAATTAAGAATTGAATAATACAATTAATTAATTAGTAAAAGACGCGTTTGGTGGAAGATTAGGCAAATAGGAGAGGGGCCATCTGAATTCTGAAAGAAATTAGAGATTTACCGTGATCTTCGGGTAATTAAAAACCAATGCTTCTATTACTCTACTAAACTAGTAACATGGAGTACAATTAGTTCATCTAACTAATTGATTACTCTATACCCTTAGCTTTTTTATTTTTAACTAAAATATAGTTAGACGACACCGTTACCACACAAGATTTGCATATCCACCGCCCAAATCCTTATGGTATACAAAAACCCTTTACTAATTAATTATCACGTACGACTTGTTAATTCTTATAACGACGGAATTAATTAATTATATTTCTGAATTAAACTGTAATTTGTTTGACTCTCGTGAGCTAGCTAGCGTCGACACCTTTCCATTAATTATTATTGTTTCGTTAATTTTTACAATCAACCTATATATATATATATATATATATATATATATATATATATATATATATATATATATATATATATATATATATATATATATATATATATATAAAAGCATCCTAGCATGCATGAATATATGTTCTTTCACAATCGCTGTTGGAAAAATGGCCTGCAAACACACCTAACATGTAGAATATCAATAATATTATATTCATTTCCTTTTATAATTAGAGATACAATCATTTTTGAAATGATGTATGAGATGAGATTATTAATTTCTGCTAATTACTTTTAGACTATGTTTATTTGTAAAATAATGGATGAAATAGAACTATTTATACTAATTTAATATTATTAGGGACCATGATAATTAGTTCTTTATTTAATCTCACGGATTATATTTTGTCATTCATAATAAAATTCATTTGATGATGAATTATAATTTCAAGTGAAGTGATGGTGTCTTCTTTTTTGATATATCAAATGACCTTTATTAGCGGACTACTCATGATTATTATATAATAATAATAATGATCGAAATGAGTACTAATATGTTATAAAATGAATGGAGATAAAATTCATTTGATGAAAACGAGGACCGTGACAATGACATAGGGTTTGACAGTAAGTTATTAACGTTTGAAGACGACATACAAGCTAGCTAGGATCCAATTAATGGAGGTTAATTTTGGTATTGAGTGTGCAATTGTGTAAGGGTTAAATGATTAAGTCTAGCAGTACATGGACTGCAAACCTTTTAACTAAATTAATATATACTCCATGAAATGAACTTAAACATCTGATCAATAGTTTGGGAGATTATTATTCCTATTTCCTCCTTTACACAAAAAAAAAAAAAAAAAAACGTTTGCAAATTCTTAAGAATAATTTCTATTTTATGTATTTTTGAAATTTATTTCTATCTATTTTAGTAGTTATAATTTTGATTATAGAATAAATTTAAAAATATTATGTCATTTCATACTATTATCAATTAATACGAGACTCTTTTATATATAAAATTAATAAATTATGAGACACAAGGTACGTAGTATTTCCCTGATCAACAAAATATAAAAACATGTATACATAATGAAAGCATGCAGTGCTGCCATGAAAAGAGCCATATGAACTATAAAAACATCAATCACCATGTTCACATGAAATAGAGGGAAAAAGGGACATAGTTAATATATCGTAAAGGACAGTGGATTACGGTGACATTATTTTCGGGACATTTCATCTGTCTATGTGTATATATGTGTGTATATATATATATATAGTTAAGTGTCGAAATTTGATATATAAATGCACTTAAAAAATTTCATTTAATTTGTGCTTCGCTGTATAGAACAATTTATATGTAAAGTATTTGACTTTTTCAATGAAATTAAGATGACAAATTTGAGATCTTTTTTTTTTACAGTATTATTAATTAATAAATAAATACTAATAAAAAGAATATATTTTTTTTTGTGAAGTAGTGAGTAACAAATATATCTGGGGAAATTGAAAACAAATAATAGGGTCTATCATTTTTCGATAAACAGGTAGTTTCTCCATTGCATATCACATCACATCAACACATAGAAATGAATAATCAAAAATAGCTTAAACTTTTGAAAGAGAGATTGAACACAACAAGGGTTCCAGAGTAACCCATCGAATGACGGAATATTATACAAAAATCTGTAGTGCAAAAACAATCAAATCTCAATATATAATCTAGACACATAAATATAAAGACATAACACGGTTCTATACTCCAGCAACAATAATCATTTTCTAGAATTTATTATGTTATGGCCATAAACACTTTTATTCAAGTACAAGAATCTCCCAATTTATCAACTCAAGTACATTATATATGTTACAACACTTCCCACGAGTACCCAAAAGCAATCTTACATAACAGATTCAAAGACATGGACTGAAGGACTACAGGCACTACTACTACTTTCACGGGCTCAGCAAATCCATCCTTGTGATACGTACCTGGGTACTACCGTATATTCAGGCGCCTTTGCCGGTTGTTTTTGCCAAGGTCGTGAAATTTAACCTGCAGGTAAACATTCAAAGCATTAAACCGCTGAAACTATCTTTGATTGCAACCATAAAAAAAAGTCAAAACTCTGATGGTTCAATTCATCAAAGTTTGTGCAATACCTAATAACAGGTTTTTGAGGAGGCTCAAACACGGTTGACGACACAACCTTGGAGACACTTGCAGTCAACTCGACAGGCTTTGCTCAGATACAGAAAGGAGAAAATTGTGTTAGCCACACTCACTCTCAATGTGCAACTACTTTTAGATTTAAAACAGGAAGGAAGAAAAGGTAAAGAACGAAATATACAAAGTAATTTAGAGGAATCAAACACAATATGAATTCATTTCGCGTCTTAGAACCGGGCATGACTTTCATAGCAGTTCAAATATCAAATTGCACCCGACTTCCAAACAGGAATACTCGTATTCTTTGCTTCCAGATACAACCAAATCTATCAAGAAAACTATCTCATGCACAAAACCTCATACCACACCTTGAATATATAGTTATTAACAGGAAATAAAATATCAGGCAGAACTCAATGTGCACAAACTAAAATAAAAATAGTGGTCAGGACCTCAAGCTCCTCCAAAACTCCACTCTGATAAAGTTTGCAAGAAGTGGACCCTATCTCTGCTGTTGGTGATGCTTCTGTAGCTGATGCAATCTCATGCTTTGCTGAACACTGCACAGGAATGCCTTTTGTAGCACTGACAACATGTCGAACTTGATCCATCAATCCTAAATCATCTTCCAGCTCATCTAATACTTTTGAAGCACCTTGGTGGCTAATACTTAGTTCAGAAGAATGCTCAATGGCAAGATCCTCTCCTAATGCTGCACATGACGAACTGCTACCAGAACACAAAGGCACAGAAGGTTGACAATATCTAACAGATCCTTCAACCTCTTGATGATCATATAAAATTTTCTGACAGCTCGCATTTGTCAAGGCGTCTTCTACATCAGCTTCTCCTTGTCTTTTTGCTCTAGAATCCCCCTCAAAATCTGTGCATAATTATTTCCCACAGCCATGCACGCGGGTTCCTTTAAGCCGACTACTCCAGTAACTTCATCCTGTTTCCTCTTCTTCTCAGAGACAGCAACATTCACCTGAGAGGAGTCGAGCCTTTGCCGTTTGGGAAGCAAACGACTTTCACTTGTTACTTTCACATGTTGGGGAGGTCGGACCCCGCCAGGAAAGACAAAATGAGGAAGGTCTTTCCTCCTAATATGACGTACATGAATCAACATAGTGGGTTTCCAGAAGCTGTACGCCCACACAGCACGCTTGTAGTCTTCTACTGTTCTCCTCATATCAAAATTTTCACCTTCTGGACCATCAGTTTCTTGTTTCCTCCTCAGACCCATGAAATAACAGTTTTGGAATTGCCGGGTACCATCTGAAAATTCTCCAGGGTCTGGGTGGCATTGAAGTGCGCCATCTGTGTCCCTCTCAAACTAGATTAATTCAATGATCAAAACATCAGAAAATAATTCACACGAACTTCAAAGAGATTTCCATCAAATAAGAGAAGGTGGAATCTCACCTTCAAAGTAAGCAAGCGAAGTCTAGATTCAACCCAGCCTTTCCATTTTCTTAAGTCGTCAGCATTTTCTGCTGCTATATCTATCTGCAAATAATTTTTGTATGCTTCAAAGAATGGGAAACGCTCAAAAAGAGTTGTCCAGCTAGCTTTGCCTTCCTCTATTGCCTGCAAGAGTTGATCAAAATTTACTAATCAACTTCATTTTTAATAATTATTATTATTAAAAATATATGTTTTATATATAAAAAACAGCATGAACAAAAAACTAAATATAAAAATCACATGCACCCCTCAAAAAAAATAAAATACAAAACTCACCCTAAGAACTAAGAAGCATAAAAAAACCTCATAAAAGATTGACAATAACGACCAGATGTCCCATGGTTAAAATGAACAAGAACATGGATGAATCTGCTAAGAAGTTATTATTTCCAAAAAACTATAAACAGAAAACCACAGAAGTAGCTCTTGGAAATAATGAAGAGAAACTGAAATGATACAGAATAATCAATTTGCTAAATATTATTGACAATACCAACAGAAAACTAGATATTGAGTAGAATGTACCTCGGAAATTTCATTTCCCCTCCGAAATTCTTCAACCATGATATGCAAGGTACTCGTTGAAACATTATAGCTAGAGTTCATGCAGGGATATGCGGGAGTTATTATAGGCATCAGATGCTGCCTGTCTCTGAAATTTTTCCTAGGATCCCAAACAGGAAATCCTAGAGATACTTCTTGGATAGGACACAGCATAACCGGGTTTGGCCAACGCCAAAGGTTAAAGACTCAAAAGAATCGAGATACCAACATGCTAGGCAGTGCGTTTGGGTATAGCTGGCAAATGCGAGCAACAAGTAACGCCCAATTAATCCCACCAAGAAACCCAGAAACCGGGTCAAACCGAGAATTAACAATTAAAATTTGAAAACTTCTCTTTAAGCAAAATGATAAAAAAAAAAAAAAAAACAAGCAACACAGAAGTAATGACTACCATATACTTTCACTTACATTGGAATAAACTCCGCGTCGTTTTGCCCAACATCTCATGCATCTGAGTGTAGTACGGAAATTCTGGAAAGACAACAGAAACACAATAACAAGAATAAGCAACACAACTGGATACAATTGCACCTGGATGCATAAAATCAATCCAAACCTGAATATTTGGAACCAAACGCAAAATTTGGTCAGTAACTCTACACCCATTGAGACTAAGAACTGTCTGCTCATCCACATTCTGTAGTATTGACTCTTGTGATACATCCAAGTCCTGCAAAGGAAAAAAATCTGATTGTGTTTACTCATGGACTTGCGGTATGCGAATGCCACTAAGTAACATGTACAACTGCTCGCAAGCCTGATAACATTTCTTTGGTTTGATGGGAGGGCAAAAATTAATTAATGAAAGCTTGAGAAATTATCCATTTTATCGCCGCATGGGCTTATAAAGCTAATCATACTAATCAATGGGTACTAAATTTAATAAATTGAGAGGGCAAATTCTCAGATGCGTCTCAAGGATCGGGAAGAATAATATAGTTAATCACAAAAATTGTGCCTCCAACTTTTTGACAGGACTACTTTTGGAACTAATTGACAAGATACATCCTTAAAGAAGTTTAATAGGGAAGAAACCAAAAATATAATATATATATATATATATATATTAATATCTTATTAGTTGGGAAGAACGCAAAATGTTCCGGTGCAAAAAATCAGAGAAATATGAAGGCAATGAAGAACTTCGAAAAATGCTGCTTCATTTACCCTGGAAAAAATATATATAAATAAACATGCAGTGACAGAAAAGATGAGATAGAATACCACATTTTAAAGTGAACAAGAGGTGGAACACAACAAGAAGAGTTACATACTTCGGCAGAGTGCTACATTTGCATATAGAAGATCCACAGATATGCCGCTAAACTTGAACCTCATGACAGGAACATGAGCATCAGACACAGGATGTAGTTCTTGTATTTCAGGCATCTCTGCCAGCATCCTGTGAAGTTGGCCAAAAAAATCTTCCTGAAAAAGTATATCACATCTAATTAAGCATATGTTTCATTTTTCAATCAGATTGCATAAATGTAAAAATTGCTTGTCAAGTGAAGGCAAGATTTCTCATTCTACATTTCGTGTAGCATATCTAGGTCCTACGCATAGTGTGTCTATATCTGCACCAGGGCCATGCACCTATTTGACAATCACAAAACCATAAAAAATTGATTAGCGAAATATGATATAACAAAACACAGCTTGAAATTTAAAATCTAATTCCTATAGAAATATTAAAGCAAAACCAGTATGATCACAAACACGATAATAATCCATAATTCAAAGTGCATGGTTTTTTCTCCATATATCGATCACTCCTTCCTGGGAATTTTTTTCCAATATATTATGTCTCTCACCTCATGCTACCTATTAAGGAACCCTGAACCTGCTCTGTTGAAGTAATCTCCAATTCCTAGGTGAACAAAACAGAAAAGTCTTCTTGGTCTGGTCTTTAAAACCAGATACAGCACTTTCTGCCCATCTCAGTATACCTGTGTCTCTTCACCTATTGCCATATGGTTTTAGGTTGGATGCTATATCAAAAACTGCTAGATCAAGTAGGAGAAAGCAAATAGAATGTCTAACTGGCGTAACAGCAAATTATGTTATAGTTTAAACCACTTCTACTTTGAAGGTATGCTTTTAAGATTATTTGATAGCACTATATAAGTATTACTGACTCAAAACTCATAATCATACTAATGCACCTATATTTATTTTATTTTAGGAAGATCACTTGCTAGACTCAAGTCCTACCATATCACAGAACATAAATTAGTCATGTAAATATGTAATCAAATAGCACCTCTACTCTATGGCTTGAAAGTTGATGCAATTCTGACCTTGGGATTTTCTTGCCCCACCAGTACAATTACGTTACCAAAGACCAAATGGATTTGGTTCCCTCTTACTAGTCAATACCTGATGACCAAATGGATTTGTAATAATTATAATCCAAAAAAAAAAAAAAAAACTCCCTAGCTTCAAACCGCATGTTCAATTTAGTTACTAAATTATCCTTAAGTGGAGGGGAGAAGGGGTACCATCAGTCCCTAAAAAATAATACGCTACAATTGTCAACTGCTATACACGTGGTTGCAATTTTTACAACTAAATTTGGTTCAAGACAGCCAGCGTTATAAAACATGAAGCATTTCCTTCTAAACCCTATGCATAAGACGTCTTAAAATCAATACACACCTTCACATCACTTTTGTTTCGAAACAAATTACCACATACACTGATAGAAAGTGAATTCATGTCACTTACTCACTTTATATATTATTATTTTATATATATATATATATATTTGTTTATCAGAAGGTAAACATAGTTATAACGCAAATAATAAAGAAAATGTTTATAAAGTTGCAAATAAGAAACTAAACAACTCCTACTCATGATGTAACAAGACATAACAAATCCCACAAATGAAGAGCATTCAGCATAGTAATTGTGGGAAGCACCTTAGAAAGAGAAAGAACCTGTTCCAATGGTTTCACACATAAATTACCGGTGTTAACAATTTAGTTTTAGCAATACACATGTTAAATTACTTATACAGTTATTAAGCATTTCAAATGTTACATTTTATGATAAACATGATAGAACTGATAATTGGCAGTATAATAAAAATAATAGAAGACAAAAGAAAGATTTACATACACCAAGCCGGTAAGAACCAAATGTGAAAATCTTCGCATTGGCTTCTTGGACTAGCTGCTCATTAAACCCTTTAGCACGGCTTACATTCTTCACCCATATTTTCACAATCTACATTTTGCTAAGTTAGAGTTATATATCAACGAGTAACTACCAATTATTTAATCTGAAACACTAACATAATGTCACCTGATCTAATCGCCCCAGTACTTCCTCCCTTTTGATAGCCTCTTCCTGACTTTCATACAATCCAGCATCTGCAAGAAACTGATGATTGAACCAATGTCAGATATATACAATCAGACTTCTACTCCTCCATAATCCTCAGTTCACTTGCATATGATATATTTGAGATTGGAAAACTAGAAGTTTCAGATCAAGTGCTAAAATATTAAGAGGCCAAATGAACAAGAATCTCAACTCTGGTTATCATAATTCAAAGTCAACTAAGGCGCTAAACTGAACACATTTTTTTAATATCCTTTTTCACTAAGCAAGGCCATGAGATATTTTCCCTCTAAATCATTTCACATTTCATTTATTTACAAATCACAACTAACTTAACCTAAAATATATAGCAAACAAACCATCGTTAAGTTAATTAATACATACTCCCTATGTTCAACAAAAACAATCCATTTGAAAAACCAAAAAATAAAAAAGTTGTTCCAAAAAAAACAAATCCACTTGTTTTGATAGTAATATAAAATGACATAATTTTCTCAAGTTTACCATCACAATTTCGTTATCATACCCTCACTATTAAATTACACACTCAAGGGGTAACATGGAACAAATATATAACCTTAAAATTAGTAAATTTGGCTAATAGAACTCTTTTTGTAGAACAGAGGGAGGACTAAAATGATAAAAGACACAAAAGAACAGCACATTTGGTCTTTTTCATCTTTTCGAAAAATGGAAATAGTTGAGGTGCATCTACTTTTCCTCAAAACTGTAATATAATTTTCAATTCTAACTGTCCTAAACTCAAAATTTCATTTGATTTGTGTTAAAAACTTTGATGCACTTCCCTTTGCTCCATTTTCTCAGCAACTAACAGAACAAATTTCAAGGTGCAGGTAAAAGAGAAATCGCTAAAAGAATGCACCTTTGTAGCAATGACACTAAGGGACTGTTTGATAAAAACTGAATGAATTTGAATCTGAATTTGAATCTGAATGAGCTGAATCTGAATGAGCTGAATTTGAATCTGAATTTGAATGAAAAAAGTTGTTTGATAATCGATACGTCTGAAATATCTTAATAACAGTCTTTTACTATTTTACCCCTTTGAACTATGCTGAACAAGTATATAATTTTGTCTGGACGTATTTTAAAAAATTAAATATAAATATTTATTGTACAATAAATAAAAATAAATAATTCAAACAAATTATCAAACAAAGTATTGAATAATTCAAACAATTTTAAACCAAGTTTCATAGAAAATAAGAAATGTAACGAGTTAAACAAACATGTCAACATGATAATAAAATTACATAATAAATTAACTCAAGTTTCATAGAAAATAAGAAATGTTTAGAAATTACCATTTTCTTTGCTATTTTTTCTTCACCATTTTTATCTTTAGATGGTGCATTATGTATTCAATTAAGATATAGGAGAATACTAAAGAATTGTCTATTATTGGTGACATCTGCATAACTTTTTAAATTTTAAACTAAAAAAAGAGAAGAAGCAGCAAACAATGCTATTTGGGTAAAACACGACTATTCAGCCCTATTCAGCCGAATTTTTTTAAAAACGTATTCAGCCCAATTCAAATTTCAAAATTTGTAAACAAACAGTCTGAATGGCTGAATCGCTCAGATTTAGAGCCATTCAGCCTTATTCAGACCATATCAAACAGCCCCTAACCTTTTCCAATTCGCCAGTCTTAATCAAATCAAACTCGGTAGGCCCACCAGTAGAAATTGGACCCGATAATCCATTATGCGAAACAATGGCGGCATTACCCGCAAAGCTACCCATGAATGTCTTCCGTCCTCCCTTTCAAAATTCAGTATGTTTGTTTTTATAACAAAATTGAATACAATTAATTTCAACCTCCTTTTTTTTTCTTTTTTTACTCTATATTTTTATTTTTATTTTCTCTTTTTTATTCCTCAATCTCAATCAATAACAAAATGAATGCTCAATGCCTCAATCAACTAAGGGGGTGTTTGATAAAAACTGAATGAATTTGAATCTGAATCTGAATTAATTGAATTTGAATCTGAATGAGCTGAATCTGAATAAAAAAAACTGTTTGATAATTAATATGTCTGAAACATCTGAATAACAGTCTTTTACTTTTTTACCCCTCTTAAAATAGTAAGGGAGGGATGGAATTGGAGAGAATGTCTATTTGCGTAAAAAAACCTTATTCAGCCCATTCAGGCCAAATTTTTTAAAAGAATCGCTCAGTCCTATTCAGCCCAATTCAGATTTTCAAACTCGTAAACAAACACTCTTACTAGCTGATTCGCTCAGTTTTTTATTCATTCAGACCCATTAAGCTGCTATCAAACAGCCCCTAAGTATCAAAAGACAAAGAAAGCAAAATTCAAAAATAATCTACTACTAATAGGCAAAATTGTTCATTAAATTTGAGAGCGAGCAGCCGATACAACGAAATAGAACATACAATCAATCAAAAGCCTAAATTGCGTCGATTATACACATAACACACAACTTGGATTTTCTTTTTCTTTCTGTATAGGCAAACTTAAAATCTAAATAAACGAGACCTCAATAAAGGAAAGGTAATCGGAACCCTAATATAAACAATCAGATACTGTGATCAATCCGCGTATCTCGAATACTTCGTCCTCTATGAGATCACGTTCTTGGTTTTGGTCCTCAGTGAACCAAGGAAACCTACAAAAACGAACAAGGAAATTGTTAAAATAAAATTACATACATGCATACGATATATATATATATATATATATATATTATGTTATATATAGAGAGATAGAGAAAGGGGCTTACAGGGTGAAATAAAGAGAGAAAGACAATAGAAACTGAAGGATGGACAGCGGACTTGTATAGACTTGCAATTGAAGACGATGAGAAAGAACTAGCGGCTGTTTTCGTTTGCTAGCGGCCGACAAGAAAAAAAGGGTGCGATTCTTCTTAAATCGGCTTTGACGAGTCAGCCCACCCAAATTACCTTTAAATTTTAATCACTATTTTTTATTTACTACTCCCTCCTTTCATACATTTTGAATTTTTAAAATTAATTTGTAAACTTATAAAATTCAAAATTAATATAAAATTAATTAATTTAATATTTTAAACTAACTGTAAAGCACTATCATATTTATTATTTTCAAAACGAAACTACATCAATTATGAATTTTAAGATTTCGCAAAATTAGCTATAAAAAGTCAAAATGTATCTCCAAATTTAGAATAAAAAAGAGTAAATTTAACCAAAATAAAATAATTGCCTTGTGCTTATAATTTCAGCCCTATGAATATCACTTGCCTATTAATTCTATATTTATATATTCACCGTCATATTTTGTTTCATATTTATAACTGAAGTAAAAAAAACAGAGTTTAATTGAAATAAACAAGAATCTTGAAGGGTACTTGTGCAAATTACATATACTTCAGAGAGGCCTAGAGAAAAAATATCAAAATTTTAAGGGTCAAGTTAAGGAACCACCAGGCCCACCTAAGGAACCACAAGGACCAGTATGTTAGAAACATAAAAAAACTTGAAAAAGAAAAGGAAAACCATAGAATATATGCAGCAGACTAAGTAGTTGTACCACTTTAAATTTTACAGAAATCAATTAGTGCCCAGCCATGGATACCATCTGAACAGCAGCGGCACATCAAGTTCTGGAAACGGAACACAAAGAGAGACATTTTCTTTCATTCTTTTTGTCCCCTTGAAAAGAATGCAATGCCAACCCGTCAGACATCTTCTCCTCTCTCCCTCCAGGGAAGTTGAGCGTACAATTGAAGTTGACTTCAACAGATAAGTGGTGCTCCCGTAGTGAAGGATGTAACTGAAAAAAAGACTTCAAAACATCATTTCTGATTGTTGTTGATAATTCTGCTTGCAAATTTGGTAGTATCAAAAACATTCCAAAATTTGGCAAACGTATGACTGGTATTTCCCCTCGTCAGTATCGCTCATCATGATCGCAAACGATTGATATATATTCTCAAAATATCAAGTTATATAGATCTGCTTTGAGGCCAAGATTGCCCAAAGGGCAAAAAAGTAATGAGAAACTTGGATTGCTTTAGTAAAAGAACAATTTCATTCACTGATAAAATATAAATAACTACAAAAAATGATTATATAGCCATGAAAGGTGGATGGGTTGATTGCAGGACACGGCTAACAAACAGTGTGCAACTAACATCTTGATTGTACAACTATGGCAAAACAGCACAAACAGACAACATGCTTCAAACCCTTTTTAATACTTAGCCAACAAAAACAATGATTTCGTGTCTTGAGGATGAGTTGTGCTATATTACAACTTCTTCATCGAAAGCAAAAACTGCATGAAGTCTTTCAAGAAGCAGATCCTCCTTCCTTCTTCAGTAATTCCTGGGTAAAGAAAAGTAGAAACAAACGACAAAAACAAAT
Organism: Panax stipuleanatus; assembly: GCA_020205555.1. Taxonomy (NCBI): domain Eukaryota; kingdom Viridiplantae; phylum Streptophyta; class Magnoliopsida; order Apiales; family Araliaceae; genus Panax; species Panax stipuleanatus. The sequence goes on along the minus strand of CM035119.1, from coordinate 137,084,667 downwards.
AAACAATTATGTTCAAGATCTTCCCAGTATTACTTGTCTAACTATTATGTGTTGATATATACCTGTTTAATGGCAGCAATAGATTGACGCTGTCTTTCTTTCTTCTCACGTTGACACTCAGCACACCAGTTTGAGAATTCTTTTTGATACTTCTTCAGCTCTCTAAAGATAGAGCTGGTAGATTGAGAAAATCAGTATGAGAGGACACAAACAGCTTCAAATAAGTAAGGAGAATCTCTATTACTATGTATACGAAATATGCATAGAAAGTAAGCCCTGTAAAGAGACAAATACATTTAAATGGGCACATCAATAACTCGCTGGAATTTTTTTTCTTTTACATGGAAAAGATTATATGAAACTTCACAACATTGAATGTTTAGCAAGCTACTTTTTCCTCATTATCCAACATGCTGACCTTGTTGGATATAGGATCTTAAAATGTTGCATTTGAAATGTCCAACTCATTGCACAAACAGCAAAAACAACAAGAAGATGCATAAATCAATGTGTTGTCAAATTTAGGATATTTTTATTAGCAACATAAGAAGAAAAAATAGCAGTAAACAATAAAGCATGCAATAGGTACCAAACACACCCTAGAGAGTTATGAAACGGTCATTCTTATGTATGGTATGATGTCTCAAGACTCTTATCTAATTCATAATGTGTTTGGTATCTATTACATGTTACTGAGTTCTGTGTTAATATGTGTCTTAAAAGTCGAAACCAGTATAACCACTCAACACTTCAACACACACAGTCGCACACAAAAATAAATTAAAAAAGGGTCATGAGTTCTAGCATCTAGATATACCACTGACAAGAATGAACTGTTCAACTAATGTATCTCTGCTTGTGTGTTATGTGTATACATATCTCTCTCTCGTGTGCATGAGAGGTATACGTGTGTTAAATTCAAAAGCAGTAACCACTCAACCCCTCCACACACACACACACAAAAAAAAGCTGATGAGTTATGGCATCTTTATACACCACCGAACTTCCACGGATTTCCCATCAGGATAGGGACACATCACGAGACGGAATTACATAACTGTTAACATTTGTCATGGATGAACTAACAAAGTGTATACAAGACCCAGTACCTTAGTGTATGGTATTTGTGGACGGCATAGTGTTCATAGAAGAGACTATGCAGGGCTTAATGCTAAAATAGAGTCGTGACGAAATACTTTAGAATGGAAAGGCTTTAGACTTACTAGAACAAATACAATATATGGAATGTGCATTTAGTCAATATAGGAGGCCGGAAGCAGGAACCTTGTATATGGACGGGAACAAGGTGCTCAAGAATAGTACAGTCAGGTACCTTGGTTCTATTATTGATATAGGAGAGATTGATGAAGATATCAGCAACTAGAATATAAAGTGACAACTGCAACTATTTTTCATGAATATAAAAATTAAAAGATGTGATAAGGGGAGATACCTAGACGGATGTATAAATTTTGGTAACCGGAGTGGCAAGATGACTTCTTATCTTTTTAAATAATTTCAACCATACAGTTGAAACAACGATTGAGTAGAAATATGAAGATTTATAAATTCATATTATATGCATATGTGAAAGTATTAAATTTTAACATCAAAAGAGTTAATTTGAATGGCATAAAAATATACTAATTTTCACTTTATTGATGAAGTTGTCACCAATTCATACGAAATTTTAATACAACATATGTTGAGTGTTGTTTACATCTGTATGTTTGAAATTTTCTGAAAAGTACCAAAAATAGGCATTTTAACCACCTATGTAAGCGACTTTGTGGACCAGCCCAAGTACCTCCAAGTACCTCCCCAGACTTATTAGAAGATAAGGTAAATATGATACAATCTATCTTCAAGGATTTCTGCAGCCTATCATATGAGAACATTTCAATTTTGGAAGCAAAGGTACAAATTTCACACGAAGCCAATTACAATTTTGACATACGTAAATTGTCAAAGAGAGCTACATATTATTTGTTCAAGGTCAATAATACATAACAGAACTATATTAAAATCTTTCCTTTGCTATGATTATTTATTTCAAGCCAAAGTAAATTCCACAACTTAAACAAGAATCACAAGTAGAAGTAGCAAGGTTTAAGGACTTGGGTACCTTCTGCACCACAAAAGCAAATTAATTCTGTGCCCAGATGTAGTGGCTCTAGCACCATGGCGATGACGACCACGATGAACAATAGCACGTCCCGGGACATGGGAGTAATCAAAAATCTCCTACGAGAATACAAATTCCAGATAAGTCTTCAAGCAACTATTGTGACAGTCTAAAAAATCATGTTTATGCTTATAGATCTACAATGAATTTGAGCTGCATCACAGACCAATCTCGAGGAAAATATGTTGCATTGCAACATCTACATTACACATTTTATTCTATTTTAAGTTTTTTATATTAATGCTATGAACCCAAACAAATTGAGGAATAAATGAAGAACCGTGATTGAGATCTTTTTTGGGATTTAGCAGGACAACAGAAACAGCATTGCACCACATTTGCTACAAAATAAATAAAGCTAAAAGTACTATCGGTTTAAAAGTTTGAGAGGTATCATGTGCTCTTCTATAAAACCAATGGTCTTACCTTTGGTCTTTCACCACTAAATCATTTCAATAGAGGAAGTCTTTCAGGTGGCAAAATATGAAAAGATCAGATTACCTCCACAAGGAAAGAGTCCCGTGGTCTGAAAGGAAAATTCAAAAGATTACATTCCCCACTTAAGATAATCTAAGTGGTTTTATTGGGTCTAAAAGCTAGAACTCGTGTCACGGCTGTCTAATGATTTACCATTCACCAAATTTGTAGGAAGGAAGGTGCACTGAGTTCTCTATTATACCGGTTATGTATATAAAGATATTTTATAAGAAAACGATACCAAGTTCAAATGGAAAAAATGTTTGCGGGAATTAATTCTGAACCAGCAGACAGGTGTACGGTTTACACACCAAAGTGCAAGAAAGCTTGAATTAAATAACATATATATGTTGAGGAACAAGATACTGGTGTCAACAGAATGATTTAAAGGAAACCAATGTTTTTAAGAAGATTTTAACAAAATTCTGAGGAAATCAGCATTTCTTAGATAAGTTCAACAGTTTGGGAAATATTATCAAGGGAATAATTGTAACAAACCTGAAAGTTGATGTAAGCATGGAGGAAGAATTAAAGTTAGATGGTGAAAATGATCTATTCAATCAACCTAAACCTTTTCAGAGTCATCATGCCTTCCCAACGTTGAGCTATCCAAAGATCATACATGAACTTTGGTGTCTATTTGAAAGAGATCGAGTAATCAGATATGTAAACATTCTATTGCAATCTTAGCAGACCTTGAAATCTATTAATTGTTCATTAAAATATTGTTCAGCAAGGTAAGGAATTCAGCCATCCAGGTTTGATGGAATCATATTACAACTTAAACATTAAGTGCCAGGTAATATGCAGGAGGTGGCTTGTTACATACTCGTTATCTTATTTATCTAAACATAGTCCTTGCATTTGTATAGTTAATCATATCTAGCACTTGGAACAGTCCTACATTTAGGGGAAAAGGTGGTACAAGTGGCTTACGATTCCAATTAGGTAGTTAGTGTAACTGGTTGCACAGAGTCTAGAAGCTAACTAGTGGGTGTCTTATGTGAAATACAAATAATAATAATAATAATAATAAATAAATAAACAAACTAACTAACAAATAAAGACAATTAGTCTTTTGCTATATTGCAGGAAGCTGTGTATTGGGTCTGTACTGCACTGATTATATGTATATATTTGGTTTATGTGACGTGAAAGGATAAAGCTTATCGACTAGCGTTAATACATATCCACCCCTTGATACAGGTTTGTATCTCAATCCTTTTCAATGTCGTTTTAGCAACATTTTATGTTAAACAAAACAATATCTTTGTTTTGCAAAACTGCTGTTGAGGGAATATGCAAAATTGCCTCAGCACAGTCATCCATTTATCCTTTATTTCTTTAGTACAAAAATCTATTTTGATTTTCAATTATTTATTTCATTAGAACGTTCTACAGAAATCTTGAAATTAATTACAGTCAACATACCTCTGATTGAGTTCCTGAATTCACATGTTTATCACACCGCACACCTCGGAAGAACAGCTCACCACCACAAAAATGCTTACCCAAGCAGACATTTAAAGTGACTTCTGAGTCATCCACATGAAAACCTAGCAATGTAAAATTGTTGAGATTTTTTGTATCAAATACACTGCTAAGCTATCTCTTTCAATAATTAGAAAACAACAGATGTAAGAATTGGGTTAGTATACTAATGTTCTTATAAATCTATTAACTTTTTAACTCAAACGAAAAAGGACAGGATAAGGGTAAAGGATGAATTGATCACCCACCAAGGTCAACGTCTCTATCCATTCCATACTCAACCACGAAACCATGATGAGAATCAAGTGTCGATCCGCCAACTTCTGGAAAGAAAACTGCACAGAACTCAAATCAGATTTAAAAAGAGGGGATTAAGAAAACAGATAATTCAGCTCTGTTACCCAGTTTATGTTTATATTTATTTTGCTTAAATGTTACAGTTATGAGCAGAAATTATTACCTTTAGCTATAGGACGTATGAAGTCTTCCATTAATTTGTCAAGCATTGTTTCCAGGCCAAAGTCATCAAGAACAGCACCATATTTATTCATTGTATTTGGTCGCATTATTCTGAATTTTGTCTCGTGAACCCACTTTTCAAAATTTTCTACCTAAGCAATCAGAACCTGATAAGAAAACATAAAAGCTAAACTACAAGGAAAAACTGACATGGCAGGGCAGAAGACATGACCCAGGCTAGATGATACCTCAGCTAGCATCATTTCACAGAAACGTGGCTGCAGCATTTCAAATGCTAAAACCCCTGGAGAAGGTTCCGATATTATATTTCGAAAGTTCTCCTTGTTCTCATTGATTGCCTTGAGAAAAGAAGGGACAAAGAAGCTTGTAGGGTGCATATTATATAGCTCCCGATGAAGAGGCTGAAAAAAGAAGGAAGTAATTCAGAAAGAAGAAAAAAAGAAATGGAGATCTATGTGTGACATCAGCTGAGTAGGAAATTGAAGTAATCTATGACACCAATTGTCGGCATGCTTTTTCATATCCAGTATCCAATACGAACACAAGACTCGTCTTTGCCAGCATCCCTTCTGAATGTCCATACGAATATCATATTGCAGGGTCTAAAAATACTGGCCATGAAAGCAAACAATAATTCCTTTCGATTGTACAGTGACATAGCCATTAAATGGTCTTCTTTCTGTGTGTAAAGATAGCTACATATTCACTTATATTTATTAGTTATCCTAGTAAATCAACAATAAAGTAAATATGTTTAAATCCTAATCACCCATGACCCATACATCCACAGGCACACTCTCGTTCTTATTTTCATTAAATTTGTTAAGCTTAATAAGAGAACTTTATAGGTAAAGAGATATATAGTGATACAGCTTCAATAAATATTACAGTTTTCTCTTTTACAAAAACAACTTTCATCTAACCACCTTCGCCTGAAAATTCTTCCAGCCACAATTTAGCACAAACCTGCCTCTTTGTTCCAACATTTTGCATTTGGGAATTCACCCTATGAAGCACCACTCTAAGATACAACGAAATTGAAGTGTAAGGCTAAAAAGAATTAATTTTCATGTAAAAGGGAAATAAATACCAATTTTTTCAATAAAAACAATATATACTGTATAAGTACTGTGAATAACTCCTGAACGAAATTTCAGCATGAATTTTACCTGATAGTTGGATATAATCTTCTGCCTGTATTCTCTATGCCTCTGGACCTGTCAAAAAGTAGTAGAGAAGTCCCAAAATCTGTTTGGTCACAGGATATGCAGTATAATCTCATTGATAAGGGGCAAGAAGCAAGCCAAAGAAGACGCATCATGCTATGTGTTTATGTACTCAGGTAATTCACATGGCATGATGGTCGGCTTTGGTGATTCTCATTACAAGACCAAGGTGCTCGGTTTCAGGGTTTTCCCCACAATTAACCGACGGCGTACAACATGCTCACATCTAATACTGGAATTTTAAGCTGGATTATAGATTTCAAAGTCACCATAAATTCATGTATTATATACACAAACAATAAATAAAACTAAATCATTTTGGTAATTTTCATTAAAATAACCGATCACATAAACTAGGTGTGTTTGGATGCAGTTTTCAACTCTGTTTTCATATCTACAAAAATTTCAGCATGCTTAAGACTATAGTTGACATAAAGTTGTAATTTTTTCCTATTTTCCTCACCTCAGCTTCCTTGGCATGAAAACAAATAAAATTTCAAACAATAGAAACGACATATTCAGCATGTGAGAATATTTTCCTACATTTGAGAAATTCTAAACATCACCAGTTAATAATTTCAGACTTTAATTATTACTTCACTTTCCTAAGCTTTTCCGGCATGCAAACAACAAATTAACACATTTTCGGAATACTCACTCGATTGCGTTCCCCTTCAGGTGAATAACGAAGCAGAATCTCCCGCATGTACTGAACTTTGGTGTCGCGAGACACATTCAACAAGGTCGGAGGCAAATACCTCTCTAGAGAGCTGAAAAGCAGGGGACTAAACTCCAATTCCAGATCTTCGTAGCTATCCGGCTTGTGATCTGTGTTAGGGTTCAAGCGAAGACGAAGAGTCGAGTACGACGGAAAGCTCGGCGAAACCACCCCGTTCCCGTTGCTGTTTCCTGCACCCATACCTGTCTGACTGTCCTTTCTTCGATCCACTTCAGACATAGTTCTAGTCTTCTAGAGAGTCCCCGTAAAGATAATTATATATGGAGAGGGAGGGGAAATGTGAATATCAGCAAAGCATTTCGAACTGAAGAGAGAGAGAATTGTGTAGGTTAGGGCTTGGTGTGGTTGAGATTAGGGTTTTGAGAATTTCAGGTCCTGGTTTGTAGTGCAAGGTTAGGGTTTGGTGTCAACTGTATGTCGCTTACGCATGAAGATTTTTATTACTTACTTAATTTATTTATTTTAAATCTATATTTGGCTTAAATTTAAGAGTGATGCCACGGAGTGACGGAGTCAAAAAAAAAAAAATTATGTAAAATGATGATAGAATATTTTATTTTTTCGATTAAATGTTGTCACCGTAACATTAAGTATGTAGATCTATTAGCTATGTCATAAATTATTATTAAAATATTTAATGTTATTTTGATATTTATTAGAGACAACAAAATTAAGACCTTTAATATTATTCAAATATGTTGTTTTCGGTAGCACAATAGAGATTTAGGAGGAGAGTTGAATAGAACTTTAAAATTTTTGCTTATTTAAAGATTAGTTACCAACAAAATAATTTGTTCAATTAATCTTAGCACGGTATAATATTAATTTGAAAACTCCTCAAAAAGATGTAATGAAGTCACAATTCTAAATTTAATTTTATGGATATTAGTCACTTCATAAATATAACATATATTTGATTGAAAGTAATAACACAAGATATTTTTAAGTAGTTCGGAGTACAAATAACTCATAGTTTCCTCTTCTACTTTAATAAGTAAAAAATTCACTAAGTATGGGGTCACAAAGACAAGATCACTAAGATCTATTACAACTGAACCACTTAGATTCCTTCGAGTCACTTAGTCCCGGCAAGGTCACAGAAATCAAGTCACGTAGACCTCTACAGGTCACTTAGACTTGGGTGAAAGTCATTAACACAATCGAATCACACTGAAATAATAATAGTGTTGGGTGTTGTTAAGTTTTGCAATGAGCTTGATACTTTTTGGTACTTAGCAACTTGAATAAGATATTCAGTTTCGTAAAGTAGAGCTTTATTTGATTAGACAGAGTTTCAGCTTCTTTTTTTGATGATTCGTTATTTGGATTTGAATTCTCGTACTCTTTGATAGACTTTTGAAAATCAGCCCGTTTGAGAGTTCTCGTTGGTGCATTTAATGCTCTGCTCCAAGATGTTTTTTGTTGTTAACTTATAAAATAGATACTAGAATTGCTTTCAGCTTTAGCAAGTCACTTAAATAATAGTCTCACCTACCACGTGTTAGTGGTGTCACATATTCGATATAACGATTTTGTGACGCCCCCAAAATAGGTTCAATACTCAACCCATTCTGAGTCGTCAAATATATGGTACATAATTCAAATACAATATTTCATATCAAACGGTCGTGCAAAATACGACCACACAACTGTGAGTGTCAATACAAACATGTAAAAAATATAAACATTCAAACTAAGTTCTCATTATATTTATTATCATACTATTTTTTTAAAAATAGTGAGGACTTTTACAGCTTTAACTCGGACCATCACTTCATTCCCCGACTAGTACCTGCGATATTCTCATTTCTTGAAGAGAACAATGGAAGAAAAGGGTGAGCTCAACTAGCCTTGTAAAGAATATTATAACTAAGATAATGAAAAATAAATTATCGTTAGCCTTCAATAAATCAGATAAAATATTATTGACAACATGTTTTAGATCAATATTCGCAGCGAAAATAATAATTCATTAGAAGAGTTAAGTAGAGAATGATGTCTACTATCTTCTTTGATTTAAAAGTCCATCATTAATATTTTATCCCTGCAACATCAATCAATATATATCTCGAATCAAATATTCGTCTTTTGCACTATGGGCCAAAGATATTCATTTGTATCATCAGTTGGTCATGTTCATCTCAATACCTGTTCATCTTTGCACTATGGGCCAAAAATATTCATCAGATAATCATTCATCTTTGCACTACAGGCCAAAGATATTCATCAAGCAATCATTCATCTTTACATTACAGGCCAAAGATATTCAGTTATATCACCATTTAGGATTGAGGATGGTGAAAAATAATACGAATAACGAATCCAGTGAGATAAATGACAAATATTATATAATTTATCCAGAGTTTAAGAATGAATATCAAAACTTGGATCCAATCAAAGATGATTTGGAATAATTTTTTTTGTTTTATCGTGAATAGTAACTCGACATAAAAAGATAAAATTTCACAAGAAAGTTCAGACTAATATTTCAGTGAAATGATATTAGATGAAGCGCAAAACTCAAGGAATTTCTGATCATTTCAGGAATTATAGAAGCAATACTTACCGTAGTAAGTTTAGAGTTAGGAATATGAAATGAAACAATATACGAAACTGCAATTAAATTTTCACCCGTCAGGCGGTAGTTCACTCAGACAGATTATTTTCACAATTTAATAATAACTGAATACGAAGGGTTATTCATCAGGCATGTGGTAGTCCGCGTAGACAAGTTATTCCCACATAATAATAAAGAATGGAATAACAACAAGATTTCACCATGCATGCGGTAGTCCGCGTAGACACGTTATTCCAACAGAATATTAAAGAATAGAATAATAACCCTTACGAGTATTGAAAGAAAATAACCCTCTTCATGAATACAAAATAAATAATACCCCTTACCTTAAAAATTTGGAGATTGCACTAGTGGAACAGCAGAATACTCTACTTATTTCTCTCTTATTCTCTCTATACTTTATCTCTCTATAGCTTTAGTGAATTGGTGAGAAATAATGAAGAAATGAGTTTCTATTTATAAACTCGGCAGAGTAAGGATAAAATAGTATTTTCGCCATAATTTATGATGTCATCGCTTACATCATTGATCCTATGACATCATTGCTTACCTCATCGTTTCGATAACATCATTGCTTACCTCATCGTTCCGATGACATCATTGCTTACATCATAAGAATTCAAATTTAATTTGTTCTCTATTACCTCATTTTACTTTTATACCATGAATTTACTATAATAATGTTAACATTCAAATTATAAAAATCATACTATTATATAATCACATCATACTACTATAATGTAATATTATAATAATATATTTGAATGAATTATTTTATCGAAAAAAATAAAATATCAACTTTCAACAAATGTCACATGTTAAAAATTCCTCCGTTTAAATTCATATTGAATAAATATTTTCTTATCATATATATTAAAAATTAATTATTCACGAATAATATTACTGAACTACAATATTGACAACAAGGTCCGTTCTCAGGAAAGAGGGGGCCTTCTGATAAGGATTTCTCCTTACTGGCGCGCAATTAATCAACCTCTTTTTCAGACAGAACTTCCTTAGACATTGCCAATAATGTTATCTAATAATATTATTTAAATAATATGAATTATTGATTTGATAATTTGAAATACTGTGCAATGACAATTATTGAATCACTAATATAAAATAGTAAAGTAGCACTTATTGATATAAAATATCAACGTATCAAATATTGAACCAATAAAATATTATGTAATTATTGAATCAATAATATAAAATATTAAACAGTAATTACTATAACAATAATTGAGTAAGTGCCTTCCTGCGTAAGAATCAATAATTCGAAATACTGTGCAATACCGTGTGCTATTATGCAACACCGCGTATTACTGTAATTTAACTACCGGGTATTTCAACAGTACTAACGGTAACAGTTTTGTCGTTATTTTTATAAAAAGGTTACTTCTGTCGCTTTCTATATCCGACATTCATTCCGTTGTGGGGTCTACCAATGACTGCGCCGTCGTACGAATATTCTCCGACAAAAAGAATATTCATCGACCAAACGAATATTTTCCGACACAACGAATATTTTATAACCACTTGCTTACTTTGTAAACTTTGCACATCTCACCCATAATTATCATATTTATCAAATCAACACCTTACTATTTTAAAATAATATATAAAGAACATTAAATCTTATTCATAAAATTTAGGGTCTTACAGATTTAGACTAACCACTATCTAATCTCCGTATCTAATTTTTAAGACGGTGAATATTATCTTGAAATTTTCGTTCTAAGACTCTGAAATTGCTAGTCTGATAACAGTTCTGACATGCTCTACCAACTTAGTAAATAGTAGAATGATGAAGAATATAGAGTCGAGCTTTACGTTCTGCTCTACGATTTGGACTCTACGATCTTGTTCTACAAACAACCTTCAAAGAAGAGTATTTTACGATGTTTGAGTAGACTCTGTAGACTTCTCTTTATTCTTCGAATACTTCAGCAGCGCTGCGATTCCGAATACAACTATACGAACTTTGTTGTCTCTATGTAACTTCACGATTACTCGATTGTTGCTTTACGAATATTTAGATTATTTTGTGAATAATATTGACTGTACAAAGTGACATAATAACTCTACGGTCGTTTAACAATACTATGCGATCAATTTGATCATATTACATATACATTGAATCAACTCAAATGATCAACCTAACAAGTTTGATCGTTTTATTATAAGTCCTTCTATAAATATATCTCAAATAAGGATTTTACAAAATTACTTAATAATTATACATTATAATCACTTTAAATATGCATGACCTAACAATTCCTAACAACATATAAAATATTATCCTTAATTATTGACATTTTTACACTTTAGTAATAATCTTTTTAAATCTTGTCATGAGATGATCAATATATTATTGTCTCTTTTTAAAATAAGAGATACTTTTTGACTTTCGAGATCAAATGATAACATATATTTCAAAATTTGTATACTTATAAAATTTTGAAATAAAATAAAATTTGTGATTAATAATTTTAGTTATATATTATACAATTAAAATATTTTTTTATTAACTAAAATTCATATTAATTTAAAAGTTAATATGTCGTCATTTGAATTCAAAAGTCAAATTATATATCTAATTTTGGAACAAATATAATATTTTTTTTCACTTCAATACACATAACGTGGTACATTGATGATGTCAACTGTTGACTAAGTCTATCAGTATTTATGTGTAATTAAACAAACATAAAAATTAAAAATAAAAACACCATAAATTTCATCCAATGTTATCCCTTAATATTTAACAAAAGTGAAAATCCATTCAAAGTAGTATTTGTTATTTAAAATGAAAAGAATAATAAAAATCAAATTTATCGTTTATTTATTATAATAAACTCACACAGTTAGCAATAAAATTTAAAAATTAATATTTTTAAAAATAAATTTGATAATTCACAAGTTCTTTCTCGTATAAATAGTAGGTAAGATCTATCCTTATTTATAAAAGAAAAAAACTTGTGAAACTTTTTTTTTTTTTTTTTACAATTATCATGTAAAAAGTGAATAACATGCAAACGGCCCACGCAATTGTGGCAATAATACATATTTATTATATATATTTGAAACTTAATTTGTTACGAGTTATGAAAGATAGTCATTAAAACTTGAATTACTATTAATACTTTTTAATTATATTGCGATATTTTTTGTTTTATAAAAATATTTTTATTATGAGTAATTATTATTGTGAGTGTTTCTGAATTATATAAATACTAAGTATACTTTTCATAATATTAATCTTTAATTAAAATGTCTATGTACTAATTTTAGTCAAATAATTGAATCAAAGAGTTATTATTAAACGTAATTCAACACTTGTATAAAATTTATGTAACAAAATACAAATGATTTTAAATTTTCGGTTCACTCAATAAATTATCTGGGCCGTTCAAAATTTAAGATAAATTTCACGGTTAATGTAGTACCGAACACACGGGACAGAACTAGTACTATACATGGTGACAAGGATAACTTGGTACTGTTTCACTTTTCTCCCTTGTTGGATTCACCGAACGCTTCAGCGCGTGAAAGCACAAACATCATGTCAGAACTACACTGAGATCACTACAGCCCAAACACACACTCTCTCCCCTACAGACACCAAACATCACCGCCCTCAATTATCCGACCCCTTCAATTCAATATTGTTATCTCAAGAGAGAACCGAAGGATCCCTCAGTCGCCTAACCGTATATGCAAGCCGTTTCTCTCCAATTCTTCATAAGTAATTCGTTTCCCAAAGCCCTAAAAACCTTCGCACCACCACCACTAACTCCAGTCACGATGAAGGACCGGCCGCCTCCGTTGTCGTACGGCTCCGTCTACATACCTCCCCACCACCGCCGTCTTCGTTCCGTCATCACTACTACTTCCTCTGCTTCGCCGCCACAGCCCAATTTCTCTCCTGTCCATGATGCTGACCCCAAAAACAGCACGAATAATAATACCAATACCAATAGTAATAAATCGAGTACGTTAGTGAACTCTAGTAGAATTTATAATCCGTACCCTTACTTGCCCCACCATCAATTGCAACAGCTTCAGCAGCAGCATAAGAAGAATTCACAGCTTGAGTCCAGGTATGATGAGATCTCCGAGGAAGGCTCAATTCGTGAAATGGAGATAACGATTCACCCCGTGAGTTTTGCCTTCACTCTTTTGTTTGAGGTTGTTATGTAAAAGATTAAAGCAATTTAGTGCTTGATGAGTGGCAAGAACAATACTTAGCATGTGTATAAGTATTAATAGAAATAAAGGTGACCCCTAGAGTTTTACAAGAGTAAATAACATCAATGCAATGAAAAATTTGGGGATAACAGCTTTGTTGCATTACTAATGTTTGGTTATTTCTTGGAAGCCTAATATCGTATTATGGAGTAACAGGAACTCTGAAACTCTGACATTTACAAGATGCTCACACCACAGTTGAAGAGTTCTGATTGGGACTCACTTTTGATTTTCATATGTGCACTTCATTTTATTAATTATTAGGTAAGAGACCAAGGCACGTTGGTATTTCCATCCGCCTCTAGCACTGTTTGTCTGTAGCTGTGTTTGTTGTAGTAATTTATAGATAAAAGAAGAGTACGTATGAGAAGAGAAGGAAGATACAAGTTAAATAGGACAAGAAATCCTCCAATCAGACCAAAAATGGTAAAGAAAATGTAAAACTGCTCTTCAATTCTAAATCAGAAAAAGTAACGCCATAAGGTTTATAAGCATGTATGACCAAACTCCAAAGCCCATATAGAAGCCAAAAATGTAATTCTATGCAACAGTGTATTAGACGGCAAAGTATCGCTGGAAATGTGGGATAAGATATGACTTATAAAGAAAGTATGGGATAAGATCCCAAACATGCAAAACAGCTACATCTCTGCTTCTGTAATGCCGAAAGACAGTGCGAAAACAGCTGAGAGTTGGGCCACTCACCTGGGTACAGATTATGTATTCCCATTACGTCACTGCATCATTAATCAATATACTCATTAGCTATTTACCTTTTTGATCATTTTCATAAAGTTCTTATCTTTTTACTTGTGCATGATATTAATATTTATGAACTTGTAAGGTTGCATAGACTGTCTTGCATGTGGATGAGTATTATAAATGTCATGTAGAAGAGCACTTTTCATACATATAGGCACATACTCAAATTTTGTCATGTATATATAGTTTAGCTGTGTTCACACTTCACACCGATGTTTACGACTATGTGTTGTCCATATCTTATGGCGTGGCATGATCATTATTTTTCTTTAGCTTTTTGATACGTTCTTCAAGATTTTTGACCTCTGGTAAACATTAAATGGTGGACGTGGGAGGTAATAAATATTTTAGTCGTATGGATAACATAGGGTTCTCCTTGTGTACATATGCAATTGTGCTTTATATGTAGGTGAGGACTTGTATTAATTATGATTTCAACATAATTTTCAGGGTGCTCCCACCTCGGATAACATTGATGCGTGGAAATGGAAACTAAAAACGTTTATACGCAACAAGGATAAGCAAGAGTTAGTCTCACGGGAGAAAAAGGACCGACGCGATTTTGAGCAAATAACAGCTTTGGCAAGCAGATTGGGTTTGTATAGGTATCTTCAACCTATTAGGAATAAGTGTTCTTGCGACGACATGTGCTATTTACAATGGCATTTTTAACCAAATTATTTTTGGCAGCCATTTATATATTAAAGTAGTTGTCGTCAGCAAGATCCCATTGCCAAACTATCGATTTGATCTGGATGATAGGCGCCCGCAAAGGGAGGTAATATTTTATATTATTGATTGTTTACTTCATTTTATTTCCACTTGTTAGGGTGTGATTCGGTCATAATGGTAATGACTTTTTATCACATTAAGTCATGAAATATTATCAACTTCTAATTCAATTTCTCGTTCATCCAGAATGAAACACTGCCACCTTTTACACCATAAATTACTGTTATTATTTATTGTGTATAGTTTTTGGTGCAATGATGCTTATGCATGTTTCAGAAATTTTTAGTTAGTTAATTCTTTGTACGACTATCAAGCATCTTACTGAAACTCTCAGAATTAACAGGTGATCTTGCTTCCTGGTTTGGAAAGGAGAGTGGATATTCATCTTAAAGAGTATCTTTCCCAGAAGACCAAAAGTGCAGAATGTTTTCGGGATGCATTTTCAAGGTCAAGCAGTAATGGTAGTATTGCTACTGATGAGGGGCTTTTTGAGCAACCAGAGCCGCTGCCACATAGTAAGGCTGCAATGGAGAACATAATCTGGCGAAGGAGTATACAGTTGCGCAGTGAGCAACAAGCTTGGCAGGTTAAATTACCATGACTAGTTTATCATAATCTCCTTGTATCACTTTATTAATGCACTTCTTTTGCTTTTTCTCTCTCTTTTTTCAGTTCAATGTAACCCAGAAGTTTCTTTACTTATGACCACATTCCCTTTGGTCAAGTGTTTACATGATTTTAATTTCTCTCTGTAGTTATGCTTGTATGACTACTCTTATTTATTCATTTATTTTTGTAACCCCTAGAAAATTCACAATGTCATACAATGCTGGGTAGTTCTACTATTAGGCATCTTACTAACACGGACTTGGAAATGACCTAACAGTATAACGCTGCATACAGGTTGTATGGTAGATTGCAACTGATATAATAAAAACCAATATTTTTCTTATGATTATATATTATCATCCCCTCTCCTCACCCTCTCTTTCTTCATTGTTATGTGAAACTGAGAGCCCTCCTAAGAGGAACACTGAAATTGTGGTGTCTTACTTGAGTATGTTATTGTTTTCCGTGGCCTTCTTTGACCACCTTGACACCTTTATATCAAAGAATCCCCCACTGGGTTTTCATGGGCATGCAGTCAAAGTAGCTTTTCCCATCAAGCGTAACATCTATGTAGACTTTCAAGTTTCAATTCCTCGGCAGTGTTGTATATTAGTTTGGTTCTGTGAAAAAAATGTAATTATTTTTCTTCGTTTCATGTTGACTGTTTTTTCCGTCTGATTCTTTTACTAACCATTTCCTCGAAAGAATGGTTTGAGTACAATTTTCACGAAAATTAAGATTGTAAAATTAGAGGGCAAATTATAAAATAAGCTCTAACACCATTATATATTTTGCTTTATACAATACTAGGGACCCCATATAATTATGACACAATCACGGGGTATCATAATCTTTTTCCTACATTATAGCTTTGCCTTTTGTACTTGAGCAATTCTTGTTAGGATGTATTTGAGTCATTCTTTGTGGGGCGTAGATAAATGCTTAAAAGCACAACTTTCTGTTGTTTGAGGGTGTGATCATTTGAAATTATGAAATTATATGTTATATTTTCCCCTTCTGTTATCTAATAGAAATGTTAACTGCTACTTATAAAAAAAATAAAATAATATGCTAACTGCTTATGGTCCTCTCCATTTCACTAAACTTTCATCACCTTTTTTTTATCTTTATATATATATAATGTTTTTTGATAGCTTAATGAGTTCTAGTTCTAAAGTATGCAAAGTTCTTTAATAGCTTTTCTGACTCGATATTTCAAGTAGAGGGTGCAGTTGCTGAGGTGACACTCTTTGATTGGTTATAGGAATCTCCAGAAGGTCGGAAGATGCTGGAATTTCGAAGAAGTCTCCCTGCTTATAAGGAGAAGGATGCAATATTAACTTCCATTTCTCAGAATCAGGTATGTTAGTAGTTGAACTTTGGTTTTATTATTTGTTTACCCGGCCATAAACATGCTGCTCCTGAATGAATAAGTATGATTATTTTGAGAACAGAAAGATAAGAATAGCACTGTCATTACAAAGAACGAAAGTTAGAGGAAGGAAATCAAGAAGTAAGAATAGCACTGTCATTTTTTCACTTGTCTTTACCGCTCTCAAGGGTATAATTTATTCCCTTTGAGCTTCAAAAGTTTGAAAGTTGTATTTAATTGTCTTCATATATGATAGTGTTGATCTGCCCCAAATTTGTTGATTCATGATCACTATAAATATTGATTCAGTCTGTTGTTCCGCATCTTGTGTTCAAAATGATGAACTGTTAAGCTTTTCAGTTTCATGTTGCCATGGCCATGAGGTAATTTGTAGTTGGTACCCAGAGGATCCATGTCCAGTGACAAAGTATGATTATCTTGGGAATTCTCTCTCTCTCTAAGCGATGTAACTTTTGCCATGGGTATTTGAACCCGAGTATCCGGGAAAAAGTAGAATATTTGATGGAAGAACGGGGGATCCTTTTGAACAACCTGTTATAATAGGAAAGCCTTATATCTTGAAATTAATTCATCAAGTTGATGATAAAATCCATGGAGTTCTTTTTCTTTACCGCTATAAAACGTCTGTATACTGCTGGAGGAAAGAAAAATGAATTAAATTGAGGCGATAATATTGCTGAGCCTGATTCTTGTTCGCCCGAATTTTGTGCTGAACCCTTATATTGCTTTGTGAATTCTGGCTTTTGGATAGGGTGGTTAGTTAGTCCTGCCTGCTTAGAGGGTAAATATATTTTTTTCATCCTGCAATTACTTATAGGTTACCATAGCAGTTATCGTGAATAGTGAAAAAACTCCCTATACCGTTCCTCATGTAAATTATACATTCATGTGGAAAGATATAGAGACAACTACAAACAGAATGTACTACAAACATCCTAATTAAATGGGGAATAGTGGTTGACGAGGATGCTTAAACTGAATACTGTTGAGAAAAGTTATTATCCCTTAGGAAGCAATTTATTTTCTCTCCAAAAACTCAGGTTTCTACAAAGTGGACCCAACAATGTATACAAACCTCTTTAGATTTAGCTTACTCTTATCAAAGTTTTTGTTTGATAATGTGGAGTATCCGGTCTGCAGTCCGACTAATCTCCCTACCCAGGGTCAGGCTTGTCAAGCGGCCCCGTGGCCCCATGACCATTTTATTGGCTTGACAAATTGGAGCTGGTGGTATTCGAACTCAAGACGTCCGAGTCTACGGCTTATCCCGGGGTTGAACCACTGCCAACTGCTGGGGTTATCAAAGATTTTTTTTGGTGACTTTAGGTGCACTAAAGTTGTTAGCTCTAGTTCTCAGAAAAAAATTGTTAGCTCTATCACAACATTCTTGTATTTCCAGATGTGTATGGGATATTTAATCTTACTTTTGGTGATGTTGTCCAATCTTGTTTTGGTCTCTCTCCCTCTGTGCGTCAATGAAGTGTAATGCTTGATAAGCCTAAGTGCTGTAGTACTGCTTTAGGTATTTTGGGCAGTTTGAAATTTTAACAATTTTTAAATATAATTGCTTAGATGCCATTCTATAATAAGACAAAATTTGCATTTTTACAGGTTGTTATCATCTCAGGTGAGACTGGCTGTGGGAAGACTACACAGATTCCCCAATTTATTTTGGAATCTGAAATTGAGTCTGTTCGTGGGGCCACGTGCAGTATCATATGCACTCAGCCTAGACGAATATCTGCTATGTCTGTGTCGGAAAGAGTTGCTGCTGAGAGGGGGGAGAAGTTGGGTGAATCAGTGAGTTTCTTGATGCAATATACCCTTACCTTATAGTGCTCTTGTAAATAATTATTTTGTTGGCAATTCTAAGTAAAAATATTTCTATAAAGGTCGGATATAAAGTTCGGCTAGAGGGTGTGAAAGGAAGGGATACCCATCTTCTCTTCTGCACAACGGGCATCTTATTAAGAAGATTACTGGTAGATAGAAATTTGAAGGGTGTAACACATGTGATTGTGGATGAGATTCATGAACGTGGAATGAATGAAGGTAGATTGCTGTCTTCATGGAGGTTGTATAGTTTGGAGTATGAATGTGGTTTCTAACAATTATGCCTAATTGGTCCCAGATTTTCTGCTCATTGTCCTTAAAGATCTACTTCCTCATCGGCCTGAATTGAGGTTGATTTTGATGAGTGCAACCTTAGATGCAGAGCTTTTCTCATCTTACTTCGGTGGGGCTCCAATGGTCCACATCCCGGTGAGTACAAGTTATTAATGAAGGCTGTATCCTGTATTTATAAAAGGATTCAAGCATTCCCGTAATTGTATATGATATACAGATTATGTAGTGTTAATTTTTATGCTTTTGTTTGTTTGTTTTGGTGACCATATATGCATTAGAATATCTTCTTGCATTGTCAATTTGATCTAGAAGTTTATGATCTACTAGTTTCACAGTATAGCATGTAAGCTTGGATGGCTATCTCAGGTTACTACTGATATTTTGAGCATAATCGTATTCTGTCTGTTATTAACATAATTGTACTTTGAACCCAAAAGCAACAAGCCTTAGTGGTATGATGGCCTCTGGTTCTGAAAATGGCTGCTCAACTCTTTGGGAAGGTGAAATGATAATGTGATTGCTATATTGGTTGATAGTTAATTCACCCAATATGTTGTAAGCAACTCTTTATTACTTCTCAGATTGTCAAATGACGATTTAGGGTTAAGTATTTTCTGGAAAATAATTGGAAAATAAAGAAAACTAAAACTAGAATGGAGCTCTGCACTCCACTACCCGTAGGGTAGAATTGATCGCAATCAAATTTAGGTCTCAAAATAATATTTCAATAATCTGTAGAATAATACCATGGTTACATCATATTTATAGAAACAAAATTCTATTTGGATTTGGCAAGAACTAATAACTTAAATAGCCCAATAAATAAAAACCAAATAAAAACAATAATTACCAACATAAGAAATCTATACTAATAAATAACCTAAAAAAAAATCATCCACGTTGATGAAGACGAACGAATCATTCCCCACCAATATTGCCAAATACGATTTTTTACAAGAGCTTCAAATATGTGTGTAAGTGTTTGATGTATGATTTAGTATTTACTATTTTGCCAAGATTTATTTCCTTCAAATTACTTATATTCATTTTTTATACTATTCCTATCCATTTCTTTCAATGTATGTAATAGGCTGTCAACAGTTGTCCCACATTTTGGTGAAGATTTAACTCGTAATAAATTTTTTTGGGTGTATATTTCTCATCATGCGAGTTAAAACTACACTAAAAAGATAATCTTCTTGGAGTTAAAACCTCCATATTCGCCATTGGTTTACGAGGATATTACTTGCTTATGCAGCTAAAGATATTTTCTTCCATATTTTATAGGCTCAATGTTGTATACAGGTATAGAGGAGATGATTTCATGTACCTTTAGAAACCTCCTGGTTTTAACATTTTGGTCCAGTTTCATGCTACTCAAATTAAGTAGCCATAAAATAACATTTTTTCCCTGGTTTACTCAGGGTTTCACATATCCTGTCCAAAGTCATTTCCTGGAAAATATTTTGGAAATGACTGGATACAGGTTGACTCTGAATAATCAAGTTGATGATTATGGCCTGGAGAAGACATGGAAAATCAACAAACAAGCCCCAAGAAAGAGGAAGAGCCAAATTGCTTCAGCTGTCGAGGTATACGAAATTATCAACTACTAGTTTATATAATTCACTTGTTAGTGTTTCCGATGCCATTTTCTTCTTGTGGCAATGGTAACAGGACACACTGAGAGTCGCTGATTTCAAGGAATGTAACACACAGACAAGGGAGTCTTTGTCCTGCTGGAATCCTGATTGTATTGGTTTCAATCTCATTGAATATCTTTTATGCAATATCTGCGAGAATGATAAGCCTGGAGCTGTTTTAGTTTTCATGACTGGATGGGATGACATAAGTTCGCTGAAGGATAAGCTCCAATCTCATCCTTCGTTGGGAGATACAAGCCGAGTTCTATTGCTGGCATGCCATGGCTCTATGGCTACTTTGGAGCAGGTATTCATATATCTATCATTTGGTCCTCTCTGAGATGTGATGCAAACCTTTCTGTTCTAAATTTCAGGTAACTATCAATTGGTATGGTCTTAAATGTTCAGATGGGGTTGGTTCATACTTTCTTCTTTTCTTCTGTTACGTAGAACTGCTTCCTCCCTAGGTGGGCACATGAGTGCTGGATACGACTTACGTACTCATAGACCTTCATAATCCGAGTATCATTCCTATCGCAAAATTATTGTGGACTTGAACCAGGTCATCACATCCGTAAAGTGGTATCTGGCCAACTCCTCACCCAACTCCTTACCTTTTCCTATTTATACATTCTTAGGAGTCCTGATTGATAATCAAAATATTTATCTGTCTTTCCATCCTTTTAATTCGTTTGGCATGCAATATAATAGGAGGAATGGACTTATATAAAAAAATAAGGCGAGAAGGAAAAACATAATGTAATGGCTCTGAGGGTTCAAAGAAAGCCAAGAGTTTGATTTCTATGTCTAAGATATAAGAAAGGTTGCCTAACAATCTAGTTTATCTTATGTAAGTTATATTTGATGGATGCTTATATAACTAATAACTTGAGAGGCAAATAATCTTCTGACCATAGTGACCGTTAGCATTTGCAATAGTTTTCAAGATATTTTTAAACCCCAAAATCTGATTCGGTTATGTGTCTCCACTTGAACTGGATTCTAAAATCATAGCTCCTCTTTTCTTCTATGGAAGAAATGATTTACTCAACGACCCCAAGTTTTTGAGGAATTTTGTCTGCTACTTTATCAGTAAGCATACTTTTGTGGATTAATTTGAAAAGGTTACTGATATTTTTCTAAATTTTAATTCATTCCCCCCCTCAATTTGGATTGTATAGAGGTTAATATTTGATAAGCCTGAAGGTGGAGTGAGGAAAATAGTACTAGCTACTAATATCGCTGAAACCAGTATCACAATAGATGATGTGGTGTTTGTTATAGACTGTGGAAAGGCCAAAGAGTCATCGTATGACGCATTGAATAACACTCCTTGTTTGCTTCCTTCCTGGATCTCGAAGGTTTCTGCTCAACAAGTAAGTTCATTTGGAATTCACAAATGTTATATTGTGGTCTTTGTTCTTCTTAAATTACCTGAACACTTGTGAAGTTCTGAACAATGTTTTAGTAAGCAA
Organism: Panax stipuleanatus; assembly: GCA_020205555.1. NCBI lineage: Eukaryota > Viridiplantae > Streptophyta > Magnoliopsida > Apiales > Araliaceae > Panax > Panax stipuleanatus. The sequence continues at coordinate 137,062,496 of CM035119.1, read as the reverse complement.
TGCTTATCCCGTATCTAGTTAACATATCTTTTATCTAAAAAAATCATGTTATCATATCATAAATTCCTAACATCAATATCTTTCTCTATCCCCTGCGAATAACATTTTATTTTCTGTTAATACATTGTCTCTTCATTATCCATTATCTTATTACAGCTATCATAATATAAATGGATAGTCCCAAACCAGTAAGAGGAGTGTTTGTTGCCAAAATAAATTATTATCTGGACTCATGAACATAGTTATCAAGTTAACTTTTCTCGCAAGTTTGGCCTTTGACTTGCATCGTATCTGGTTGATTGCTTTTCCTATTTTTGAATTTTTAAGGAACCTTTAGAAATCATTTTGTTACCTGCAAGAAATCTTCCTTATTCTGAGACAGTTGAAAGTTCAAACTCTTAAGAGTTATAGTTCCTCATAATGAAGAATATTGTTCCCATGTAAAGACCTCTTATTTCTAAAAAGAGAAAAGAAGTCCCTGGATGATGGCCAACATGTTCTTCTCAAAGCAATTACATGTTTACATCTATACAATATCTGAATATCTTGAGTGTAACCTTTGGACATCTATACTTGTTTATGTAAGTGGCCCCAAGCTCTAGCTTCTTTGTTTAGAGTGTACCTTGTTTGCTTCCACCGAGTTGGTGGATATTTTCTTAAGAAACAAAAAAAGTAAAGAAAACAAAATGAAGAAAATGAAATCAAGAAGAAACCGTGTTTCCTGGATGTGTATTATTATAGAAGGTCTTTATTAGTGGACGGATCCTGATAATTTTATTAGCACGCCGTAATTTATTTCATGTTCATAAATGATGCCAGACATTGTGTTTAATAAATATAATCTTTTCATAAGCCATGTTATTTGCTTGATCTAGAATTTATTCAGTTTGCTGGATACCTAGCTTTCTTCTTTAGGCGAATTTTTGTACGTACTGCTTTAGGTGCATTTTTTGGTAAACTCCTGAGTCATTTATCTTAATGTTTTGGAAGCCCTACAGATCTTAAGCATATCTTCATTTTCTTTGCTTTGTGGAATTATTAGAGAAGAGGAAGAGCTGGCCGTGTGCAACCAGGTGAATGTTACCATCTCTACCCCAGATGTGTTTTTGATGCTTTTGCTGATTATCAGTTGCCAGAGATTTTGAGGACACCATTGCAGTCCCTTTGTCTGCAAATCAAAAGCTTAAAACTTGGAAGTATTTCTGAGTTTCTATCCAGGGCTTTGCAGTCACCGGAGTTACTAGCGGTAATGATAATCTGTTGTGAGATTTCTCATAGTAAAGTCTATATGACTATATGACAGTTAGATCATCTCTAATTCTGTCATGGACTTCTCATTCATGTAAATTTGTCATGCATTCATGTTATCAGTTTATGTGTTTACCCATTGTTAATGGCTCTTCCTTTCCCATTTCTTGGTAGGTTCAAAATGCCATTGAATATCTGAAAATCATTGGGGCTTTAGATGAGAATGAAAACCTCACTGTTTTGGGTATGTAGTGTTATGTGTTCTTAATCTATTTTGACTTTTATATCAAGGTCGTATCTTGATTATTAAGCCTATATGGACTGTGGCTTTGACAGGTCACTACTTGACAAAGCTTCCAATGGAGCCGAAACTCGGAAAGATGCTTATACTTGCCTCTATATTCAATTGTCTGGACCCAGTTCTAACTGTTGTTGCTGGTCTTAGTGTCAGAGATCCTTTCTTGACACCATTGGACAAGAAGGATGTAAGTCAACTCCAAGCTTATGATTAAATGCTACTTGATAATTATTTTCCCCCTTATACTTAAACTATAAAAACATGCTAATTAATTAGCTTTTGACGAGTAGTCAATTTTTCATTTAAATACCATATGCAACTTGCAGTTCTAGCTTAACTGTTAATGTCTTCTGTAATTTGGTCTCACAACAACTTCTCCCCTCAATCCCCAAAATAGGGGATGTGATTATAGCTATTGGGCAAGTGTTGCATTCATATTTTTTGTTTATTTATTGCGAGTCATTCAAGCAATAGGAATCTCCTACCTATTAATTAGTTTCATGACTTGTAAAAAAGCAATAACTTGATGCACTAACTCAGATTTATTTTAAGTTGTATCTCCATCCCCAATCACGTTGCTACAGTGTACTTAATATTGCTTCGTGACTGGATGTGGCTAAGAAATCCTTTTGTCTTGGGCATCATAAGTAGACATCAGACCACTGTTGGCTACATTAACTTTATATTTCTTTACTTGGGGACAGAGAATTGCTAGTAATTAATCTTACCATAAATTTTAAGACATAGAGGGAGGTTTTTTTGTGTTGATTTGTGCGAGTTTAATATTACACTTTTAGATGAAAAAAGTATTACAGTGCTGCTTGTTGGAAAACACATTTTCAATGCCTAAAAACATGTTTCATGAATCACATATACTGTTTATCATTGGTGTACAGGTATGGTTCAAAGTCGCGGTAGCGGTCTATGTTTCGGAAGATCATTTTTGACTCGGTGTCAATTTTGGTATAGGTATCAGGCGATACACACCGTTAGCTAGTTAGAAGCTTCAAAAATAGTAAAAAAGTTATGAATAAATTCTAAATAATAAAAGTAATAAGAGGAATCAATTAAGTTAAAAAAAAATACTATTTAGTGCACACAGCATTGTCCAAATTATAAAACAAACGTCTCGTATATGTTTAATCAATTTTATGTTTGAATAAAGTTGATATTGATGTTGTCTTAACTTAAATGCTTGAGCACACATGATCTGCATAATTTAAGTCAATTTAACTTAACTAAGTACATTTTAAATGCAATTTTTTTAAGTTATACTTAACTAATAACTATATAGGTACACTTTAATAATAAATTAAGTATAATTTAGCTTAATTAATTATATGTTAAGTACATTTTTATACCTTTTTAAGGTATACTTAACTATATACTACATAAGTATAATTTATAGAGAAAAGTTCGTTCTCTTTTGTCGTCTCCCTTTATAGCTTTTAGTATATTTGTTTTTTTTATTGCGTTTCTCCCCTTTACGCCGTGATTTCTCTTTTATTTGGTTCGAAATCACTACGTTATGCTGAGATTTCTCCTTTATTTGCTTCGAAACCCATACGTATACTTCTTAATTTTGCTATTTATGTCAAGGTTGCAGTTCGGCACCGTGACACCCCCCAAATCTGTGTGCTTTCCACAACGGATCTGGTGCTCATTTGTACACATCTTTCATAACATTTACTAACAATATACTCAGTAAAAACTTGTTTATTTAAAAACTTAATATCATACTCTTTATTCCAAAATCGTAAACTTTACAATTTTCGGTTACAACTCAGTCATAAAAATTACAACTTATTCTAATGCATTAAATATGCAACTACTCCAACCCTACTTCCTGTTCAGTATTCCAATCCAAAACTAAACCCTTCTACTCAAGTTCAACACCATTTATCTATCATAGACTTCCAATATTAGCAACCAGTCAGTTCTCAGGAAAGAGGGGGCTTTCTGTTAAAGCGGTGCTCAATTAGACAATCCCTCTTTTTGAAATAACTTTCTAGACATTACTAATAATGTTAATCTATCATAGTTAAATGACTTCTACATCTACTAGCTTGAATGTAAAGTACACTAATAATACATTTCTATAAAACTTCTAGGATAACATTAACATAAGAATATTACAACTTACATCTTATTGCATTGTATTATAAAACAAAAACAAAATGTTTCATGACCTAACTACTCTTCTTTAACTTTCTCTTTCTACTGCCAGACTCTTCTAGTAATACTTCTTTAACTGCAAATAAAACATATTCGTAAAAATGAGCATAAAATAGTTCAACATGTTTAACACATAACACACAAGAGAACTCACACTTCTCTGATTCAAAGGGATATCAACAATTATTCATAATAGTAATATGAGGGTTGTTCGTCAGTCAAGTCCTAGAACCATCCATTTGTCAGAGTCAGTCATAAAGACTTTGAACTCTCTGTAGATTTTATAAGGGGATCAACCTAATAATATCTATGTTATGCGTAACACCTTTTATATTGACAACTTTCATTTTCAACAATATAGGAGTTAGACCCGACAATTTAAGTTGAAAATCATATAGTTAACCAAAATCACTTGGATCTATTGAGTTGGTTAACTAATTTTTAAGTAATGGGTTGGTTTGATTTTGGACCCATATTATTATTACAAATATGGGTTGGATCTAGTTTAACTAGTTTTGATTTATATTAGTCTATAATAGTTTTTTGCACTTTGAAGAGCTAATACATCATGTATGCATTATTACACTACATTCTTATATAACATATATACATATTACATACTTTTGTAATATATACATTTGTAATTATGTATAAAAACTATTTCACTAATTATGGAATTAATCCATAATAAAGTTAACACTTTTAGTGTAACGAACTACTAATTTAAATAATTAATATATTCTCCCTTAATTAATTAAAACAACTCATTTAAATTATACAATTTATATTATATAATTAAATTTTATTTCCTCTCTCTCCATAAATTGTTTTATATTATATTATCTAATTTAATTTAATTTCCCCCACCCTACCCCCCGCCCCCGCCCCCGCCCCTGGCCCCACCCCTAAAAAAATAATATTTATTGATATGTATACATTCCCACCCCCCCACCCCACCCCCCCACCCCCCACCCCACCCCACCCCACCCAAATTCAAAAAAAATAATATTTACTGATTATATATAACACTCCAAAAAAATAATATTTACTGATTATTGTAATAAAATTCTCAATAATTTTAATAATTTTAATTAACATAATAATTATTAATGTAATTTTTTTTAAAGTGCCTATAATCACAAAATTAATGTTTTTAATACTCAAATTAGTCACATCAATTAAAAATTTTAGTTTCAAACATGGGTTTAAAAAATTAAAATAAGACTCTTTTAGTATAACAAAAATTAAGATTTTAGTGAAACTATTATTTAAAAAATAGGTCGACCTGGATTCGACCCATAACCATTTAAATTCAAACCACATAACCCATATTAAATATAGGTAATATGATTTTGGTTCCAAAATCAACCCAAACCTATTTTATGTAACCTAAAACCAACCCAAACTTATTTTTAGCCAGGTCTAATAGGAGTCGGTTGCCCGACACATCATAAATTCCCCCATGAATAAGGGTTCAATTCAGTTACTAACATACAGATTCCGACCCAAAACAATTTGGATTGGCACAATAAACTTAACTCAAATAAAGAATTATAACAATTCAATATCTCATCCATTATTATTTCGAAAGTAATTGCTAAGCCGAAACAAATGGCAAGTAACTCTTCTTAATAAATCATTTCACAATATATAATGGACTTCATAATTCAAAGAAAGAATTACAGAAATTCAACAATTAAAAAGCACGTTGTTGCACAAGGTGCATAAAGAACTTGCCAGATAGTGTCTTCTATGTTTACGCTAATTTTTCGTCTTTTGTTGGACCTATATTGTTCATTAGGTTGACATACGGTTAGTCATAATCATATCTTTAATATACTCTAATTATCCTTAAGTATAAAATTTATTTTAAAACTTTATTGCTTACTATGTTTGATTACCAAAAATAACTTAGAACGCACAACGCTGCACGACACCACATGACAGGCATGCCAACGTGAGCGGCATAGCGCGCGCATTGCCCTTTTGGCGCAGCCGCGCCCTAAAATGGCCTATGGATGGTGCAGCAGCGCCATCCTTGCAAAAATATTTTCCAGTTTCCCCCCCCAGATTTTTAGCTTTTGTCGTTTTGACATCCGAACTTCTGACATGCATAACTTTTACTCTAAAAGGTATTTTCGAGCGCTTCTTTTTCCTACGCGTTCGTAATTTCCCCCTCTATAGCATGGCTATTTATTTCAAGAATAAATATCAACACGAGGCTGCACACCTCTTGCAAAAACTATCAAAACTAGATTTTACATAGCTTAAACCTAACTTTACTTGATTAAATTTGTTTAAGGCATTTCTTTAGCAAATTTAGCATACTTGATGATTTAACTATTAACATACATATCATGCTTTATCTCATTTAATTAGCTTGTCTAATGAAGCAATTAGGTAGCTAGTTTATCAAGTTTTACAACATAAACATAAGCATAATCATGTTTTGCTTAGGTCAATTAGGACATTTACTTAAGCTAGCTTATCATGAACGTATGACTTGCTACTTATTAAAATACAATTTATGTTTAGCATGCAATATTACTTGGTTTTGAATATATGAACGATTAACTAACAAGACTACGACAAGTCGTAAATTATCTCTTGAAGTTGCAAGTTTTATGATTACTTGAATAAGCAAGACTTTAATTTCCTTCTCTCAATTAGCAATTAATCTTACTATGCTCCCTCTCTCTTTTAGTATTTCTTTGTGATTTGGTGAAGGAAAATAACATGGCATAAGGGCTTTATTTATAGGCAATGTAAGACCTAGGGCATAATGGTCATCTAACCACACTCGACCAAAGTGGCCAACACCACAAGCAAGAAATGAGGCCACATCTCACCTCTTAAAACAAGCCAACACCACAAGCAAATTAATAAGCCACATCTCACCATCCTAGGCTTGACAACACATTAAAGCAAACAAAAGCCAAATTGATGACTAACTCTTCAAAGCAAGTAACAATACTTACAAACTCGTAAGTATTACATACTTTCATATTGGCCAAAAAGCCCCAACTTTCTCTACACCCTTACCAAATTCCACCTAGTTTGGTTAATCCAACTTAATTTACTTTATAGTTGGGTTTTCTAACTAATCCGGTTAGCCAAAATTGTTGATTTTCCCAAAGTTGATTTAGCAATTTCTATAGTTATATTTATAACAAAACCACACACATTCAAATCATATAACACATAATTTCAATCACCAAAACAACATTTATTAATTATATAAGGTTACATTATAAGTCTTATAAGGATTTAGAATATTATAGACACCGACTGATACCTAATCGATACGCCGATATTTCGGCGTAACGGCCGATACTTTGAACCATGCGTACAACGAACTTAATTTCTTTTGAAGATAATAGAAAAGGACATTTTTTGGGGAAACAACTAAAAACAATTTAAATTAGCCGAAACTTAAACATAAAGATTAAAGACTAATTTTTTTTATGAGATTTCCTGTTTTCAAGCTGACAGAAGCAACATATAAAGCAACACATATTTATTAATGTAGGACAAGGTGGGAAGAATAAATAAGAATACTTATCTCCGCAGAGAAATGGTAAAGAAACACGTACAAAAGCACACAACTTTAATCTCAATTCAATATATTCAATAATCTCAAAATAATAAAATATTACAATGCTTAAATACAAAATCTAATACTTAGAGAATAAGTAAAAACCCTAATTTAGAAAGAAAGCAATCTCCTAACTTAAATCTACTATTATAATAAACTTTCTTAATTGAAATCTACTATTACAATTAAAACTCTCCTAATGAAAAACTATTACTATAATATCCTACTAAATAATTTCATTAATAACTCAATATTTATCTCTAAATAGCAGTACAAAATTAATAATAAATTTATTGAATTTTTTCTTCCGTACTGTATCATTCTCTTCGCTTTTGAAAAAAACTCGTCCTCGAGTTTTGAAATATCGTAGAATAATAAGCCACAGTCCGAGATATGCTTCCAACAAAACATTCACATCTGATGTTTTAATGACGAGCACAATTTTCGGGAATAAAAATGACATAATATAGAAATTTGAAGTAGCTTGAGACTCTAATGTATCATCAACCGGAAAGAGAAAATCACCATGGCTGACCTCAACTTTTATCTTCTTTGATGTTTTTGCATTTGGGGTCAAATTTAACTTCAATTTTTTCACTGCAAACCATCTCTGAATCTGCAAGTTCAACTCACTTAACTTCCGCTTCACGTTTCTCACAAACATCAATATGTGAGAGTACTTGCTCTTCTTTATCATCACTAATTTCATATTGGTTATTGATACGTTTAAATATTGTGAGACATTCATCAATTGTCTTGTAAGAATTTACTTTGCAGGTCTCCTCTTGTGAACGCGTCGCTTTAGTTGAACAAATACGATTAGGATAAACATTTTTTAGTGCTTGAACAAAATATGGACAAACAAAGCATGTGATTATGTACTCATAATGTGCTTTTAAATTTGCAAGACTTGTTTTAGAAAGTGCAAGCTCATCGCATAATTTTCAATACTTGGCACTATACGGGACACAAGACTTTTTAAGTTGCTCGCATATGACCAAAGTTCGATGCTCAAGTTGCTTTATCTTAGTCCAAAGAAAGTCTGGATTGTTAAATGTGGAGGACATTGTATATATGTAGAGGGGCTGAATTGAAAATTTTAAAAACTTTGGCCGTTAAAACTTAAAACTCAAAAATTGTGGGGGTTAAATTGAATATTTCAGATACTTTAGGGGTTGAATTGAAATTTTTAGAAACTTTGGGGGCTGAATTGAAAATTTCATAAACTTAGGGAGCTGAATCAAAAATTTCAGAAACTTGGGGGTACCAAACTGTAATTTGGCAAAAGGAACACTAGAAATTCATGGACCTTTTTTTTTAAAATAGATGGAGACTACGACGACGACGATTCCAGCTGCAGATCGTGCTTTACTCTCGAAAAATTGTTGTCGATTCTCTAGTGAACTTCGACAATTTGATGGAAGCCAGAAAAATAGGGTAGGAAAGAATTGGGTGAAATCAAAAGATATCAGGAATTTTGGGTCTTGATACCATACAAAAGCAACACAACTTTAATTACAAATCAATATATTCAATAATTTAAAAATAATGAAGTATTTCAATGCTTAAATACAAAACTCAATACTTAAGGACCAAATAAAAACCCTAATTTAAAAAGGAAACAATATCCTAACTAAAATCTACTACTATAATAAACTCTCTTAATTGAAATTTACTACTACAATTAAAACTCTCTTAATGAAAAAGCTATTACTATAATATCCTACTAAATAATTTCATTAATAACTCAACATTTATCTCTAAATAATAATACAAAATTAATATTAAACTTATTGAATTTCTTCTTCCGTACCGCATCATTTATCCTAGTTAGCATGGTAATCGAGAAAACTAACCTCAATTTTTTGGGAGATAGAGTTGGTTGTTTAGCAGATAGTGGCGACAAAGCACAACATGAACTGTTATGCAGCTGGTAGTTTGATGAGTTATATCTAATTTCATTGTTTCCATGTTTTCAGCAAGCAGAAGCTGCAAAAGCACAGTTTTCTCGTGATCATAGTGACCACCTAGCTCTTGTCCGGGCTTATGAGGGCTGGAAAGATTCTGAGAGAGATCTAGCGGGATATGAATATTGCTGGAAAAACTTTCTCTCTGCACAATCAATGAAAGCTATTGATTCTCTTCGAAGGGAGTTCTACTCTTTGCTAAAGGACACTAGCCTTATCGATAGCAACACAACCATCTGCAATGTGTGGAGCTATGACGAGCATCTCATAAGGGCAGTTATTTGCTATGGCTTGTATCCTGGAATTTGCTCTGTTGTGGTAAGCTGTGATGCAAATTTCTGTATTTTAAGCAACAAATTCTTTGGACATTCTTAATTCTTGATGGATTTATAAATTTCTAATTGAGTGCCTCAGTGGTTGTCCTCGTTGGGTTGTGAGCCGCTTTGAGGATTAAAGCCATGATTTCCTCTCTCTCTCTCATCTCTATCAATACCAAAATCTAATAAAACAAATAACGTGTCATTTTTGTTGGTCCTGAGTCAACTCAGTAGTCTAATTAGAATTTTTCTTGGTGACTTCTAGGGGTGGGCAACCGGTTTTTACCAGCCCGAACCGGTACCGGTATACCGAACCGGCTTACCGGTTCGGTACCGATTTTTACCGAATAAACCGAAAATTAAAATAATTATTATTATAATCATTATTTTATTAATATTATTATTATTTTTAGTATTATTATTATTAATTATTTATTAATAATAAAAATTTAAAAAAAATTAGAAAACCGGTATATACCGGTTCGGTTCGGTAAAACCGAACCATAAAAACTCGGTACCGAAAAACCGGCATATACCGGTTTTTTTGTACCGGTACCGAACCGGTTTTTTTGTGCCGAACCGACCGGTTCGGACCGGTCCGGAAAACTGAAAAACCGAAAAAACCGATTTTTTTACCCACCTCTAGTGACTTCCCTGTTTTTGAGTATTATATATTCATTTTCAATGGCTTCTCGAATTCATAAAGTTACAATGACTTCTCAAATTCATAAAACAAATGCAAAATATCCATTTTTTCATATTCGTATTCCAATTAAAATGACATATTGTAATGACTTCATTTGACTCTAATATGTCATATTTAAAACTTATTCGATAAGTCGTTTCTAAGCTACCCGTGCTTTGCACCGGTTATTTAGCTTGTAATAAATAAATATCTACCCGTATGTCGTTCGTTTGGAATTATTATGTTTATATATGGTAATGAGCCAAAGTTCTTTCGCTATTTAGTTATATGAAAGTTGTTATGCTAGTGTTTATAGCTTCATAGATAGAGCACTGAGCAAAATCTAATTATAGTTGTGTATGAATGATGTCTGGTAGTTTGATTTTTCCAGCGGGCATACCCTGGTTTCTTTAGCTTTATGTTATTTCATGAATGCATTTACAGCATGGTGAGAAGTCATTGTGCAGCGAGTTTGCATAATATATCCTTCCATGGTTGTCCCTTAATTGTCTCTAGTAGCTTGTTGCTTCCTCGTGGGCATAATCTAGTTCTTTTGGTATCATGTTGTATTGACTGCTAACACAATTGCATTTACAGCACAATGAAAAGTCATTCTCATTGAAAACGATGGAGGACGGTCAAGTTCTTTTGTACTCTGTAAGTTTTTTTTTTATCTGTGTGAAACATAACTAACGTGTTGACTTGTAACTTTTCTAATTTGAGGCTATTTTTGTATGCATAATGTTCATGGGATTGGACTACTTTAGCTTATTTATATTTTATACTAGTCTAATAAGCACTTTTTATCCTATTATTAGTCCTAATATGACAATGGCATGGACTAATATATATATTTTTTTATGGTCATTTAGAGGGACTATATATATTCGCAAGAAGGAAGGTGGGAGTAAATAGTACCACCTTTTGAGGTATCAAATGGTCTTAGGAGGAAATAAGTAGTCTATGAAATTATCATCATGGGACTAATTTAAGGATAAAAAAATGTTTAAAGGTATTAAACTAGTATAAATAGTCCAATCCCATGCTACATAATTGCCAACAAATAGAGCCAGAGAGTAAAAGAAATGGAGGTTTATGCAGTGATATGCATGTAGTTTTTTTAATGCACTTTTCTATTTTTACTTTTTATTGCCCAGAACTCGGTGAATGCACGTGACTCTAAAATTCCATACCCATGGCTAGTTTTCAATGAGAAAATCAAAGTGAACTCGGTTTTCCTTCGAGATTCAACTGCTGTATCTGATTCAGTGCTTCTCTTATTTGGTGGAAGCATTTCGAGAGGGGATATTGTGAGTCTCTCTCTCCAGTCTCCATTTTTGCTAGATTAGACATGAACTTGCATATGTACATGCATTTGTAGCTTTTACTTAATTATTCTTACTGATGTGAATAATAATTATTAAGGTCATTGTATTTTTTCCTTTTTGGGGTTTCTTGTATTATCATTAGGGTTTCTCAAACCTATAAAAAGGGTCCTTCTCTATTGTAATATACACACTTCATATATACTAGATTCTTATTCTGTTCTCCACAACGTTACTCTATAATATTATCAATTCTTATCTGATGATTATATCTATCATTTCCTTGATTAACAGGATGGTCAATTAAAAATGTTGGGGGGATATTTAGAATTTTTTATGAAACCTGCGACAGCAGAACTGTTTCAAAGCTTAAGGAGAGAGCTTAAGGAGTTAATTCAATGCAAAGTAAGTGAAACCTTGAAGGAATGTTATATTGTGCAGTGTTTGTCATCTGTGCAATTTGGTTTCAGTGTATTTCCACTTGATTCTTGCATTCTGCTTCTACTTCTACTTGTGATATTATGAAATTACGCCGACTTAAAAAGTTACAGCTCCAACAGTGATGGCTAATACTGGTAATCTCTGTGTGCAGTTACTGCATCCCAGGATGGACTTGCACACGCATCATGAACTTTTGTCTGCAATGCGGTTGCTTATCACAGAGGACTTTTGCAGTGGAAGATTTGTGTTCAACCGTCAGGTGCTACAACACCCCTCTGAACCATCTATTACAGTAGCAACACCACGGTCCTTGGTTTCGAGAACAGAGAGTGGTCCTGGGGGTGATAATTCTAAGAGTCAGCTCCAAACGGTGCTTGCTCGGACTGGATATTCTGCCCCCGCCTACAAAACAAAGCAATTGGATAACAACCAATTTAGATCCACTGTCGAATTCAACGGAATGCAGATCGTGGGAAAGCCTTGCAGCGTTAAGAAACAAGCAGAAAAAGATGCGGCGGCTGAGGCTTTGGAATGGCTTATGGGGAGAAGCCAGGCAGGCCGTGAATACATTGACCAGATGTCAGTGATGCTTAAGAAGAGCAAGAAGGATCATAGTTACACTTCTACGAATGACAAAAACACTTGAGGGTTAACACATTCGCGAGTTAGAACTTGGTGAAGAATTCTTGAAGAGCCAACATTTGCCGACAGGCCCTATTACTTTGATCTGCCTTTTTGATCATTCACTAAAAGGATAGGGTAGCAAGTCCAACTAGGGTATGCAGTGGATTTGGAAATGTGTTAATCTGCTTTGGGCATGAATTCATGGTCTCCAATTGGTTGTGGAGACTGCAGTGACATATTTTGACCATTTTCTGGGGCTAGGACTACCAACAGTGGTTTGGCCATGAATACTTTGTTTAGAGAGAAAGGGTTTGCAAAAAAAAAAAAAGAAGAAGAAAAAGAAGAAAGCTTCGCAACTGTGTATATAAACATTAGTTTGATATTTCATGTGTTTTGTAAGCTCTTCGTTTCTCATGGCATGGGCCTACAATTTTACTCTCTGCTTATTATACATTCAGGGTGGATTTAGTAAAGACAGGAATATGGACACTTGCCTACATTGATTTTAGGAAATTTCTTACTTCACAATTTTACTCATTATTAGTAATGTGATGTTGACGAAATTACTGAATATTTTAAATTTCAATTCAAAAAGGTGAGTATTTAATGTTTGCATCATGTGCCTGAACATTCAGACTTTGTTATGGCCAATGTTATTTCAAAATTTAATATTGAAATAAGATTTAAAAGATACGTAAATAATTTAGTAAATTCTCAATCTTGCTGTGCCGAAAAAATCATTTTTACTTTGTGTTGGATTTGGTTCAGTAGGAGTAATCACCCCCTTTTAGTAATTCGAATCTAATTCTCGCCCATATAGACTTAATTAGAGTCTATATGTTGCGTTTAATTAGACTACTAAATTACCCTAATTTTAATATTATAGAATTAATACTCTTCCAAAAATATTTACTAGTATTACATAATGGGCATAGATTAAGGAAATTATTAAAGATCACGCTCAACTAATTCCAGAGTAGCTCATTGGTATCGGGTATCTGTATGGTGAAGGTTGACCGAGAGAGAGATCACAGCTAGAGCTGCAAATGATTCGATTTGATCCGATCTGACTTGAACTTTGTCGAACTCGAACACAATAAGTTAGACTCGAACATGTTCGAGTAACACGATCGAACCAATACACATGTGTGACTTCAGATCGTTAATTATTCATGAACATGTTCAAGTTCGCGAATATAGTCAAACATCATCACGTTCGCGGACATCATCATGTTCGCGAACATCATCAACGTACTGAAACAAAAAGTAAGCCAAATATTGTAAATATTCGAGCATCTCACGAGTTACTCGCGAACTACTCTAACCGAACTGTTCGCGAACACAATCGAACCGAACCACATGGTTCACAAACATATTCGATCGAGCAATCGAACGCGATAACATATGCGAACTCGACTAAGCAAGGCAATCCAATCCGATCAAACTTGAACCGAACCAAACCAAACTTGTTCGCGAATGGTTTAGTTCATTTTCAGGCCTACACACAGCTATTGGGCCATCTAAGGGATTGTTTGATAACATAAAATGAAATGTTCTTAATGTATAAGAAAATCTGAATGGAATAGAAAATCTGAATACGAAATGAAATGATGTGTTTGATAATTGTTTGTCTTAAATATTTGAAGACGTGTATTATCCAATTTCAACCTTATGAATGAACAAGTTTATTATATAATTATAAATAAATAATTTTATTTAAGAAAATTTAAATATAAAACTTTTGAACAATCTTTAATAAAGTATACTATTAAAAATATAATTTTAGGAACAAAACACTAAAAAATATTAATAACATTCTATAATATATAAAATAAAAACAAAAAACTACAACAACATTCATTAAATTGGTTATCCAATTTTTTGTTAAACAAAAACAAAAAACAATTTCTACATAACAAAATTTGTTTACAATAGTAAACAAATAAAATGAATATTGAATGTAAATTTTAATTGCCCATGAGAGAATGTAAGTAAAATATCGTTCAACACTACTTCTTACTCATTTAGTCATAACATTTTGAATTAATCGTTCGGACACATTCAGAGTTAAAAAATTATTAAACAAACGGCTTAAATAACTTATTTATCCATATTCAGACTTACCGAAACCCATCGAGAAATAAAAGGAATGATTAAATAAAGTAGTAAATAATAAAGAAACCATCCTCGAAAAGCTACATTGATCTGGCTGTCGGAATCCCCCTAATTGATTAGATAAATAATGTTGAGAGAAATGGAATCTGACCATATGAGTTCAAGACAGCTAGGGAAGATCTGCCTCCCTCCCTTCTTCCCTTGTCCTCAAATATCCCTTGAACCAAAAAAAGCTAAAATTTCCACTTTTTTTCGGGCCTTAAACACAAAATAAAGTGTTGGTGAAAAGTGGGTACAAATGTATGGTTGTCTCCAAGATAATCAAATAAGTATCAACAATGGGTACAAAACCCCTTTTTTTTTTTTTTTGCAGACTTAAATTTTTCTATATTTTTTCAAATCGACAAAAAATGGAAACCAAATCCAAACGGTACGTGACACTCCTAAATTCGTCGTTACGTTGTTATGTTCTAGTGGCAGTGGGTGGAGAATTGGACACAAAGTTTGGTACCATCCCATTTTCAATTGAATTGACACCAATAGTTTTCCAAGGGACCCAAAATTCATATGTTCCCTATCTACTCTCTCTCCTCTTTTCTTTTAGTAGTATTTTCTTTTCTTTCTCTTTTATTTATTGTGTGTTGAAATGAACACCCCAAGTACGTGGATCCTCTCCTAGGGGGTAGCCCCCTAGCTACATGGGTCAATCAGTTGTTTCTTTATTTATGGGCCCTTGTTAGGCCACCAGCTTGATTGGATCTGAGATTTTTAAAAAAAACTCCCACGGTTAATTAATTTATTACTACTAAAGTTGGGTCATGGACTGTTAAAAATTTCTTACTTGTCGTGGTGAACTTTTTTGAAGATTTTGTTTCTTTATATGGAATTTCTCAAGTTCAAATAAATATTTTCTTGAATTGTATGCATATTCTCTTGAACTTAATACAAATACAGAGAAGAAAATATACACATAGTTCAAGAGAATATTCTCTTAAACTGTGTGCATATTTTAACATATACCCTAACCCCTTAATATGTGTGCATATTTTAACATATTTTAACCCCTTAATAGAAAGAAAATATGTGTGCATATTTTAACATATACCCTAAGGCCACATGTTAAGAGGATCCTTAATTATTTTTTCCCCTTTCCCCTTACCCTGTTTGTGTGTTTTATTTTGAAAAAATCAAAAGGAATGAAAAAAAAAAGTTTCCTTTTTTTTAAATTTTTTTTTTTTAATTTTTCCCCCATTCCCTTTCCCTTTCCCTCTAAAAACAAAGCTCACAAAACACTGCTTTAACGGATTATTATTTTCATCTTTTAGAAATCAAAACCCATATTTCTAAAAATAATTCGGTAAGCCTAACCTTTTTTCAAAAACAAGTGGTTACTTGGCCACCTTGCATACATGCATGTGGATTCGCCCCCTTTATGAGCGTAGAGTAGTAGGCTTGGCATATATATTTTAGAAGTAGACATAAAAGAAAGGATAAATATTTTAATCATTAAAAATTTATGATTTTTCAATATTTACATTAGGAAATAATTGTTTATCTCTCTCCCTGTCTCTGTCTATATATATTATTTATCAAAGGATTTGTTGGTGGGAGGAATTAAATAGGAATAGAGAGCTACAACTCTATAGTTATAAATAATATTATTAAATAGGATTTGTTAGCCCGTCAACGGATCAGTCTTTAGCGGACTGTCTGTCACTAAAATTCATAATAATGTCTGGTCCGTTGACAGACCAATCCGTTGGAGAACTTCTCTGTATATATATATATATATATATATAAAATACCTAAACCCATTTAACAGCAGCACTGCCCCAGTTAGTTACTAATTAATGTGATTGCGACTCTTGAAAGTCGAATAATAAATCTCTAGAATCCCAATTTTATTTTGACTTGAGCTTTTATTGTCTTGCCTCCTTTGATAATACTAATGCTTTTATATATTTGTACTTGAAGTGGAATTTATATGTGTGGGCTATGCCAGGATATTTAAATGGTTGGAACATATGAAGGAGCAGTCACATTCAATATCAAACTTCAAAATCTTGCCATTAACTACCTATTATAAGCTCACTTGTGGATGACAATGAATTAATTCATCAAATACTACAATTATTCTCTCTCTCTAGATCTCTCTCTCTCTCTCTCTCTCTATATATATATATATATATACACACACACACAACACACACACATAGTAGGTAGTAATTGTGAACATATATATGTATGTTTTAGTGTTGGGGGTCACTGGATTGTGGAGTGGGTGTATATTGTCGCCATTGTACGTTACAGAAAACTATGTATGTTAGTTTAACAAATGCTTTTAAATGGCCTACGTACTATGATAAAACATACAGAGAGCATCAGCATTTTATTTTGGGACCAACTTGCGTTTATATATTAACTCATTCCACTGTCCCCTCACACGTCTCTTCTTTCCTTTTCGGCACATTAGATTAAGTTGGATAGTTTAGTGCATGAGAGATCATAGGCAATTCATCAAATTAGCACTGTTAGGACGTACGTACGTTATACACCCAATTACGAACAAGGGTATATATATATTTACTCTTATGTTTGTGCTTTAAGTCGTTGCTGTAACCTAGCATGCATGCACTAGTTGATAGAATTACAGTATAATGCGATCATGTTTTCATGTATTTGGCTCCCAAATGAACAATTTTATCATGTTTTCACTTTTTGGCTCCCAAATGAATTATGCTCCTATTTTCTCTAAAACAAAAATACTTACTATATTGCGTTTTCAAAAAAAATGGAAATAGTTACCCAGCGACCCTTCTTCTTCTTCTTCTTTTTTTATATATTAATTTCTTTCTAATTTTGTTAAATGGACTAAAGATATAAACCCTTAAAGAGTACATACAATTAATTTATGTCTAAATATAATATAATAAATAAATCGATTCCAATTCAATCACAAAAGTCTTAGTAATAGTAAGGCCTAAATATGAATTAATACCCTGAATTTTTAATTTTTTTCACTTTAGGGATTGTCTTTTCAATTAAAAGATTAAAATTTTAATTTTTTCCCACTTTGGGTATTGGCTTCGCAATTTTTTTCATTAGGGGATTAAACTTTTAGTTATAGTGCCACATCATAAAATTAATAACATGACAACGATACGTGATTAAAAAAATACTTATGTGTAATATTGAGTCTCATTTTAGCATTTATTTAATTATTTTTTTTGTACCAAAGGACCATTATTAATTTTAAAGTAAATTATTATATATTATAACTTTAATATAAAACTGTTATTAATTTTTTAAAGTAAATTTAATGATAATTTTACCCTTTTGGTAAATTATTAATTTTTAAATTTTAATTTTTTGGTAAATTTAATGACAATTTTTTAAAGTAAAATTAATAATGTTCTTATATTTATCCTTTTTTGTACAAAAATTAATTGAATAAATGTTAAAATGAAACTCAATATTACACATAAGTTTAATACACTACTGGAAAAAATTGAGAAGACAATCCCCAAAGTGAAAAAAAATAAATGTTTAATTCCCTAATTGAAAAAATTGAGAAGATAATCCCCAAAATAGAAAAACATTAAAAGTTCAGGGAATTAATTCATATATATATATATATATATATATATATATGCCTAATAGTAATGTATTCCTAATTTATATGCCGTAATTGTGAATGGCAACATTTTATCTTTATTCAAATTCAGATGGTTGCTTTAATGGATTCATTTGGAGGAATATCGATTAGTAAGTTTGTAAGTACTCCATTCCATTTATGTTGATGACATATTTCCTTTAGATGGCCAACCTTTGGGCCATTATTTAGCTTTATGTCTAATTCAATGTTTAACATTGGACCACCTTAAATTTTATTTAGGTGCTGTGGAAAATGGCATCCGCCCTTTTAAAATTCCTTTTCTGTATTGTGCAACTCATCCAGGATGAATTTTATAATTTTATATTATATTTATTGTGAAATTCATATTCACAACTAAAATGATTGCAGTAAATACTAAATTAGGAGGAATTTTGTAAATTCATTTATTTTAAATAAAATTACATTATTTTAAGCTAATTGTCACACACTCGCAACCAAGTGGTTGTGACAACTAAAATCGTACTATTATATATCAATTAGTGTTACTAGTACATAATATGTGCGTGGACTTTAAAAATGTAGTGAAACTAATAAAAAAAGAAAGGGAAGAGTAAATAAATTTTCAGATCAATTGTATCGCAGGTCAACCACCCATTCATAATTGGTGATAGAAAAAATAATTTTTGTTGATAGAAGTTAAAATGGTACGAGTAACAATTTTTAAATATAATTGTTTATAAAATATAATTAATTTATCAATACAATGTTGACACACAAATAAAAATTAATTTATAATTTATATGTCAATACTGTATTGATCAAAATTAATTTCATGCTAACTATTTTCATAAAATACTGACTAATATTGTTTTGCTGTTTATTAAAGCAATTACGGTGGGCATTTTAATCATTGGAATAATAAAGTAGTACTAGTATTGCATAGCCCAACCAATTATGGAACGTAGAAAGCTAATCATGCCAATTGCACATGAAGCCGCCGATGCAGCAGCCTTCCACTTTAATGATGATTCCATTAAAATGTTCTCTTGCTTACTAGTCAATTAAAAAGACCTAACCTAACCGAACTTAAATAATTTAAGTATTAATTTAAATTCAAATATCCTATACTTTGATTATACCCTTTATGTAAAAAAAATAACAAGAAGGAAAATAAGAGTTTTAACCTTTTCTTTAATTCTAGATTCATAGTGAATTTAGTGCAAACTATATTTAAATAAAATTTCCCTATAATAAGACTTAATTTTAAATTTAACATGAAAAACTAAACATATAAATTATGTTTACTGTAAACATACTTTAACATGCATAAAAATGAAACTAAATAACAGTTTTTTTCAAAACTAAAATTAATATAAATTATGCGAATCGTAAATAATAACAAGTTATTATCTATATTTGTAGTATAAAACGCCCATGGCCCTTGTGGTGTAATTGTGTCACGTTTTTTTTTTTTTACCTTTTTCTCTTTTGACCCTACAAGTTTAGCTATATTACTATTTTATTTTTAAAATTTTTTTGAATCTTTTTATTGAATTATCTAAATTTTGTAAAAAAAAAATTATCCCATATAATTTACACACTCACGTGTCGTGTGTGCTGCAAAATACTAGTATTTTATAAAATATCGCCGACATAAACAAGAAATGAGATTACACTAGTTTAAGGAAGGTGGTTATGAAATTATACAAAACTATCATTAGAAATAATAACTCCCTAAAAACTGTATTTATATGTCTAAAATCTAAAATGAAAGAAGAAATATCGAAAAAAAAATAAAGAAAAGAAAAGTATTGATAGTCAAAAGGCACCTGAAAGGGAGTCAAAGATGAGAAGTTAAGCTAAGGAGAGAAAGGACATTTCACAAGAAGCATATACGCATATTTATGGCAGAAAATTAAAGAATATTATGAGTAGGGGTACTTTAGGAACTGGAAGTCTAAATTAGACGTCCTTTTTATCGAGCGTATCTAAACATCTTCAAATCTCTCTTTGACCGTCGTACTTTCTCTCTCCTCCCTCTCATCACCGCCTTTTCGCCGCTGTTGCAGTGCAGAAGAAGAGAGTTTTCACTTTTTCTCTCCCTCTTTTCTTCCCACTGCAAAATAACAAGTATTACATCTAAATTCAATCCATATATACATTTATATATATATGACCTTTAGGTTTTAGTGAGAGAAAGTAGAGAGATAAACAGTTATCCTCTTTAGTCCCTCAACACTTAATAATCTCTTCTTCCAAATCTCGATAACACTATCTCTGCCGCTGTTACAACTCTTCTTCGATCCGACGGACACGATCCAATCGTCCTCTAATCACACGCCTAGGGCTCGCTTGTCAGCCTCTTCTACGTAAGTCTATAAAATTCCTAAAGCTTATACTACCTTTTTAATCCCCATCTTTTCTCCGAATCATTTCTATATCAATTCTCTCTCTCTCTCTCTCTCTCTATATATATATATATATCTATGTATGTATCTATATATGGTGACATGCTCCTTATGTCTCTGCTTCGTCATCTTCATTGCCATTTTGAATCTGTAATTCGCATGCACTGTACGTTATTATTTCAAATTAAGCAACTTTTGAATTGAAAACCGTTACATATCATTTCTCAATTGTAAATTTCGGGGTTTTTGTTACTTTTGCTTTGGAATATATTAATGACTACTCTTCTGAGATTTTGTTCGAACCTTTGGTGTGTATCTATCTATATTGGATTGCTTTAATAGAATTACTTCATTTATACATTAGATTACTACAATAGGATTACTTATAGTAATCATTCATTTTTATTGATTTCCACCCAGCTTTAATTGTTACCATTTGACATGGATTGATAATTTGAGATATTTACTTTTGTACATTAATCTCCTAACTTATGTTACTGTTCTATGTCATGTCTAAATTCTCAAGTATGCAAGTATTTTTCCCCCTTAAAAATTACTGAACAAGCTTTTATTTTGGTATAAACTTTGGGCATTTTGGCTATGAGTTTTAGTTTATAGTACTTACTTTTTCTGTTTATTAACAAGTCTGCTTTTGCTGTATAGTTAAATTCTGCTAAGCCCACTTGAAATAAACTTATGGGGACTTATTTTTTACTTTTGTCCTCACAAAATGGGTAGGAGTTCTTGAGAGTATGCCAAGTGGTTGCAAGTTCATGTGAGTGAGAGTGACTCTATACATTTGGATATTTCAATTTTGGGACATGACTCCTTTTTACTTTTATTCAAGTATTTTACTACAATCATGGGG
This sequence comes from Panax stipuleanatus, assembly GCA_020205555.1. Taxonomy (NCBI): domain Eukaryota; kingdom Viridiplantae; phylum Streptophyta; class Magnoliopsida; order Apiales; family Araliaceae; genus Panax; species Panax stipuleanatus. The sequence goes on along the minus strand of CM035119.1, from coordinate 137,040,814 downwards.
TTATATGTAGGCTTATAAATTTAATTTTGCGATGGGGGAAGGGGTTAGTAAGTTAAAGAGGATCGTTTGCATTCTACTTTCCGGAATCTGTTTTCATTCTGCTTTCAGTTTCTCCTTTTCAATATGACACATCTTATTTTTTGTTTTGAACTTGTACTCTTATCTTTTAGCTTGGCAATGAACTGGTACTGTACATTTGTGTAGTCTAAGATTTTTATCTGTATTTCATTTGTCGTACAGGAGCTCATTATTTCCTTGCCATGTAATGGGCTTAAGTATGCTTCCGTTATGTGGCTGATGATGTGTTCGTATCTGTCATGTTACTTGGAAATTTGGTTGCCACAATAATTTTTTGTTGGTCTCACCTGTTAGTATTACATTGCTCTCATTCCACTTTTATGATTATTAGACATTTTTTGGTATTATGCAGATAGGTCGTCTTTTTTTTTTCTAGTAAAGCAAGATTTTTTTTTAAATTCTACACACTTCAAACCTTGCAACAACTGCGTCTACTCTAATTTTACATTTTTCTTAATGTGCAGTGAAATCATCAAATCTCTGTCCCTTGGCCTATGGAGCCTAACGGCCATAGGAGAGGTAGAAGAAGGGATATTGTTGCTCATGAAAATGGTGATGTGAGCACATCTGCGGATGATGATCTGGATCCATGGACGGCCTGGGCATACAAACCTCGTACCATATCATTGTTACTTATTGGTGCATGTTTTCTTATGTGAGTTTTTGGCCCCGTATTACTGATTGTTAACGTTGAAGTTTAAAATAGGTTTTGTCTAGTTATATTTTAATTGTTCTTTCTTTTGTGATGGGTATTCTTTTTAGAGTAAATTTCATGACACCTCTTTTAGGGCACTCTGAAATTATTATTATATCAGGCGTCTAACAGATGCTTGCTGGGTTGGATTCTCCTCTCCTCTGGACTTCAACGTTATTGAGATTATATTACAAACCATTTACCCAGGGTCGTTGGGTATTGAGGGATTCAGTTATGTAGTTTAGGCTGGAGAATCTTTTGGGCCTTTTTTTGTCACTTTCTTGGTGCTTTTCTTGTGTCATTTTGTACTGTTGTGAAGTATTATGCTCTTTAAAGGAGTTATGATAAAAGTATATCTGCATGATGGGGAAGGTACATGTTTTACTAGAAAGAAATATTTGTTATATGAGTTTATTTTACCATCACAGACTTACTATCATTGTTCATATATTTGTGGTTCATATTATACACTGCTTGCCAAAGTTATCAACGTGATTTATACTTTTGCCTGTTTGTATTGACATATGCTATTCAGCTGGGCAAGTGGAGCTCTTGATCCTGAAAATAGTTCAGCTGGTGATATTGTTGCATCGGTCAAAAGGTCTGTGTGCGAAGTGGTACACATTTTCATTTACACTAGGGTATAATCTCAGTGATTGAAAGTTGCAGTGTATTGTATTTGATAGGGGCGTATGTGCGATGATTGCAGTTTTTCTTACATACTGCTTGCTGCAAGCTCCTTCGACGTAAGTTACCTGAGATTTTTTTTTCTTTCAAATAAATTAGTTTTATTATACCTTATGCTGAAGTGTTTTCATATTTGAGGCAACCTGAACTTCTTGCTGATACATTGGGTTTTGTGATGTTTGAGTTGGTGTTTGTCATGTTGGTTATAAGGAATTTGAACCTAGATTTAATCAATTTCTACACAATTTCTGTATATATTTGGTGACATTTCTAGTTTTATAATAAAGTGATAATGTTATCTGCATGTCTGAATTTGGAAGTGTTTTTTTTGTCTTACAGGGTTCTTATTAGGCCACATCCTGCAATATGGCGCTTAGTTCACGGAATGGCTGTTGTTTACCTCGTTTCTCTAACATTCTTGCTTTTCCAGGTCAGTTTCCTTTGTTAGCTTAGTTTCGTTGTGTGTTCTCTTTTTTTCTGTTCTTTGGGGTTGAAGTGTGTTTGACATTTATATGCCCTCTTAAGTAATGTTGTAAAAACCATTTAGACTGGTGCCCGGTCTGTAAAATGGTCTAAGATTATCCTTACTACACAGCCAATGATGGATGCTTCTGTTCAGTGTTTATATTAATTTTATGTTGTAATCTCTATATCAGAGTATCAAACTTCACTCATCTTTTCTTTCCTGTTATGGTTGTTATAAGAGAGATGGTGTGAAGTTTTGTGAGGTTTATGATATATGCTTGATTATAACATAAGAGTTGGATTTTCCTTCCTGTACAAGTGGACAACATGATAAATAGGAGGATAATATTTTTAGTTTGATTACTACTTCTAGTGGTAACTGGAAGAAGGCAACAAGTCAAATATTACGGGCCTTTGTTGCAAACAGAAGAATTTGGTTGAGTATTCATGGATTTATTATGAATTAATATTTATAATTATTGCGTATCTATCTTTCTTATTTAAATAAGTAAATACTTAAGGGACTATCTATGATCTGGATGTTGCATCATCTTTTCCTTTGTAGTTCTTTTTCATTTTTAATCATTTATTTTACTGTCATGTAAAGTAGGATGAATGTTTATTTAGTTTTTTCTTTATATCCTTTGCAGAAGCGTGATGATGCTCGTCAATTCATGAAATATCTTCATCCTGATCTTGGTGTTGGTAATTATTTCAGGCCCTGGAGAATTGTTTAGTTCTTATACTAAAGGACATGAATGCTCATTTGAAATTGGCCTTGCATTCTGTTCATCTTCATCCATCTAGAAGGTGTAGCTCATTGTCTGTAGAACATAATATTCATTTGGTTTTAATATCTCCATGGCTTCAATGCAGAACTTCCTGAAAGATCCTATGGTGCTGATTGCCGAATATACATGCCTGATAATCCCACTAGCAGGTTTAAGAATGTTTATGTATGATTTCTTCTTTCACAACCCTTCTACCTCATAAAATTTATTTTTCCTGAAGGTTCCCAGTTTTATTTTATTGGTTTTCTATGGCCTTTGATATGCCTCATTTCCTTTTAGGAGACACTTTTTGATGAATTTGTGCCTGCACATATCTTTGGATGGTGGGGAAAGGCTATAATGATTCGTAATCAACCCCTTCTGTGGCTTTTATCAATTGGATTTGAGTTGATGGAGGTCAGAGTCTGGTCTAACTATAAAGTTTCATTTTGTCCTTCTGATTTTAGTTTTGCACAGGTCTTTTATTATTTCTGGTCGATTTTTATTTTATTTTATAAATAAGTAATAAGTTAAGTTTTTTGTCTTTTCAGCTTACATTCCGTCACATGCTACCAAATTTCAATGAGTGCTGGTGGGACAGTATTATTCTTGATATTTTAATCTGCAATTGGTTTGGTGAGAACCCTGAAGCCAAAATCCTGTTTTCTTTTTATTTTTTTGCTAAATCATAATCCTGTTGTCATTCAAGTGTAGAGTATTACATGCTTAGTATGTACTAAATTGTACCTGATAATGCTCTTAGTGTATCTTCATCTATCATTTTTGCCATTTTCTAACAGTTACTTTGCCATCTTATGGAAGTGTAAAAAGGTCCTTTTGTTCCCTTTGTTTAATTTTTTCTGGTTTTATGAAATGAATATGCCAATGTCTCAATGTCTACTGAGAAACAGACTTTGCTGAAAGAACTACGATCGTATGGTGCTTATAATTACTTTGTTTGTTGTGTGTACATTAACAATGATAATAGAGTTATCCTGATTATGTTGATAAGAAACTCTTTATTGAAGAGCATAAGAAATAAAATAAAGTAGTAACAGAGATGAGGTTGAGATAGCCTCCAAGCTAGAAGAAAGACAAAACAAACTATAGGCATTTCACTCTTGAAAATAACCTCAGGAAGGGGAGTAAAATATTTATGATACTTGGAGAAGTTAAAAGGAGAGTCATTTCAGTCTTGAAAATATCACAAGTGAATCTGTAAGCACCTTAAATTTAACGCACGAAGTGTAATAACTTCTCTGTGTTTCTCTAAATTCTCCTCCAATACCTGCAGTAGTGAATCACCCAAGGCAACAGGCCTTACCAAATATGAATCACTCTAAGAACATCAACTTCTTCTGCATTGGATTTAGTTGCTAATAAGCATATTGAACACCCTTAGGACTGAGATCCTTCATAACTCTGGCAAAATGGAGCAATCTCAGTGGTACTTGGTGCCAGTGAGATATTACTTGGTGCAAAATGGTGCACTAAGTTGTCAAAAATCTAAGAGAAACTGTAGCATCAGCTAAATTTATATGTTCTAGGCCTATGATCTTGATTGTGGATATGCTCCTTGCTTGGAAATTAAACATAGAAAGGGGTTTGTAGTGCTAACACCATGTTATGTATGCATTTAGCTGAAATTTAAGACAAAATCGTTAGGGTGGTTTTCAAACTCTGCTCTTTACTTGGTACTTACCAATTGAAGAGAAAGTAAACTCGATGAGCTTGGCATTTTGTAAGTGGGATTTCCTTTGGTTATGTGTGTGTGTGAGTGTCTCTGTCAGTATGTGTGTATTATTGTGGTAGGAACATGATCTTATGATAATTCTTTATCTTATTTTTATAAATGGCTAGCATCCTTGCAGATATATCTTTGGCCTGTTGTAATAGATAATAAATCACTATAGATGTTGAGAAATTCTGGTTGTGTACTGTGCAGGTATTTGGGCAGGAATGCATACTGTTAGGTACTTTGATGGTAGAACATATGAGTGGGTTGGAATAAGCCGTCAGCCAAATATCTTGGGCAAAGTATGGTTTCTGACATTTAATTAAACTTATGTTTCAGTTCTTTGTTAAATATTCTACAGTTATGTTTCAGTCTCTTTTTCCTGCTGGACCGTGCTAGGAGGAGCTTACTGGCTATTATTTTTTATCGTTGGAAGTTGAACTCTTGCGTTGATGCCACATTTTTTAAACTGTTGCTCCCTATGTCTCAATTTAATTAACCCTAGCTCCTCACTTTCCATATTGTTTTAGAAAGCTAAATATTGAATTTTATATAATTTCCTTTAACTACTTAAAATTATATTGAATTTTAGAATGATCTTATTGTTGATTTTACAAGAAGAAGGATAATATCTTTATGTGTGAATTAATTTGGGACATCCCTAATCAGAAAGTGGGTCAAGTAAATTGCAATGGAGGGATTAGTAATTTTGTTTCTTTGTGGGGGGTTGAATATGCAAATTCATGGTAAGACTTTTAAGCTTAAAAGCGGTACTTGGTCTCAAAATTGGGTACAAATGGATGAGAATCGCTTTCTTAAAATGGTGATGTGGTTGAGTTACTACATATTGACCTAAAATAATGATGTAGATTCTTTGAAGTTCAGTTATTGATTCCCAAACAACGTATGATTACCAGCCTTTTGTTGAATTCAGGTGAAACGAACACTGGGTCAATTCACGCCAGCGCATTGGGACAAAGATGAGTGGCACCCACTTCTCGGTCCATGGCGTTTTATTCAAGTTCTCAGTCTTTGCATTGTGTTCTTAACAGTGGAGCTCAACACATTCTTTCTTAAGTTTTGTCTTTGGATTCCTCCTCGAAACCCCCTCATTGTTTATAGGTTGGTCTTGTGGTGGCTAATTGCTATACCAACAATTCGTGAGTACAATTCTTACCTGCAGGACAGGTACTCTCTCTTTCTTTCTCTCACTCATACACAGTCACATGCACTCACAGACAGACAGACACACACACACAAATAAAAACACATGCATGCATACAATCCATCACCTCGTTCAAGTAAAATACACTACTTCAAAATTATCTTACCTTCTCTTAATTACTGCAATGAGTTTCAGAAAACCAGTGAAAAAGGTTGGAGCATTTTGTTGGCTTTCTCTTGCTATCTGCATCATTGAGCTCCTCATTTGTATCAAGTTCGGACATGGTATGTTATCTATCTTATGAGAAGCTTAATTTGGAATTGTTTGGCTTATAGCTGATGTTGTTGGTGACTGTTTTTATTATACCTTTATTGTTGACTGATGTAAATTTTTCTGGTCTTATTTTAGGGTTATTCCCCAATCCTATGCCTAGGGGGTTGATAATTTTTTGGACAGCTGTTGGTATTACCCTTTTGATATTTTTGATTACGTGGTCATGGCAATTACATCGAACTCTGGGGAAAAAGCGGCAATGAATTTACTTTTGTGATCCATCATTCTTTGATTCGTTTCAGTCTTTTGGGCAACCATGTTGTAAATACCTTCATTTTCATAGTTGTAAATGATGCTTACTTTGATAGGTTAGATTTCAAATTGTCTCATGTAGAGAATATCAAGCCTTTCTTGTTGGTTGGTGGATAGGTCTTCTAATGTCGGTCCATTCATTGATCTCACAATTTTGCTTCTTCATTACTTATCAAAACAATTTCTGGTTTAACATAGTAAGCTATTGATTCGATTCTTGTTTCTTGAAATTTAAGTGTTTTGGTTAAATTTTCCTGTTCTGTTCTGCTGTGTCATGTCTAACAATAGGGATGATGAGTTGGTTAAATTTTTTGGTGAAGATATAAACAGAGATGAATTTCCAGAAATATTAAATTGGGAAAGGTTTGGATTCGTGTAGAATAAGATTTAGTTGTATAGTGAACAGGCTTGAGATTTGATTAGTCGGAATCTATGTTATACTACTTTCTTGGTGAGCTGGAGTTAAGTGACCCTTTTTGGTTGAAGGCTAGTTTGTACAACAGATGTAATGAGCTGGAAATCATGTTTTTCTGGTGGCCCGGTGGCCTCAATTGCCAACACCACTGAATGTGAGATGCTGGGTTACTAGGACTTCCCAGCGATGGTCCCCTATTTCCATCCTTTTGACCTCGTTTGACCAGAGATTATCTTATACTCCTAATAGTACATTTGACCAAATAAGTATTATTACCTTATACTCCTAATAGTACATTTTATAATTTTAAGTATTAATTAATTAGTTTTTAATATTATCTCAAGTATTAAATATAATTTTGATTTTTTCACTATTTTCTGTTTAATAAATATCACTCTTTTTTTCAATACAAGGACAATATAAATAATTGATATTATATTTAATGATATACAATCATTTCTTTAATACTTGTGCACAACTCTAAAACGACAGATGAAGTAAATAATATAATTCCAATAGTATTGAATGCGAAAAGGATAAAGTTTCCGCCTTCATACAATTGTGCAATTATCTTCAAACAAAAAAATCCATGTGGACAAAAAAAATTAGATCTGAGTATATTTGAATTTGAATTATTTGTATTTTAATTCTCAATGGGGATAAAAATATAAATAAATAAAATTTAAATACATTCGGGTTCAATTTTTTCGTCCGCATAAAAGAAACTCGTCTTCAAATCGAGACATGGAAGCTTTTCGGCCTATTTACACTTTCCGGTATCTATTTATATCTATATCTATCTGTATTATAAAGCCTCCGGCTTTTGGTGTAATTGGGTCACACACCTGCTTGAGCTACTTTTTTTTTTATTACTATTTTATCTCTACAGTTCTAGATATATTATTATTTTATCTTTTTTAATTCTTATTTTACCCCTCTCAATTTATACACGCAATTCGTGTGCCGCGCCCACTGCTATATATAAAGCTGGAGGAGACGGGCTTGGTGTGAAAAATTTTGAAGCTTTTTGGGCTATTGTTAAAATGCCCTTCACTTTTAAGATAATTCTTATTTTGTCTTTTTTATATTAAAATTTTTTAATCTTTCTATTAGTCCTTTAAACTTTATAAAATTTATATTTTATCCCAGTAAATATATCAAAATTAACTTTTTAAATCTGGCGCCTTGGACTTGGAGGTGCTACCCAAGGGACTTGGGTTGACGACTTTGTCTAGGCTAAAACTTATGGATTGATATCTACTTGAACTGGATCTACAGTATAGTACTACAATATACTATTTATTAGGAATGAATAAATCAATAATAGTTTTTGATATTTTCATATGTAGAACTAACTTTTTAAACGGCTAAAAAGTGAATTCTAGGTGTGAAAATATCAAAAAATATTGTGGAATGTGGATTTACAAAGTGAGTTGATATTTTCACTATAATTTTTGATATTTTCACACCAACTTTTTTACCATTAAAAAGTGGGTCAAAACGGTTGTGGATTTATCCATTTCCTATTTATTTTGTCTTTTTCATTCTTTCTAACTTCTATCTACCCCTTCAATCACTTATTTTGTTTAATCTGCTGTAAATTCAGTATATTGGCAGAAGTTGATCGTATATACTTGGTTTATTCGTGTAAATGGTGTTGGCTTGTAACTACATGCTTGTCTTGTCTGTTACAAATCTTGGAGTATGTATTGATATGAAACATGAATACATGCTGGCAAATCCAGAACCTGTTGTAAGATCAAGCAATGTTTGTTTCTAAGGGTCCTCCTAACTGCACACAATTTCCAGAATCACTCGCTTATTACACACACATTACTTTTATGATCCGTCATTTTTAAGTTTCTGCTGTGCACCTAGCATGTTCAAACTTTCAGTGTTGCCTTCCATGAATTTAGCACATGAATGAATTAGTTTTTTTTTTGTTTTTGTTGGATCAGCTGGCTAATTCCCTCGTGTATAAAAGACAAATCACTACATTGGAAATGTGGAAAGTTTTTTCTTCCATTTGGTTCTTCCTCTAACAATCTCTTCATTTTTACTCTCCCCTTTGGTTCGGAGAAGATGTGTAAACTTAAAAGGCCTTCCGCTTGAGGAACCCAAGAGACCGTTGCCCTCGAGGATTTCTGAAGGGAGTGAAAATCCATTAATTAGAGTACTACTGTTCTTGCTATTTTGTTGAACTCCATGACTGATCAGCATTCCACCTTCATCAGGATCACAAAGGGATTGAACTATATCGGAACTTCCACATTCCTTTTTATATTCTAGGATTATATTAGACAACTGGTGCTCCCCTAGAAACTGGTCAGGGATTGCCTGAAGAAGAAGAAGAAGAATAGCATTATAGTTTTTCAGGTTTTGCTTAATTTGAAATTTCTACTTTTTGCCTTTACCTCAAGCATCCATCGTACATACTTTACATTGTTTACATGATGGTTCATGTCCAAGTCACTCCTCTTTGGCTATAATTAAAATCAGAAAGTAGAGTGTTAGTGTATACTACAATGTTATTTTTTACTGCAGACATCTTTAACTTGAAAGCTCCTCTTTGTTTGTAAGAAAACAGGCTGCAGGCTCCCACTGTCATTCGATTAGGCTCTTTTGATATATATACTTGAATTTGGACATGCATGTTCAATTCGAAATGGTTTAATTACCTTCAAGTTTGAGGTCACATATTTTGCATTCCCATCTAACCTCTCTATCTTTTCGGGTGTATCTTGTTCTATTGCCTGCTTCTCAATGAACCATGGACCTATCTCAGCCCTCACCTCGTCTGGCATTTTTGAGAGGCGTCTAGTTTTCTGGTTCATCATTACCCATGTACTGTTTCATCTCTAAATCGTTAGTCCAGCGGTAGCGATCGATGATGAGATCTGTTGTGGTATATAGTGGAAAAAAACTTGTACTGATATCCCACGACATACCTCGTTGCACGTGCAAATACCAGGCCTGTGGCCTGGGATCTAAGTTGCCAATCTCGCCGCATCCCATTTTTCCCTGATGCTCCAACCCATGTGTCGAGTTCCAATACCTCACCCCTGCAGAAACCACACTGGTCCTTCAGTGCCCCAACTGCTCTATCTATGCTAATCAGAATTTAGCAAACAGAAGGAGAAAATGTGTATTATTGTGAAGAAAGGATGTTTATTTTCTTCCTTGCTCAAGAATTCATATATATTAGCATCATACTGTACCTAGATTTGGACATACATAGATTATGGAAAAGTTAGGTTCCTCTATTTTACCCCTGCCTTTGTCCATTAATTTAAACTGCTGATGATGTTGGTTGGTTATAATGTTAGGATATATTAGTTACCATATTGGATAATGATCCACTTGGAGATGCATTCTTGAGACAACCCATATGAGATTATTTCTCCTCATTCCATGCGTTGCGCCAAATCCATCACTCAAAAGCCCTGACATCCACACATGGTTCAGTGCTGTTTCCTGCATGTTCAACCAGTACATTTTCATTCAGCATATGCATTTTACGCAACTGTAATGGGGGTGAAGACTGGCTTTCACCTGAAGAAGGTTTTGGAGGCTTTCTAATGTTGCGGTTTTGTCTACGCCAACTTCATATGAACGAATAACGAAGGTCTGTCTATATCCAACACCCTCTTCAATAATAAGCCCTTGGCGATAAGGGTCAACAATCTGCTTCTTTGTGGGAATATTTTGGCGAATCTGTTCTTTTGCAATATGCCCATTTTCTGCGGGAGGAGCAACAGAAGAATTTGCCACTGCAATCTTGGTACTAGTCGTAGTGGATATGCTACCAGTTCCATTGATTTTGATATTACCCATTTTTATCTTGCTTGGATCCGAAGAGCACCTGATTGTGTAGCAAGCAAGATAGGATAGAGAAGCAGCCATTTTTCTTTTCTCTTGTTGATGAGAGAAAGTTTGGAAAAGAGATTGGGGTATTCATTGTTTTTATAGAGGTATTCCAGCGAACTTTTCAAGAAAAATCGACTTAGATGACAAAAAGAAAAGAAAAGGAGGGAACTTTGTTCTTCAACTGTACAATATCCAAGGCCAATTTGTGTCATTAAAGAGTAGACTTGATTGTGGAGTTTTAGTTCTAATCGACGTACGGGTGAAGAAGACAAATGGGTTAGTCTGATTTAGTAAGTAAATATTTTGGGTGTGAAAAACAAAGAAAGAAAGATCTTTATGTTCTCAAGTGTCATTACATCCGGTTATTTCTTTGCTCCAATAATTTTTGATGCTTGGACTTTTTGTATTGGTTAAAACTTAGTTTTAGTTATGAACAAACAAAACAGGCCACTGTGTCAGCTCTGTTTCTGGTATTATGCTGTTTTTCAGCTTAGTAAATTGTTCAATTATTAATGTTAAAAAAAGTCTTTTAGTAAAAGTAGGTTTTGGTCATTTTCTTTTGAACGTTAGGTGATGCTGAATCTAACTACCTAGTCCTAAACCATGGGTGGTCGTTGACATTTATATCCAAACACTAGTGTTTTACCTTTATGTTTGTAGTTTGAATATGCAGGGGGCTGCATTTTATAAGTAATTTTTATGCAACAAACTTGTAGTATTTGTTACTTGTGAAGTGAAAGAATTTATGAGCATGTTTTTCTCTTGAAACAAGAAATGGGTTATCGATTTTTATAAAAAATAAATATTGATATGGTATCGAAAAACCGGTATGTGCCAGTCCGGTACAAGTTCTTGTGCCGATAAATACCGGTTACGTTTATTTCTTGCAAATTTTTCAAAAATTTCTTTTCTTGTCCAATTTACCTACTATGCTAACATTATATTTGTTATTATCTAATATGATTATAAAATTCCACCATAATTCAGTAGTAAGAATAAATAAAGAACACACAGTATTACCAAAGTAATATAATTTACAAGTAAATAAAGATGTGAAGCATATACTGTATATTAATTACCAAGTAATATATACAAAATACATACAGTAAATAAAGCAATATCAGAACACTTAACAAAGCCATAACCTATTAACCTCTACTCAATCCAGTCACTCTATCTTTGATAACGTTGGCCATTACCATATCTCTGAAAGGCTTAAGCAGTCTAATCAGTTCATCGTCATCAAGAATAGGAGGCAACTAACCAATATACAAATGTATATTTGTATCATCTATATGACTGCATATATTTGAAGTAATATATTACTTTAAATAATGTATATTTCTAAGTAGTATTAAAGTAATTAATTATAAAGTATATCGGAAAACACTAATATTAAGTAATGTATATTATTAAAGAATAGTACCATATATATATATATATATATATATATATATATATATATATATATATATATATATATATATATATATATATATCAAAGTAAATGGAGCTTTGATTTAATTGTATACTTTTTGTGAGGGATAAATATAGATTGTAATTATTTATAAATTTTGTAAATGATTTTTGTTTCCTTCGTATTGTGATTAAAGCAGTAAAGCCCCACACAAGTATCTATGTATGGTATGCGTAATTCATAATGTCCTCGCTAAAATGCGCCAATTATATACGCGTAACATTTCTATATGCATCGTCCACCAAGCCGTATAAGGACCAGACGTTCATGGAAAAGTGAGAGAGATATTGTTGTAAGCCGAAAGGCCGTTTGACTCTACCAAGAGATGGGAACCACGAGTGCTCTCATCTTCAATCTACAGCTCAACAATTCAAACCACTGCTTCAAATGTCTAAATTCAAGCACAAATTATCGAACAACTTCTATGCTCAGTATCAATCAAACAAATCCCAAATTGGGAATCTCAAATAAGAGGGACTACTATAAAAAGTTCAGCAGAGTTGTTTGCTTTGCTGTTGAAGATGTCACGGAGAAGAAACGAGAATTGGGAGGTGATGGTATTACCGGTGTTGTTGAAGATACACCTGGTAAGCGGAACCCAACTCGAATTTTTTATGCATGTGTATCCGTTTCAATTGTTAATTGTTGTTTGTTGGGTTGGATTTTGGATGGTTTTGTTGATTTCGTAACATGGGTACTTTGTTTGGATGGGTTTTCTGATATGGGTTGGATTTTATTGGTCCTGTATGTCCCTGGAATTTACCTGTTAAGTTGCTTCTGCGTTTCCATGATTCTGCGGCGTCCTTGCAATAGATTCCATGTAGTTAGCTTATTTTCTGAGCTTGTTTAGATGCTTAAGTGCTTTTTTAGCAACTGTTGATAGGTTATCTGATAATGTATAGATATGGATTTCCAAATACATTCCACGTACTCATTCATTTGAAACTTCTTAAATTTCTTGTTTTATTCAGAACTCTTATCAAGGATCTCAACTTCAACCTTATTGATAATCATTATAAGTAGCTGGATAAGGTTTTTTGAGTTGGATTAGTTGAGTATAGTTGTTAGTGAGGAGAAAGGTTTTATGTTGCTTATAGCTAAACATTATTGGTATATGTAGTGGAAGTAGTTTTAAGCGGATATACTACTTTTTGATGTTACACAAGCAAACAAGAACCTTAAAAGATGTCTACTTTCTGTTATTTCTCATCCTAGTTTTTTCCTCCTTTCTTCTCTTTGTTGCATAAATGGATTCGTTTAAAGAAATGGAATACATCACCATTCGGTATTTATAATAGTGATTAGGAATTAGGATATCAGGGAAGATCATGTTCCTTTTCTAGACCTGACAAGTTCAAAATTTCAATGCGTATAATGATCAATGAAATCCCTGAAAATTCAGGAAGTGAACCTGGTTTTGGGTATGCCTAGCCAAATGCAACCATGGGTACTAGTACAAAAGTAACACCCAACCATAACCTATTTAGCTATTTATTCATGGATTTTTGTCTTGCTCATCATTTGTCTTGTGTTAAAGCTTATTATATCATATCAATCTAAAATTCTCAATATGTGTGGGTAATAATAAGTTTATATGAGTTTTTTTAATAATATAAAACTGGTTTTTAAGATGGACAACTTCTATACGAAATATATTGTTTCCCTTTACATGTGAAAGTAATTTAACTATAGGTGACAGATAACTTTTTTGAATTCAAAATTATGATCTATCTCTTCATGGTTCTTTCCAGAAAAGAATATTGGTATATATTTCTTCTTGGGATTTTAACATCAGTTGTTTAATTATGATTACAGAGTTGCCTGATAGCTCAAGCAAAGATACATTACAGAATGATGACCCAGACAAGGAAAGTGCTATTTATAACTTTCTTTATCCCAGTAAGGAGCTCCTTCCAGAAGATAAAGAAATGAGTATATTTGATCATTTAGAGGAGCTGCGGCAGAGAATTTTCATATCAGTTTTGGCAGTTGGAGCTGCTATCTTGGGATGCTTTGTCTATTCAAAGGAGCTTATTATGGTTCTAGAAGCTCCTGTCAGAACACAGGGTGTTAGGTTTTTGCAGTTAGCACCTGGCGAGTTTTTCTTCACGACTTTAAAGGTTACAATAAATCTTGTATCCTGTATTCAGTATGGTAAATTTTATTTATATATATTTTATCATAAATTCCATTGTTGCTAGCTGATAACTAAGAATGAATCTGATGTCCTAAAAGGTGGTTGTTCTGTTTTTGCTTCCCTGGTCAACTGAAAATGGAGCCGCATGCGATGCATTACAATTTGTATTATATTTTTCTTTATTTTCTTTTTTTCTTGTCATTGGAAGAGATGCAATTAATAATACTCCATTCATCAGACAATCTTTTAGGCATGTTGAGATAACTACAATATTTGACATCTACTTCCATTAGAAAACTTATCTGTTAACTTTTTGAAGTTGAAATTTAAGGTGGCTCATGATACTATTATTATCGCTATATCAACATTGACCCAATACCCTCCTTCTAAGGAAAGGGAAAGAACTGTAATTTTACTGGGAAGTTTTAATGTAACACAACTACAGCCACGGCCACAGTGGAAATGATTTCTTTTGTGCACTCACACATAGTTTACTATGGGATTGTTCGGTATATACGGTTGGTGGGGTATTATGTGCACCTGATGGTTTATCTAAGGTGAACAAAACTGATTGATTCTATTAACTCATCTGGAACCTATTTTCATTTGAGGTTCTGTTTCATCAATTGCTTCCTTTCTCCTCTTATTTCTAATTCCGATGATTCATCAAACAACTTATCAAAAAAGAATACCAAAACTTTTCTGTATCTTGCCTGAAACATTCTGTTGGACAAAGCACTTGCTGCCAACTTCTTAGGAAGCTCATATGCAGATTTGGTATGATTTGTTTCAGTTGTCTAATTTCATGCTGGAACTCCCATTGTATTAAACGGCTGGTTCTTAGAATCATTGCTGTACCATCCGAAACTTTATGAAGAGACTGCTGCAAAATTGACAACACACAATTCTAGGGTCTCAGTTCAATTATGAACTCAGTTCTGTATCGCAAAGTTTTATTTGAAGTAGTATTTTCAATTTTGTGATCATGCTCCATTTATAAATCATCTCTGAGCATAATACTCTTTGTAACTTGAGAAGTAATATAATTTTCTAATTTACCACAGGTATCAGGATATTGTGGACTTCTTTTGGGGAGTCCTGTGATTCTCTATGAGATCATAGCCTTTGTTCTCCCTGGTTTAACGAGGTCAGAGAGAAGATTCCTGGGGCCAATTGTTTTAGGATCATCAATACTTTTCTATGCTGGCATCGTCTTCTCGTACTTGGTTCTCACTCCAGCAGCCTTGAATTTCTTTGTTAACTATGCTGAAGGGGTTGTGGAATCGTTATGGTCCATTGATCAATACTTCGAATTTGTGCTCGTGCTCATGTTTAGCACAGGATTGTCTTTCCAGGTAATCATCCTTCTTTCAACTGCATTTGTGTATTGCCAATTTGCCATATGGGTGACATTCACATTTCATATACTTTTCCACTGCCCTACCATTTCAACATTGTTTTTTTCTCTCTACATATATACAAACATACACAATAAGGCTTACTAGTGGAATCCTTGCATCTTTTTTAGAGTTACCAATTGTTAAAGACATTAGTGGTACCTTTTCGGGGGAAAAGGGAATAACCACACATTAGTTGTGCCAAAATTTATCACTGTTAATGGTGAAGAATTTGAGAATGGGTAACAGTGAAAATAGAAGGGGCCCAGAGCCCCACTGAGGCTGTGAAGCAAGCCCCATTTATGATTGTGGGGTATAATTATATCTATACTAGCCTTTTCCGATAATCGGCCCCTCCAAAGATTTGGAAATTATTATTACAGCCCACATACATCATTACAGTGGAAGAAAATGATTATATTTGTGTACTCTTTTAATAGACTAAGTGTGGGGGAAGAAAAAGCATAGGATATATACTTTATTCAAGTGGCGCATATTTTGTTATTTCATAATTATAACTTCCTTTTTCATTTTTGTTGAACAAGTATATGTTTTCTCTTGTTAGGCAGATTAAGTCCCTAGATGCTCCAACGCTGATGCTTCTAATTAAACCCCAATACCCCATAAAGACTTTGTAAGGGGTGCTTTAAAAGTGAGGCAAACATAGTGGGTCGTTGGTCAATGGTCAACCACCTAGGGGTGGGTATAGGATTTTGTTTGTTTGTTTGTTTGTTTTTTAAAACTTCACTTGGGCCATGATACTAGTTATTATTTTTTAAGTAAATATTAGTACAAAAATTAAAATGCAAAAATATTAATAGCTTCATAATTTTAAACAAAAATACTCTAAAAAGTGACATTGTTTAGGGACTTCATAATATTCTTATAATTGTTAAATAACAACTTCATCGTCAATGCTAAAGACATTGACATTGTTCAAGAACTAAAAATGTTGATTTTGGCCACATTTAGTCTTCTGGAATCACTTTTAGTTCCCTTGAGTTGAGCTGTGTACGTAAAAACTAGCGTACACAACAAAATGCTATGAATATATTATGTCTTACAAAGGCACGCACCACCAACATTGTTAAATGTTTATAATAAATCATGTTTTCTTTTCCGCTGCAGGTTCCAGTTATACAACTCCTACTGGGGCAAGTTGGGTTAGTGTCGGGAGATCAAATGCTATCAATTTGGAGATATGTTGTAGTTGGCGCTGTAGTTGCAGCTGCTATAGTCACGCCATCGACTGATCCTCTTACACAGCTCCTTCTGGCTGGACCCCTTGTGGGTCTCTACTTTGTTGGTGCATGGACAGTGAAACTCATTGGACGGTGATGATTCATTTCTTCTGATCCCCCAGTTGTGTATAAGTTGATGAAAGCATAGATTAGAGGGGGAGGTTGGTACACGGGCCATATTACTAGAAATCTGTTTGTTTTTACTTATTCTTGTATATGATATTCTTTACCATATTTCTTCCCGCGGGGCAGCCTTAACAGCAGGAAATGCTTGTAAATATAAGCTCCAAGCTTATTAGTAGTCTGCACTCCAATTACTAGACATGGGGCTCCAAGCTCAGCAGGAAATGCTTGTATTTTTTTGGTTTGTATTTTACCAAAGTGGTCTAATATTATGAACCATGTCAATTTTAAATTTTCGAGTTTTGCAAAATGACTGAAAAAATCGAAGTAGAACTCTTTGTGAAATGGAGGAAGCAACTATTAATAAACAACTTCATGGGAATACTGCGACTTCGATTGAATTGCAATTCAGTAGATATAATATCAAAGATGCAGAGAGGATGATGCAAGGAAAAATAAGCAAGAAAATAATAGGAATTATCATTTCAAACAGCACTATTTTTATAATGAACCATTCCTTACCTAGTTTTTTGGTTCAAAGATGCTGCCCACGTTTCTTGAACACCAGATTGACTAAGATTTTACAACTCAGTATATAAATCAAATACTACTAGTCTGCAACAAAATTTTTCTGAGTACAAAGAAAAGCTGATAGAAGTGTAGTCTCGTGTTCACATCAACCTATTTTCTGTTGAAGATCCTTCTTAATATAACAGCCTCTCCCTTGCCATGGTTGCCTGCAGACCGAAAATCCCACTTTTTTAAAAAAATGGCAGATAATGACAAAATAACTTTTCAAAGTGTTACACTGCTACTGGACATTAGCTAATAATACATTTCGATGAATTTGTAGCAGATATTATGCGAGGTCAAGGGAAAGAAATAGCTTCCATATTCGAGCTGGTTTTTCCTTCAGGTTACATTATAATTTATCAAAGAATGGGAGTCATGTTATTCAAAAAACTTGCTATAACAGAGAATGAGGGGCAGACCTGTTTTTCCCAATTTGTACAAATTGTTATTATACAGAGCAAAATCGTTTGTAGAATTGCACCAGCTTGTATTCCGATCCAGAGTCCTTTTCCTCGAAGCTGTACCCAAAATCCCAATATGGCAGCAATGGGAATTCCAAATAGGTAGAATGCAGCAAGATTTACATAAGCCCCTATATGCTGCCATCCACATCCCCTAGCAACACCTGTTATAAAGAAGAACACTAGGTACCATTACGCAACAGAATACATATCATCTTCTTCGAAGGAGTGACAGGAATGTCAGGGAAAAGAGGGAAATGAAATAGGATGGGTTTTTTTCACTTAGCCCACCATAAAATTTTTTATCTCAAAAAGACATGGAAGAGATATGTAGTCACATGGTTGAAAAGATCGAACCTGAAAGAGCACCTTGAAGGCTATCCATAATAATAGATAGACAAATCAAAGGTGCCATGTCTGTGACATAATCGACAACTTCCTTCTCATTGCTGAAAGTGTAGCCAAATACACGCCGGCTGGCAAAGAGAATCCCACTTAATATAATTGCCTCTGTGGCTGCAAGAAGTGTCACAGCAAAGACAGCCGCACGAGCCCCTTGTGGATTTCCAGCTCCTAATTCATTGGAAACTCTTGTGCTGAAAATAAAGTCAGTTTCAACAATATTATTTATGCTAGCAACTTCATCCAATAATTCTAATCTCAATAGGTTCATTGCACTAGGCCTTGGCCGCTGGACTGTGGTATGCTTAGGCTTGTAGGCCCGGCCTGACCCAAGATCAGGCCTATGCCAATCTGGTCCACCCTTTTTTTAATGTTAAATAATAAAAAAATATAAATATAAAATATAAAATATAAATTAATAATTTTTTGTAAAATAATGCAAGATTTTTTATTTTATTTTAACATTCTATTGCACACCAATATAAGTTGGATGACTATAACAAAAATAAACATATTCCTCTTAAATCAAAGGAAAATGTAATTTAGGTGAAACTGGAATATGAAGCAAATCGATTTCCTAAATATATGTCCACTATGCACAGTTTGTCTTCGTAGAAAATATAATTTGAATACAATTTGTTGCGATACATGTGGCTGTAGATGCAAAATAAAATTAACTTACTGTAAATTATACTTTTAAATTTTGAATATAAAGTTAGTTTTTATTTATTTTTAGTAATAGGATCAGTTGGATATATATTTTGTAAAGTTTAAATAAACATATGGTCATTAAACACATATATAATTATATCTCAAATATTATTTCCAATTAGTTTTCTAATTGCTTCATGGAGTTATTCTTTAAATTGCTATAACAGAATACCTAAAAAATAATCAAAATCACAAATCCCCTAAGAATTTAGCATATCCAAATTAATGAAGAACTTGAGTATTTACAAGAAACTAACTTATTATTAATATTTAACATTAAAAGTTAGTTTATTGATGTATTAATTAATGTTAATATTTAACATTAAAAGTAGCAAGGAATATTAATAAAATTTTAATGTTCAATATTAGTATTTACAATAAACTAACTTATTATTAATATTTAATCAACTAACTTATTATTATTAAATATACTAACTAGTTCTATTCATTGAATATGTATATTAATTAAATGTATTTACAAGAGATCAAGAATGAATAATTAAAACTTTAAACTTTATTGATATATTAATTAAAATTAATGTATTACAACTTACAATAATGAATAAATAAGAATTTATTCTTCATTGATGAATAATTATAACTTTTAAGATCAAAAATTACAAATAACTAGATAAAGAATCAAGTCAGACCTTAGGCCAGACCAGGCCCAAGTAAGGGTGTAAACGAGTCGAATCGAAGCGAACAAAGAGTTGCTCGAATTCGACTCGAAACGATAAATTCATACTCGAATTCGACTCGAATTTGAATTGTACTTGAAAAAATTTACTCAAATTCGACTCGACTCGACTCGAATATTTATTACTCGAATTCGATCCGACTCAGATCGAATTATATTCAAACTATTCGCGAGTTTCAAATTCAAGCTCGAATTCGATTATCCACATAATAACTAGTTTTATAATAAATATAATAATAAATTGAATTTGTTATTTTACTTAAAAATGAGAAAATATATTTACTATTACACTTTACAAATATAAAATTACAATTAAATTAAATTAAAAACAAAACAAAATAATAATAATTAATTATCCTAATTGATTTAATTTTGTATATATTATAAGAGAATGTATCGAATATCTAATCGAACCTGTATCAATCGAGTATGTATCGAATCACAATCGAGAATTCGAATAGTTTGAATCTTAAAAGAGTCGAGTATAACCTTGTTCAGATGTAACCTTAACTGTATTATAGAGAGGTTATTTCATGACTTCAACCTATGACCAAGCATTCACCAATTGAGCACTTAATCATTGCGCCAAGTAGGCAAGAACGACCTTCGGGTGATTAACTTAAAGGTAAATATATTAACAGAACGGAGCCAGATATCATAACATGCATAGAGAGACTCATGTATGCAGGTTTTAAGAGCAAACCTCACACCAGCACCAAGTCCATATGGTATTGAATAGAGCATTGCAGCGGTGTTCAAACTGTCAGAAAATGAACAAGAAAAAAATCACTATACGGGTCTCAGAAATATGCACCATCTTTAAGATATGCTGATACAAAACGTACCATACAGCAAGTACTGAAGTTTCAAGCTCTGGATTTGGTAAAAGCCCAGACAGTAACACAAGTAGCTCAAATGACCACCACTCAAGACTACAATCATGAATATGAAAAACTCCATAAGAGTACCATAAATGTAGAAGATAAAAAGAAAAAAGAAAAAGGGGGGGCTTAGGACTACTTCAAGAATTTTGCACAAGTAAAAAGACAGCGAATGTTACCATATCATGACAGATGAAGGAATAGCAAAGCGAAAGAACTCTCTAATCCCGTGGAAAATTTCAATTGAAATTGGGGCACGAGTTCTTGCGCAGGTGAAAGAGTACCTCATGAATAAACTAAGGAAAATCACGTTAAACCACATTGATATACCAATTGCTAATGCTGCTCCGACATTATATAATCCCGACTTAAACACTAGCACCCAACAAAGAGGTACATGTAAACAAAAAGTGGCACATGAGCTAATCAACATAGGAAGGATCAAACTTTGCATTTGAAAGTACCGAACAAGTGGTTGAAGAGTTGCATAACCAAAGAGGGCAGGAATAAGCCATATTATGAATCGTCCAGCTTCATGTGAAATCATAGGGTCTTGGCCTATAAAAGTTAGTATTCTTCCCATGTTTATCCATAAGATAGAGAGAGGGACACATACTATAACGAGACAGAAAATAGCAGTGTAAGTTTGAGTTCCAAGCTTTTGGTATTGATGAGCTCCATAAGCCTGCCCACATAGAGTTTCCAGAGCACTAGCCATTCCTTGCTGTTTTGAAGGCCCAAAATTCACTCAGTGATAAATAAAACGGAAATACGTATATATATAAGACTGAACTCGATCAGGAAACAGTTTTTAGTTCTCTTTTGGTCGTTTAGAATCTTGTGTGCCCCTGTATATGAGTTCTAGGTCATTTTTGAGTCTGTGACAGTTCAACATGGTACATAATTTATTTAAATTGAAGAATTAGGAATGTTGCATGAAAACATTAAGCAATTCTTTTTTTAAGCCAATCATTAAGCAAGTCTGATGATATAGAGAATACTAGCTAAAACCATCAATTAAAATTGGTTTAGAAATTTGATTAAGAAAACAGGATTCATCCAATTTTTTATTCTTTATGGACATTTGATTTTTTTTATGTGGAGTCTTTTTTCTGATAAGTTATTCTTTATGGACATTGGTGATATCATACTATCATGCATCAATAACTTTTCCAGATATTACTCCATGCAAGAGTTATTTCCTGAATGGAAATGAATGTAATGTTTCGGCATGGAATCATCACAGTGCAGCACCTTGCTAAATTGTCAAACATCATGAAATCAGACAAGATCCACTAATTGATAACAAGAGTCAGCTAGGGTGGCTGTGGATATTGCCGGTGTATTGAATTTATTTTGAATGATGCAGTATTGTTGACCACCTCATTGAAAAGAGGGGGGAGGGGGGTGCAATACTGTGCGCATGACAATAAACAAATTCTATCTTCCAAGAATATTCAGACACCAACTACTCCCTATTCTATACATTTACTTGCTCGCAAAGTTGTCTGGTGTTGAATGATAAGTTTGTTTAATAGTACAGTCAGTTTCTAACTTTAGTGTGTGTATTTAAATCATTAGCCATACTAGATTACTAGTCATGAGTTCAAAGGTCAAATTGAAACTAAAAGACAAAAGTATCTAAACATGTTTTCAATCTCTTGTCCTTTGCTCTAACTTATCAACAGTTCATACATGCTGCTATAAATTGTTCTATGGTATAAATTTGCCTCTCTAAAATTCATTTACTTATTTTTAACATAGCTCCACATATGCTTCTATGTTATTAAGTTTCTTTATTATACCGTAATTAGACAAATTCAAGATTGTGCAATAATTATGCAAAGTCGAATTAAAAAGCCTTGGTTTTTAGTAATTAGTGGAACGACCAAAACCAAAATTTAATCTAAATATTATTATGACCAATAGTTTTCTAAGTGATTGAGAGAGACTCATACGTTGATGTTGACATTAATCCTAACATAAACTATACACGCATGCGCGATCCCTAATTAAACTGAGCAGAGAGACTCTATCCTAGGTCGTTTCTACAAAGAGTAAAGCTACATACATACACCTTAATTAGTCCATTTTAAGCTAGAAACAACTATTTTGACAAATTTATATACTGTTTCCGCGCAATATAAAAATTTGGTCAAAATAATAAGAGGCGATTACCGGAAAAGTAAATAACCATAGCTCAAAATTGAATGGAGTAAAATTAAAAAACAGAGGAAATAAAAGAGAAAGAAGAGCTGACCATGACACTGAAACCGGTGACACCACAGAGAGAGATAGCGATTGAGCTGCTGGAGAGAGCAAGTTCACCTAGGTGACCCACCATCATAACCGATATAGTTTGCAGCAAGTAGACTGATAAAGTCACCGCCACCATTGGTCCGGCTATATAACCCAATCTTTTTATCTCCTCACCCAACACACCCCATGTGATTTTGATACTACTACTATGTACCCTCGTTTCTTCTTCTTCTTCTTCTTCCTTCTCTTTCACTAACAAACCCGCTTCCATTTTTGTTGCTCTCAGTACCACCCTTTGGAGACTTTGGGCATTTAAAGCAGCTAGGAGTCCTATATTTGGACGGTAAAACCCATACTTGCGTCATTTTTTCTGTTTTTAAGTGTATTTGCTAGTATTTGCAAAAGGAAACCGTCACTGTTTTAAAAAACATCAATCTTACTATCACATAAAAAAAAGTCCTCTTAACATGTGTCTTTAGGATAAATGTTAAGCACACAATTCAAAATAATATTTTCTTTGAACTATATGCATATTCTCTTAATTTCTGCATTTATACCAAGTTCAAGGGAATATGCACACAATTCAAGAGAGTATTCTCTTGAACTGTGTGCTTAGCATGTGCCCTAAGGGCACATATTTAGAAATTCTCATAAAAAATAATCACATAAAACTCACATACACGCACATGCACATTTTTTATCCCCGTTCAGCATGTGAGCCCCACAATATACATGTGTATGTGAACTTTACGTGACCATTTTTTATGTGATAGTAACATTATTTTTTTAAAAAGTTGCATATTGTCTACGACAAAATAATCTTTCATTTTATAATTTTTACTCTATTACTATAACCAAATAATTTTTCATTTTATAATTTTTACTCTATTAATATAATTATTTTATTTTATTTAATTGACTATTACATTTTTAAAATTTTACTTTTCAATAAAAATACATTAGAAATTATTAATGTCAATATTGTATCAATTAATATAATACTAGAGCCACCCTTTTTATCATTTTTATTAATGGTTTTTTTAGTAATTTTTATATTTATTTTAACTTATAAGTCGTTATGAGCCTAATACCTTCTTAACTTATTTTAACTTATAAATTAAATTGATGCCCAACATTTTTATTTATAAATCACAATTTATAAGTAACTTATATTTGAAGTCAGTTAAAATAAGTCGGACCAAATTTTCATTTATAAAAAAGCATATATAATTAGTGTGATAAATGGCGGGAGAGTGTTTTCATTTCATTGGCGGACTAATTGGCGCATGGACAAGGTGTTGATTGGAGGATTGAAGCTCTTTTAGGCATAGCCGCAATGATTTATGAATTCCGCTTGTTCGGAATGATTCCGGTATGTGAAGTTGATTTTGGTTATGGTAATCAAAATTATCAAGTTTATTAGTAGTATGATATATATCCAAAGCATTTCAATACTTTCATTCAGTTGGAATTTAAACTAGAATTATGATGCACGGCCACACAAGCATCTCATCACCACACAATATGCACCAGAGTCAACTTAAATACTAGTAAATAAATTAGGACTGGTAAGAAATCTTTGTGCTTTTGGCTTCTCCGTCAATCCAACGTAACTAATGTTCAAGATTTTTCAATTTAGTGGGCATAATAAAAGATGATAGAAAAGGACATTTATTTTTGGAATCTTTTGTAGAATCGAAGATCATCAAACCATCGGTTGAATAAGTTTAAGCTGCAGTGGGAACCACTTAACTAAAATAAAGATTATCTGCCAATCATACATGACATAGCTCTTCCTCCTATTGTGAATGAATTAGGGTCCAATAATACATACACTGTTAGGTAGTGAATATGCTGCTCCTTCTCTCTCCTTCCTCTCACAGTTTACTAACAGAGAAGGAATGGAAGGAGGACCAAAATCAGGGCCACTTCAATTTCCATTAATTCCAAGACAAGATTCAGATGGAGAGTTGCGTCAAGTAGAAAAAGAAGAAGAAAAAGGGTACTTTTATAGAGGCGAGGAGATAATTGAAGAAGCAAAGAGGCAGGTATGTTTGGCAGGGCCTCTTATAGGAGTTAGCTTATTGCAGTATAGTTTACAAGTGATTTCCATCATGTTTGTTGGACATCTGGGTGAACTCTCACTCTCCAGTGCTTCCATGGCCACTTCATTTGCTTCTGTCACTGGTTTTAGTGTTTTGGTACGTAGGATTCCTTCCTTTTCTATGTGGTTTGATCTCAATCAATTTTTATATATAATGGGTTGGGTATCATAACTTATTAAGTCAATCAAGTGGAAGGACTAATTTCAATGAATGTTGGTTTTTCAATGAATTAGATAACAAAATATAATGCCTTACCTTGACTGAATCTTTCCTGTATATTAAATTATTCCCAACCATCCTTTAATTAGCTTCACACTATATTGAAACTTCAGTTCACATTTAATTTGTATTTTGTATATAGCACAAAGCTTGTGTTGGCTTCAAACATTATTTTCTGACATTTTGTTGTTATAAAATTTTATTACTACAGTTAGGAATGGGAAGTGCATTGGAAACTCTATGTGGACAAGCCTATGGAGCCAAACAGTACCATATGCTAGGCATTCATACACAGCGAGCAATGTTAACTCTTCTAGCCCTAACCACCCCTCTTGCAGTCATCTGGTTCTATACCACCATCATTCTCACAGCTTTCGGCCAAGATCATGAGATATCTATCGAAGCAGGAACATTTAACCGTTGGATGATTCCGAGCCTATTTGCTTATGCTCTCCTTCAATGTCTCAACAGATTCTTACAGACTCAAAATATTGTAGTTCCTATGATGATAAGCTCTGGTGTCACAGCTTTGTTTCATGTTTTTCTGTGTTGGCTTCTTGTGATTAGATTTTCAGTAGGAACAAAAGGAGCTGCCTTGGCCAATGCCATTTCCAATTGGATTAATGTGATTTTGTTGGCTGTTTACATTAAATTTTCTCCTGCATGCATGAAAACTTGGACTGGCTTTTCCAAAGAATCCTTGCATGATATTCTCAACTTTCTTAAGCTTGCCATTCCGTCCGCCATTATGATTTGGTAAGTCTCTACATAAATGTGGACTCTCTTAGTATGCGTAAACATACAATCTGTCATTGAGAAAAGTTATAAGCCTGCATATCTTAGCTAGATCAGTGCTTCCAGGGTTATTTACTATGCTCCAGTCGCACCAAAATGAGAGTGCACCTTTTTCTTTTTTTGGACATCTCAAAATGAGTTTGTAACTTTGTATATGTCATAGAGGCGAGTTATATTAGCGAATGTAGTTATAATTTTAAAATATATATTATTTGAAAATTAAATAATCAAATACATAATATGGAGAGAGTTTTCATAGAGGGAATTGATATTTCCACAAGTAAAATTTGATATTTCCATAAGATCTCTCCCACATGATTGTGGGACCCATCTATTATTCATGTGAAAGGAATCTTGTGGAACTATCATTTTTACTTGTAAAAATATCAATTCCCTATAGATAGATACATATATGATTATGTTCATGTATGATTTGATCTTGACAATTAATTATGTCAAAATCTTGGATGTATGGAGTTAGTTATATTTGAAAGTTCTAAAAGAAGTCATCACTTGTCATGAAACATTTGTTCTTATTTTTTGTTTATCTCTACTGGTTAATATTTCTTATAGATCTATATATTATTTGTAAACTTTCCCCCTGATTTGCAGCTTCGAATATTGGTCATTTGAGTTGGTGGTTCTCTTATCTGGACTTCTTCCAAATCCAAAATTAGAGACATCTGTTTTATCTGTTAGGTCAGTATTACTCAAACGAACTGGTACACTATTACTAATTGATTGGAATTGAGAGAATTCTATGCATATTATTACAATCATACTATTCATGGGAAGATAAACAAATATATCCAATTGAACACCTGTATGTAACCCTTTCATGGGAGGTGGAAAACGACAATATGTATAAACAAATCAAGTTCTATCTATTTATTCAAATTCATTTTAGATCCAATTGAAATATGATTTTTCGAACAAGAAAGTAAATATGCATTAAGAATTGTTATATACAAGCTATATGCCTGGCCATAAATTTGAACGCTAGTTATTTCTTTCATTGGTCATATTTGTTATTACAGCCTTAACACATGTTGGATGGTCTATATGATCTCTGTTGGTCTTGGTGGTGCTATAAGGTCAGTAACCTTAATTCCCAATGGTAATATTAGCTTTTTATCACACATTCCTCGAACATTTTATTCCTTTAATATATGGCCATCTTATCTGTGATAATTGTAGTACAAGAGTTTCAAATGAATTAGGTGCTGGCAGGCCCCAAGGAGCACGTTTGGCTGTATGTGTTATGGCAATTATAGCCATTTTGGAGGGTATAATTGTTGGAATAATTACTATTTCGGTGCGCCGTGTTTGGGGAAAGTTATATAGCAATGAACAAGAAGTGATTCAGTATGTTGCTCAAATAATGCCACTTCTTGCATTATCCGACTTCTTGGATGGATTTCAATGTGTCCTTTCAGGTTCTAATTTCTTATCATGGTCTTATCTGTTAATATTTATTTGTGACTCGGAAAATTTCCTTGATTTTTGAGGCTCCAATCAAACTTCATTTTGCTTTACTTTTGGCCCAAATGTAGAAAGGGAAACAAAGCAAACTAGCTTGCTTTGTTTTCTATCCTTACAATTTGTGGGGGGAACTCCGAGGAACAGGAAACACGCCCTACTTTTGAGGTTCTGCTCATTATAGCGCTTGAAAATTGTGTTTAGGTGCTGCTAGAGGATGTGGTTGGCAAAATCATTGTGCAGGTATCAATCTTGGAGCTTATTATGTAGTTGGAATTCCTTCTTCTGTGCTCTTTGCTTTTATCTTCCATATAGGTGGCATGGTGAGCCTCTCTATCCCCCCTCTCTGTCTCTGTCTCTCTCTCTCTCTCTCTCTCTCTCTCTCTATATATATATATATATATATATATATACACGTTTGTGTGAACTAGCTATGAAAGCTCCTTCAATTATTATAAACAGGGGCTTTGGATGGGAATCATCTGTGGACTTTCTATACAAGTTATTGCACTCATTACCATAAATTTATGCACTAATTGGGACAATGAGGTGAACCATTTCAATTTTTTTAAAAATTTATTGACGTTTTCTAGTTATTGTTAGCAATTAATGCTCTGTTTTTGTTCCATCTTAAAATAGTGTTTTTCTTTTTCAAATCGCGTTTCAGGCTAGAGAAGCTGCAAGTAGAGTTCAAACAACTGGATTGGCTGTTGAATGACACCACAAGGTCGGTCAGCATTTGAAGATTTTATGAAGCCTCTTCAGCATTTCTCTTAGTGGTTGGGTGGACAAGAAGTATGAGATATTTGTCTTTGAAACTAAAGGGAAGAGAGTAAAGGAAATAGAAATTCTCTTTTTCCATCCCTCCCAGTTCGGAGTTCAAGCTATGCTGGTTTCACTATGCTGTTATCTGCTCGCACGTCAAATCTAAGTGATCCAACTTCTGCATTCCGCGTCTAAATGACAAAGGTTGTCCATACCTAAATCACGGTCAGAACTCAGGGAAAAAACTCAAAAAAAAATTTGGAATGCATCATGCATGTACATGAAATGGCCGACTACATTTCTCAAATCATGTTTGGATTTGGAACATGGATCAAGTATTTCTTAGAATTTTCATCATTCTTCGTGTCAAATCCTATGCCCAGCCTATATGCAATCTTTGTTTGCCTTGCACCTACAGCAAAATTTGTTGCAAATGGTAGAACCAACTTCTCCCTGCCAAGAACGCCGCAGGAATAGAAGGAGGTTGTTATTTATGCTCATATTGTTCTCCGGTTGAGAAAGTTGATGGGGAACTTTGTTACACTCGAGGCTTATAAGCCAAAATATTCTCTTGAACCCCGTCTATTTAGACCTTTAGAGAAGTTCATCATTATAATCAAATGTTGCATAGTATCCAACTGGGATGAATTCCTGTCCCATATAAAGCTAGGGCATTGCTGTGACAGCCAATAATATCCCTTCACGGTTTCTGGATGGGTATGGAGGATCAGCCTGGCCTGTAAGGAGTGAAAAATACATTCAATTTGGCTCCTTATACAATGGAACAGAACTACAGAAGTATCCAACTTTGAGGAGTTGCTTGGGGCGTCAGAAAGGTTACCTTAAAGACAAAACCGATGCTCACTTCATTCCATAAAATTAGTTCATTTTGACTTTTGAAACTATACATGAAAATTTTAAACTATTTTTGTATCTTGTAGTATATTTTGGATTTTTTTACAATAATTATGATTTTATTTATTAAAATTAAATAAATTTATATTAGAGATATAATTTTAAAAAATATATTATTTTTTAATAATAATTTTATATTTTCAAGTGCAACACTAATTACTACTATTAGCTAAATATTTAGTTGTTGTGTGATCCTAATAATGATAAATTAGAAATTTCATGTTACTTCATAAATTTTGAGATTTAAAAGTATCCATAATTTTAAAATGTATTAAAAAAAAGTGTATCTCTAATCCCTAATTCTTTATTCTCATGCTAATTACTGCAAGCCAAAAGCTAGCGGTGTAAATAAAAAGTCAAATCGAGTCGAGTATTGAGTTGTTTAAATTCAATTCATAAAATTTATCGACTCTAAAATAATATTTGATTGAAGTTTATTTAGATATCGAGTAAAAAACGATCTCAAGTCAAGTTTGAACAGTTTAACTTTTTTGAATGAATTATCTAAATATTAACAAAAAATTATAATTAAAAAAAACTAATATAATTTATCAAATTTTAAAATTTATTGAAATCATTTATTTTTCGAAGCAATCTCAAATTAAACTTTTAATCGACCAAAGCCCGAACCATGAAGTTTATTTTCCTTGCCACCATGTTAAAACCAGGATAAAACCCCGCATTTCCAATTTTCCACCACAGTATAAACAGGCAGTAAAGAAAAAGGCAGTGCACTCGATCAGATTCAAACCCTAGCTGCAGCAGTCCGTTTCTCTATCCTCTCCCATTCTCTCTACCATCAAACCCTAACGCCATGGCTTCACGGAGGCTTCTGGCCTCTCTCCTCCGATCGTCCATACATCGATGTTCCTCCAAATCTGCATTCACAAGCTCTAGAGCCCCCTCACGATTCACCTCCCACCGCCCCTCTCCGGCCGGATTTCTCCTCAACCGTGCCGTTAACTACGCCACATCAGCCGCAGCTCCGGCGTCACAATCTCCTCCATCTACCCCGGCTAAGGGATCTGACAGCGGTAAGATCACGGATGAGTTCACCGGAGCCGGCTCGATCGGGAAGGTATGTCAAGTGATTGGAGCCGTCGTTGACGTGAGGTTCCATGAAGGACTTCCGCCAATTCTGACGGCGCTGGAAGTGCTGGATAACTCGATCCGTTTGGTGTTGGAAGTCGCGCAGCATTTGGGAGAGAATATGGTGCGGACTATTGCTATGGATGGTACTGAAGGCCTTGTGAGAGGTCAGAGAGTTCTCAATACTGGATCTCCCATCACTGTAAGCTCACCCTTAACTGATTTGAAATGATTAAGATTTTGAGTTTGCTAAAGCGTTTCATATATAGGGCTTTCTGTTATTTCTATGGGATCCTAAAGATCTGTGCTCTAATTTCTAATTGATCTTACCAGAAACTTATTGTGTGGGTGTAACATTAGTGTGTTTGGAATGTGTGATCGGTGATTGTATAATGTACGGGGTGAGAATTGTACTTCATATAGAAAATTAAAGTATTCAATCTACTGAAATAAATATGAAAATAATGACGTTCAGAGTGGTTTATGCTTCTCTTTTACATGTGTTTAGGAATTAAAATTTGTTTTCATTCACGTATCCTATTTTTTTTAAATAATAAAGTCTAATATCTTGTGCTGTGTGCCTTCATATATCATCTTTTAAACATAAAAGAAGTAAGAACTCAGAGAAAAATGGCTCTTCTGAGTATCATGTTTAAGTGCTTCCTGCTATTTGATAGCTTTAGTTTTATTTATAATGTTTAGTGTAGATATTAATTTTGTTTTCCTGTTCTTGATGTAGGTGCCTGTTGGAAGAGCCACCCTTGGTCGTATTATGAATGTTATTGGAGAGCCGATCGATCATAGAGGCGATATTAGTAAGTGACCTATTTCCATTTTGACTAATAAATTATTTGATAAATTTAATAGGGATATTCTCATTGTTGAAAAATTGCAACAGAAACCGACCACTTCTTGCCAATTCATCGAGAAGCTCCTGCATTTGTCGAGCAAGCAACTGAACAAGAGATTCTTGTCACCGGAATTAAGGTAATTGTTAGATTGTACTGTTTGGCTTGCCGTTCCTTCTTATATTTTCTTGGGCAGAAATAATTAGTTTTTATCTTTTTTCCTTGTATAAAATGTGGACTCTTATAGTGAGAGTATTCAAGTGATGTTGGCGTATAAATTAACCTCATGGTACATTAATTTTCAGGTTGTTGATCTCCTTGCACCATATCAAAGAGGTGGAAAGATTGGTCTGTTTGGTGGTGCTGGTGTAGGAAAAACTGTGCTTATCATGGAACTTATTAACAATGTTGCAAAAGCCCATGGTAGGTTATTACTCGATCCTTTTCAAGTTCCTGATTTGGACAACAAGCTGCTAACAGATCGTTGCTTGCTTTATATGTGCAGGTGGTTTTTCTGTCTTTGCTGGTGTTGGAGAACGTACTCGAGAGGGTAACGATTTGTACAGAGAAATGATTGAAAGTGGTGTCATTAAGCTTGGAGAGAAGCAGGTTAATTTCTTTATGTATTTATTGGTCTTCCCTTTCTTTTCCTATTTATGTCCGCAATGTAGTTAAACTTTATTGTTCTGTTTGCATTATAATAGAGTGATAGCAAATGTGCTCTTGTTTACGGTCAAATGAATGAGCCCCCTGGTGCTCGTGCTCGTGTCGGTCTTACTGGATTGACTGTTGCCGAACACTTCAGAGATGCTGAAGGCCAAGATGTTCTTCTCTTTATAGACAACATTTTCAGATTCACTCAGGTACGATTGCCTCTCCAGGGCAACCCTTGTTAGCAAATTTACTTTTTTGCTTGGCATATTTAAGATATTATTGTTAATTTTTGCTTATTTTACTCATCCTGCAGGCTAACTCAGAGGTGTCTGCTTTACTTGGCCGTATTCCATCTGCTGTCGGTTATCAACCAACTTTGGCCACTGATCTTGGAGGCCTTCAAGAGCGTATTACTACAACCAAGAAGGGTTCTATTACTTCTGTCCAAGCTATTTATGTGCCTGCTGATGACTTGACTGATCCAGCTCCTGCAACAACCTTTGCTCACTTGGATGCCACAACTGTGTTGTCTCGTCAGGTTTGCACTTTTCCTTCTCCAGTCTCTTGTGGTGATACACTTCCAATTTTCGTACAAGAGCTTTTACAATAAAGTTCTTAGTGTTTATGTTCATGCGCAGATTTCTGAGCTTGGTATCTATCCGGCTGTTGATCCACTTGATTCTACATCTCGTATGCTTTCCCCTCATATTTTAGGAGAGGGGCATTACAATACTGCTCGTGGTGTACAGAAAGTTCTTCAGAACTACAAAAATCTGCAGGATATTATTGCTATTTTGGGGATGGATGAGCTCAGTGAAGATGACAAGTTGACTGTTGCTCGTGCTCGCAAAATTCAAAGGTTCTTGAGCCAGCCTTTCCATGTTGCAGAAGTTTTCACTGGTGCCCCTGGCAAATATGTAGAGTTGAAGGAAAGCATTACCAGCTTCCAGGTAATTATTGTGGCTGAAACGGTTTGGTTCATTCTGCCTCAGATGAACATCTAGAAAAAACTATCTATTTCTCATTATTTACATTAGTTCCACAACATGTCACCTGTGTGATTTAAAGAGGTTAAAATTTTAATTGACAGATGTATATCTATCATAACCTGCAATCAAGTTGCTTCTGGTAAAACAGTAACCATTCGAGCTGGAATCTTAATGGTGAATCAAACAAGAATCTTTCAATCTCATTGGAGTGGCTATACACTACTATTGGTTTCACTATCATTCTGAACTTTGTTTTGAATAAACCATATTATGAGATCAGAAGTAGAAAAGGATGAACAGAAATTAACATTGCAACCCCACTCAAAATATATTACTAATTTTACTATCATGGACCTCTGATAATGTTCTTTAAGTGCACTTACACATGTTACTCGATATTTACAAAAACCTTTAAATCAAGTAATATTGGTTATGCCCCGTCTCTGTAATTGTTCTTTGTTGTTTTACTTCATCTAATATGTGATGAAATGGTGCATTGTTTCTTTTAGATTTTTTTTGGTTTAGATCCTTTTTTTAATCAAGTATAAAATGTAAAGCTATATTGATTGGCATTATTCACGATGCTAATACATTTTTGCCACCTTTGGTTTGTCTGTTACAACAGGGAGTCTTGGATGGGAAATTCGATGACCTTTCAGAACAGTCCTTTTACATGGTTGGAGGAATTGAAGAGGTTATGGCCAAGGCAGAGAAGATTGCCAAGGAAAATGCTTCTTAGACAAATCATGTTCTCGGACTTTTATTACCTTTTTTTTCGTGATAATTTTGAAAATCAATAATTTTGTTCATGTTGGTGATGCAAGCGCCAGGAGTTTTATTTTCTGAACCAACCGTGTTGGAATTTTTGCTTCTGCTTTATCTTGTTGCAAGATTGTGATAGAGAAACAGAATCTAGTGCCACCCTTAGAAAAGCCCCCTTCTGTTTTACTGTCACATAATAAGGGGGATTAAGGTGGACCTGTATATTTTTATTAGCGTGTTACTTTCTGAATGTTGGAGGTCGTATTTATAAAATCTTTTCACCGGATTACTTCATAACTGTGGTTTAGTTTTTGCCGGGTTCTTTTTTGGTGTTACTATGTTGACTTGCTGTAACTTGATGGGAAAGTTTACTGTGGATTTTAGATTCCTTTAGGTGTGGTTGTAAGTTTAAATTTTGAGGCGAGGGGAGGGGAGGAAAGGAAAAGTCTATCTTACCATACCCCTTCCCTACAAATCAAAATGAATGCAATGTTCGGATTAAAAGAATGAAAATGAGAATGTAATGATTTATTTTTATGAAATGAAAAAAATGTGTTTGGTTGCAATTGAAATGAAATGAATTATTTTTATTTTATTTAAAATTTATAAATTTATAAATTTTATTCTTTGGGAAGATATAAAATAATTCATTTTAGCTAAAATAAAATGAATTATTTTACTTTCTGTTTCATTCATTCATAAATTTTATTTTTCACCCATTTTATTTCCGCGTATAAACAAGCTATTGGAACTATCAAAACTCACAAACAATCTATTAGACTACAAACTCACACCTCCTTTAGGAGACGGTGTTTTATCATCTATTCTGCGTAAATATCTTAAGACATGGGAAATAATAATATTTTGATAACTAATTATTGGATACAAAAAGGTGATATAAAATAATGTGAATGATAATTATTGGTTATAACTATTTGACTCACTCATGTACGGTGAAACATCCACTAACACATAATTTTGTATATAATTTTTTATAGCCATCTTTTGTCAGCGTAGCATTATTTTATGGGAAAAAGTCATACTAATGACCTGATGTGATGTTTTTCTTTGTTTTACAAAAAAAAAATTATTTTGTAAAAATTTTAAGGGAGTTCTTTTTATTAATAAAAGTTTCAAATGACATAATAATTTTAAATTCGTGATCACAACTTGTAGTTGTAAATATTGTAACTGATTTTTTTTGTGAATTAAAAACTAGTTTATACAGAAAAACAAAATACATAAACTTAAAATTTTTATAAAATGAGATTTTTTTTATGTTGAACAGAGATTATTAGGAATTATGAGGGATACTATAGACCAAATATCAACTTTAATGTTTGTAAATATTTAAATGAAACTTTTTTTATTCGACAAAGAGTACAAACGTGAGGTTATACGAATGAATAATAGACAGACCCACTAAAATATCCTCCAGAAACACAGGATCACAAAATGATAGACCACGTGGATAAGTCTTATACGGCAAGCTAAATTACACCCGTAGCACATTTTTAACATATGCCAGTCACCACCCTTGAGCGGTTGAACCTTGACCATCCCCAACGTTAGAGGCGGCGCTCTCGGGTTTCCCACCAATTAGTACCAACACCAAAAACACAAACATGTCAATTACCACACTCACTCCAACTCTTCCCCACCTCAGTTCTCATGTTCCCCTCCGCACCACATCAGTCCACCCTCTCATGGCCACAACCCTCCTCCGCCGCCTAAACCCCCGTCCCCACCACCACCGCCGTTTCTTCTCCATCTCGGCAGCCGTCCGCCAAGACACCACCCTCTGGACCCAAGCCCCTCTCGCCGGCGTCCAGCACGCCGCTGAGTCACTCTTCCACGTTACCATCGACGTCTCCGACTTTCCCGACCTCGCCGCCTCCTACACGAGGCCCGGTCAGTATCTCCAGCTCCGGCTTCCGGACGTTGAAAAGCCATCCTTTCTCGCCATCGCGTCGCCACCGTCTCTCGCCTCCTCGAAGGGCGTGTTCGAATTTTTGGTGAAGAGCATAGCTGGCTCCACCGCGGAGCTGCTGTGTGGACTTGGTGGAGGTGATGTGGTTGAATTGACTCCGGCCATGGGGAAAGGATTTGAAATTAATCAAATCTCACCGCCCGAGGATTATCAGTCGGTTCTTATATTCGCTACCGGATCTGGAATTAGGTCAGCTCTTTGTTAATCAGATCATTTCTTCGTACGTGGCGACTCTGTTCAATTTCAATTTCAATTCCTATTTTGTTATTCGTCATTATATGAGTCTGTGTATGTTATATTAAACATAAATACTTGATTGAGCTTAAAATCTGCATTATGTTAGCTCTTGAAATTCTCAGAAACAAAACTGAAACCTTGCAAAACTATCAACCACCGAGAAAGTCTTACTGGCTTGGGAAAATGTAGTTTCATAATGCCTGGAATTTAGGGTCCTAGTTAAGCTTGAAATCAGTGCCAAGTGAACTGAAATGACATTTAAATTGTGCCTTTTCTGTTTCTTTGTACTAAGATTTGTTGATGCTAGATTGCTAGTTTTATTTCGTCCACTTCCAGAGTATTGAATTCCTGCTGCCTTATTAGCTAGATCTATTTATTCCTCCTTTTGTTACCTAAACTTGTCTTACATGATCCTAAAGGTTAGTTATTCTAATGCTATTTACATTAATTTCCCAAAGTTTGAAAGAACGTAGTCTGTTTTGAGGATAACCTAGAAGCTCGTGTCCACATGGAGTTCTTATTGGGCTCTTGGGGGTATATGTTTCAAGATTTAGAACAGTGCAATCTTGAAACAAATTTTCAGCGCACATTGCTGTATTTATAAAGAATGGCTTAGTAATATTCTTTGTGTTTTTCTTGTGCTGCAAATAACATAGAAATGCCGGAACAGTTATTCATGCTAAGGCACTCTCGTTCTGTTTTTCCTTTGAACAAAGGGGCTGTTGGTACTGATTGTTGAGCTGATGGTCACGTACTCGCGTATTTCTACGAGTGAGTTTCAGACCACTGGATCAACTTCGTTGGGAGCATGTGGTTAAGATTTTATCATAATATGTTGTGGCAGGGAGATGGATTCAACATTTTTGTTGCGCTTACCAACTGATTATTGTTCAAATCAGCTTCACAAATTTAATCAATATCAACCATAAGAAAACTAATATACTTGTCCCTTTCTTTGCTTATGTTTGCAGTGCATTTTAAGGGATGCCCAAAAAATCATCTGTATAATATGTATTGAAAATGTTTATATATCAAACATATATTTGTACATTAAATTTTTACAATATGAGCAATTTATTAACAATATTAATATCACAATATGTTTTCATCACGTCTTAATTTGTTCCACACTCAAAAAAAGGAGTCAAGTAAAGCCGAGGGAATATAAATTAGGTATACTGATAATCATATTTATCATATAAACACTGTCATGTACTAGGATTTTCAAAATTAAAATTATTGCTTTTTTTCTCATGCTCGTTCAACACAACTTTGGCACTTTTAGCAGTATGTACGACTCATAGTGTATATGTGAGAGGACATATAGAGGGGGAGAAACTTGTTATTTGTATCCCAAAGCATATATGACTACAATCATCATACATCCGAAATGCAAGGTTTCTTGATTCCATAAGCCCAAAATGGACACATCGATACTAGATTAAGAGTAGTAAATTAAGTAAATACTCACTTGGGCCCAATTTACTTGTCCCCCTGTCCTTTTTGATTTCCCCAAAACTATGGCACTTTTATTACCAATTGTTCCTTTTGTTTCTTCTTTGATTTACTTGTTATTATACTTCATCACATGCAGCCCAATCCGGTCTTTGATTGAGACAGGGTTCAGCGCTGAAAAGAGATCAGATGTGAGGCTCTACTATGGTGCAAGAAATCTTAAAAGAATGGCTTATCAGGTTTTCTTTAGTGTTTTGCTCATTTTTTGAAGGGTTTTTTATTTGATTTGAACCAAAGTTAAATTTTTACCTTTCGATGAGATCGTGAGCTTGTATATCTTCACCTTTATAGGATAGATTCAAAGATTGGGAATCATCTGGAGTTAAAATTGTGCCAGTATTATCTCAATCAGATGATGATTGGACTGGTGAACGTGGCTATGTACAGGTAATTTTTGTGTGTGTGTGTGTGTGTGTCTTATTTGATTCCATCTCTTTTAAGCTGTTTGATACTGCTGCTGCTCTGTTTTTAAGTCAACTTGGAACATTCTGGTATCATTTCTTTTGTAGGCTGCTTTCTCTAGGGCCAAAAAAACTTACAGCCCTCAATCTACTGGTGCAGTGCTCTGTGGTCAAAAACAAATGGCTGAGGTTTGTTATTGATAATATTAATTCTTGTTTGCTGATATTCTGGTTAGGTTCTTTCTGGATTTTGTTTTGATGAGTTGTCTTTATTTCCGGCTTTAAATTTTATCCTTACATAGAGCCCATATTCACTTATCACATTAGGCTAATGAGCCCATCACACCCTTAAAAAGAGTTTCTTTTTTATTTAGTTTCCCTCATAAGTTAGAAGTAGTACAACGGTAAAAGGAACAAGACGCACCTGGCCTTCGTGCTAAGAATGTTGAGTGGGTAATTCACCAGTGTTTTGTTTGCTATTGTTTTTCATTTTCTTAGTAGGAGGTTCTTGCTTCCAGTAAAACATTTCATTGGTCATACAGTTCTTTGTAGTTTAAGTTTACATAAAGGGGAAGATGAGCAATCTAATATAAACATTCAAGTCAAATTTTGCTTTGAAAAGCAGCAGGTTCCGTCTTATGTCTTACCCCCTCCCAGTGCCCCATCCTTTTTGGATGGAGATTTCTGTGCGCATATGCTTCCTCAAGTTACTGACCAACAATCATATGATGCGTGTGCTTATGACTATTTAAAATTTGTTTATTTACTATGAAATGTTTTAGATATCATCTTTCAATTAACTTTCGCAATGGGGATGATGGGTTATAATGAATGCTTCTTGCAGGAGGTTACTTCTGTTCTTGTATCTGATGGAGTCTCCGGTGAGAAAATTTTGAAGAACTTCTGATAGCAGTCAATTGAGTTTCATATTGTTGTATTATTGTTGCTACCGTTCATTCATTCTATATCTCGCTGGGTGTCAATTGTCTCGGCTTATAATCTCAAATAAAATCATTTTTGCTACTAGGCATTTATGTTATTGAAATTTTCTTCTCTCTTTTCTTTTGCTTCGAATTCCACCCCAATCGATGCTCCTCATTTCAGTAGTCAATTTGGAGTTAATCACAACCTTGACCAGAACTGGAGACAAACTGTTAGTTAGGAATATGATGTGCTTACACGAAATGATGCAACTCAGTGGTGGTTATCTACTGAAATTCGTCGGGCTCAGATCAAGTCTGTGTTACCGACAAGTTTTATTCAATCTCATTCTTCATAGTAGCCAGTAGGCAAAGCATATCGGCTCATGCATCTTTGTTCCATCTTTACAAACTCAGTTTATACTTGAAATTGTTGCTCCTCAGACAAATAGTTAACGTCCGCTCTATATCTGCATATTGACCGAAGAATTTCAAGTAGGTTTACTTTTTAAGCCCTGTTTATATTGCTTTCCACTGTAATTGTCCAATGAATTGGTTTAAAATATTGGCCGTTTGCTATTTATCCACTCCTGTTATGAAGTTTAAACTACAATGGAATTATAATATTTCTCCAAGTGAAAATGATAGTAGTTATTCTGACAATAGTAAACGAGTCCTGGAACTGTTATTTTTACTTTGTGAAAATATTAATTTTCTAAAAACATTTGATTCTTTCAATCCCTTTTCATAGTGAAGATTTTAAAATCAGTCACCTAAAAACGATTGTGATTCTTCCGGCCCTCCCCCAGAGAAGATTTAAAACAACAATGATTCTTCCAGCGCTTGCTCATTGACAAGATTTTACAGAATGCCAACTTTAATTTATTACTCCCACCGTTCTTGTTAAGAAATTGTTAAAAGCTATGCATACATATTAGTCTTTCTACAAGTAGGGAAGGACACTGTTGGTAACCAGACTCTAATAAAATTGACATCCATTTGCATAAAGTAGAGTTGGAGAAGGTTGTGGCTAGACGACTATCATATAAACAAAATATAGAAGTGCTTCAACACTGCCAGAAACAAATAGAATTGAAAAATAAAAAGAAAACCACACGCAATAATCTTGGGACTCTTGCCAAGACCAATGCATCCAACATCAAGGAACAATGCATCCTAATTCCTACATCTTTTGTCAACTCTAACAAGCATACCAACAGAATAAAAACCTTAAATGTCAATGGATCATTCGTAACATCACAACTTAAAAATATAGTTTTCTCGTTTACCAAAGTTCCAAAATAAGCCACAAAATGTTGTTAAAAGCCTCAAACAAGAGCCAGTAACTGCCCTGCATTCAGATTAAGTTTTCCAACAAACCAAAAAACTGAATAGCGTCAACTTATCAACAGTGTTTATATAACTCTCCTTTCACCTTCATTGGCACCATTATGATCCCCAACATTTGCTTCGGTGCAAGGGTTTTCAATGAACTTTCCATTAGGCTGTGGTCCCTGCTTGGCATGATTATGCAGCTGACGTGGCTCGTCTGAGTTATGATGCCTATGGTTATGATGATGGTGGCGAGGTTGGTGATAACCCTTCTTGTGCTTTACTCTTCTACCTGATTCGTCACTGTTGTCATCAGATGATTTTCCTAGAGACCAGCTCCATCTATCACATCTGCGGTCATCAGAATCTGAGGACTTCAAATCATGACTATGAGATCTATGATTTTTATGGTGCTTCCCACGAACCTTCCTGTTAATTGTCCCCCCATCACTTGAAGAATCTGTAGCAACAGAATCCAGTCGTCTCTGATGCTTTTTGAGCTTTCCATGGCTTTTTCTTCTGATCTCGCCTTCCTCATCACTTGTAGGATCTGGACTGCTTGAATGTGAGTGTAATCTTCGATGACGTTTGTGATTCTTTACGTGATTTCTTCTTCTGGTTGCAACATCATCCTCATCGCCTGAAGAATCTGAAGCACTAGATTCCAAATCAAAATTATGATTATTATACTTCTTGTGGACCCGCTTCTTCCTCCTCTCCTCTTTTGAGTCACTCTCATATTCGTCAATGCTACCATCACTTGAGCTGGAGGATCGTCTCTTTGGTTTTCGCTTCAATTTCTGTTCCTTTCTTTTTTCATTGTCACCTGAATCAGAGTGGGCATGCTTCCGACGCTTTCTGTGGGTCCTTTTAGTCAACTTTCTACCCCCTTCAGTGCTTTCACTATCACCGTCACTATCAGATCCTGACACAGATCTCTTACGTTTTCCAGCCTTCGTCCTCCTCTCTTTGGCTTCAGCATCAGCTTTTGCTTTGGCAGCAGCTTCAAGTTTCTGCTCCCACTTCAAGGGGGCTTCTTTCTTCGCCAGAACTCTCTTCTTCTTCTCCTCAACCAACTGGATAAACTTCTTGCAGTCCATTGAAATGCGAAAACCAAATTAATATCTGCATTTTGATATGATGATGACCGGAAGTTCATCTCAAATAAGAGAAGGAAACAATGTTAGTTCTTCCATCACAAAAAAAAAACCACCAAGGAAAACAAATAGCACGACAAAATTATATTGCCAAGTGATAAAAATTAAGAAATTTGCAATGAAATGAAAACTAGTAATAATGAGAGGGGGGGGGGAAACTTTAACATCCAAATGATTAAGGCAATTGTGACCAAATAAATGAAGAGCTAAACCCAGTGTTCTAAAAATCCCCGCCTAGGTCCGCCTAGGCGCTAGGACCCCCAGGTGCCTCGCTTAGGCCCAAGACGACAAAAAAAATCCTTATAGGAAATTAAGCAGGGCTTAGGCGGAAATACCTAAACCAGATCTTGATATATTTATTTTTCTAATAATTTATCATATTCATAATGCAAGTTGTAGTATATCAAATCACAACAAGAAGTGAACAAGATCAAGTCAAAATAGATAACTTTATTATAGTTGTAATTTTTTGAACTTGTACCAACTTCAAATTATATAAATGATGATACATTTATAATATTTAGTTTAATTCAATATAATTGTTAAATTTATGTTTAGTTTCTTAAGTTTTAATATTGAATTGAATTTTTGAAATTTTAAATTTTATTATTTAATAGCAATCTTGTTTATGAATAAAACTAATACGTTAAAGATATGTTTGAACTTTGAACAATTGCATGTTTGTGTTTGAATTTTGACATTGGCAATATGGATATGTGTTTGAACTTTAAGCAAAGGCCTTTATTATCTTTATTATAGATTGTTTTGCTTTATATTATTGTTTTGTTTGGATAAATGTAATATAAAATATTAAAATTAGCTTAAAATAAAAAATCCCGCCTAGGCCCCCTAGGCGCTAGGTCCCTCCCGGCCGCCCGCCTCCCGCCTAGCGCCTTTTAGAACATTCTAAACCTAGAAGAGAATAAAACTAGGATACCAAAATTCGTCCAACTGTCAACTTTGGCATCAATAGTTTCTTGTTATGACATGCCAAAGTTTCTTGTTGACAATGTCATAATCACGTTTCAAAGGCAGTCCATAGTTTGAGATTTGCATTATTTTGGAGTTAGACTGCCCCTAAAAAATGAAGAAAAAGATCCCGAAAATGAAAATTCCCTTGCTAGAAACCTCATTGAGGCCAATTATTTGTGCAGATTAAAGGAACACATAACATCGCTCTGAAAGGTGTCATGTTTTTCAGAGGATCTTTTAACATTCATTCAACATTATCAATTTTGATATCTATAGGTTTTGTCAATAAAGCATTCATATATATTATATTGAAACCCCTTTTGAGACTTCAAAGACCAGTATCAAGGTATTGTCTCTTTGAAAATAATTTGAGCCCTAATACTTTATATGTTTTCTGAGCCCACCTCCCCAACCTTTTCTTTCTCTTAATCTATAGCATCAGAATATCTTCTGCTCATTAGTTCATGCTACTGGCTCCAATTTTATTAATGATATTGATACTACAGTTCCAAGTTGAATATGAGGGTATGAATACACAAAACATAACCTCCATTATTGTCAATATAGAACAAAGCTGAATATTGACATTCAAAATAATGCTCAAGCAAATAATATGCTAATAAACCATCCACTTTTCAGAAGTAAATAAGTTCTCCTCCAACTTCCTCTATGCCCCTAAGACCTAATCCTCCATTTTCATATAAAACAACTATTACATCTGCCTCACATTCCTCCATGCTCCCGAATTTTGATAACTAATCCGGTATTGAACGTTCTATTTATTCAAGTATTTGTATATTTTTTCTTAAACACCACAACGCGTAGCATTACTGATATATCAGGAACCAAGAGCAACAAGCATTAACTACAATGACATAGCCTTGAGTCCCAGCTATTCATGTTGAACAGAAAAAATTACATTTACTAATAACTATCGCAGGGTACCTTATCTCAGACACAATGGGACCCTCTAATGATAGTATATATTAAGAACTAATAGCTACTCATCAAAGACCTCTGCACCCCCATCCAAAAAAGGAAAAATAATGTCAAAACCTAAGTGACATCTCGAATGAACATCAATTCAGATAGAAAACTTCACCATTTAACCATGGGGTAGACATTGGCAAGCATTAATAATTGTATAATGCACTTGTTTTCATTAAAAAGAAAATTAAAAAATGGGGTAAACAGTTCCTGAGGTAATCCCTTTCCATTTAATCGACAAGAGATAATAATGTATTTGTGAGGATATGGTATATGTTAAAAACACGCCGAATATATTAGAACACTCATAACCAACAACTTGGGCATAGCGAAAATTATGAAGTAAGTTGTTATATTTAATAACAAATTTGGGATCTCTTTGTATTCATGATTCGGTTAACTTGATTATCAAATGTTTACAAAACCTTATTCTTTCACTTCTCTAAAGAGTACATTTTTAAATTTAAATTAACCAAGTGTTTAAAGATACTCATACTCCAATACAAACAAAAAATAGAAATAGAAGACATATTTAGTCCGCTTTTCTTACCTTATATAAATTAACCAGCACTCACAAAAGCAGAACTTCCTACAAGCCCAAACTTGCCAAAGCTTTCTTTGCCTGAACCCCAGGAGAACCTGTAATAAATTAGAAACCAAAGTGGGTAAAAAGATCCAAATAAACACTTCGATCAGGAAAAAAAATAGCTACTTGTTTGACATTTGAAAAGAACCAGATTGGAAAAAGAACTAGGTTCACCTCATTCGTTCTGTATGTTGAATATGATTATTTCAATTGTCAATAGTTTTTAATTAGTTGAAAAAGAATTGCCTTGTATCTCGACATGAAGATCATCTTAACCCTAGAAGGAAAGAAAAAAAATGTGTAGGTAAGAAAACCCTAAAAAATAACATACCTCAAGAGTTGAGAATAGATCGAGATCGAAAAATGTAGAAACCGGGATATGGTGAAACGGGGAATTGAAGAATAGAAGATGGATGGCTTCCTGTCCTTGACTATTCTTCTTCTGTGCCCTCAGCTGCTTCTTCTCTCTCGATACTTCGGCTAAGCGAATACGCGTAAACAGTAAACAAGTATGTATATATCGACATTGTTTTTTAATAGACCTTTCTGCAAATGAATTACTCCCTATGTCCTTATAACTTTAGAGCTGTGCATACAAATAAAAAAATATATATAATAGTATTAAATATATATATATATAATTATTTATAATATCTTTTATTATATACTTATCTTATATTACCTCTTATTTGTAATATTTTTAATAAGAAATAATTTTAAAAATATTATGACTACTCTTATAATATATAAAACGTTAAATTATTTAAAAAATAAAATTGTCTAAAACGTCATATACTATGGAACAAAAAGAGTATAGTACAAGTATAAAATTTTAATGGTTTTTAAGTACAAAAATTATATTGCGCTTTAGTAGATGAAGAAAGTTCACAATTTAATAATTTTTTCATCAATTAAAAATTTATCATTCAATACACTTATTGACTATTTATTTATGGACTTGATTATGCTTGTTTCCGGTTTATTTTGTTTTGATGGCATTGTTTTAAATTATTTTATCATTGTTGATTTTTAAAATTAATTTG
Organism: Panax stipuleanatus; assembly: GCA_020205555.1. Classification (NCBI taxonomy): domain Eukaryota; kingdom Viridiplantae; phylum Streptophyta; class Magnoliopsida; order Apiales; family Araliaceae; genus Panax; species Panax stipuleanatus. Next base: position 136,996,234 of record CM035119.1, on the reverse strand, counting down.
AGATATTTTTAAATTAAAAAATAAAATAACTCATTAAAAATTATGAAATCAAAAAGTTTACAGTTAATAATACTATTTTTAGATAATTTTCAATATTCATAAGTGTATTGATTAAAATTAAAATAATTTATGTCAATTTTAAATTTAAAAATCTCTTAAATTATATTTTAAAAAATCAATAACGATCAAATAATCTGAAACGAATAAAGTATTTTTTTTTATGTGTATAAATTTTTGCAACCATTATTTAAGTAATTAGATTAATTACATAGGTGTGGTGGCAATATATTTAGGATATTACTACTAATTTAAAAAAGTAAGGTGAGTTCGCGTTAGTTACATAAATAGTTTTTTTTTTTATCTTTTTATTTAAAAAACAACAACTCATCAATAACAAGTTTAACAACCATATCGATAACTATAATCACTTATTTTTCAAGAAGGATAATTACTTGTGAAAGTCTAATAATAATCTAGAAGGAGTGTTGAATAGATTATTACAGATTAAAAAATTATCTTAGGCCTTTTTGAATTTTTAGAGAATTAATTTGCAGTATTAAAAATTAATATGCAAGACAGTAAAAATTCAATCACACAATGCACAAAGATTTGTCTGGTTCACAACATACATGAGTATGCTGCTACGTTCAGTCTTAAGCTCCTCTCCAGGACTTGAGTTCCTATTACTATCAGTAATAAATACTCCTTCAACAGGCGGAGAAGCCTTTACAAAGTTTTATAGACAACCTTTCAACTATTCTCAACTAATCTATCTTGGACAGCAAGCTCCCACTCCCTCCTCAAGTTTAGTTGTACCTTCTTTTGAGTCTAGTTCTATTCTATGTTCTGGTCTTGAAACAATAGCATCTCTTCCTCACCTCACAAGTACACTAGAGACCCAACTTTTTGCTGACCTCTCTAAGACTCTGGTCTTGGTCAAAGAATTACTCGTCTTTCTCACAGGTACATAAAATAAACTAACTCTGACTTTTTCTCTTTTTACAACGGATTTTACAATAATGTGCTTCTTAAATAAGCAGATATGAATTTAGTACAAATTGATGCTTCTCAAATAAGCAGATATCAATTAAAGAACAAATATATAAAAGTTCAAAGACTTTTATACTTGAGAAAATATTATTCTTAGTAAGCAGATATTAATTTGTGCTTTGACCAAATAATGCTTTTATGTAAGCAAATATGTAAATTATGCACTGTTATAAAAATTTAAATTACTTTTATATTTTGTGTAAAAAATTGCTTCTCGAATAAGCAAATATGTCAATTTTAGCTTTAGCTCAAAAATGCTTCTGTATAAGCAAATATGTAGTTTAATACAAATTTATAAAGAATTACTTATTCTTTATGGATTAAATAAATGTAACTTTAAGTTTAAATATAAAAGTTTGAATTACTTTTATATTTAGAGTGAAAATATTTATGAGTAAGCAAATAAGTCGTTTTAAGCTTTGAATCAAATATGCTTCTATTTAAGCAGATATATTCACGTAAGTTTGTGATATAAAAGTTTAAATAACTTTTATATTATGCAACAAGTATTTTATGAATAAATAAATTTATGATCAAATACTTGTGATGACAGATATCAAGTATAATAAATAAATTAGTTAAGCAATACTTGATATAACAAATATGTTTGTTTTAACTTAGATATTTTCTGACAAGTATTATATAAATGACTTTGTGTTTGTGACACCCCCAAATCCGGGTACTTCAAATCGGCGGAAACTCTTCAGGGTCTTCCTCCTCCTCTACGGCTGCCTCAGCCTGAACCTCAATCTCCTCAGGGTCTTCCTCAGAGTCCTCATCTGAATCAGACACCGGCACATACTCCTGACCAATGACTGTGATCAAGGGTGATGGCTCTCGTTGGACTAACTGCTCCCAGACTACGTGGATATCTCGGGGCTCCTCTTCTCTAGCCTCTAGGGGTATAAGGTCCCTGGACTGACTAGGTTCTCCAGCATCTGTCATCCTGACAAATAAAATTTTAAGTTTTAGTAATTACGTGATGTTAATCGATACTCGAATATATAAGTATATGCACATAACACATAAGGTAAGTTATTATCTTTCTTAGAACTCGATAAGAGTTATCATTACTATGTTCTCGATCTCTAAAACGGCTACTATCCTAAGGTTTTTCCCCAACCTAAGGTTCATAACCTACAGCTTTGATACCAACCTGTGACACCCCCAAATCCGGGTACTTCAATTCCACGGGACTTGGTGTTCACTGTACGAATATTATCTATCTATCTACCCATAGTAAATGCAAACCATGCAATAAATAGAATTAAATCCTCCCCTTATAGGGTTACAACATCTGAGTAATAAATAAAATAAATCCCAGGTCATACTAACCTTAAACATCTGTGCGGAACATAAACAAATAAATAAGTCTTACACAACTCTAATATAAGTCTGAAACATAAACACATAAAATAAACAACAAGTCTTCATCATTTGTTGACCTTGCCCTTGCCTTTGCTAGTAGAAGGCTCGTTGGACCTTTCGTTCTTAACTGCAATGTTATTATTACGCAAGAGTGAGCACGATTGCCCACAAGTATAATAATATGACAACAATATAATAACATGCGAGTGAATCAAAGGCATCTGAATAAAAAAACTCAACTTTTGACTCAAGAATGAATAGCAGGAATCAAAAGAACGTCTGAGGGTCATAAGACCTTGAACTATGTCCTAGGTTGTAAAGTTTTTATGCTTTAAACCTTTAACAGTCATAAGACTATGGACTCTACTTCTCGTACTTAGGGGGATCAGCCCTTAGTACCATACTGTGCACAATATCTCAACGCTAAAGCGTAAATAATCCCCTTTTACAGGGTTGTTCATCTCAGTTTTGACATCAGAGTCCGCACCAAAGGAAGTTTGGTTTGGATAAGCTCAATAAGTATTTTGGAATTTAGAACGTTCATCAACTATGGACTAGTCGAATCAATAAGGGTTCACTAGTCCTATAAGGTTCAACAATAACATCGATATTCAACTTGAATAATAAATCTCAAGAGTATACAATCGAATAAGTATTGTATAACTGAATCATGCTTTTAAAAGAGTTACAATATGTAATATGAATTTCGAACTTGAACAATTAAGAACACGAGCTTACTCGATATAGAAACACAAGTCTAAGACTTAATAAATGAATAAATTAGAATTTAGGGAACTTGCTAAATCAATAAGTTAGGGATAGGATACTTGCCTCTTGCACAAGCTACAAATATAATTACAATTCACTTCCTCAACGTCCTACACATTACATTATGTATACGACATCGATTAGTTTTCATAACTACCATGTTTAACTGTAGAACTATTCACTTAAGTTCGACTTACAACTTGGTTTATAATATTACTCAATGGCTAACCACATAACATGAATGTAAACTCACAACATGCATATCACACATGTATAGCCCTTTAAACAATCATAATCAAGTTTTACAATTACGATATTCAAGTTCGCACTTAGTTTGTTAACTTGAACCTTCACATTATCTTATACATGTCAATAACTTAATTTATTAATCATGAACTTCAAATCATATAATATTCATTTATGTAACTTAAAACATCTTTTATTATCGAGAACACTACACTTGTGTGCGTGCATGTCCGAAACCCTCCGATTGTCTCCGAATACGCATCAGTCACAAAGATGGCCATTTTTACCCATTTTAACGATTTCAAATTGAAAAACTTAAAGAATGAAAGTTGTAGGTCTACTCGTTATCTTTCCGAATCATCTTGAATCACCTTAATCGGAGTTCGTATGAAAACGTTATGCTTATTTTACTACTGGAGGTCAAAACAGTCTCGAAAATAAAAAAAACAAAGGCTCCTGGACAGCCCTTATACCCATTGGGGCGGGTCCTAATACCCATGAACACCCGCTGGGGCGGGTCCCCCTGCTGGTGCACTCCCTGGTTCGCGATGAACACACAGAGTAGCCCAAATAAATCCAAATTAAACTAACGTAATGAATTATAAGGCTACCCATAATGTAAAAACTCCACAAAAATATTATATAACATTTTTAGCATGATCTTAGCATTTTAAATTACGTGTTTACACAATCCAAGGCATCTATTTTCACTGTTTTCAATATTTTGTAAAGTTTTAAAGGAAAACAAGAAATTCAACGTTACGGATTCGTTATAACACCGAATCCGTTCGTTTAACTTTCATTTTGTTCGTTTAAACGTACATAATTACATGCAAGTATCAATTTAAGTTAAATAAACATATAAGGCGTGTAAATTTTGTACGTAAGGGCTATATGGGCCATATGTACAATTTCTACACTCTGTAACTTTTGAAAACCCAATTATCAACAAAATTCCATGGTGTGATCACTGAAAGTTATGCATATATGGCATATAATATGTTATAAACACATATTAACACAAATATAGCCATATAATGAATAAATATCAATTTTTTTCCATTCACAGAGAATTTTTAAAGCTCGTAAATGAAAAAACTCTGTAAAATTTTGAAAACCCAATTAAGGCCTAATTACATGAATTCGATTATTTTAATTCATTAATACCAAATACAAAACATGTTATAATGATATAATAACACATATATAAGCATATAATCAAAAATTGCTAATTTTTCCCATACACGGAGAACTCAGAATATATGTTCATGAAGGAAACATAGTACGTGAAATAAATTGGGACAAAGGAATTACCCCTAGTAAACTCTGTGAAGATGATGATATGGGCTTTAATTCTTCAATCTCTTCTCTAATCGATTCTTCTCTCAATTTTCTCTCCTAATCTCTCTAAGTTCTCTGATGTTTGTAATATAAAATATAAGACTGATGTATAAGATATATGTATAGCGTAATACGTATAATGTGTATAGTGGGTGAGTGGTCGTCGGTTAGTCCCATAGTGGGTTAACTGATCAACTCCCCATAAGGCCATGTTTGGTTTCTCCCATTCACTCTCCTTTCCCTTTAATTTAATTAACTTACTATAATATAGTTTAATAATGTCACACTTTTAATTAATCAATTAATGTTATTTAAATCAATTAAATAAAATAGCATAAATCCACATTAAATCACATAGTCACATAATTAAAATTCTCATTCATTAATTATGCCAAATCATTAAATCTCCAATTAATTATTTAAATTAATTAGAATAACATTATGCTTATTAATTAATATATTAATCAAATAAGCTCAATTAAATACATACTTTGAATATAAAATTCACCACATTAATTTAACTAATGTGACACGTATAATTAAATTGATCTACCACAATTTCATCAATTAATTATTTAACTCAATAATTAAATCATCGAAAAATATTTATTTAATTCAATAAATATTCAATTTAAATTACAAAAATCTTGTTCGTTACAGTGTTCAAGTATTTGTATTTAAAAGAATAAATCAATTTAAGCAATAATTATCAAGTATAACAATTTAATTAGTTAAGCACAACTTGATATAACAAATAAACTTGTTTAACTCAGATAATATATATTTTATATTTTATCTATTATGTGATAGATTATAAACAAAGTCACTTAGGTGCTGTTTGTTTACATCTGATTGCCTCTTAATGGACTGCCTCTTATTCGCTAAGAGGCATGATGCTGTTTTTTTTTGTTACCTCTAAATGCCTCTTAATCGGTAAGACATAAAATGAAATCTTAATAATTAAGAGGTACCTCTTAATGAAATTTTTTTGATAATTTTTTTTATATAAATATATTCAACAATATTATTAACTCATTTTTATTAAATTGAATATTTAAAATTATTAAATAAAAATTTACCCTTTAAAATAGTAAAATAGTGTCATTAAGAGACAACTTACTTTTTAGTTATCAAACAGTTTTTTAGATTCAGTCCTCATAACCATTCAGATGATCTAATTTATTAAGACATCATAATCATTCAGATCTTAATCGCCAGATTTATCAAACACAACCTTAGTATTATAAGGAATCGTACGGTGTGAATCCCTCATTAAGAGGAATGTCTCCTGTAGCTTTGCGACGTCTAAGTATGACAATATTTATAATTCTCACAATTGATATTTATATAAATACTTTCAATAGATCACTACGATTTTCAAATCTGGTTCGGATAATTCACTCTTTTTGGAGGAATATCACTGTGTCGTTTTGAACTATCAAGTGTCGTATCTATTTACGATATTTATATAAATAATATCAATAAAAAGTTACTTAAGACTATAAGTAATTCGTACAGTGTGAATCCCTCTCCGTAGAAGAATATCTCCTGTAGACTTGCGGCGTCAGATTAAGTAAACTTTTTATTTGATAAATAAATAAAATATAGATATATAAAATTGTGTATAACAATTTATATTCGTATATTTATAAATATAAATAAGCAAGAGATAATTCAAATAAAGTAAATCAAATAACTTATCTCGAATGCTTAGACCAATTTTCCCTTCTTAAATGATTAGAACTTTGATATGAAGAGAGAAAGCTTCTTAGAGAGACTATGTGGGAGAGAATATAAGTTTTTCTTATCAAGTGAATTGGCAAAATCAAATGAAAGAAAACATCTCCTATTTATAGAATTTTGAAGTTAGGAGCAAAAAGGTAATTTTCAAAATTTAATTTTGAATGATCGGTTGAGATTGCTTTAATTTTAAAAGGAATGGCTTGGATGAAAACAGAACAAGCGGATTGCCAACTGCACAGCCTTTACATTTTCGCCCGGGCTTTTCTTTGACAACATAGCAATTAATGCTCCACTCATCAAATCGGTCAAAACTTCAAAGTTCATTCCATTAGCATTAAATGAACAATTTGACCAACACATGTTTTGGAGCCAAAAACAATGCCAGCACACTCACGCGTACAAGTCCCAAAGTGAATGTCCCATTAGCATATTAAAGACACTTGGTAGGAATACTTATCACATGCATTACTTATTATAATATTATAATATATCTATCTATAAAAAATGCAATTGTTTTTGAAAACATTAGTTTCCCGCTCACACCTATTAAAAGATCCGAACCAACCAAACATTGGGATAAATCTGACCCTTCATCTGTTCAGCCTTAAGCATTATTCCCATTCAGCCTATTAAGCATTATTCCCATTCTCTCTGCTTTCATCCGTTCCTTTTCAAAGCAACTCCATTCTCTATCTTCCTTTTCTCTTCCTCTGTCAGAAATTGAGTCCATCTTCACGATGCCACTTAGTTTACTATCACTTTGTTTGTGAGGACTAAAGAGTGTATTTTTTCACATCCCAAATAGAATATAATCATAATAGACCCACCGGGGCAAAGGCAAAATTTGAGCTGGAATTCGCCTGAGAGAGAGACGTAGACGACAGAGCTGGAGAAGGAAGAGGGAAAAGATCTGGAATCACGACTCGCAAGAGTTCAAAGTGAAGAAATTGATCGGAGCGCAGGAGTGGGTGCTCAAAACCCTTCTACATAAAGAAAATTAGAAGAGCAACAAGTGAAAGACTCTAGAGGACTCAGGTTACTTACTGAAACGAGAAGCGCACGACCATCATTGAAGGGGGAAGATCGGAGGTGGTTGCCGGCTCACTGGCGGCGTTTTTTGTGAGTTGGTCGGAGAAAATCTACATCTAAGATGCGAAATCTGATGCGAAATCTACTAACCGGTGGAGATTCAGCATCTAAGGTATGTTAAGATTTGAGCATAGCAACTTTCCCTTGGCTATGAGATCTAATTTCTTTAGCTGCAAAAAATTTCGTAATGCACATTGTATTTTATGATGAAATTGGTCACATGGTTGGTGGGTGTGTCATAGTTTTGATGTGAGATGTTGAATTGGGGATTGATGTTTGTTTGAAATTGGGTATTCATTTCTTTGATAAATAGGTTAAAAGTATAAATATTTTTTTAAAATTCTACACATTTAAATATTTCTATTATTAAAATATCAAATTTAATCAAAAAAATTTGTTTAAAAATATATTTTAATGCATAAATAATTATGAGAAAATTGTACTTTTTTCTTTTAACAATCATGATGACCTTCATAATCAGAATCTTTTTCACCTGGTTTGATTTGCAATCCTAGGAAGAAGTTTAATTCTCCCTTTATGCTTATTTCAAAATCTTTACTCATGTTTTAATTTTTTTTTACAATATCAATAGACTCAACAATGATGTCGTTACTTATTTTTATTAGAGTCAGCTCCAAGATGTAACTGCAACATTTATCAATTTTACGAACCGGTACCCTTTAATAAGAAGGGTCATTTGGGTTAGTTTTCCATTTTGTATAAGGAATTTTTGTGTTTTTCTTTACAAAAATGGATATAAGATAATCAATCTTAGTAGACACAAGTATTTTTTGAGTAGTATGTCTATAAGATGCATGATTTACTTTATTATTATATCCTGAAAAACTTTGATGAAAATTTCTATAAGATTTTTGACTTTTATTATAAAACTCTTTCCTTGTATTAATAATTGGTGCAATGTACGTTCCTTTAGGTACCCAAATCATTTTTCTTTTATAATTTATATTTCGAGCATTACACATGTGAAAAGAATGACCATTTCTGTTATAATAAAAACATTTAGTAAAAGGAGATACATGACTTTCTTTTTCTTTACTTTTAACATGATAAAGTCCTTTATCATTTCTTTTACTAAATTCTCCAATATATCCTAATCCTTCTTTGTTAAATCCACTTTTTTGTTAATTAAGCATGACATTAAGGTTTTCTTTCCCTTTTGTCAATTTAATAACAATAGTGCTTAAATCATCACGTTCTTTAGTTAAAATTTTAATTTGATCAATTAAAGAAGAATATTCATTTTGTTTTTCTAATTCTATATTTAGAGATGAATTTTCAAGCTTAAGATCATTAGTATCTTCACTTAACACTTGATTTTGTATTTGAGTATTTTCATTAATTACAGCAAGTGTTGAATTTTCTATCTTCAGATCTTTATTTATTTTTCTTAAATCTTCTAATTCTTCCTTTAGTAAAAAACTTTCTAAAAAGTCATTTTCTAATTCTTCTTTTTCTTTATTTAAACATTCATTTTCAATTTCAAGATTTTTGTTAATTTTAATTAATTTTTGTAATGAAAATTTTAATTTAATAAATTATTCTTTAATAATTTTATTTTCTTCATATAAACAATTATGAGCTTCTTGTAGTTCATGATGTTCTTTACTTATATTATCTAAAGTATGTGTGACAAATGAAGTGCTAGGTAATTGACATTCAGAATTTACCCCAGATCTTGGTGATGACTCATTGTTTGCCATTAAACATAGATTTGCAATTTTCTCAGCTTATTCATCATATCTTTCTTGATCTACAAGTAGAGTTTTAAAAGCAATTCCTTTCTTCATGTGATCTGTATCCGCTCCTGATTTTTCGACTAACATGTCGACTTCATGGGCACGAAGATTTCCAATAAGACTATCAAGAGAATACGTAGTTAGGTCTTGCCTTTCCTTAATAACAATAACCTTTATTTTCCAGATGGATGGAAGGGATTTGAGAATTCTTCTGTTTTTCTCATTAGCAGTATATACCTTCCCTAGATGTTCCTCATTAAAAATAACTCATTAAAAATTATGAAATCAAAAAGTTTACAATAAATAATACTATTTTTAGATAATTTTCAATATTCATAAATGTATTGATCAAAATTAAAATAATTTATGTCAATTTTAAATTTAAAAATCTCTTAAATTATATTTTAAAAAGTCAATAACGATCAAATAATTTGAAACGAATAAAGTATTTTTTTTATATGTATAAACTTTTGCAACCATTATTTAGGTAATTAGATTAATTACATAGGTGTGGTGGCAATATATTTAGGATATTACTACTAATTTAAAAAAGTAAGGTGAGTTCGCGTTAGTTACATAAACAATTTTTTTTGTTATTTTTTATCTTTTTTTTATTAAAAAAAAAACAACTCATCAATAATAACAAGTTTAACAACCATATCGATCACTATAATCACTTATTTTTCAAGAAGGTTAAGTACTTGATTTGAGCGTGCGATTTAATGTCATAAAGTTCTGAACATTTTTCTACATTTTATAATAATTAACTACATATTTGTCATCATTTATGAATGATTTAATGATTGGCAAAAGTACAATTAGTTTATTAAAATTCACGTACACCGACCGAGTAACTTAGCACCATGTTTTTATATATAGGATTAGAGATTCAGGAATTGATTTGTTATTTTAAATTCAAAATATAAAACTTTAAACCTCTAATATTATTTCATATTTAAAAAAAATTGATATTTTTATATCATTTTTTAATATTTATACACATAAAATTTATACGTGTCGAATTTTTATTGATTAATTTGTGAACGATACGTGTAAAAATATTAATAAATAATATGAAAATGTCATTTTTCTATTTAAATCAACATTAACACATTACGAAAAGTTAATTAACAGTAAAACAGACACCACAAATATTATAGGAAACTGACAATGATAAATGAAACCCTCGCCGTTATACATTTATAACCACACTTTTGCGAAAATAAAAAAGTGTCGGTTTCTATATTATATGGATATCGCTCTTATTAACTACTGAGCAAGTCCACCCCTCAGCTTCCGCCTCTACTTAAGTAAAAAATTGTACAAAACCAAAGACTGAACCTCAAGGCAGAATCAAGTTTTTCCATTGACTCATTAAAACGAGAATATAATCATCTTCTTCGATCTCAATTCAAGTTTCCAACTACACTAACCATGGCTACTCCGTCGCCATCATCATCGGCGACGAATATCATGCTTGCAATTTTCGAGAAGAAAACAGTCTCACTCGATCTCTATCGTCCCCTTCGCACCTACATCGCCTTCAATTACTCCGAACGCGAGGCCCAAAACCTCGAGGACGATCTCCAGGCCCTCAAACAACTCCGCTCCGATCTCGACCGAGCTAACCCCACCGATTCTCTCTCTTCCCGCCGCGACCTCCACCAAAATTACTTCAAAGCCCTCACCGCCGTTGAATCGCGCTTCCCAATTTCCCCAGACAAAGATCACATCAACACCGTCACATTCACATGGCACGATGCTTTCAAGAGCAAGCTCAAAGCCTCACAGCAAAATATTCATTTAGAGAAAGCTGCCGTCCTGTTTAATTTGGGTGCCGTGCATAATCAGTTAGGATTAGGGTTTGATCGCTCGTCAGTGGAGGGGAGAAGGCAGGCGTCCCACTCGTTTATTGCGGCTGCCGGTGCGTTTGCTTTTTTGAGGGACAATGTGGCGTTGAAGGCGTCCATGGGGAGCTCCACTACGCTTGATGTTTCAGTGGAGTGTGTGGGGATGTTAGAGAGGCTTATGCTGGCTCAAGCTCAGGAGTGTGTATTTGAGAATACCATTGCTAAGGGGAGTACAGCTGGTGTTTGTGCCAAAATTTCAAGACAGGTGATCTGCAAAATATTGTTTTGTAATTTATTTGCAGTTCATCTATACAACTATTGAAAAACTGTGATTAGGTAGGAGAACTATTGTGAAAAGTTGTATAATTTGGACTTATTTTAGTTTGTGTTATGTTTTTTGGGAATATGAGTATTGAATAAGATAATTGTACATCTTATCAGATAGGAATCAAGTGAATTTAGCTGAAAGAACTTAAAAACTGGGAGATGAGTTTGGACTTTTGATAGCATATTGATGCTACACCAAATTTTCGTTGGAAGTAATTATGTAGTAGAAATGCAAATTTTATATGTGGTCATTACTAATTGTCATAACTCATGTTTAGAGTTTAAGCCACCGCACGGTTTCATGTGCGGTTTTTGTTTGCAATTGCACCATGCTCACCCCTACTTTGATGACCATGTTTACCCATTATCAGCTGTTTGTTGGATTGTTGAACAATTTGCATATCAATATATTGTCAAAATTTTAACGTTTGAACTAATTTTAACACAATGTCTATTTGTTTAAGAGCAGCTAGATGCTGAACATATTAAATCATGTAAATTTTGTCAAGATTGTATGTGAGAAATTTTATTTTTTGGAGGATAGTTGGATTTTCAAATTATTTTGGGTCTTATGGAACACGAGTTTTCTTTCTTGCAATTATCTTGACATTAAATTCTTGGGAGAGGAGATCATACGTATGAAAAAAAGGTATGTTAATTATCATAGGATTTTGGATTCATTTCAAGGAATGCGCCAAGGTCCTACTGATTAATTGCCATGGGTGATATGCTCATCTGATCATTAGCTGCCTGCAAGGCTTTATGGCTTCAATACAGTTACTTCGCAATCACAGAAACATACTTATGGAAATGAACATTTTTACAGGTTGGAATCTTCTATGAGGAAGCTTTGGCAGCACTGAGTATCGCACCACTTAACCAGCATTTTGACAAGACCTGGCTTTCTCATGTTCAGCTAAAAGCAGCCTTGTTTTATGCTGAGGCTTGCTATAGGTATGGTTTAGAGCTTCACGAGAAGGAAGAAATTTCTGAGGAAATTGCACGTTTGAAGAGTGGGATTAGTGCTCTATCTGAAGCAAAAAAATCATCCTCAAAGGGGGCTGCCCAACAGCTATTAGATGCAGTTAATAAGTTAGAAAACAATCTAAATCGTAATCTTGAAAGGGCTGTGAAGGAAAATGACAGAGTCTACCTTATGAGGGTTCCATCGGTTAGTTCTTTACCACCACTTCCTGCATTTCAGATGGTGAAGTCTATGCCGATGAATGAGGTATTGGATGCAAGCAAGGAGAAAATGTTCTCCAGTCTTGTTCCTGACAGCAGTGCTAAGGCTCTTTCTAGGTACACCGAAATGGTTGATGAGATCATCAGAACACAAGCTGAGGTATTACAGCAAGGCAGTGAGCTTACCCGGATTAGGCTCAAGGAAATGGACTTGCCCGATTCAATTCTGGCTTTGGAAGGACATTCCACTCTTCCAACAGCTCTTAAAGAAGACGTGGAGGCAGTTCAGATTAGTGGGGGCCCAGCTGGTTTAGAAGCTGAGTTGCAGCAGCTTAGAGATCTGAGGAGGGTAAACCAGGAATTACTGGTCCAAACTGAGGAGCTCTTGCAGAAAGAAGCAACGGAAGATACGCAGTTCAGAAGCCAATTCGGAACTCGGTGGACCAGGCCTCAATCTAGCACCTTAACAAAGAATTTACTGGATAGATTGAATAGGTTTGCAGCAAATCTGAAGCAAGCTGCAGAAAGTGATGCCCGGATAGAACGATCAGTGAGAGATCATATGGCTCTCATGTCAATCCTTGACCGCCATCCAGTATGTTTTCTAACTTATTTTATTGAGTTCCTGTTGTTTTTTTTTGATCTAGAAGATTCTCATGAACTATAAATGATTTAGTGTGTCTACGAGTTACACGTCATGTAATATTTTTGTTAAAACTAATTCATGCTTGTGGTGAAAAGCTTCGAACGGGCAATATTAATTTAAGTTTCTTGTATGTGCATCACATTCAGTTATCTAATAAATTGCAGAGTTGTTTTGGTAAAACATATTTAAGGTGTGGTAAATTTGGTAATAATAGGATAAACTATCACCCTGCATCAGCCCAAGGAATTCCTGATTGGGATTGAGGATCTTTTAAGGTTATTGATATTTTGGTAAATTTTCATTTTAGTTACTGAAACTTTTTTTGTTACAATACCATTATCATACAAACAAAAATGTTTCAATGAAGTGATTTGATAACATTCCGTCCAAATGATTAATGGTGCTGCTTATGTCACTAATGTTTGACAGGTGGCAGTGGGGTCATGTTAAGGATGTGGGATGTGGGCCCCAACTTATAGATACAACTTTTATTAAAAATGCTTAGCTAGCAAAAGAATAAAATAAAAAATAAATTCTGAAGAATGAGGGTATGTGTTTTGATGCCATGGATTCCGGCATGGAATCACGATGCATCGGCTAGCTGCTAAACAATTTCGGTGCTTCCTCCCTTTAATAGTTTAATCTCATACTCAGGTCTTAATAAATAAAACTAAAATAACATACATATAAACACCACCATCTCCACCAAAATTATCATTGTCCACCATAATTTGTTTCAAATAATCTGAACCCAGTTGTGCATCCTCCAACACCAAATCCTTGAAGCATCAACGCCACCAGTAGCTGTAAATAGAAATAGAAAAGAAGCATAAAAACAATTATTCATCAAATATAAATTTGGGGGTTTTGGAACCCTAGTTTTTTAGGAATTTAGGAATGCAGGAGTGAGGAGAGAGAAGAGAGGAGAGAAGAGAGAAGAGATTAGTTTTGTTTTTTACCACCACCACATCTTTGTGAATACATTTGTTCATGGGTTCTTCCGGCCGTGATGGAAGTGTAGCAGCGGTGATGAAATTATTGACACCGCTGTTTACCAGATCTACACTCTTCTTCCCCTACAACAATCTGATTTAGTATTAATTGTAGAAACTTTCGTGTGTGGAAGAGTGTCGTGTGGGTCTAAACGTGGAGCTGATAAGGTGCTTAAATCAGGATCTCTACCAATGTAAAACCAACAACGAAATAGTAAAGAAGAAGAATACTGGGAAGGGAGTAGGGGAGAGAGAAGAAGAAGATAAGTTTATTTATTTTTCTTTTTTCTTATATTTTTTTTGCTAATTATCCAAATAAGCTCTAATTTAGACCAAGTAATTGTGTCCTACATGCCACATACTTAATATGACCCACCACACCTGCGAAATTCTAGCCACCTAAGCAACACCATTAATTATTTGGACGAAATATTACAAAAACACTTCATTGAAGTATATTTGTTAGTATGACAATGGTATTATAACAAAAAAAGTAAGTAACCAAAATGAAAATCGGACCCTAGTACAGTTACCAAAATATTAATTAACCCATCTTTTTAATTGATGATTTTATCACATTGTGATATCTAACGTTGTTAAATTATCACAAAGTTCTACCAGCAGTACATCAATAGGAGAAAATCCGGCACTGGGGGAGGAGTTGCAGTTCTTAAACTTGACTCAACATTCTCATTGGATTGTTGGATTATAATGCACACTATTTATAACATTGCCAGTAAAGCTCATGGTTAATTAAGTAGAGTTCGATTCAGTTAATTTATCACATTCTGTTTATTTTACTTTTTATATTTTTGGAAACAAGAAGTACTTCATTCTTACAGGTTTACCCTCTTTGAGCTGTTGATCTAGCTATGGATTTTTTTACTACAATGCTAAGATCCCCCCCCCTTCCGCCCCCCCTCCGCCCCCCCTCCGCCCCCCCTCCGCCCCCTTCTAATTCTCCTGATGATACTAATGAGAGTACAATCTTTTTGTTTTTTTGTGCCAGATAGAATCTGCCATGCCGACCTTAGGGAGGCCAATTATGTCTTTGGATGCCAATGAAGATGCAATATTGGGGGCCTTGAAGCAGAGCTTGGTATACTTAAAATTTGAGGCTATTAACTTTGTGAATGTTGTGGTGAACTGGAATTATGGATATTAGTTAATAGTATGGTCTTCCTATCTCTCATTATTAACCACACACTTCATGGAAACTAAATTCTTTATTTTGAACACATAATGTTTATCTTGGGTAATATAATACTTTCATTGAAACAAAAAAATTATATACAGAGATTAAAGAAGGGCATAATAAAACCCAAAATAAGCAAAATAAAACCAGGAGGCAACAAACAAAAAATTTCAGTCATCTGACTAACACCTATGAACTAAAAATTTGTTAACTCAGATTCCACTCTATACATAGAAGCCAATTATTATAACTGTTTTCATCTTTTCTCCTTAGGTTAGCTTTGATCCTCACATCCTCTTCTACAGCATTAAGAAGCTGACTTTGATCCTCACATCCTCACATAATGTTTATGTTCATTAAAACACAATGATTTTATAATTTTTCCAATGAATTTGGTGATGTTGAGGTGAACTATTTTAGAATTCTGCTTTCTGTTCAATAATTTGATGAAATTTCAAGTCTCAATGATGTGGATGGCACTGAATGGACAATTAGTTATCTTGATAGCAAATTGAATGAACTCAGAGCAGCTGAGTTATTCTTGAAATTTGGTGGTAGTTTTTACCCTTGCTAAGTAGAATTTCTTAATCAGCAATATATTTTATTGTTAACAAGAAGAAATGATTTTCTCTTCTTCCAACTCTCTCTCTTTCATTTTTTCTTTTTTTCCTTCTCAAGTACGAATACAAAATAAAAGTAAAAGTGAGATTAATTATTTTTTCTTCTTTTCCCTTTCTTCTATACCTTTCTTATCAAACATGGCATAAGAAATCTTGAAAATGCATTCCGTTTGCTAGTAGATATCATATTCAAAGTGTGCAAAATTATAGTTTTAAAGGGGGAAGTCTACTTTATGATGGGAATGCAATTTTGTGCTCAAAAGAAATTAATTTATTTTTTGAAGTAGCTTCGGTCCATTTTAGATGTCACGGTTTGGAACCATGTCTGTGGTGTATAGTTTTTTGAATGTAATAAAATCCGGGACAATGACATAATTTTGCTCCCCGACTTAAAGTGGAATTGGAGGGAGTACTCGAAACCCTCGCGAATCAAAATTCAAAAGTTAACCAAAAGTATTGTCTGACTTCTATTATTGTATATTCTTAACTAAGTATTACTTTCATAGAGTTTCCTCATTCTTCCTTGATTTTCTTTGCAGAGGCAATTGGAGACCCTAGGTGCTCAAAGGGCAGGTCTTGAAGACATGCTTAAAGAGATGAAAAGGAAGGTGTGCTTAATTTGATTGTGATGTCTTTTACTTTATTATTGCATGCTGTAGAGAATGATGCTATCAATATCATTGTGAAATTTATCCATGTTAGATTGAACACTTAGTTTTAGACTCGTTGTGCCCCAGTGCTGAACCATTAATAAACAAAATTCATTTTCATAGGCTAACTCCCTTGGGGTTGCAGCTTTGAATGTTTACTTCCCAAAGGAAGGAAAAAGGTAGAGCAGTTACAAACTTTTGTTTGGGCATAATCTGGGATGAAATTTTATTCATATATCAAGTTTTACTTGTAAAAATACCATTTATGGATTAGTTTTGTTTATATCATGGTTGATTTTATGACCGTCTTTTTTTTTTTTCCTTCTGTAAAACCTTCTCTCTTACTGAATAGCTAAAAGTATTTTAGAATTTAAAAAATATGTAAATAGCTTTTGTTCTGTAATATCCATTTTGTATAGGTTTTAGATATGTCTATTCACTTACCTAATTGAGTAAAGGGTAAATATGAGCTGTCACGTGTTATGCCTGCAATTCAGCCTTTTGCGGTGTCATCCTGTCTGATCTTGTGATGTTTAGATGGTGTAGTGCATCCTTGTATATTTCCAGCCTGTATCATTCCAGTACTTGTTAATGCTATATCTCACATTTTGATCAAACTTGATTGGTTTTGACGTTAGGACAATATACTGCCAAAGTTGATGACATCCACTGGCTCTTATGAGGATCTCTTCAGAAAGGAGATATCAAAGTATGATCACATTTGTCAGGAAATTGCACAAAATATCAAGGCCCAGGAACACTTATTGTTACAAATTCAGGTCTGCATTTATTCCTTTCTGGTTTTCTGATTTTGTTGTTGTTGTAGTGTGTTTTATATTTTAATCTTGTTATTTTTGCGAAGTGGTAAGGTCATTTCTTTCAGCTGATAGTAATGGTTTTACCGTAAGAGGTTCTTTTAAGGTTACTGGAATTCCACCCCCACCCCCGGTAATTAAGGTTAATGGATTTTGAGATATGCAATTACATTATTTTGGTAGATTGCTAATTATTAGCATCTTTTGAGATGTCATATTCTTCAACCTTATTAAGGCCTGCATTCATTTATATATTAAGTTTTATCTTGCAACTTATTACTTATCTACTGGTCTTAGGTTCCTGTTTGATAGGTATTTGTATTTTTTTAAAAATAACCCTTTTTTTGGTTTGAAACCATGCCGTATCACTGGAGACTTTTATTTTTTCTTTCATAATTGATTCTTCTTTTTTTTTCAGGCTCAAAACAATGAATTTTCTGCTGTCTTCAACATTGAAGATTATAAAGGTTGGCATTGTTAGATTTGCATGCTGTTATGTTATTGATTCTTTATTTCTACATAAAAATTTCACCTTTTGGCTGTTATTGAAGATACTCAAGATAGTGTCATTGATGTGGAGTGTGGACACTCTCCTCTTCTCTCACTTCCCTATAGTTCCTTTTAACATGATAATTATTTATCTTCAAAATATCAGAAAGAAAAAGTACTTTGGACTACATTATTTGGCAGAATTATATCTTTTCTCCTTTGGTTGTTTTTATCAATTATTGACGCAATAATCCTTGTAACTTCTCCAACAGAATATGAATACTTTTTAAACATAAAGTAGTTTCTGCTTTTTAATTTTAACCACCATACCCAGTTGATATGAAGTCTGCTCTTTTAATAAATGTCCTTTTTCTTCCATTCATTATTTGTAGCATCCCGGGAGAAGTTCTCTAAGCAGATTGAAGCTGCCATTACAAAATATCAGGAGATTAAAGAGAATATTAATGAAGGACTGAAGTTTTATGTAACACTTCAGGTATGGAGGTATCATCATTAATTTAGTCAACTCTACTAGGCAAGTAAAACAAAGAGTCAAATTAACTCTTTTTAAGTTTTTTTAATTGTCATCACCTCTTTTGGAATCTAACCTTGTGTAACTCCACGCATGCAATAACTGAAGATGAGTGCATCTATATTTTCCCGGTTGCTTGTTATTACACCACAAGATCTTGTTGTCTTTACCAGCGTGCGTTGTTTGTTTAACAGGATGCAATCACAAATGTAAAACAGCAGTGCAGTGATTTTGTGATGACAAGAAGCATACAATGCCGAGAAATGATCGAAGATGTTCAGAGACAAATGGCAGGTCTTGGTTTTCAGGATGGCAAGAATACAGGTGCTTACAATTACCCTTCAGTAGGACAGCCCCATCAACCTCAAAGATCCTCTTCTCAACAACAGGCAGACACCGGAAATATTCCCCAGCAGACTCGTCCTCAATCACAGCCTTACTACGCACCCCCTCAGCAGCCCCCGGTATCTGGGTATGCTCAGACCCCGCCTCCTTATGGATCTCAACAGCAGCCACCTTACCATTTGCCAGCAGCAGGTCCTCCGTACCCACCATCACAGAACCAGCAGCAGCCAGGGGCTACTCATGAGTATGGACAACCTGCTTACCCCGGGTGGCGGGGTCCATATTACAATCCTCCAGGTCAGCAACCTGGATCTATGCCTAGGCCTCCTTATACTGTTCCATCTCCATATCCTCCTCCTCACCAGGGTGGCTACTATAGACAATAGTACTAAGTTGATTTCCATATGGTTAAAAAAGAGTTTTATCGGTACCCCTCATTTTAAGTTCTGAGTGGAGTGGTTCGGATTTAGGTAGTTGTTCAAAATATTTTATACACACTACACAAATTGTTGGATTACATACAACTGAACATGCAAGTATAGCAAGCTGATAATTTTTGGCAATAATATTTGTCAACTAATTGGTATTGTAGTTTGTTAAACATATAAGGTCTATGTGGACATGACACCTGACTGCCCACCCAAAAAAATAAAATAATAATAAAAATAAAAAAATCAATTCCAAGTAGATAAGCAAACATTTACTTTACGTTTTAAACAATTATGGAGACTTATTTTTGTGCGACTACCAAGTAGATCCCTATTCTGTTGTCTATAAACTTATAGGGCTATTAAACGAGGTGGTCTAAATAAGTATATTGGAGTATGAAGAACAGTTGCATCTTTCTGCGTTGGATTAAAACCTATATGCATTGATCAAATACTTAAAAATTACAATTCAAACATCTCTTTCATTCTCACTTATGAATGCAAGGAGGAACAAATTATCAATCTTCTTAACACGTTGAATCTCTGAGAGGCTTGTGGGAGTTCCTCTTAAAGAAATCATCAATGAGTAGTTGAGGCCTTCCATCGTTGCTCGTGTGAAGACTGCTAATTCTAGCTTCAGAATTTTTAGATAGTATTTAGCAAAAATAAAATAAAATAGGAAGGGGGTTATAGGGAGAGAAAGACGTGGAACTTGGAATTACGAGTGTATTTGTTGGGGCCATCTCCTCCATCCCATCCCTCCATCCCTCCTCAAAGAAAGATGTCTACTCCCTCCTTGGAAAATACACACACACGTGCAGACATAAACTTGGAATCACCTGATCATACACATTTCTTCCAATTTCTAAAAATGAAAGGCTTCAACTCTCTTACCTTCCCAGTGTTCCCACCAAAATAAAACTCACAAACAGGCCGTCAATAATACATTAAATATGTTCATTTGCTGAAGAAAAAAAATAAGAGCACTTGTACATTCTTCCATCATTAATACGACCTTCCAAAATTTAAATATTTTAAATCATCTTATCTTATATTTTGGAACGGAGGTAGTAGATTCACAGCTTTAGTTAGCTTCAGGGGATGACTATAAGAAAGGTTCTCAACCAAGGAAGGTTTTACGAAGCTGTTAAGGTGAAGACCTAACTCGTGTTTCTAATTGCAATAAAGCCATGACAAATTTATGAAACGTCAAAAAATAGCTCACAATCAGAAAAATACCACATGACAAATTTAATTTGTTACAAGCATATATCTAAGTAGATGTATAGAGCTTCAAATATACATGAAGAACAATCAAAAAATTGAATCTACAGTAACCACTAAGCAGTATCCTTTCCGTCTCCATTGGTGCCATTTGACTTCGAGAGAGGATTATAATCACCATTTTTTCTGTTACCATGTATGCGCCTAATCTATTCACACTTCAAACTCATCCTCTCAAAGAGAGTAGCAGCATAAACTCCTCCAAAAATAATAATAAAATCCACGCATTCCACTCGAAAAACAGAAAGTAGTTCACGGTTTATGTTGTGCATAAATTGATGTACGAATTGCAAATTGAGAAGACACAGCTTTCCCATTCACCAGCACTTGTTCTAAGAAATCAACACGGATTGATTTGAACTGGTAACACTGTATGTTTTACATGTACATGGGAATAAGAATTAAATGTTGCAGCAGTATAGTAGTCCATGGCATTGATTTGCTTTTGTTATTGTCGTCATGAAAATGTATTATGAAACTAGGGCAATGTTTGTTTGCAATTTCCCATTATGGGATTGAATTTTTTAGGCTTATCTATACTACTTTAATATCAGTAAGCACATTTTTATCCTTGGATTAGTCATAAGATGTCAATCCATGATGGACTATATATTTACTCGTAATGGCACTTGATACCTCAAAAGGAGGTACTATTTAATTCCACCTTCCTCCTTGGACTCATAACAACAAAATTAGTCCATAAGACTGCCATCTTATGACTACAAATGATAAGAAAAGTCCTTAAAGATATTAAACTAGTATAATTAATTATAACTAGTCCATGCAACATAATTGCAAACAAACATAGGTAGGAGTAATAATTTTACACATCCAACTACAATATACCAGAAAATGTGT